>CAMAPE010000018.1:862500-1462500 GCA_945859875.1 Cuscuta europaea | reverse complement strand
CCTTACACCTTTTAGAACATTGACTATAGGTATAATTATATAGTTGATCATTTTCAATATTCCAGACCCGTATTGATCATTTTCATTTTTCAAATTCTAAATTGATAGCTAGCATGTTTTTCATTTCCCCGGTTTATAAAATTACAATATACAATTAATCAAAATTACAAATTCTAAATTGATAGCTAGCATGTTTTTATATTATTATTATTACAATAATTATTTTATTGTCATTTATATATTTTGGACCACAAAACTACTTTTGTTAGGAATTTGATAAAATGTGGTTCTTGTGTGATATTATTTAATATTAAATTGAAATACTTAAAAATGTTGATCTGAAGTCACATTTTATCTATTATCCTTATTTTGATCATGTATTAGGTGTTTTTTTGTTAATATTAACATTTTATCATTAACTTACTTTTTTCAGTTCTAGTTTTTGTGTAATTGATAAATTTACACTCGATTCGTATTTGTAAGCTCTAGGACTCGATCAATCTTTTTTTTGTTGAAAATGAGAAAAGTATGATGTTTTTGCATATATTTATTTAATATTAAATTTAAACATTTATAATAGCTCTAGGAAAACTAAAATAAAGGATAAAAAACAAAACGCCATTTCACGCCTAAACCCGCCTAGGCTCCAAAGGCTTAAGGCTTGGTCGTGCCGCCTCGGCACGCCTTACGCCTTTTAGAAAATGATCATGATCATTTTCATTTTTCAAATTCTAAATTGATAGCTAGCATGTTTTTCATTTCCCCGGTTTATAAAATTACAATATACAATTAATCAAAATTACAAATTCTAAAATGATAGCTAGCATGTTTTTCATTTTCAAGATCTACTTTTTAGAGCCCATTTGGGTGACTTGCATCGGATGTCAAAGGTCGATACTTAGCATCCTTCGTCGTATCAAAGGCAGCAAATGTGCTTCTCCAACCAGCCATACCTACGAGGAAACGAAAGCCAGGGCAGGGAAGCGGGTTTGCCTCTCTGACGTGCCATACCTATGAGGAAACGAACAGAGTAAGCGAGGATTCTGCCGGTTGGGTTATCTACCCTTACCCGGCCTAAGGAGCAGTTTATACCTTTATTCTTCTTGGAAAGTCGTCCTCCGCAAAGCAGGGAAGCTTCTCGCTTTTCCCCAGCACTAGACGGAGAAGCTCCGAGCTTCTTCCCTGCATAAGACAGACATTCATCAGACGTCGAAGGTCGAGACTTAACATCTTGCACTGCTGCTAAAGCAGTGAGAGCACCTCTCCTACCTGCCATGACTGTAACAAGTAATAATAGAAATCGATAGGGACTACTTATCATGGTAGACTACTCACTGCATCCTCCCGAGAACGTCAGACGAGCACTGCTCACAAGTGAAGACCGTTCTTTGCCATTCCCTTAGCAGATGGCGACCGTTACAACTTAACTACTCCCTTTTAGTCGAGTCTACTACTCAACTAAGGGAGTGGGGGACTCGTGTTGTGATAATGGGCCGGGGCCGAGACTATCAGCCCGTTACACTCGAGCTTTGGCCCGACCAAGCTTAGAACACAGTTCGGCTAATGGATATTGATCTGGGATTTTTTACTTATTTTTCGGGCCGGTTGCCCCATTAGCTTCGAGATGTATTATTAATTTGGGCCAAGCCCACGTAGATTAGACTTTGGACTTGTGATGAATGTCTATAAATAGGCCATCACCTCCCATGCATTCTCTAAGTTATTTTCACTATACTGAAATGCTGCTAGTTTCTCTACACGATATATTTTCTACCAACAGTCACGTTCACAATTCACACTATTTATACACCAGATAATACCTCTACCACTCAATATCTATTTCTTTTTATTAATTAATCCTCTATAATATAAGAAATATTATCAAATAATTTTTGACATATAACCACACACTTGAATAAAAAAAACTAAATGCGTATTGCTGTATAATTTTATTACAAAACTCTATAAAGAATATGCTAATGATATACGGAGTATTTCTTATATCATTAAGTTCGTAATCATAAGAAAAATAAAATAATGGTTACGATTATATAAATACGTACTTTATATATGTATGCACAAACATACATGCATTTTCTAGACAATACCCTTTATCATTATTTTTAATTTAGTCAAATATTTGTTGATGGTACCATGGACTCTGACCATGGCCCAATTACGTAGTTCAAAACGGGATCAGCCCTTAACGGGTTAGCCTACTTAACAGGATTAGCCCATAAACAGGATCAAGCCCTGAACGGGATTCATATTGAATAAGCCCCTAGGTCCGATTAGGGATCAGGCCCACGATAGGAACCCACAGTCAGGCCGGACTGGACAACCGACCTCGAGCCTGGGCGGAGATCTAGTGAGACTGGGATATTCCTAGGGTTTACGTGGCAGACTATCATTCGTGCGTAGCTATTTGGCAACAGACATGACTCAACAGGAAACGTAGACTTAAAGGAGATAATCATTGCACAATGGCTAAGACGCTACAGGAGTTCTATTCGAACTAATATATAATTAATAGCATTTAATGTAGTAGTTTCCTCCTAGGATACTAACTCCTAAAGTCTATAAATACTTCCTGTAAATGCCCTGTGAAGGGGAGGTGGATCGTTCTTCCGAATAATAATAATACTGCCTTACGCTGCCATATTTTGATATCTTTAGTAGATTTAGCTCTCGTAGTTGGATTAAACTACATCATTTGGTGCTCTCTGTCAGAACACATAATTTATTGTATTCAATTTAATTAGATTTATCTTTGTTTAATTAGTATTTAATTAGTGGGCCAATGTAATTAATTAGGGGTCATTTAATTAGATTAATCAGGCCCATCCTACTTTAACTAGGATGTTCGGGCATCCCTTTATTTTATAAATACAAGGGGAATGGACCGAACAGTAAGAGAGTTCCTGATTCCGAATAGCCTCACACATATCATTTTTGGAACTCCCACGTTAGAGAGAGAAACCCTAAGTCTCTTCACATTCTATTCCGCACATTATTCTGGTAGAGCACGTAGATTAGAAATTCTCTCTCTAGTTTGTTCGAGTACTGTGTATTGTTCTTCATGGATTCATCATTCTATATACACGGTATACGTTATTGGTGAAATTTCTCTTCTACTGTTTCAATTCTTTCCATTATTATTAGATTATTCGACTGTTGAAATCTAGGCATAAATCACGCACTCTCGTTGAGAGCCGAATCTGCGAAGACGATGGTTGGATCCATTAGTAGCAACCGTATGAGTAGCAATCAAGGCGGCGATCGTTTCTACCAAGTTGTGGTCGAGGACGGAGGTTCGAGGTCTCGACGGATCGATTTCCGCAGACGTGATGATAACATGACGACCTAAGGCGACCTGAGGAATCGTCTTCATGGCACCGGGGGCTCCGGGCGCACGGTAGTGCCGCCATTGCAATTCCAGGCGCTGAGTACCGGACCCAATATCCCCAACGTGGATCCGCCATAAGCCCTAGCAAGATTGGCAACGTTTCAAAGAGCGGTGGAGATATCTCCTCAACAGCAGAAGGATTCTTCACCGACCGGGTCTCAACGCTCCCACCATTCCAGGATGACCCCGAGGATTCATGTGATGAATCGAATAAGTGAACAACAAGTTTTGGTCCACGAGAGGCTCTCCTCTAAGGCCGAACGCAGTGAGAAAGCTTCTTCGGCCGCCATTTCGTCCCACCACCGCAGCGCGCGTAGGGGAGATCTCTGATATGAGATCAACATGAATAGGAAGGCTCGAAGAGATCACCGATCTCCATTGCGTATCCAGGCAGGTCACAACAACGACGACCTCAGGAGGAGACTGGACGAGCTCAGAAGGGAGATGGATGGTAGACCCGATCTCAATCATGATATGAGGATTCCCGAGCCTTCCCCGCGCCAAATCATGAACGCACCATTACCACAAGGATACGGGCCATGCAACATTAAGGCTTACCGAGGGAAAGCCAAACCCCACTGTCATGTCTCCAAGTATGTAGCTTACATGGTTATGATGGGGTATGATGATTCCATCAAATGTAGAGGGTTCTCAGCGACTTTGGACAAGCCGGCCTCAATCTCTAAAAAGAGGGAGGTCGGAGCCCTATTCGAGGATAATGATAAAGAGGGGGATTCAGGCCGGCAAAAGCACCCGCACGTCCACCAAATCTATGGCGGACCTATCATAGGGGACGCCGTGGGGGAAAGAAAGAAGTGGAATCGCCAATTATTCATCGGAGAAATCAACCATCTTCCTGCTGACAAAAGGCAGAACTCGGAATCCATCACCTTCACGGATGATGATCTCCCTCCATGTCCCCCACCCCACATAGATTCTCTGGTGATAAAGATGGAGGTTATGGATGCGATTGTCCACAGAGTTCTCGTGGACAACGGAAGCTCAGTCAACATATTGTACATGGATGCTTTCGTGGAGATTGGGCTCCAGAAAGGAGCACTCAGACCGGTAAGAACCCCTCTTTCAGGTTTCACCAGAGACGCGATTGAGCCAGAAGGGGTGATCACCCTCAAGATCCAGCTCGGATCAGAGTCATGTGTCCGGGAGATCGAAACAGATTTCATTGTTGTTCAGCTGCCCAGTGTTCACAAGGCCATCCTGGGCCGACCTCTACTGGAGGATCTGGGAGCCATTATTACCAGGCTCATCTGTGCATAAAGTTCTATACACCGGTGGGAATAGGAACATTAAGAGGGGACCGGAAGATGGCCAGAAGCTGTTACGTAAGGGCCTGTAAGGCTCACGGAGGAAATGGTGTAAGAATCCATGTTATTGAACAGGACTTATCCAGATATGAGGAAGGGCATCTCGGAGCTCAGTCCGTCTCAGAGCTCGAGGAGGTCGGAGTCGATCCCTCTCGGCCAGAGCGTCGGGTCAAGATTGGCGCAGGGCTCCCAGCCGACCTGAGAGCAAAGATAGTCCAGGTTCTGACAGAATTCAAGGTGGTTTTCGCTTGGGGGCTGAGGATATGCCCGAGCTCGACCCAAGCACAGTAGTTCACAAATTGAACGTGGATCCGAAGGTAACGCCAGTCAAACAAAAGATAAGATACTTGTCGTTAGACAGGAAGGAATTTGTCAAAGGGGAAGTGAATATGCTGTTGGGCATCAAACATATCAGGGAGGTGCAATATCAGGAATGGCTCGCCAATGTAGTTTTGGCTCCTAAACTACCTACCTGGAGAATGTGTGTAGACTATACAGACCTGAACAAGGCTTGTCCCATGGATCCTTTCCTTTTTCCTAGCATAGATCAGTTGGTGGATCAAACCGCCGGATGCGAGCTCCTTTCCTTTATGGATGCTTTCCGGGGGTACCATCAGATCTCTATGCACCCAGATGATTGTGAAAAGACCTCGTATATCACCCCGGCAGGAGTTTTTTGCTACGTGGTGATGGCTTTCGGCTTGAGGATTTCTGGGGCCACTTACAATCGGATGGTAGCCAAGGTCTTCCGAGCGGTGCTAGGGAGAAACATGGAAGCTTATGTTGACGATATGATCGTGAAGAGCTAAAAAGCTGGCGACCACGTGGATGATCTCAAGGAAGTATTCGGCATCATGAAAGAGATAAATCTAAGACTCAATCCTAAGAAGTGCACTTTTGCGGTCCAAGGTGGGAAGTTCCTGGGGTTTATGGTGACACACAGAGGCATTGAACCAAACCCGGAAAAGGTTAAACCATTCTGGATATGGAGCCTCCAAGAAATGTAAAGAGGTCCAGATCCTCACGGGAAGGCTAGAAGCCCTAGGAAGGTTCCTATCCAGGTCAGCCGATAAATCCCTGCCATTCTTCCAAGTCCTGAAAAAGAGCAATGGGTTTCAGTGGACCCAGGAGTGCCAAGTTGCGTTCGAAGATCTCAATAGATATCTGCAGTCAGATCTGCTCCTCGGCAAACCTAAGGACGGTGAGACACTTGTTTTATATTTGGGAGTGACCCAGAGCGCAGTCAGCTCCGTTTTAGTGAGAGAAGAAGGGACGGCCCAAAGGTTGGTTTATTATGTCAGCAAGATTCTCCACGGAGCCGAGCTCAGATACCCAGCCCTAGAGAAGATTGTCCTCGTGGTCTATGTCACATCAAAGAAACTTGCCCATTACTTTCAAGCTCACCCCATCAAGGTCTTGTCGGGTCTGGGGTGGGAACTCTGTTCAGAACAGCCAAGACTGCGCGAAACGTGAAATGGTCATTGTTGATCAGCGAGTATCAGGTGAGCTTCCAGCCTAGAACCGCAATTAAAGGGCAAGCTTTGGCAGACTTCCTGGTGGAATGTACTTACTGCCAGGGACGTTGCTGAAGAAAGACGTCGCGAAGAAGAAGATTGGTGGACCCTGATGACTGATGGGTCATCATCATCAGGATCCAAAGGTTGCAGAGGAGGGGTGGTCCTCATCACCCCTGAAGACTTCAAAAGTTACCACTCTCTGAGGTACTCATTCCACCTATCCAATAACGAAGCTTAATATGAGGCCTTACTCTCCGGCCTCAGGATAGCAAGATACTTCAAGGTCCAGAAACTGAGGATCAAGAGCGACTCCAAGTTGGTCATCAAACAGCTTAGAGGGGAATATGAAGCCAAGGAAGCCCGAATGCAGAAATACAGGGACACAGCCCTGGAAATTATAAAGGAATTTGAGGAGTCCGACCTGTTATGCGTCCCGCGAGATCAGAACGTTGAGGCTGACATCCTGTCAAAACTAACAAACAATGCGCCTGAACATCTCGCTCGCATGGCCCGTGTGCATGAACTGAGCGAGCCAAGCATCGAAGTTACCAAGAATTAGGAGGTCTTGCCAGTCAGCCAAACCTCAAGGTGCTGGATTGACGACTTAATGGAATACATTGAGGGCGGAGCGCTGCCCACAAAAGAAGACAAGGCAAGAGTGGTTAGGAGAGGGCCCCCTAACTATGTCATCCAGGGTGGCAAGCTTTACAAAAGAAGTTACAATGGAGTGTTGCTAAAGTGTCTGAGGCCGGATCAAGCTCAAAAAGTGATCAAAGAGTTACACGAAGGGATATGCTCATCACATCAAGGTGCGTTTACTCCGAGTAGAAAGGCTATCTTGTAAGGGTACTTTTGGCCAACCATGATAAGGGACTGCACAGAATTCGCACGAAAATGTGAGATCTGTCAGAAGTTCCAAACAAACCCAGACAGGTCTGCTACTATGTATGTCCCCATCAGCACGACAATCCCCTTCTCAAGATGGGGAATAGATCTCATGGGCCCCTTTCCACAGGTTCTCGGGGTCGGAAGTTCATGATAGTTGGAGTTGATTACTTCACCAAGTGGGTTGAGGCTGAGCCGATGGCCACAATCACTGCTGAGCAATGTTAGAGCTTCGTTTGGAGAAACATATTTTGCCGGTTTGGTGTTCCCATGCAAATCATTGTTGATAACGAGAAGCAGTGTGATTCCGATCCCTTTAAAGAATTTTATGGGCAATGGGGAGTTGAGGCTAGCAGGGCGTCCATTTCTTAACCCCCAGTGCAACGGACAAGTTGAAAATGTGAATAGAACGATTGCGGATGGCCTCAAGAAGAAACTGGAATCTATGGGGATGACCTAGGTAAACGAGCTCAACAATATCCTTTGGACCTACCACACGATCCCAAAGAAGGCAACTAGTGAGACTCCCTTTGCTCTAACTTACGGCTTTGAAGCCCGAGCTCCCTCAGAAGCCTTATTCCCAAGCAGAAGGGTGGAAGACTATGACCCTAAAGACAACGAGGAGATGTTAAGGGCGTAACTTCATCCGATTGAGGAAAAAAGAGATAGGGCCTTCATCAGGGCCGAGAATTATAGGCGACAAGTAAAAGAATACCATGATGTTAGGGTCAGACCAAGACAGTTCGGGATCGGGGATTTAGTCCTAAGGAGGAGGTCTGCCAGCAAGGCTCTGGAGGGCGGAAAGTTTGCCAAGAATTGGGAAGGGCCCTACCAGATCAAGGGGATAGTTGGGCCCGGGAGCTATAAGCTGTGTACTCCTAAAGGGAAATTGGTAGACCGAGTGTGGAATTCTGCACACCTATTAAAATTCTATCAGTAAGTATGCAACTTCTTTTCGGCATTATGAGTTTTAATAAAAGTTTCGTTTTCATTCACAAATGTCCTTTATACATGATTTGCGATTTGCGAAGGTTTCTTAACCTGCCCAACAAAAAGTAAAGGCTATGCCTAATTGGCACTCACAAAAAGACAAAGTATCAATTCCAGACTCATCTAAGGCACTCTAGTGCGAAGATGGGACGGTGGATTGGAAGTCGTGAGGACTTGCGCGTACTGTTTGCATTAAATGCTATGGGGCGCTACAATTCTGAGGAAAATTTGAAATTGATTAACCTCTTAACTTACTCTGATCTCCTAAAATCCAGCCCCGCTGATTTTAGAGAGTAGGGGGCTCGTGATGGTACCATGGACTCTGACCATGGCCCAATTACGTAGTCCAGAACGGGATCAGCCCTTAACAGGATTAGCCTAATTAACAGGATTAGCTTATAAACGGGATCAAGCCCTGAACGAGATTCATATTGAATAAGCCGCTAGGCCCGATTAGGGACCAGGTCCACAATAGGAACCCACAGACAAGTCAGACTAGGCAGCAGACCTCGAGCCTGAGCGGAGTTCTAGTGAGGCTGGGATATTCCTAGGGTTTATGTGGCAGACTATCATTCGTGTGTAGCTATTTGGCAGCAGGCACGACTCAACAGGGAACGTAGACTTGAAGGAGATAATCATTGCACAATGGCTAAGACGCTACAGGAGTTCTATTCGAACTAATATATAATTAATAGCATTTAATGTAGTAGTTTGCTCCTAGGATATTAACTCATAAAGTCTATAAATACTTCCTGTAAATACCCTGTGAAGGGGAGGTGGATCATTCTTCCGAATAATAATACTGCCTTACGCTGACATATTTTGATATCTTCAGTAGATTTAGCTCTCGTAATTGGATTAAACTCTGTCATTTGTCATTATTTCTAAATCGTAAATGTTTTACTCCTACTTAGCACTATTTTCTCAAAATAAATTTATGTTTAAAAAATAATCATCCAAAGTTAAAGGGTTATTGGCCATCGAATTAAATTCAAAAAAATTATAATAAAGCCCATAAAATAAAGGGTGCGCTTGGAGCTTGCGCAGAATTTGCCTTCTTTGGGGGTTGTCATCCATCCTTCTTGTAGGAGTGGAGCTCGTCGGCGTCAGCGTATAGGTTCCAACGCTGGAGTGCCTTTGTGTAGGACCTCGGTGGGTCAGTGATGAGGCTCCTCGTGTATGGGATGCTTCGGAGCCCCCCCGATAAAGGACGAGAAGGGTGCGCTCATCGGCCCCTTCGACCTCATTGGTCTCCTTCGTCCCTCGGTCCATGAATGACCGGAGTGATTCTTCGTGCTGCTGCTTGACGGAGAGGATATGAGTGAAGTATTTCTTTACGCACTTCCTCCCAGCAAAGTGGGTGAGGAAACGTTGGGCAAGATTCTGCCATGAGTCTATGCTTCCCTCGGGGAGTGCGTTGAACCACTCGTACGCTGGTCCCTTGAGAGTGGAAAGGAACTAACGGTAGAGGTATTCGTCCGACGCATTCACCATCAGCATGTTGTTCTGATAGCGGCTGAAGTGCTCCTGGGATCGGTGCGGCCGTCATAGGGCTTGATGGCATTTCCCCTGTACTTCTCGGGTATGGGGGCCGAGAGCACCCTTATGCTGAAAGGAGTCTTGGTCGTGACCTGGATGATGGGGTCACCACGTCCCTCGGCCAACTCCCTTTCCACGACGCTGACCTTGTGCAGGAGCGCATTGAAGCTGGGATCCCTTGACGTGTTGGCCGTAGGAATATTTGCCGACTGCTTGGCTTCCATCTGGGCAAGTCTCATTTCCAGCTGGGTAGTGACCTCGTCCTGGGGGTCCCTGGCGGCCGTAGTGGCGCCTTGCTAGGTTTGCACGCGAGCTGTGTGAGCCGTGTTGATCTGGTGGCGCGCGTCATCCTCGTGCAACTTTCCTTTTCCTTTGTCCAGGCGGGGCCGATCCGTTGTCCGCGATATGGACCCCAAGCTTTCCCTCAGTGAGCCAGACCCACGTTCACCAATCCGTCCTGCCATCCTCTCTGATGCTGGCCGATGGGGCGTGTCACCTAGCCTATTGAAGGCCGAGGCTTTTCCACGCGTTGGGGTCGGTCCAACTCGAAGAGGGGAAGCAGGGTGGGAGTGGGATGACGACGTGTCCTGGGGTACCACCCCTTCATCGTTGCCTAGCTTTGTGGCCAAGGATTGGGGCTGAGGAGGCGGTGTAGTGTTCTCCCCCGTCCTTGACATCAATGCACTGAGGACGATAGGGTTTTGAGCCAAGTTGGCTATGATGGCCGATAAAGCGGCTTGCAGCTGAGGGTCAACGGTGGGAGTGATCTGCAGGGCCGATGCCTGTTCCCCCTTTTCCATGTGTTCCTTCTCAAGGCCGATACGAGCATCTTGAGCGTTGCCGTTGAGTTGATTGCGAAGGTCAGCTGTGGGGTCGATGGTCTCCTGGAAGATCTCCCCCTCCGTGACCTTGTCGGCCGTAGCGTCCTCTTCACGTTCCCTGTTCTCGTGGGTCTCGGAGATCGCCTTGCCGACGAGGTTGCGGTTGGACTTTGTTCTTCCCATAGTCAGTTAGATGTGCTTAGTAGCGACGAAGGATGCTAACTTGATTGTTCTAGCTCTCAATGAAAGCACCAAATGATAGAGTATAACCTCTTAGAGAGAAGTGAGAGCTAGAGAGAGAAGTGCAATAGATAATGCAATAAATGAATTTGTGAACCCCCTACAACTACCCCAAAGGGAGTATTTATAGAGGAAATATGGGATGGGCTCTCAAGTCTCGGACTTGGGAGGCCCATTTACAATGAGGCCACTACTCGAGCGAGTACAAAAGTATGTAAAATGGCTAAGTAGAAAATTCGACTCTGTGAGCTCTCTGTGGCCGACGGAGACATGGCCGACGGAGACCCGACCGACGGGGACACCCGGTTCTCCTGGCATCTGGATTATATTCTGAGTTGATGTCTTTCTGGCCGATGGAGGGCCATCTGGCTGACGGAGGTCCCAATGGGTGGCAGCTGTGTCTCTTATTCTTCTGAGTATGTGGGTCCTAGGGTCTGGACCCATATACCCCATCACTATAGTTTCATGAGAATTTCATATTGGACACTAAGGTTTGAAATAGACCAGATGGGACACTATGGTTACATATGTATCTCATATTAGACACTGAAATTTCATAATTCATAGTTTTTGGACACTCACTTATGATTCTCTTCGTCCTTTAATAAAAATCGTTAGTCTTACATTTCCTTTCCTTTTTTGTGAAAGTAAACCAATTTAATTACATATATAATTTTGGAATATTTAATTTGAAGTTTTAGAATATATAAATTGATTTTAATTAATAACTTCTTGTATTTAACAATTAAAAAATATATTTAGGACTTTTCATTCATATGATTTTTATGGAACTTTAAGAAATATCGATTTGTTAAATTGATTTAAAAATATTAAAGAATTCAATTACATTAAAATAGATTTTTTAATCGGAGCATCTAATTATATATTCTAAATCTAAATACACAAATTAAGTTATTTTTATTTTTTAGGTACATAAAACTAGGAGAAAAGGAATACTTATATCTTACAAGGTGAAAATCTTTGATGGGTGTCCGAAAATGATCAGAAAAAACGTAAAATTTGATCAATTTGAAACTATAGTGTTCAATTTGGTTAATTTGAAACCTTAGTGTCAAATTTGGTTCATTTGAAATCTTAGTGTCAAATATGAGATTCTTTCGAACAATTATAAGTAAATGGAGTATTATACGGAGTCTTTGAGTTGATGTATAAAAAATGCAGGGTAGCACATGTCTCGAGGAGTAAATTTGATTTACTTTGGATTGACATGTCTGGCACGTTTTAAGGGAGGCAATAGGCAGTTTATTTCTCTTTTATTTTTAGAAATTACTTTAAAATAGGATTTTTGTTTTGAAAACACATAACTTAATTATTAATATTATTGAGAACCAGTGGACTAGCGGACCATCTCGCTAACGCCGCAGTTTGGTAGACTCCATAAACAGCAACGTTGTACCTGCTACTAGAAGGATAATGAAATAACAAAACCGAGTTCGGAACTGATAAAAAAACAGAAAAATAACATAATCTAGTTTGACCAGCCACTGGTAACGGAATAGCGGTTTGACCAGCCTCCGCTAAAGGAACAACCTTCAGAACCCCATCTTCCCCCGCTACTGGCGGTGCTGTCCTGGCACTACCGCCACCTCCAAGTTTTTTGAAGATGCTTCATCAACATCCATGCTTGCCTGTGTCCCCATCTCGCTATCCTTTTCAATGATCCTACGCTTTCTGGGCGCATCCCCAGTTGTAGTAATCTCTTTACCCTTTGACAAGAGTCCCTCCACCAAATAGTTTTTCTGTTCCCCTGTCTCTTGACCAGATCCTACTATTTTCCTCTGCCTTTCGCCTAGTATGATATTGCTAGGAATAAACCATTCGTTTCCCAGGTGAACTCCTCCCCGCCTCATATTGGCCCTTAGCCATGGTCATAAGGTTTCTCCCCGATCCCCAAACCGCTATGCGGGTTAGTGGGACAAAAACGATCAATGTGGCCAAGGATCCCACACAGAAAGCATAAGTTCGGGAGTCTCTCATATTTAAAGTTTGCCTAAATCCAGTCGTCTCCCTCCTGTCTAACCTGTAACCGCCGGGTTAGAGTCAAATTAACATTCAAAGTGACCCTTATGCGCATAATCAACCTTTGCTTTCCGCCAGGGGAGTTCTCGTCCAGTTGCACAAAAGCACCAATACTGTTGGCTATACCACGTGCAGTCTTTGTCATCATGCAGCTTAGTGGTAGCTCATGAACCTGAACCCAAAAATCTGCATGATCCAGTGCAACCTCCAGAGGTTTATCAGTGCGTTCCAACAGTCGAATAACCACTAAATTCTGCTCAAAAGACCAAGACCCTTCATCCACCACTCTGTTCAGATCTCCTTCATGATAAAATTGTAACAAAAATTTGGAGCCCTCAATTTCATCAATAGAGACCCCTTTCACTGGCCTCCAAACCATAGCCATTGTTTGACAGAAAGAAACAGGCCGAACAGGTTTATCAGACACCACTCTGGTCACCACCGCTAGATTAAAGCCCTATGTATTCCCTCCCCCATTCTATAACGGGCCAGACACAATCACCAACCCCCTATTTTCTTTCTCAGTTATGGATAGCATATTGACCTTCTTCGAGATCATATCCATTTCAACCCAAATCAAGAGTATCCGACTCAAACAAATTGGAAATATAGAAAAACACAAGCCTCACGGCGAAGCACTTAAGTCACAACAACAGAAGTTCGAAAAACCAAACGAAACATAAAACAACACAGCAAACTCTCGGCCAAATCAAGCCGGACAAAACCGCGGAACAAAACGCCCGGAAAAAGAAAACCTTGGACGAAATTGCAAACAAAACAAAGTTACCTAACCTGCCGTAAAGGGAATAACTACGGACCTCCTTCGTAAAGCCCAGCGCCGATCACCGATCGTCGCATGTTCCTTGCGCCGTCGCTGTCATCGCAAAGCTCCAAGATAGAACTTGTTATGTTTTTATTCCAAAATAGGACCATATTAGTCCTATTGGAAACATACCTATTTTTTCATTCCATTCTTACCACTCCTTTAAATATGAGTAAAAGGTAGTAAAAAATCATAATTAATTGTTTTAATTCATATAAATTTGTAAAAAACAATAATAATCGTAGAAGAATAATATAGAAAATTAATAAAATATTTATAAAATAAAAAATCAATTTTTTTATATTTTTAAAAATTAATAAAAAATAGTAAAAATCCATAAAAAAATTTAAAAAAATATGGATAGCTTTCTCACTCCCTGTACTGCCTCCCTGCATCACCACCTCAGACCGGTGTAAAAATGCAATTTTTTATGAAAATGCAAAAAAGTGACATATTACTCTTTCAGAATGCCAAAATTTTCATTGAATCTGCCATAAATATGGCATTCCTAATGCATGCAAAATTGTTTTCCCCCGGTGACCGCAAATGGTGGTGCTGGGGTGGTAGAGGTGCTTTTTTTGTAGCATTTTTTAGTTTTTTTTTAAATTATTTTTTAATTTTAATTTAAAAAAAAAAATAATAAAAAGTAATAAAACTCCACATCCAAAAAACATTAAAAAAGTATGGATGCCTTTCCCACTGCCTCCCTGCACCATCACCTCCGACTGTAGTAAAAAATGCTATTTTTCCTAAAAACTGCCGTTTTATTTTCCTGAAAATGCAAAAACAAATGACATATTACTCTTTGAGAATGCCAACACTTTCATTTGAATCTGCCATAAATATGACATTCGTAATGGATGAGACATTTTCCCCCTGTTGATTGAAGGTAGTGGTGTTGGGGCGGTAGAGGCGGCAGTGCTATTTGTTTTTGCATTTTTTGTATTTTTTTTAATTTTTTTAAATTTTTTAATTTTGTAATTATTGTTATGTAAATATTTTTATTAATTTTTTAGTATTTTTTACGAATTATTTTTTATTATTTTATTATGAATTAAAATATTTCAATAGCAACAAGGGTATATTTGTCCAACACACACATAATTAGTTCTATCAAAACATACTTTACTTTTTTATCCTATTTGTGCTAAGTGACCAACTTTTAGTAATATTTTTTATTATTTTATTATGAATTAAAATATTTCAATAGCAACAAGGGTATACAATTAACCCTTTTATTTTTGATTTCTTAATTCATACCCTCTATAACTTTTTGCTTCTAGTCGCAGACACGCACATGCAACTCAGTTGATTCAGTGGTAGGAAATTTGTCGAAATCCGCAGCGGCCGTGTGGAGGTTACAACTCCAGTGTGCTGGGCTAAATCTCTGGTGCGCACTGAGTCAACGTGACTTACATCCCAAAAATCCTGTCGGATCGGAGCGTGAGGGCTCCTGAGTCCGGAGATTCCACCTTTTGGAACAATTGCTTCTAGTTCAAGATTTTAGGCGGGAGCAAGGTTGCTAAAATCTAGATTTAAATCATAAAATCGTACGATTTTACGCTTCTACATTAATATATCGATTCGAATCGCAAGTAAAATCGTAAAAAAACGTACAAAAATCGTGTAGAATCGTTTGAAATTGTAGCAAAATCGTAGCAAAATCGTAATAAGTTTTTTTTAGTGAAAATGGTTCAAATTTATAAAAATTAACTACTACAAATTGATACATAATTACAATAATAATATCAATATAATATTTAAAAAAGTAATGGATTCTTGTGTTATTTAATTATTTTTATTTTTTACATATGTTTAATATTATTATTCACTACATTTACATTATTACAATAGTTTATAAGTCATGTTTTGGACCTTGTAGGTATAGTTTTTATGTAATGAAATGATATAATACCATTAACTTGCAGGTTAATATTAATATTTATTTATTTTATACTCCATTTTAGGTTCAACCTTATAATACCATTAACTTACAGGTATGTTTAATATTATTATTCACTCCATTTTTCAATAGTTTATATGTAATGAAATAATTTATACGTCCCGTTAGAAGATTCTCATTTCCATTTGAGGAAACAATTAACAATTTTAAGTGACAAATTAATCATTAAATATTCAAAATAATACGTTTATAACATCACAGTTATCAATACTAACTACATTATAATATATTCCTATTGAAATTATTTCTCAAAATATACTTGATGGAGTATATGGCCCGGGAACCCCCGGCCCACAGACTCCTACTACTCCAGTGAAGGCCCAACAGGCCCAGAAGGCCCAACAGGCCCAAATCACAGCGCCCAGAGTACCAAGCAGCCCGCACTACGCGCCAGGGGTGCCTTCGGCCCCCTGGCCGAAGGCTCTAAACTCTCACAGAACGGGTTTCTCAAGCAAACTAAGAAACTGGGAGAAAACGGCGAAAACAGTAGCCCTCGGCACTGTGAGCCCTCGGCACCATGGTGCCATCGGTTGGAGGAGCCCTCAGCTACTGCTCTATAGCCGAAGGCATCTCACTCGACAAGATATCCGCCTCACATGCGTACAGATCACCGTACCCTGTACAGGCGTCCCATCCAACAGCCGCATTAAATGCGGCCACATGCGGCTGCCAGCGCCAACCAGTTGAGGTGACCCCTCGGCCAATGAGCGCTTGACACGTGTCCCTGTCCGGCATTTATTGCTACTATAAATAGCACCCCATTTCCCCATTTGTAACCACGCTGAAAACGGCATTCATACTGAATACACTCTCTCTCTACATTTACTTACTCGCTCTGACTTCTCTCTAAGTTATTCCCCGTAATAACCCTTCGGATATATACCCCCGGGTAGACCATCCATCAATACTCGAAATACTTTATTTAATTATTGTCTAAACAACCGTGCCGTTTTGTTATGGGAACCTTCCAACGAGACAGAAGTAGTAATTATTAAGATATGTTTAATAAAATCTTACGATTTGCGTTTCGATTTAACGATTCGATTTTCAAAAACATCTACCGATTTGATTTTTTTTATGGTAAACTAATCAACTTTATTAAGAAATATTGTCATGTGCCAACTGGCTTACAATGCATTGAGGAACTTAGAACTATATCATAATCATGACTACATTATGGCCCTGTATCAGCCACTTGAGCTAAAGCATGTGCAACCCGGTTCGCAGAACGCTTACAAAATATAACAATAAAATTCATGCTAAGCATTAAATCACTCCTAATATCATCTAAAAGTAATTCCAAGTAAGATAGACCGCCCTCCGTGAATCCCCTGAACCACAAGAATACGATTTGATTCAAAAATAGATTTGAACAACCTTGGGCGGGAGTACTCCGTACTATTGCAAAAAAAACCTTTTGCTTTTAGATGGCAAATATTACTACTTGATTAATAATACGGAGTAGTTTACTTCGAAGAAGCAGACAAGCCAAACACCGGTTCCGGCTCCCGCCTTCCAGCTTCGACGCAGAGGAAGCTCTACCGCCACGGCGTCGATCTTTGACGAATAGTCAAGAACGACCGTCGACCGTCAACGAAGACACCGTATAAGGCTAGAAGCGAGACACCTGTTCCACCTTCCAGCTTAGACGCATAGAGGAAGCTACTATCGTCGGCGTCGATCGTTGACGAAGAGACGACCGTCGATCACCGACGAAGAGACGACCGGCTTCCAAGCTCTAGCTTCCATATCCCGATTCCAGGTTTATATATTATAAATCTAATTATTTCAACTCCTATTTTGTTTATCAATCACTTTGATTTTGATTATATGAACTATGAAGTTACGAAGCACTGAACCACAGCAAGCGGATTGTTAAGCTATATCAGCGACGAGCCAGTGAACCAATGAAATCACGAAGTTGTTATCTCTAATTATAACCATTCCTGTTGTTTGATACTTTGATTTATTATAGCTTGTGCTTTAATTGCTTGGTTTATACTTGATAGGATAAAAGTTGTAAAACTGTCATGCTAAAACTTATAAGAATACATTCATTGAAAAACATCAGGTGGCTAGGAGGTGGATAGCAGGAAGTGCTGAACTATATGCTATTCCTTAGAAGTTAGAGTTACACCAACACTGCCTAACTCCTAAGTGACTCATAGTCTAACACATTTACTATTCTTGCTTCTCCCATTGTCAATGGCCCTTGCTATTCAAAAGCTTTATAGATGAGTTAATTTTTAACCTAGAGTTTAATTAAGTCTTACCACGAAACGGCTGCTGAATTATGTGCTATTAAAGTTAGTTTTCAACTTAAAGTATTTATTTGGCTCATTATTGTCTAGTTGAGTTCATTGATTATTGATAACTTGTTATAACATACAACAAATATAACCAAAAATGACAATTTTACGCGTCTCATATGTCTACTTTGGTGCTTCAATCAATGACTAATACCCGAAAACTCGGACCGAGCAGACCCGTTTCAAATGAGCGGGTAAGGTCCGGTTCCAACTTTGAGAATTCATGTACCCGGCCTGAACCTACCTGGTCAATGGAACCGGCGGTTCCTATTGTTTGTTTAAGATTATCTGACCCTACCTGACCCGTCCCCACTCCTAGCTAAGACTTTGTGGATTAGTTGAAAAAGATGGGGAAGAAGATACAGAATCATGGTGTGGCGGATTTCAAAACCTTGATACTTCAAATGAAGAAGCAAGAGAAGTATCTTAGGCTCAAAAGAAGGTTAGTATGGAATATTTTATCAACCTGCTTTTCGTTTTATATTTCATGGATTCCAACATGAAGATATGTTCATCTTTTATTTTCAGGTGGTTATTGGGTATAAATTTATCACGATCAGAGATGAGTCGACTAGAGTTGCTTCTTCCACCAAACGTCAAGTACTAATTGCCATTTTCTGTTTATATTCTTTGTTGTGCATTCTGTTTTCCTTTCAATTTTGTCCTCGGAGAGTGTCATTGCAGAGTAATGCGCTACACAGTCATGGGCGTAGACACTATTCTAGAGGCCTAGCCTAGGTAAGGATTAACCGGGGCTATGGCTAAGCTAGACCTAGAAAGTACTCGGTGTATGTGTGTATATATGTGTGTGTAGTATGTTCTTCTAAAGTGATCACAACTAGTTTTCAAACTGGGTGATGCAATTTGCTAGAATCAAAATTAAATTTCCAAGTCTTCAGTACATCACATGTCATTAAATTTCCAAGTCTTCAGTACATAAACATTATATACTCCGTCCGTCACCCAATTAAGTTCCCGGTTTGACTTCACACATATTAAGAAAATAAAATTGACTTTACTGTGGAGTGCACTGTTTTGCACTGTTTGGACACTGTTTTGCACTGTTTGGACCCTGTTTTGCACTGTTTGGACACTGTTTTTCACTGTTTGACGCTGTTTTGATGTAGATAATTTGCCAAATAAGGAAAGTAAGGAAGTGTGAACTTAATTTAGAGACTGCCCAAAAAGGAAAGTGGTAACTTAATTGCGGGACGGAGGGAGTATATAATACGGAATATGGCTCTTAGCCTCTAATTCATAAATGTTATGTATTCTGATGCACATAGATAACCAAAACTGTTCGAGACTTATTGGTAGAATAATTATTACTCTATATCAATAGTTAAAAATAATAATCACTCTATTTTTGGTATAAATGATATCTTGTTTTTTATAATTATAATCAAAATTGTTTTATCCTATAAGTTTCTGAACAAATCACTAGACAAAAATGACGCTACCACTCACAATGAAGTACAGATTTATTGTTAAAATTATTTAGATATGATGCGCAATATATTGGAGCGGTGGGTAAATGAGTAACCATCCTTGATCATGTTTCACAAAAAAGAACCCAAAAAATATGTTAGTTGAAGCCCAGGCCGCCAAACCACTGGCTAGAAGGAAAACCTCTCAACCCACCCAAGGAATTAGCCTTTTCAAAACTGTCCTTTGATCGTTTTTTTAAATGGGCATCCTTTTTGTACAGTGGAGAGGGGGGCAGAGAATGGAATAGTTAAAAGGTATATCATATTTGCTTTAACAGATCAGGAATTGATATTTTACCCAATATACAAAATATCTTAATGCAATGATGCACAACTATAACAAAGGCAGGAAAAAAAATCATTTGAATAAGCGAGAAAAGAGGAGCTTGAATGAGTCTATAACTACTTCACTTTTCCTCACTTCCTTTTGCTTTCCTATCTCCCATCAGAAAATTGATAAATAACATTAGAAGTGTTACCTGAGGGTGTTGCCAAATGGAGTGTTATTCTAGAAGAACCTTCTTGGTTCTCTATCACTTCATGTCATTATTATTCTACGCATGAAGGGCGCATTTCTCTGAGTTGTCTATTAACCAAGTGGCCCTTTATTTCTTTCCCAATATTTTGTATTGTGCATGTAATTGAGATCTGTATAATTCATTATAAATGTTGCAAGTTGGTGGCATTGCAATTTGTAGCTGGTTTCTTAGTACTATTTGTAACTCAATTGAGTGAAATCACCAGTAATTTTAATTCCAGCCTTGTTTTTTTGCATGTAGGTTTGTTCCTGAATCAGTGCTTAGAGAAGATGATGTAAGGTTTTCATAATTTGGTAATTTTCTTTGCACAGAGCTAATGTAATTGTCCGGCCAATTTCACTAATGTCATTGTATTGATGATTCTGTATACATCAGCAAGTTACTTTTTAAAAGATATTTTCTTTCTTCAAATACTCCTAGTGTGATGTTCTATACAGATATTTCTATCTGATGCTTCTTTTGTTTGGTTGCAGTTAAGTTATGAGAGCATCAAAACATTTGTTGAAGAGACACTCGGAATGCGTAAAGATACTGAACGGAAAAATTATGTGGATGAAGAAGAAATACGACTCTTTGACTCACCTGATAAGGATATGATAAAGTATAGCATCTCCTTGCTAGATGAAATGACCAACAAAGGGCTATTCTCTCTTACCGAGATTTTGACAAATGGCTCTGTTCACTTCCCCAAAACAAAAAAGAAGATGAAAAATATAATCCAAGAGTTTATACCTAGACTTTTTGAATCTCGTGATGACCAAAGCCGAATCAAATTGAAGCAAGTCAAGCAACTCCTTACAGATCCTCAATATTTTTTGTTAAATGAGCCGGCTCTTTCAAATCCAACCCAATCACTCCGTACTGCAATTATCGACGTCCTTCCTAGGCTTGAGGAACTCTCTTTTGCCACACTAGATGCAATGCATCGAAATCTCAGAGAGGTCAAGGGATACACTCCAAAATCACAACACAAAAAGCCTGGCAGGACTCTTGAGAGCTTGATTAGACAAATAAGGAAAAAATCAATGAAATTGTTGCAAAGATTTGGGGATGGAGACGAACCACCAAGACCCTTGACAAAAGCTCTATCAGTTGCATATTTGATGTTAAAACCAGAATTGAGAAATGTTTTCTCTAATGTTTCACCTGAGATAGAGAAGCTACGAACTGATATTATGAGTGCTATTCAATTGGTCAAAGCTAAAAGGAAAGTGAGCCCCATAGATATGAAAAAATGCATACTTATGCTCGACCCAGAGTTTAAAGAAAAAGCATCAGAAAAAAGTTGTGTGCGTACCGTACTGAAGAATTTGTTGACTGCATATCTTTTAGAGTGCTGCAATATGGACACTATTCCAGAATGTTTGCTAGAAACAGTCAGATTTATTATTGATATATCTGAGAAGAAAAGCGCATCCTGCACTGGCAATACTAGTAGGCAGGCGACCAGAGCCCTGGCCTGGTCTCATCCTAAATGTGGTAATGAACATTTTTCCTTTGCGCAATTTTTTTCGTAAAAAATTTTACTCCGTATTTGAATAGATTGCTTATTCTGCTCACCCAAAATTTGCATATTTAGGAGCCTTGTCTATGCCCATGCTAACCTGCAGAACCTTTTCAGCTGAGAAGGTACAGGAAGAAGTACACCTGTTGCTGAATTTGAGTGCTCTGGCTAAGCAGATAGTGTGGGATTTTCTTCCAGAAAATAAATTTGACAAAGATTTTGCTGATGCATACATGGATGATGATTATGTTGAAGAGTGTTGCTATGATGGAGCAGGAGGTGGCTCTGAGTTTCAAGACTCCATCTCAGGTCATATTAGATATTATAGTAATAATAACACTGATGGTATAAATTGCCAATCAGAAAGTGTTGGTGAGACCATCCCGGTTGATAATTCCAAATCTCCAGCCTCTTCAAGTCCCGCTGAAATGTTGACCCCATTTTATTTTTCTCCTAACAAAAATATTAGCCTCCAACAGGATTGTGGAAATGGGTATGAAGTTCATTCTCATAATTCAAGGTTGTCAAGCGCTCATGGACTTTCCAAAATTTCATCTTGTAATGGAGGGTCAGAAAAATATGATGATGGATTGGAAGAATCAAAAGCACGACTGGAGAATGCATACCTCAATATCCAAGAAGCGTGTGATGAAACAAGCATGTTTGCTTATTCATTTGTTGGACATGTGTTGAATGGATTGGACAAATTAGAGATCGCCCCTCATGCTAATGCATCAGGTCTAAAGTCTAAACTACTCCATGGGTATTCTGAAATAGAATAAAATTTGATTATCCTCTCCAGTTTGTAGATCAGACGCTTTGAAATAGCATATCATGAAGTTGAATTGTTTTTGCTGATTGCGTAAACCCGTTGCAGAATAAGGTGCAAGGCTTAGTTTGTTATTATAATTATATAAACATAATAGCAAATAATCACTTAAGTAATACTATCGTATAATAAATAATCACTGTGGTGCCTTTGCATTTCTCTATTTAGAGCACTATTCTAAAATAGTAGAATATATGCATAGTACATTCTTCTGCAAGAACATGCATACTATTTTGTTTATTCAGGTTTCTGAGATTTGCAGTCGTGTACCTATGTTGAGCTTCACATTTTTTGTTTTGAATTTTTGTTTAATTCCCTGAAGTTTTTTTTCCACTGTTTCCAGAACCTTCGAGGACTATGTGTGAAGATGGTGTGGGTTCCGTTGTGATGAATGCACTTGAACTTCTACTGCCTTCATTTCCTATCAGGTACACATTTTCTGCTAGTTCAGCAGTCGCACCTTTTCTACTTTTGGTTGTAATTTTATATGCTGCGTTTATGGATTTCACTGCTCCACCAAGTTCAAGGGAAAGTGGGAGCCTTTGAGTTTAAGATGCAATTTGTTTATCTAACACAATAAATAAGTGATATCTCTTTGACTTTATTCCGTTTGATTCTGACTTTATTGCAATTCGTTTTATCCAAATGAATGATACCATGAACTATGTTAAAGGACCTGGAACTAGCCCAAACGCTGGTATTTCCAGCATGTTGGTCAACAAACGCCAAAAAACAAACAAGGCCAACACCTAGTCCTTTTATAGGTTGTTTGGTTATTTTTTTTGGAAAGAATGTGTTGTACTTTGCGTTGTACGTTTTATCCTTTTACTTTCTCTTTTGGTTGTCCTCAAACAATCTCCCTTTTCCTTTTTAAGGAAAATAGATGTGGTTTATCCGTTTATATTCTATCGTTTCTTTTTACATAAACTTTGAACCATATAATTACCAATTTCTTAAACTCATTGTCTAAGTCAAATTAAGAATACAACACTGGGCCGGAGTTTTCTCTAATCTCGCACACTTTTTATGCAGAGGTAAAGATGAATTGAGAGTGTTCATGGGTCTATAGGGAGGGAGGGTGGGAAAGGATCTATCGCCCATGCAGAAGCAGCAAAGTTGAGAAAAAGTTGCATTCAAGTTGGTCTTCTTAGTTTTCATCTTGTCTGATTGTGATTGATTGGCGCTATAGAACTAACAGATGTTGGATTTTTTATCATGCGCTTTTTGGATTGAAATGCATCTTTCTTTGTTGCTTACATTACTTTTGGGATTTTTCTCCCAAACTAGGTAGTTCTAAAACTTTTTTTCCAATCTAAGAACATATTTTCCAAACTAGAGTAATTTTTGTCCACGTCACCCAAACTGTCACGTTACAATGCTATATAATTGCTAGTCATTACATGTCATCAAATTTGGGTGTGTTTTACTTGGTAAAAAGAATATATCACTAGTGGGAGTTAGGGGTGGACTCGGGCCGGGCCAACCGGCCCGGAACCGGACCGGCCCGCCACTGTGCGGGCCCGGACTGGCCCGGTGAACCGGTTGGTTGGCCGGTTTGGGCCACCCGGCCCGGTGGATTCTCGGTTCGGGCTCGGGCCCTTCAAAAGGTGAACCGGCCCGGCCGGTTCGGCCCCGGGCCGGGCCAATTTTAATTTTTTTTTGAATTTTTTTTGAGTTTTTGGGTTGGGCTGGGTATTTTGGGCCATTTGAGGTGGTTAGGGTTGGTTTGGGGGTGAGGGGGAGGGGTGGGGGTTAACTAGGAAAAGCCCAAAAAAAAAAATACTCGAGGCCCGGCCCGGCCCGGACCCAGGGGTTACCCGGGCCGGTTCCGGGCCTCCCATACCTTGAACCGAGGCCCGGCCGGTTCAAGGCCCGAACCGAGTCCATCCCTAGTGGGAGTTGAACCTACAACCTCTGTCCCAAACTATTGTAGTTGTACAACTTATTTTCCAAACTAAGATACTTTTAAACTTATTTCCCAAACTAGTGTTTTTTGTTCATGTCACCAAATTGCCACACCATGGATTTGTTAGTCATTTCATGTCATCAATTTTTGGTGTGTTTTACTTGGTAAAAAGAATATATCACTAGTGGGAGTTGAATCCACAATCACTCACTAGTAGAGGTGGTTCGGTACAGTATACAAAATTTATATATCGTTACCTTATCGACGTTTTGGTATACCGCATTTTGGTATACTGAAGTTTCAGTCCGGTAATGGTATGGTATCGGTAAATTACCATTCATGTCTCCAAATACAATAAATCATTATAAACTAAAGAAATATATTAAATCGGTGTTACTAGCGACATATTTTATCCATTATTAAAGTGTTACAAAATACAATTAATAATCTATTGATGTCATATCAATATTGAACAATAATTATTATTAGTATATTTAAGCAGTTCAACATGTCACATATTAAAAATAACACATTCTCCTAAAATAACTTGAACAATATAGATATAATTAAATCAATAGTAATCTTCAACATAAATAAATAAAACTATTCAAACAACATGGATATAAAATCATGGAAGAACTATCAAATAAGCTCTCGAACTTACATAAAAAGTGCAAATCAGCCCTTTTATGGGAAGCTCTGTCTGGCCATCGCCATTTGAGGCGGTTTCTGGTTGAATTTTTTGATGATTATTTTTGAGCATCTTCTTCATTAGGTCTAGTTTATCCATACCAAATTTAAGCTAAAAATTCAACATAGAAGGTAGTCAAATGATTTTCTGAAATATACTGCATTGTCTAACTGCACAATTTTCTTCAAAAATTCATTTGACTGCCTTCCCGATTGAATTTTTAGTTGACATTTGGTATGCGTAAACTAGACGTAATGAATAAGATGCTCAAAAAGTTTCATCAAAACATTCTACCGGGAACCGCTGCCCCAAATGACGACGGCCGGATAGAGCCTCCTATATAGGGGTGGATTCGGTTCGGGCCACCCGGCCCGTGACCCGGCCCGGCCCGGTCTGGCGGTCCGGGACCGGGTGTAGACCCGAACCGGGGGGATGGGCGGGGCGGGCTCGGTTCCAGAAATAGTTGACCCGGCCCGGCCGGGTCGGGCCTGGGTCCGAGTCCAACGGTCACAAATTCAATTTTTTTGTTTTGGACTTTTGGGCCAAACTAGCCGTTGGGGGTGGGCTGGGGACAACCCAAATGGATATATAGCCGTTGGGTGGGCTGCAGGGGGGGTCCGGGGGGGTTTGGCGGGGGGTGGGGGGTTGGGGGGTGGGGGTGGGGTAAAAAAACCTATAAATACTTCTAATCTAAAACATTTTTTCATCTCTTCTCCAATTCTTCCTAAATCCTATTCTTAACTCTCTAATTCTCTTATTCTCCAATATATTATATTTATATATCTACTTTATATTAATTATCTACTTATAAATTATAATTTATAAATACATACATTATAATATTATTATATTACTTATATTTCTTATCTAATTATATATTACTTATACATTTATTATATCTATTAATATAGTTGGAATTATATCTAATTAATTTGAAGTCATTCTATTACTCCCAATCCCAAAGACCGAAAGTCCGAAAGAGGTACGAAATCATTCTATTATTTACACTTGTTTAATTTTGTATTAACGTTACTTGAAAAAAAAAACTAGTTGATTCTCATAATAGTTAAAGTTAAACTATAATAATTTGATTGTTAGTAAAAAAAAAATAGGTTGTACAAAAAACTAGTTAATTCTCATAATAATTAAAGTTAAAGTGTATTAATTTCATTGTTAGTAAAAAAAAATAGGCTGTACACAAAACTAGTTAATTCACTAGTTAGTTTAATTAAAGTAAACTTTAAAATACTAATTTGCTATAACTCGAATTAATAGTTAGATTAATAGTTAATAATTACTTTATTACAATTTTTTATTAATTGCTACATTTGACTCTAGTTTAAAAAACTAGTTAATTACTTAATTCTCATTATAGTTAAAGTTAAGTATATTAATTTCATTGTTAGTAAAAAAACAGGTTGTACACAAAACTAGTTAATTCACTAGTTAATTTGATTAAAGTAAACTTTAAAATACTAATTTGCTATAACTCCAATTTTTTATTAATATATTTTTATTAAAATATTTGTTGCAATTTAATATTTGTTACATTTTTTAGATGGATCGTCCTAGATATTCGGTTGATATGGGTAACCTCGAGCGCAACCGAACGAAAGAGCTTGCGAGGAAGAGATCCCGCAAAGGTAAATCACACATCGGCTCTTCATCTCAAAGTCGAGACGATTTTGATACGGGTTACACAAGGAGGAATGGGGATGCGATGACCGACGAACAACTAGAACAAGAATTGCATCGACATAATTCCCGTTTTTTTTCCAAAACCAACCGAGGACCATTGACGAAGAAGAGCTCGAGGACGACGATGTGGAGGAAGTAATTCCGGAGAGCCACGACGAGGAGGAGGAGGAATGGAGGATGGCGGCAGCCACGATGCTGACGAGCCTGCCTCATCCCAAACCGGTACGAAAAAAAGTAAATCTGAACAAATGGCTAATAATTTTTCTAAGTGGAAGGACCCGAACATCGGGAATTGGACCGCAACTTGCAATTGGTGCAAGAAAAACTATAGCTTGGAGATTTCCGGCGGATACGGATCCGCCACAAGACATCCTAAGTCCAAACACCCGGTGGAGTATGCAAAATTAGGCGGCGGAACGGGGAAGTAAACTCAAATATCGAAGTTTGCAAATAACCAACAAGTTTTTGGTAATTTCTCATACAATGATGCACAAAATTTGACTGGTATGGCTAACTTACTTGTTTGAAGAAAATTTGCCTTATTTATTTTCTGAAAGTCTTGCTTTTCCTGATTATGCACAAACTTGTTTAAATCCACAATATAGAGGTTATAGTCGTAAAACGGTTAAGAAAGAAATTTCAAGGCTTTATGGTGCGGAAAAGGTAAGGTTACAAAATTATTTTGCAAACTTTGATGGACGTGTTACTGTATGTTCTGACATATGGGAGGATACTTATCATAATTTACATTATTTAGGTCTGACTGTACATTATATTGATAATGATTGACATATGCATAAACGTGTTCTTGCTTTCCGTGAATTTAATGATCGTTGCATAATTCCGGAGAGCCACGACGACGAGGAGGAGGAGGGTGGCGGCAGCCACGACACCGACGAGCATGCCTCATCCCAAACCGGTACGAAAAAAAGTAAATCTGAACAAATGGCTAATAATTTTTCTAAGTGGAAGGACCCGAACACCGGGAATTGGACCGCAACTTGCAATTGGTGCAAGAAAAACTATAGCTTGGGAATTTCCGGTGGATACGGATCCGCCACAAGACATCTTAAGTCCAAACACCCGGTGGACGATGTGCATGTCATGTTCTAAATTTATGTATGCAAGATGGTCTAAAAGCGTTGAGAGCATCTTTGGTGGTAGTCAAGGGAGGATTAGACGTATTTGGGGTAATGGACAACATAGAAAAAAATGGCATGATTATTTGATAGAAAGAGGTGAGAAATATGTGGTTTTTCCTAAAGATTTGTCTATTCGTTGGAATAGTACCTATAAGTTAATTGGAGTTCTTCTTAGATATAAACAACATTTTCCTGCTTTTATGAAACAATATGATAAGTATATTATCAACTCGGCTGAGATCGACACCTGTGAAAAAATTTGTAATGCTTTGATATATTTTAATAATGCAACTGAAACTTTTAGTCATGTTTATAAAACTACCTCAAACCAATTTATTCGTGAAGCTGTTAATCTCGTCGGTGCTTTTTCAAATTTTGAGAATGCTGATTATGTGAGTTATTTTGCTAGTTTTATGAAGGAAAAATTTTTAAAATATTATTCACATATTCCGCATATTTATGGTATTGCATTTGTTCTCGATCATCGTTTTAGACTTGGTTCTTTAGAAGAATGTTTGAATTAGTATTATGCTGTTTTTTTGGTCCATTGCCAATGTATGGGGACAACCCAATTGATCTGAAAAAAGAATACAACGAGGTTGGTGATATATTTTATGCATTATTTAATGAGTTTCATGCACAATATAGCAATGTGCCCCCTCCCCCGACACAAACATCATCTAAAGGAAAATCAAATTTCAAATCTATATTTGCCAATCTTATTAAAAAAACGAAATCAACTCCCGCTACGCAACAAAGCACAATTAATGAGATTTCTTTGTATTTAACATATGATGTTGATTTTGAAGAAGATGATGATTTTGACGTACTAAACTGGTGGAAGAGAAAAGAAAGAATGTTCTCGGTTTTAGCAAAGATGGCTAAGCAAGTGCTATCAATGCCGGTTTCAACAGTTGCCGTGGAACAAGAATTTAGTTCGACCGACAATGTCCTAACGCAATGTAGAACGAGGTTGAGCGCAGAATCTCTTGAGATGCTTATATGCTACCACGATTGGTTGAAAGCGGCCCGTAGAGCTCAAGAAATTGACATCACCCTATCCCAACACTTTATGGACGAATCTACAATCGAGGGTGTCTCTACCTATGTCGAAGATTCCGATTGAATGATTGATTAGTATTTCATGTTTTAATTTTACCTTCAATTCTCAATTGTAACTTGTAAACTTGTAGTTCATATTTCAAATGAATATACGTTCATTTTTGTATATATAGCATTTTTTACTGAATTCATAAAATTGAAACTAAAACATACAAAAAAAAATTGAAATCAAAAGCCCCAAACGGCTATATAGCCACTTTGGTAGTTTGGTTGTTTGAAATTTGAATCAATAGAGGCATAGAGCCGTTTGGGGTGGGGGTGGGGTACAAAAAAATTCTATAAACACTCTTATTTTCTAACATTTTTATACACATCTTCTCCAACATCCAATCTCTAATCTCCATTCTCCATCTTCATCTCCATCTATTGTAGAATTATTATATTTACCATTTTTAAGATGGAAAGTCAATATGCCGTTATACGGTATAATTTTGATAAGTAGAAGGACCCGAGGACCGGGATGTGGTACGCAACTTGCAAATGGTGCGGGAAAAAATGTAGCATGGGGGTTTCAGACGGATACAGGATGACAATGAAGCATATTAAGTCATGTGACAAAGTCAAATGATCGGGAGGTGCGGGAAGTTCCGATTGATTACAATTTACAAAATATATTTCATATTGTATGTTTCTCTTAATTTTCAAATGTTGTTCCTATTTCATTTACATAAATGCACTTGAAGTTTGTTTTTAATACTTGTATAAAACTATAAAGTATAAATTATATATAAAAAAATTAGTTTAACCGGCCCGACCCGGCCCGACGGGTGGCCTGACCCGTGACCCGGGCGGGTGGCCCGGCCCGAACTGGACCCGTCCAACCCTCGGTCCGGTCCCGGGTCCATGAGATACAAACCGGCGGCCCGACCGGGCCTAGGCCCGGCCCAGTCCCGGGCCCAACCCGAGTCCAAGCCTACTCCTATAAAAGGGCTTATTTGCACTTTTTATG
This sequence comes from Cuscuta europaea, assembly GCA_945859875.1. Lineage (NCBI taxonomy): Eukaryota > Viridiplantae > Streptophyta > Magnoliopsida > Solanales > Convolvulaceae > Cuscuta > Cuscuta europaea. The sequence continues at coordinate 1,432,775 of CAMAPE010000018.1, read as the reverse complement.
TAAGTTCGAGGGCATATTCCTAAATATCATATTATGTATTTAGTCCTTTTTATAATTTTAAAAAATATTTGAATAAGACTTTTGGACAAAGTTGTGTGACTCGACTCGCGGAATCCCTATGTAGATACACTCGTCACATAAGTGTATCCTTCTTCACTCATCGGCTACTCATCGGCTCAGCCATTGCGACTCACAAGCTTTTGAAACAAGATATACTTGTTTCTGGATACTAGTACATTACTCATTAGTCATTGGGGTTAGTTTGTTTGAATGTTAGGCAGTAGAACCCTAGAATATTATTGTGAGTTTGGGAAATTGGTCCTTTATTTTTGTATGTTGGTATTTGTAACCAACCTAAGTATTAATTTCGGGCATCAAAATTGTAATGGATTTTTACAATATTTTAGAATTAAAAGTAATTGTTCGGTAGAGATTCAGTACGGTTTGTATCAGTATACCGCGGTATGTGAAAAAATTTACCTTTACCATACGGTATGATATCATACCGAAAATGACGGTATACCAATATTTCGGTATTTTCCGATATTTTCCGGTACGGTAAGTGCGGTATATCGATTTCCCGGTATTTTTGCCCACCCCCAGCGGCGGAACCAGGCCGGGCCGAGCCGGTGCCAGCGCCCCTCCTTCGCTGGAGATGTCAAGGTAGGTATGTGTGGTAATCTTGCAGCGCCCCTGGAGCTCCGGTTCTGTTTACCGTTGGTTCCTCGTCTTCCTCCCTTCGTTACTGTCACGCCCCGGACCTAGCCGGACACGTCAACAACCCGCCGTACAGTACGAATAGTCAACCGTAGTCCAATCCATCCATACTATACAAGGCGTCATGAATGTCATTCACATATAGTACATCCATAACAAACATAATGTAAAACATCATTTAAAACAGCGGAAACATTAATACAATTGTTCAAGCCACACTTGGCATAACTAGGCATACAAGCCCCCAAAGTAATTGTTCAAAAATAATATCCATGAGCATTGTTATAATTATTTTGAAACAGGAAACAGAAGAAGCACGAACCACGTCTTCTCCTTGAATATCCCCGAAGCAACGGGCGCCGGTAGCAACCTTCAAGTTCTACCTGAAACTGTGAGGTGGCCTCCCCCGTGAAGGGGAGGTCAGTACTTGGAAATATTTGACAAGTACAATAGCAACTATACTAAGTATAATCAACGTTTTAATTTCCAAGACCCTCAAAATAGGGTGATATCATAATATAAATAATAATTTATATTTCCCACTTATTATCTTTATAATAAGTAAATTTATTTATCTGTCGGCACACGGCCCTTCTTATATATCCCTTTTCATTTATCATTTGCACAACCCAACCCTTGGGTCCTATTATTTCTACGGGACTTGCTACCGCTGTCCGAGACCTCATGAGGCTCCCGGTTCGGACTCCAACATCCTGCCCCTGGACTCATACCCATCATCCCGTAGGAAGGTAAGGCCCTTCGGGGTCCTATCTTATGTGTTACCGCTACCGGAACCTAGTTAGGTCTCCGATTCGGATTCCACCCTAACCCGTGATCACGATGTAAGTCCATGCTATCCAACCTCGCTCTCTAGAGTCGGGAAGGGCCATGGTCCTTACTATTTCCATAATTCAACCGGCTATCCACAAGGATTACCGAACACACCCGTAGGCCAATCCTATACTTAGGATCAATTTAATATTTACATTATCTTGGGTATCCCTTAAGGCCTACCCCTAGTATAACTTAAAGTTCATACTTTCCTACCTTAAAGCATCTCTTAAGACTACTTAAGGCATAACATTTCACAATCCAACCTTAGGATCAATCTTAACAACATTTCATTTTAATGTCCAACTAGTATCTTAATACTAGTCAAATTAATATCAACAAACCAAGTTCTCAACTCATAGTCATATAGACAATTCCAACTGATTTTCCTTTGAAAATATCATTTATCTCAATATTCAAAATATCACTTTTAATCACTCATATATTCCAATATGGAGAAAAAGTATATTTCAACATATGTTTCATAATAAATTCCACATTCAAGTCAACATACTCACAACACATGAACATACACAATTTACTCTTAAATTTGTATATCCTGCTCCTTTTTCTTTAGACATTTAGTCTTTTCATTTTTAGGCATTATTAATCATTAATAATCCATAAAAAACACATTTAATTACCTTCGGTAATCTCGTGAAATTAACTCACTAATTATAAGCAATATAGTCAGCCATCCTCACCTTATGAAGTGCTGAAATAGTTGCCTTTGCTAAGCCCCTCGATCAATCCCCGTTCTAGGCCGATTGAAGGTGTAAAACTGAACTGCTGGGCAAAATCCGGGCGGCTTTCACGAAAGCCGGGTGGCTTTCGTGGTCTGCAACTACGACTAGCTCCTTTGAAGTGGTGGTTTCCGGCGGTTTCGACTCCTATCGATTGGCCAACCCTCCTAAGTTAATTACCACCACTTTATATCAATATCCTACACTTTTAAACGTGTAGAACTCATGATTTAATCCACCATATGATTTCTTAAAAATTATACAACAATAAACTAGTTAACTAATAGTTGTGGAGTTCTTACCTTGAACTCAACTATTTCTTGCGAATTTTCCTAGCTTCTTTCTTCCTCCAGGGATGATGCTTGTGAAAGTCTATCTCAATAGCTCTCTCTCTTGTGGTTCACTCGAGTGGTGCAATGGATAGGAAGGCATTTCCATTCAATCACTCCCATACATAAATTTAAAGGATGGGGTCATGGAGATGTAAGTTTTGTCTCTAGGAAACCCCCTCCCTTCTCCTTGTCCGCACAAGCCATTTTGGCTTGTCCCCCCAGATCTTACTTAGTCATTTGTGATACATAAAAACGTGGGGTGGCCCCCACTCATGTGGGAGGTCATCCCATTAAGTTCCGGTATGTATAATCGGCCCCGAAAGTTGTATTTCTCGGACTGTTTTAATCATATTTTATTTTATCGGGCCAAATAAAATATATCACGCGTCCCTAATACTTATGAGCCTTTAGGATAGATGTACATTCCCCAACATTAATTTAGGAGTCTCCGAAACTCATTTCGGGCTGTTATCCGTCAAATTGCCAATATCGGTAATTGGGCCCCGTTTGACCAACCGGTCAACTCCATGCCTTTCTTATGGCCTAAATAAAATATCCACCACCATATACGTATTATCTAGACCAAGATGAATATAATGTGTGGTTCAGGAATTATCGGGCGGTCCCCGTTCCCGCTGTGGACCCCACATGCAATTTACTATTCACGTAAAAGAAATAATAAAAATTTACCATTACGCAAATTCATAAATCATCTTTCAAGGTTTATTACATAATTTACTAAAAGTAAATATGCTCGGGGTCGTTGTTACAAGTTCACCCCCCTTAACGGGAATTTCGTCCCCGAAATTCACAGTGCTTATTCAAACAAAAATGCGTATTGCTCTTTCATCAAAGCTTCCGTTTCCCAAGTTTCCTCTTCGACTCGGTCACTTTTCCAAAGGACTTTAACCATTGGAACTTTCTTGCTTCTCAATTTTTTGACTTGCCTGTCAAGTATCTTCACCGGTTGCACGGCATAATTCAAGTCTTCCCGTATTTCCACGGGTGGTTTTTCTAATACATGAGATGGATCCGGCATATACTTCTTAAGCATAGACACATGGAATACGTTATGTGTCTTCTCCAATTCTGGAGTCAACTGTAATCGGTATGCCACGGCCCCAATCCTCTCAAGAACCACGAATGGCCCTATGTATCGTGGGTTAAGTTTTCCTCGGCTCTGAAATCGGATGATCCCCTTCCAAGGTGAAACTTTCAAAAATACTTCATCTCCCACCTTAAACTCCAAGGCTCTTCGGCGCTTGTCGGCATAACTTTTCTGTCTATCCTGGGCCGCCTTAAGTCTCTCACGAATCATCTTCACCTTAGACTTGGTGATCTCCATCATTTTCGAGTTTGGCCATGCCAACCTCATCCCAACACAACGGTGTACGACATCTCCTCCCATACAATGCCTCGTATGGAGGCATGCCTATACTTACCTGATAACTGTTGTTATAGGAAAACTCCACAAGTGATAAATGGTTGTCCCAACTCTCTTGGAACTCCAATGCACAGACTCTCAGCATATCCTCTAATATCTGTATAACCCGCTCAGATTGCCCATCCATTTGTGGATGAAAAGCTGTACTGAATTTCAACTTTGTCCCCATAGATTCTTGGAATTTTGGCCAAAATCGTGATGTGAATCGCGGATCTCTATCGGATACAATGGTTATAGGAACCCCATGTAGCCTCACGATCTCGTCCACATACAACTTGACCAACCTCTCCAGTGCATATGTAGTGTTGATAGGTAGGAAGTGTGCACTCTTCGTGAGCCTATCGACCACAACCCATACGGCATCATAGTTCTTAATCGTCCGTGGCAGCCCCACCACGAAATCCATAGTCACGTGCTCCCACTTCCATTCAGGAATGGAAAGTGGCTGTAGTAACCCAGCCGGATGCTGATGTTCTGCCTTAACTTGCTGACAAGTAAGACACCTACTGATGTACTCGGCTATTTCCCTCTTCATACCCGACCACCAGTAGCTTTCCTTCAAATCACGGTACATCTTCGTGCCTCCCGGGTGCATGGCATACGCCGAAGAATGAGCCTCCTCTAAGATGGACTTTCGGAGCTCATCATCCAACGGTACACACACTCGGTCACGAAATAATAAGAGACCATCGTCTCTCTCCCTGAAATCCTCAACCGGTCCCGCTAGCATGCGTTCACGGATCTTCATAAGTTCTTCGTCGGTTTCTTGACCCTTCTTGATTTCATCAAGTAATGTAGGTCTCACCTCGAATCTTGCTAACAAGGCACCATCGCTAGATACCTCCAATTGGGCTCTCAATGCCCTCAAGCTAGTCAATAATGTCCCAGATGAATTCTTTCGGCTCAAGGCATCCGCTACCACGTTGGCTTTACCGGGGTGGTACTCGATAACTAGATGGTAGTCTTTTATCAACTCCATCCACCGTCTCTGTCTCATGTTTAACTCTTTCTGAGTAAACACGTACTTCAGGCTTTTGTGGTCGGTGTATATATGACATGTTTCCCCGTAGAGATAATGTCTCCCAATCTTCAATGCGAACACCACCGCCCCCAGCTCTAAGTCATGAGTGGGATAATTTACCTCATGCTTCTTCAACTGTCGTGAAGCATAGGCAATCACCCTCCCATTCTGCATCAAGACACATCCAAGCCCTTGGATGCTTGCGTCGCTGTAGACATTGTACCCCACACCCTGTTTGGGTAGTGCGAGTACCGGTGCCTCGGTCAACCTCTTCTTCAGTTCAAGGAATCCCTTCTCACATCGGTCATCCCATACAATCTTGGCCCCCTTTCGAGTGAGCTTTGTCAATGGCGATGCCAAAACTGAGAACTTCTCCACAAATTTTCGGTAGTACCCTGCCAATCCAAGGAAGCTACGAATTTCTTTGACGTTCTTTGGCCTCTCCCATTCAGTAATGGCCTCAATCTTCTTGTTATCTACGACAATCCCTGATTCCGAAACCACATGCCCGAGGAAGCCAATCTCCCTTAGCCAAAATTCACATTTGGAAAACTTGGCATAGAGTTGCTTCTCCCGTAGTGTCTCAAGAACAAGTATCAAGTGCTCCTCGTGCTCTTCTTCACTCTTTGAGTAAATCAAGATGTGATCTATGAACACAATCACAAACCGGTCCAAGTATTTATGAAATACCCGGTTCATCAAGTCCATAAATGCCACCGGGGCGTTGGTTAGCCCGAACGACATAACTAGGAACTCGAAATGACCATACCTTGTGCGGAATGCACTCTTCGGTATGTCATCCTCCTTTATTTTCAGTTGGTGGTACCCCAACCTTAAGTCAATCTTCGAAAACACCGTCGCTCCTCGGAGCTGATCAAACAAGTCATCAATCCTTGGCAAGGGATACCTATTCTTGATTGTGACCTTGTTCAGTTGACGATAGTCAATACACATTCGAAGTGTTCCATCTTTCTTCTTCACGAATAGGACCGGTGCTCCCCACGTAGAGTGACTCAGCCTTATGAAACCGTTATCCAACAGCTCTTGCAATTGGGTTTTCAACTCGTTAAGTTCAGCAGGTGTCATTCTGTATGGCGGTATAGAGATTGGTTTGGTGCCGGGTTCAACCTCGATCACGAACTCAATGTCCAACTAGTATCTTAATACTAGTCAAATTAATATCAACAAACCAAGTTCTCAACTCATAGTCATATAGACAATTCCAACTGATTTTCCTTTGAAAATATCATTTATCTCAATATTCAAAATATCACTTTTAATCACTCATATATTCCAATATGGAGAAAAAGTATATTTCAACATATGTTTCATAATAAATTCCACATTCAAGTCAACATACTCACAACACATGAACATACACAATTTACTCTTAAATTTGTATATCCTGCTCCTTTTTCTTTAGACATTTAGTCTTTTCATTTTTAGGCATTATTAATCATTAATAATCCATAAAAAACACATTTAATTACCTTCGGTAATCTCGTGAAATTAACTCACTAATTATAAGCAATATAGTCAGCCATCCTCACCTTATGAAGTGCTGAAATAGTTGCCTTTGCTAAGCCCCTCGATCAATCCCCGTTCTAGGCCGATTGAAGGTGTAAAACTGAACTACTGGGCAAAATCCGGGCGGCTTTCACGAAAGCCGGGCGGCTTTCGTGGTCTGCAACTACGACTAGCTCCTTTGAAGTGGCGGTTTCCGGCGGTTTCGACTCCTATCGATTGGCCAACCCTCCTAAGTTAATTACCACCACTTTATATCAATATTCTACACTTTTAAACGTGTAGAACTCATGATTTAATCCACCATATGATTTCTTAAAAATTATACAACAATAAACTAGTTAACTAATAGTTGTGGAGTTCTTACCTTGAACTCAACTATTTCTTGCGAATTTTCCTAGCTTCTTTCTTCCTCCAGGGCTGATGCTTGTGAAAGTCTATCTCAATAGCTCTCTCTCTTGTGGTTCACTCGAGTGGTGCAATGGATAGGAAGGCATTTCCATTCAATCACTCACACACATAAATTTAAAGGATGGGGTCATGGAGATGTAAGTTTTGTCTCTAGGAAACCCCCTCCCTTCTCCTTGTCCGCACAAGCCATTTTTGGCTTGTCCCCCCAGCTCTTACTTAGTCATTTGTGATACATAAAAACGTGGGGTGGCCCCCACTCATGTGGGAGGTCATCCCATTAAGTTCCGGTATGTATAATCGGCCCCGAAAGTTGTATTTCTCGGACTGTTTTAATCATATTTTATTTTATCGGGCCAAATAAAATATATCACGCGTCCCTAATACTTATGGGCCTTTAGGATAGATGTACATTCCCCAACATTAATTTAGGAGTCTCCGAAACTCATTTCGGGCTGTTATCCGTTAAATTGCCAATACCGGTAATTGGGCCCCGTTTGACCAACCGGTCAACTCCATGCCTTTCTTATGGCCCAAATAAAATATCCACCACCATATACGTATTATCTAGACCAAGATGAATATAATGTGTGGTTCGGGAATTATCGGGCGGTCCCGTTCCCGCTGTGGGCCCCACATGCAATTTACTATTCACGTAAAAGAAATAATAAAAATTTACCATTATGCAAATTCATAAATCATCTTTCAAGGTTTATTACATAATTTACTAAAAGTAAATATGCTCGGGGTCGGTGTTACAGTTACGTTGAAACACGCTTTCTTGGATTGTGGGTTTTCTTATTTCCTTTTTACTCATCTTAACGTCACCGTTTCATTTAGTAGCAAATCCTATGTATAATTGAGATTGCAGGAACTTAAAAAGGATGATCCCAATAAAAAGCCAATATGCCAGATTTTAATACATTTATTTGAATAACAATTTCAGTACTTACATCCGCTTGAGCCAATTTTGTGTTATTAAATGAACTTTATATTTAAAGAGTGAATATATTTGTTGCATAATCCTCGGAAAATCTCAGCACCCTCTCAAAATTATTTCTGGTTCCGCTACTGCCCACCCCGACGCTGGACTGCAATGCTCGTTTGGTACCAGCTCTAATAATTAAATAATTTGTTAAAACTTTAAGTTGAGACATTCATTTAAAAAATAAAAATCCATTTTAAAATTATGATGTATCATTAGTGATTTAGTGGGAGTTGAACCCACGACGCATGAACAATAGTCATTGGGTAGAAGCTCTCATTTAAATAACTACATATACGATAGTTCAAATGTTAAATTCTGAGATATACTATTTTAACTCGTGTATTACTTGTTTATTTAGAATATATTAATTCTTTCTCAAATAATTAAATGATTTGATAAAATTTTAATTTGAGATATACATTTAAAAAATAAAAACCCAATAAAAATTATGATAAAAAATGTAATTGGATATATGTAATTATATAAAATATATATTAATAATTAAATAAATAAAATAATAGATAAATTAAACAATAAATTTTATTTATCCATTCATTCATTTATTTATTTTATTTATTTTTGATTTTATTTATTTACTTATTTATTTTTTCGAGCATTTTTTCTGACCTTGATTTTTTATATATAATTACATATATCTAATGATGTTTTTATCATAATGTTTAATTGGGTTTTTAACACATTACAAAAAAGAAATGTATATTTATTTCTAACACTACATTGTGACTTGTATTAATAACACATTTGCAAGTTACAATTGAGAATAGTTTAAATTTTAAAAATAAAATACATGAACTAATCATCCGAGCCGCTTCCGGCGTCGATTGTCGTTTCCTCCATGAAATGGCGGTCCTGTGCTATGTTGATTTCTTGTGTTCTACGACGAGCCTTCAACCAATCATGGAAGGAAACGAGCGTCTCAAGAGATGAAGCGCTCAACGTCGTTCTATACCCAGTCGAAACATTGTCAGCTTCGTTAAACTATTGTTCGACGGGAACATTTGAAACTGGCATTAGGGGTGGGATCGGTCCAGTCCGGGTCGGGTTTTTGCTAAACCCAGAAATTACCCGTAAGGTTTCGGGTTATGAAAATTAGAGACCGAAACAAAGCCCACTATATTCGGTCCGAGTCGGGTTTTTTGTAGCCCGGGTTCGGTCCGGGTTTGGGTTGGGCCGGTTAAAGCCCGAATGTGAAATCATCTCATTTTTCTTTTATATTTTAAAATCTATTTTCAAATAAAATTAATCAAAAGTGCAAACCGCAAATAATAACATAAATATTAGTCTCCAAAATCACCAAGAATTCAAACCCAAAGAAGACAATTATCATAATATTTTGTTTAAGATGCATGAAAATAAATAATATGGGGTTTCTAAACATGTTAGGAAAGAAAATTATGGATAAAATGTGACTAAAATTACTATAGATATTTTTTCATGGTTATCACGGTAAGTAAATTGAACATATTATAGTCACTAATAGTTATTAAGTCATTTTTTCGTCCACCATGATTATAATCATATATTAGGAATTAATTTATAATTTATATTGGTATATTATATTGAATTTATATTAAAGTTAATTGTTTCGGGTTTTTATCAGTTCGGGCCGAGGTTATAGATTTTAGGGCCCGTTAATGAGCCCGAAATTTCGGGTTCAGTCCGATTTTTTTTATTCCGGCCGGTCAAAAAGAAAAAACCGGACCGATATCATAATTCGGTTGGGGCCAGGTTCGATTTCCGGGTTTCGGTTCGGTTTTTCCCACCCCTAACTGGCATCGACAACACTTGTTTGGTCATTTTTTATAAAACCGGAAACATCCCTTCTTGGCTCTTCCACCATCGGAGAATATCAAAGTCTTCCCCTTCATTATTCTCAACAAGAAATGTTAGATATAAAGACAACTCGTTAATCGAGGTTTGTGCAACGACATGAGTTGATTTACTTTTTTTCAAAAGACTAGATATTGTTGATTTAAAAAGACCCTTTCCTTTAGATGAAGAAGCAATTGATTTCGGAGGAGGAGGTATGTTATCATATTGTGCATGAAATTCATTAAATGAAACGTGAAATACATTAGTAACCTTGTTGAGTTGGGCTTGAGGATCTATAAGTGTTTCATCGAACATAGGGAACTGACCGTAGGAAGCAATATAATGATACTCTAAAAATGTTTTATAATTAGAAAGTTTGAAATGAGGATTAAGATAGAAAGCAATAGAATATATAGGCAGAATATTTTAAAAACTTTTCTTTCATGTAATCGCAAAAATAATGAATATAAGTAGATTGAGAAAATTCTTCAAAAGCACCAGTGAGATTAACAGCTTTTATAAAAAATTGGTTATTAGTTGGTTTATACACATGGAAAAAAGTTTGAGTAACGTTATTAAAATAAACTAAAACGTTGCAAATCTTCTTCATTGTGTCGATCTCAACAGGTTCTATAATACAATTACAAGTTTATCCATTGTTAGAAGGAATTTAATATTAATCAGCTTAAACAATATTTAATTCACAATACCGAAAATGGATTAAATATTAGTTAGATTATACTATATTTAATTCATGATGTTGAAGGGGAATTCTATTTGATAGAATTAATTAAGTGTTAGATTTATTATACTTAATTAAGATGTATTTTTAATTAATTAAAGTTGTTACTTTTCTTTATAATTTAGAATTGAAAGAGTTATAGGGTTTTGTGATCAAATCTAGTGGAAAAATATATAGTAACTTTGATCAAGTCAATGCTCTTAGTAAAAAGCGTGAGGACTAAGAGCATCTCCAATGCTACAATGTGCACGATGCAAATGTGGCATGAGAGAGATAGACACATGATGGATTTTAGGGATCTAAACATATAATTAAATGGAGAGATTTGAGCTATAGAGAGGAAGAAGATGAATGAATAGTGGTGTTGCTTGTGTAAGAATGATTCTAGAGTTACAAGTGGCTCCAAAAGGAGTATAATAGAGAAATAATGGGTCGGGCCGCTAATATGGGCCCGATAGGCCCAACTACATAAAACACTAATCTAGTACATACAGATGATATATGAACAGTACAAGAAAACAAAAGAGATCTGATAAGCGTGTGTGGGCCGCTGTCCAGGCCCAATAGTCATGAGACCCGGGGGTCCGAGTCTGTATACTCTATCAGGAGTCCCCCACTCCCTGAGTCGAGAGTACTCGAGGCGAAAGGGAGTAGAACTGTGTGCTGATCTATCTTCTGGTGAGTAAACTTCATGGAAAAAATTTGAATTTCTGCTTCTTTGGTTAACAGAGGCGCTAAGTCTCCCGCTCTTCCAGTCCCCCACTCCTTGAGGTGAATGTAGTGAGGTGAAGAGGAATAGAATGGTGCATGTCTCGTGATGTCTTCAATAGGGGGCCGATGGTCGACACCTTTTGTCCACGTTGGGGAGATGCCTCGTTAAAAACCTCATTAGGAAAAAACCCGGTGGGAAAAAATCCTAGTGAGGGAAAAAGAGTACACCGGATGCCCCCAAAATGAAGCAAAAGGGGTGAGCCCTTCGGCCTAGGTGTGGAGCTGCAACGGTATCCGTCTGCTGAGGGGATGGACGAGACCAATCTCTAGATGTGAGTAGCTCAGCATGACAACTAGTCCCAGTCATCAAATAAAGATGACTAAGAGATAGGTCGAGTGACCGTCCATAATGTGATGTCCAGATCATCAAATAAAGATGACTAGCAGATGTATGACCATGGGGCCTGCATGAGATCCACGTCATCAAATAAAGATGACGGAGCGATGTATGGCCGAGGGGCCTGTATGAGAGCTCCACGTCATCAAATAAAGATGACGGGGCAATATATGGCCGAGGGGCCTGTATGAGAGCTCCACGTCATCAAATAAAGATGACGGGGCAATATATGGCCGAGGGGCCTGCATAAGAGCTCCACGTCATCAACTAAAGATGACAGAACGATGTATGGCCGATGGGCCTGCATAAGAGCTCCACGTCATCAAATAAAGATGACGGAGCGATGTATGGCTGATGGGCCAGTAAATGAGCTTCGCGTCATCAAATAAAGATGACGGAACGATATATGGCTGATGGACCTGTAAATGAGCTTCACGTCATCAAATAAAGATGAAAGAACGATATATGGACGATGGGCCTGTAAATGAGCTTCGCGTCATCAAATAAAGATGACGGAATGATAGATGGCCGATGAGCCTGTAAATGAGCTTGGCGTCATCAAATAAAGATGAAGGAGCGATATATGGCCGATGAGCCTGTAAATGAGCTTCACGTCATCAAATAAAGATGACGGAGCGATATGTGGCTGAACTCTGGGCTTCTTTGGCCTTTCAGCCGGAGACCGCAAGATGTTCGCTATATCTGAATATGAGGATGAGGTGGTGGATGCCTGTTTGAATATGAGGACGACGAAGCTGATGAGTCGGTCCGAATATGATGACGAGGCGATGATGAGCCAACCATCATACAGAGGCGATGGTCACAATCAAGGAAAGGGATGGCGATCCCAATCACCATAACAAGACTTCAGCGCTGGGAACCGGTCTTGAGATAAATAATCACGTCAAGGCCAAGAGGCCGATCGTGATGTGCGGACAACGATGATGAGGAGCCGATCCTGTAATATGATGACAGGGCGATGATGAGCCAACCGTCATATAGAGGTGATGGTCACCATCCAGGAAAGGACGACGAGCCGGATCGCTATAACAAGACTTCAGTGCCGGGAAGCCGGTCTTGAATAAATAATCACGCCGAGGCCGAAGGGCCGGTCGTGATGTGCGGATATCGATGAGAAGGAGCCAATCCAAAATATGATGACGAGGCGATGATGAGCCATCCGTCATATATAGGCGATGGTCACTATCCAGGAAAGGATGGCGAGCCCAATCGCTAGCTCAAGACTCTCGGCGCTGAGGAAGCCGATCTTGAGATAAATAATCATGCCGAGGCCGAAAGGCCGGTCGTGATGTGAGGACGACGATGATGAGGAGCCGATCCAATAAAATGATGACGAGGCAAGAATGAAGCCGATCGTCATATAAAGGCGATGGTCACCATCTAGGAGGGATGGTGAGCCCGATAACTAGCTCAAGACTCTCGGCGCTGAGGAAGCTGATCTTGAGATAAATAATCACGCCGAGGCCGAAAGGCCGGTCGTGATGTGAGGACGATGGCAATGAGGAGCCGATCCAATATAATGATGACTTGGCAAGAATGAAGCCGATCGTCATATAAAAGTGATGGTCACCATCCAGGAAGGGATGACGAGCCCGATCGCTAGTTCAAGACTCTCGGCGCTGAGGAAGACGGTCTTGAGATAGATCATCATGCCGAGGCTGAGGGGCCGGTCATGATGTACGGACGTCAGCACTGGGAGGCCGGTCTGAAAGTCTATCCAGCGATCCTTATCCATAAAGTGAGAGGATGAGGCCGGTCTTCAGAGTATGATGATCACATTGAGACCGAGGGGTTTGCCGTGTCGATATAAAAGATCACGTTAAGACCGAGAGTGCCTGCCGTGATGCAAGGATGTCGGTACTGAGGGGCCGGTCCAGAGATCCAGGCAACGGTTTACATCCCTAGCATGTGGGGATGAAACCGGTCTTCATAAAGATAATCACGCCGTGCCGAGAGGCCGGTCGTGATGTGCGGACGGCGATGATGAACCGGTCCAATAAATTGATGACGGGGCGATGATGAGCTGCTCGTCATATGGAGGTGATGGTCACCATCCAAGAAGGGATGGAGAGCCCGATCGCTAGCTCAAGACTTTCGGCGCTGAGGAAGCCGGTCTTGAGATAGATCATCACGCCGAGGCTGAGGGGCCGATTGTGATGTGCGGACGGCGATAATGAGGAGGCGGTCCGATAATATGATGATGGGGCGATGATGAGTCATCCGTCATATGGAGGCGATGGTCACCATCTAGGATGGGATGGCGAGCCCGATTGCTAGCTCAAGACTCTCGGCGCTGAGGAAGCTGATCTTGAGATAAATAATCACGCCGAGACCGAGGTGGCGGCCATGATGTGCGGAAGGCGATGAGGAGCCAATCCGAAATATGATGACGAGGCGATGATCGTCATATAAAGGCGACGGTCAACATCCAGGAAGGGATGGTGAGCCCGATCGCTAGCTCAAGACTCTCGGCGCTGGGAGCCCGGTCATATAGTGGCGATGGTTACCATCCAGGAAGGGATGGAGAGCCCGGTCACTGGCTCAAGACTCTCAGCGTTGTGAGCCGGTCTTGAGATAAATAATCACGTCGAGGCCGAGAGGCCGATCGTGATGTGCGGACGGCGACTCTGAGAAGCCGATCCGATAATATGATGATGGGGTGATGATGAGCCAGCCGTCATATAGAGGCGATGGTCGCCGTCCAGGAAGGGATAGCGAGTCCGATCGCTAGCTCAAGACTCTCGGCGCTAAGGAAGCCGGTCTTGAGATAAACCATCACGTCGAGGCCGAGAGGCCGATCGTGATGTGCGGATGGCGATGAGGAGCCAATCCGAAATATCATGACGAGGTGATGATGAGTCGATCATCATATAAAGGCGACGGTCACCATCCAGGAAGGGAACGTGAGCCCGATCGCTAGCTCAAGACTCTCGGCGCTGGGAGCCAATCTTGAGATAATTAATCACGCCGAGGCCGAGGGGTTGGTCGTGATGTGTGCATGGCAATGAGAAGGAGTTAATCCGAGATATGATGACGAGACGATGATGAAGCTGATCGTCATATAAAGGCAACAGTCACTTATCCAGGAAGGGAATAGCGAGCCCGATCGCCAGCTCAAGACTCTCGGCACTGAGGAAGCTGGTCTTGAGAGAGCATCACGCCATAGCCGAGGGGCTGGCCGTGATGTGAGGACGACAGCGATGATGATCTGGTCCAACAATATGATGACGGCTCCACGTCATTAAATAAAGATGACGAGGCGATGATGAGTCGACCGTCATATAGGGGCGACGGTCACCGTCCAGGAGGGGACGACGAGCCCAGTCGCTAGCTCAAGACTCTCGGCGCTGAGGAAGCCGGTCTTGAGATAGAGAATCACGCCGAGTCCGAAAGGCCGGTCTTGATATGAGGATGACGGCGATGATGAGCCGGTCCAATAATGTGATGACAGGGCGATGATGAGCCGGCCGTCATATAGTGGTGATGGTCACAGTCCAGGAAGGGATGACGAGCTCGATCGCTAGCTCAAGACTCTCGACGCTGAGGAAGCCGGTCTTGAGATCGAGAATCACGCCGAGACTGAAAGGCCGGTCGTGATATGAGGACGACGGCGATGATGAGTCGGTCCAATAATGTGATGACGGGGTGATGATGAGCCGACCGTCATATAGAGGCGATGGTCACCATCCAGGAAGGGATGGCGAGCCCGATCGCTAGCTCAAGACTCTCGGCGCTGAGAAGGCCGGACTTGAGATAAATAATCACACCGAGGCCGAGGGGCCGGTTGTGATGTGATGAAGGGAATGGCGTTGACGCCAGACTGAACATGAAGGACGGCAGAGCCGGTCCGATGATGGACTAGGCTTGGGCGTTCATTTGAAGATGAGGGACGACGTTGGACGCTCGTCTGAAGATGAGGGACGACGCTGAGCGCTTGTCTGAAGATGAGGGGCGGCGCTGAGCCCTCGTCTGAAGATGAGGGACGACGCTGGGCGCTCGTCTGAAGATGAGGGACGGCGCTGGGCGCTCGTCTAAAGATGAGGGACGGCGCTGGGCGCTCGTCTGAAGATGAGGGACGGACTGGAGTAAAGGGATTAAATCACTTTTGAATCAAGATATAAAAGTATTTTCTCACCTTTCAGTACATCACCATATCCACGGTCACTTCTCTCATTCATCAAGATAAAGCTTCAGTTAGAGCTATACACTCAACAGTAGACTGCACTAAAACAAACAAAAAAGGGATGACACCCCATCCCTGAGGGCCCTCCAACATCGATCACAATCTGACAGATAGAGAGTGAGACTCTGTCCCCAGTACTTGCAGAGGTCCTATGCATTTTTTCGCATAGTAACCTCTCATCGCAATTGCCGAAATTTGAACCCGGGACCTAACCCTTGTGGCATTCCCTCGCTATCAGTTGAGCTACGCCCACCGATACTAAAACAAAACTCTCATATTTACCGAGTCTAACTATATATTGTCTCTTAGCTTTCACTTAAAACCTGTACATTTCCAAAAGCCCATAAACATCTTATTCTAAAGTATTGGACAACCTTTGTTCAGTATTTGAAAACCTTTGAACAAAGTTAGAAGAGTGCCTTTTATAGGACATGACTCCCCTGGAAAGTACTGAACTCTCTGTATAGTTGTATTCATAACACGACTTTCCTAATAACGTAGCAAGATCTCGTGCTGAGCAGAAACCTTCATCTAAAAGCAAGACTCCCGTTTTCACACAGTTAGCTTCTCAACTCAGACTATCGTTCTCCAAAGTCCAAACCGTTCCATAGTCCCATCCAATCATCTCAAGTATTTTACCCTTATAAATAACTCAATCTCTAATGAATCAGAAATACAAGTGTCACATTCAAAGAACTCAAAACTTTTACTCCAAAGAAGCAATGAAATTGATGAAATTTCATATTTAAAACAAATTTTATTAATAAAAATGAAAAATTATATGGAAATAGTTAAAATAGTCTTTTTCAACAAATTCAACCAATCCAACCAAAAAAGTAATTTCTGCACTATTTATTTAGATTATTACACAACTCAACACGCAAAATGAAAAATTACTTATTTGATGAAATATTGATTGATAAAACTGATGAGCAGAAAAATGGATTACCAATGGGCTCTTAAAACCACTCGCACTATTTTGCATGGCCATAATATTCGTGAAAAACTCAATGCCCCAAACTTAATGGGAGAAGAGATGTAGAAATAACAAATTGAATGTGAGATTGTTCTAAGAACAAATATGATCAATGTAATCAACCTATATTAATTAATGATGATGATGATGCGAAACATACAATTACATTCAGTGGGAGGAGAGCAAACTCCTGTGAAGATCCCCTCATGCACGGCCGAAAATTCTGCTCAATTGTACTTTGCCTCTAAATATATATCAAATAAAACTAAGAAATACATAATACAAGGAGAAAAAGGGAAAGACAAAATGATACAGTGGGAAGAAGCCTTCAAGAAGGTGTGGTTCCTCAACAGAATAGTTGGAAGAAATTGGATGTTGGAACTCAACCAACATGTCATCTCTCTCAATGCCCAACCATACCTAGTATTTTCTGTAACATGGGAAACATAAGCAGGTTGGGAATTGCCTTAGATCCCAAAATATGGTACCTTGAAGCATTAGCTATTGAGCTTACAAACTTTCCGACAACTCTCAACTAAGTAGTGACATATTCAACTCGCCCGTGTTTCTGATTGTTGGATGATGAACCGAAGAACCTCTTAGCCCAAGATTTGTTCTTCTGCTTCACTGGTTGAATCTTTATGTCCCTCTTTGCATAAAGCTCTGCCATGTACTGGACTACAGCCTAAAAGAAAACAATGCAGCATATGCTAAGCTATTTTAAAGTGAAGAGCAGAAGAGGAAAGACCCCCATGCTATCAAAAACCGAACTGAGTAACATAAGTTGGTTTATGTCTGATTACGTTTGTTTACTTTTGGTCAATTCTGGTCAGCTTGTATAGTTTTGATTGGTTTGGTCGTATTTAAACATAAAATAAAATAAAACCAACTGGTTGAATTATAGTTTGGTCGGTTTAGTCTGTTTCGATTTCCGTTTATCAGTTCCTTTGTTCAGCCTTAAACAGAGATGTGATGATAAGATTCAAAGAGCACCAAGCTACTAAAGTAACATATGTTACCTTTGCTCCCTTTGCAACTACGTCTGAGGGTGGGACTTCCAGAGGGTTTCCTTCAGTCTTTAGAACACTCAACTTGGACAACATTCTAAATGAATCGGGTAGAGCTCTGATCTGATTATTACTCATGTCCAATTCTTCAAGCATCTCGAGGTTACCAATGGATCTGGGAAGATATTGGAGGTCTGCAAAATTGCTGCTAATGTTCAGTTTTATTAGCGTGGTGGCAAAGCAAAGGCTCTCGGGCACATATTCAAGCTCATTGAAACTAACATTGAGCTCTTTCAAATTTTCCAATGATGCCATAGTGGTAGGTAACTGTCTCACATTGTTGTACCGCACAGATAGGATCTCCAATGTTGTAATCCGTCCCACAGCTTCAGGTAGTGCTTTAAGCCTGTTATAATCAACACGAAGCTCTACAAGAGAGGAGCAATGACCAATTGTGTGAGGAAGCTCCTCAAGATCATTTGTTTCCACGATCAATCTTTTGAGACTTTCCAGAGAACAAATTCCCTCTGTGAGTGAAGAGATCATGTTTGAACTCAAATCAAGTTCATGAAGGTGGATTAATCTAGCAATGGAAGCAGGCAATGATTTCAAATGGTTTCCTCCAAGGTCAAGAGAGATCAACTTATGCAAATCTCCGATGGAATCTGGCAATTCTGTGATTCTGTTTCCACGCAAACTTAGCTTCTGTAAGGATCCAAGGCCCCCTATGGAAGTTGGTAAAGCAGTTAACCTATTTTCAGACAAATCCAATGAGATCAAGCTTGATAGCTTCCCAATAGAATCAGGAAGCCATTCGACATGGTCAGACAACTTGCTATGAAGATTAAGATGTAGGGATCCCTTCTTCGCCAACACTTCGATCAAACTTGCCAGCTTTATCAAGCTTAGCTTTTCGCCACCTTGGCCTATTTACAAATCAATCAAAATTCAAATAAATTGTGCTTAGCAAGGATATCAATGTCAAAACAATAACTTCATCTTATTTATAACTTCTATCAAAATTTAGCAATTACTTCACTGGATTACCATAATAGGAATTCATTCACATATCCAGGAGAAACATTACCACAACGCAATTCATACTTACTTGGACTAATAGGAGTCAAAGTCGGATCTACAATCTTGGGTACCGAGGGGGTATCTAAGTGTAAAAGACCATCAGCACGGATGGTGGTTTTTCCCTTGGTCAAATAACTGTCGTCTTTGCTAAACAAGTCAGAAGCTTTCATTGGGGCTCTTTCATTGTAAAAAGTGGTGATGGCACTGGTCCGGGGGGAGCTGAGACTGCTGCCGGACATGGATGCAGAGTTTGTTAAAGACGGGATGTTGGAATCCAAGGAAGAACTTGAGGAAGAATATGGCTGAGCACTGGAGGGTAGACATTTCGAAGCCCTAAGAACCAAATCGTCGAATAGCTTGTGGGCATTCTCCAGGTCCAACAACTTCAACGCCTCTCTCCTCTGCTCTTTGCTCTGAAAGTGAACCATACACCTCTGCATCTCCTGCAACACCTTGAACAGCTCTTCAGGAACACCAATTCCTTTCCTCTGCCTCACAATGGCATCGAGTCTCATCTGATCCTCCCTCTCCATGTTTGCAATCAACGACTTAGCCGCCTCCACCTCATCAATTCCTGGCCGCGCAGGAAGAGATCGATGAAGCTTCATGATCTCTTCCACAACCTCCTCAGTCGGCAACGCCCTCGTACCCATTTCTCGAAATCAGCTAACACCCTTCCCCCAACTACAAACAGCCCGGCAATTTAAAACAAAACCGGATGCAGAAAAAACTTGAAAATGAGAAGACGTAACTGAACTTTCTTTCTTCGAGCTTCTGGAACATCCATCGCCCAATGTCTAGCTTGAGAACAGGACAAACAACAAACAAAACAATTTTCCGCGCAAAAAGGTGATCAAAAAAGAAAATAAACAAATAAACAAAATAAACCCAGATGCTGTTTCGGAGCTTTCTTCACGGCTCTGCAACGGTGGCGATGCACTTTATGTTGGAGGGATGGAAAAGCTGAGGATACGCAGAAGCAATTATGCTTCAGATAAGGATATGTGGGGTTTTGGAGGGCTTTAACAGAGGCAGATAAAAGAGATTGTGAAGTGGAAAATTCGGAGCTAAGATGATATTCCGATCAGAGACACCGTAAAGACGATGGCGACCGATCGGCGCAACGAGTCAGACGGATTCACTCCGCCTCTGGTTACCTTATACAGATGAGATTTACAAAATACCCTTCGCTGGAAATAAAAATCACGGAATTGCGGCAGCTTTTCTAGGATGTTCAGACAACGCATTTTCGGGTTCGGCACTTTATTTGTTTAGACATTTGATCATACACAAAATTTATACGCACGCAATTTCCGATTTGTTTTATCCATTGTATTTCCCCTTTGTCTTACCAATTACGCACTCTTGTTCCTTTGTTTTTCTTTTTAATGGTACGGAGTACACTACTCTTCTGAATGCCATAATATACGGAGTAGTATTTACATTTTACTATCCACAAACACAATACAACATATCGCCTATAATAATTAACTAATCACGCTACTTTTTTATCATCAAAACAAACTGCTTATATTAATATCATTAGAAATTGAATCGTTACAATAAACTCAAAAAGATCAACCCTGACAACAACAATAGCTAACCAACTACCACTATCAATCCTACGGCTAGACTCGGTGACGATCACATCTGAAAGAGCAATACGAATCCTTAACAACCAAACGGGTGTGACACAACAATCACTAGCCATATAATTCCTTCTGACGACATAATATCTAGCAGAATTTTCAATCATAATTGTAGACCTAAAACTAAAGACATCAACAAAAAACAGAGCAACATAAAACATAACGTGAAAATAAAACCATAAAAAAATTAAATAACAGGTAAACCTTCCAAACCAAAGCGCCTCGACCGCTCCAAGGCGGCGGTTCAGGAGGGGAGCGGACCGCCGATCTGTTTTCTCCCTTGCTCGGCCCACCACCGCCCTATACCCATGTTGATTCGCCAGAAACTAACCCTTCGACCTCCTCCTCAATTGAAGGAATGAGACAACACTGCTCTAGATCATCATTAGAAGACATGATTATCGTTTTTTGACTTTGGATTCGTTTTCAAAAGCTGCAGCTGCACTCACGCCTCCTTAAAAAGCACTCTAGAAGTCTAGAGAAGAAGAGCCGCACAAAATTGGCGGAAAAAAACCCTACGCGGCGCTTAGCTGTTAGGGAGAAACCCAGTCCGTGGATTGCGAGGGCTAAATCTGTCGCTGCTCCAAGATGCCGCACAATAGGTGGATTTGAAGGAGAGAATTACGTCGCCCAACTTGTGCTACACAAAAGTACTTCACAAATGCTAAAGGTACCCCAAAATGTACTCCATTTTTACCTCCACCCCCTAATGTGTGGCCATAAATGGGGCAATTCATTTAAGTGGGGTACCACTTAAATAAATTGGTCCATTTATGGCCATAAATTAGGGATTGGGGTAAAAATGGAGTACATTTTGGGGTACTTCTAACAAAACTCAAAGTACTTAGTACTCTGTATATTAAGTAATTACACTACTTCAAAAGTTGAAAGTGATAACTGATTGTTGAGGTTAAGTCCCGAATGACCCAAAAGCCAAACACCAACCTTGGATCTAGGGTGCGATTTGCTACAGTAAACTGTATAAAAGAAAATATAAAATCTGATTCAACTACTCAAATAACTCAGCTTGTTTTAACGCAGTAATAACAATTACACAGAATTCGCCGAACGGCTGTTCCAGTCCAACGGCTAATACAAGAGCTACAATGCTATTAAAGCTAGAGAGTAAATAAATGTTAACCCTTACAAAAGCAATTAAATGCTGCTATTTATACTAGATGGGGGTATGGGGTTGTAATACTTGAGATTTAATTTAAACGGATTAATAGTACTACTCATACCAACTAGGTGCATCTCCTTTTAACGGTGCTCATTAGCCAAGAACTCCAAAGTTAAGCGTGCTTGCACGGGAGTAGTCTTGGGATGGGTGACCCCTTGGGAAGTTTCTCAGGGCGCGTATGAGTGAGGACAAAGTGCGCGGAAAAAGATAGTGGCAGTTTGTGAGGACAGTACTAGAGTTCTACATAGAGGTCAGAAGTAACTACCTCGGAGCCTGCAACGCCGGGGTGTTACAGGTGGTATCAGAGCAACCCTGCGACAGTGTGCTGATCCGTTGGATATCGGGCAGACACTTAGCAAGGGGAAAGATTCTGGGATTTGATTGAGATTGATTTATGGGCGCAACGAGGACGTTGCGTTCCTAAGTGGGGGTGATTGTAATACTTGAGATTTAATTTAAACGGATTAATAGTACTACTCATACCAACTAAGTGCATCTCCTTTTAAGGGTGCTCATTAGCCAAGAACTCCAAAGTTAAGAGTGCTTGTACGGGAGTAGTCTTGGGATGGGTGACCCCCTGGGAAGTTTCTTAGGACGCGCACGAGTAATCCACCAAGCCTCTGACTCGGGAGTAAACTGATTACCCAAGTGCCAGTTATACCCCGTTCAGAAGGTGTCGAACGGGCCTTTCTGGACTACCCTTTAGCTATTCGACTGTCGTTCGGGCCCAATGACTTCTTCTGGATTACCCATTGTGTTCTGGGCCTTAGGGATATGCCGAACTTCCGTTCGGGGGCTTATGACTTCCTCTGGGCTTCTCCTTGCGTCTCGGCCGGTATGTTGGGCCGGACTTTAATATCCCATCACATGTCCCCCACTTCCGATGTTCCGAGTGTGCTCGAGACATGAGGAAGTAGAACCGTAAGCTTCCCGCCGTTCGGTGTAATCTCGTACGGTGCTCTTTGCTAGTGTTTGCCAGCTCCTGACGTGACGGTTCGAAGTCATTTGGCGGTTGTCGCTTGTATTCCCTATGTAACTGTCATGATTACCTATCGTTTTGCCTCCATGCGACATGTGTCCCTTGGAGCATTTCTTGCCATGTGTCACTTTGTGACTGGTTGGTGTAACGGCGCCTCTAGTCCATAAGTAGGGGTTTTGGGATCTGGTTTCGGTTTTTGGATTTTCACCCCTTCGCTCAAGTATTCTGCCTTCTTTCAAAATCCCTAATTTCGCATTTCGCTCAGGTAACCACCGGTCCTCTGTCTTCTTCTTCCTTCCCTTTATTCCCTAGTTCGGTGCAAATGTCTTCGATCTCTAGCCCTTCTGACCCTTCGGTCATCGAACCGCTCTGAGGTTCAGAGGAGAATACCCAGGAAAATGATGTTGCGGGCATCAGGGGTGCCGTAGAGGATACGGCATGAACCTCTTCCCCCGCAATTGGTTCCGAGGATGCCGCTCCTAGCGATTCCTCCGATGATACGTCTAGTAGCGACTCTGATGACGCCATATTCGGGGATGATATGGCGGTAACGAGAACAGGCCCTCCTGACGATGCCCCTCGTCACCATTTGGACTTGAGGCCCATCCGAAATCGGAGATAAAAGTTGTCTAATAAACTTAGGGCCCAAGTTCCTGCCCTTATTCCTGACCCAATTGACTTTCGCCTTCACACTGGTCACCATCCCCTGCGCCACCGCCCTGGGATGGCGGTGGTGCATTTTGATTCTGTTAAGGCTGGGCTAAGATTCCCACTCCACCCCTTCTTCGTGGCCCGTTTCAACCACTACCAAATAGTCCTGGCCCAAGTAATGCTGAATTCCTATCGGGTCATAGCCGGATTCATATGCCGCTACAAGGATGTTAACTTGGAGTCCGTTCTGGATTTCTTCCATTACTTCTTCAAGGTTGCCCCCTAGCAAACCGACGGATTCCTAACAGTGAGTGCCCGAACGAAAAGGATCCTCTTCAAGGGAAACCTTACCTCTATTAAGGGATGGAAAGATCGTTTTTTCTTTGTCTCTGTCCCGGATGGCCTCATCTCCAAGAGGTGGAATGCCTACCCGCCTAAATCCACCGAGCCCCTTGTCACCAAGGAGTTGGAATAGAAAATCGTTGCAGTAGAGAGGCCCGAGCCGCTCGATATCATGGCTTACTTCACTCCCACCCGGCTTGTGGAAGCCGAGATAGATACCGTCCGAATTCCTGGGACTCTTGACTAAAAACCAAGTGCCATGGCCCGGGCGGTCCTTCCCGTGCGAGAAACTCACATATGCTTATTTCAAACATGCTAAGACCACTCGGTACTAACATTTTCCGTTCTTCCTTTTCAGTTCCCAACACCGAAGCGTCAATGGATCTCGGTTGTCTTGCACCTATGGGCGCTGGAAAGAGGAAGAAGCCAGTCAAGAAGGCGCCCCAAACCGAGGACGCTGGGCCTTCCCAACTGGTGGTCCAGGAGGCCCAGCCCATTCAGCAGGTGCCTGTTGATCATGTGAACCTGGAGCACATGGAGATCGATTCGCAGTTTGAGGCTACCCATACCGATCCCTTCTTTACTGACCTCCTCGGCTCGGACGGGGCTGCCAAACTGGATGCCGTTCAGGCGGAGCTGACCAAGCTTGTGAAGCAGATTTCCCTCGAGGATCCCATTCACGAGGTTATGGAGCAATCCGAATGCTCACTCCTTCGGATATGAACGATATGAACGACTTCCGCCTCCCGCAGCTATCAGCAGAGCAAGTCGAAGTAGGGGCTGCACTGACCACCATGAAGGTAACTATTCATGTTGTTCGCTCTTCTTTTTATACATGTGTTTGGCAGTTTATTCTGATCGAGTGTTTTTTCCTCAGGCTGGTCTATACAACCTACATCTCCACCATGCTCGAGCGACCAGGGAGGCGGAGCTGGTCAAGGCCCGTTCTGAGGCTGAACAGGGGGTTGCAGATGCTCTTCGCTCGGCCGATCAGGAGAGGAAGAAGCTTGAAGAAGAGCTTGGCCAGCTTCGGGTAGTCCTTTCCATTGCTCAGGCCAAGGTGGCAGATGCTGAAGCTGCCTAAATTGTCTTTAAGGATAGTGATCCCCAAATCCCGGATGGTCCTTGGGAAGTCACTATGGATCTGTCCACCGTCCGTGTTACCGCTCAGGCCGAATTTAAATCCTCCGAGGATTTCAACAAGGCCGCTGAAGAGTATGGGGGCCCAAATATGATTGGTTGCTTTCAATGCCAATTGTGCACACATGCTCCCACTTGCAATCCCCATATCTCAGCATTAAATGCAGTTTGCCACTTGATCGAATCCCCATTCGGGATTGTAATCCACCAAGCCTCTGACTCGGGAGTAAACCGATTACCCAAGTGCCAATTATACCCCGTTCGGAAGGTGCCGAACGGGCCTTTCTGGACTACCCTTTAGTTACTCGACTGGCGTTCGGGCCCAATGACTTCTTCTAGATTACCCTTTGTGTTCTGGACCTTAGGGATGTGTCGAACTTCTGTTTGGGGCTTATGACTTCCTCTGGGCTTCTCCTTGCGTCTAGGCCCTGGGGATATTCTGGGCCGGACCTTAATATCTCATCACTCATATTACTCTTTAATTATTTAAAATATATTGGCTACGTGGAAAGACTTTGAAAAATAAATAAGTATCCTGACTTCACCGCATTAACTCGGACTCCCAACAAAATATTTGAGTCACTCAAAGAATCTATACAACATCACATACAAGAATTGTTCTTATCTCATTGATCGCACTACGCTCCTAACCACCACTAGCTTTCTAACACAAAACTAATTTCCACAACACTATTTGGGGCGAGATGCAACACTAATTACCACCGCGTATATAGTGCATCCGGGTGTACGTACAGGTCGGGGAGAATGATATACCTCTTCCGCGTCCACCCCCCTTCGTGAACCCGACCCCTTGGGTTGGGAATGACGAAGGGGTCGTGGCTCAAGACACCGCCTCCCAGGAAGTCCAATCTACAGACCGCCATGGCTCAAACAAGGAAAGGCCCAGGACCTCCGCCCTCGAATGGCTCGGAGGGGCGCAAGACCACCGAGGGGTCCAAGACCACCTCGGTGGAAAGGCGTTCCAAAGACCCCAAGAGAGCGAGGGATCCGTTTCAAGGGCAGACGAAAAACATTTCCCGCAGCACAAAGGCAAGGGACTACTCCATGCCGACAACGCCAGGCACCAGATCAACCTGGCCCACTCGGCCCGTGTCCGTTCGCAGGGGGCGGAGGCCCTCCCGAAGGACCCCAGGGACGAGATCATCGCGGCCCTCCAATGCCGCCTTGATGAAATGGAGGCCCGCCAGGCCAACACAACCGCTTCCGCCTCACAGGCGGATCCCAAATACGCCGCCATGCTAGCAAAGATGGAGGAGATGCAAAGAAAATTTGCCAAAGGTTCCGGGGAACCCATCATCCAAATCCGAACTCGGACGCCATTTACCCCAAGGGTATTGGCAGCCCAAATTCCGGGGAAGTACCGAGGGCAAACCATCAAGCCCTATGAAGGAAAAACTGACCCCCAGGAGAACTACAACAGGTATCAAAATAGCATGATGATGATGGGGGCATCGGATGAATATTTATGTCGTTGGTTCCTTTCCACCTTGGAGGGAACGGTGTATGAATGGTTCAACTGGTTGCCTGAGGGCAACATTGATTCGTGGCAAAAACTCGCCCAACGTTTCCTGACACAATTTGCGGGAAGGCACCGGTCCAAGAAGCACTTCTCCCACCTACTAACAATACGGCAACAGAAGAAGGAGACCCTTCGGGACTTCCTTGAGCGCTGGAGGCTGGAGACGGACAAAGTTGACGACGCCGACGATAGGACCCTCATGGCCCTCCTACAGACGGCCCTCCGTACCGAGAACTTCTCAAGGAGCCTCATTATCGAGCCTCCGTGCGACTACATAAAGGCTCTCCAGCGGGGAGACCGATACGCAGAGGTCGAGGAGGTGGAAAGATCCCATCGGAACCTCGATCAACAATGCCCCAAGGCAGATGACAGAAACAACCGAGGGCTGGGGGCTCCATTCCATCAATCTAAAGGACCGGCCCCCTCGGGTGATCACCCCTGGCATGGCCAAGCCAAGCCCGGGGGAGGTTACAAGAATAACCCGAAGGCTTGGGCACAACTCATCCTCCTGGAACACCCTCGGACACCCCTAACGCATCCCGTCAGCGTCATCCTCGACTTTGCCGAAGAGAGGGGTCTCATGGAGCGCGACTCCCGCGCACCCTTGGAGGTATATGCCGTCAACCCTAATGAACCATACTGTCGCTTTCATCGTAACCAAGGTCACAAGACCGATGACTGCCATCAGCTGAAGACGGCCATCGAATGGTTAATACAGACGGGCCATCTGTCCCAATTTGTCTAAAGCCCTCAGCACTAAGGGCCCCCACGAGGGCCCCAAGTGAGGGCAAATGCCTGGGTCAACCCGAACACCATCCCCCTCGGTGATCCTAAGGGTAAGAAAAGGGAGATCGGGAATCTTGAAGAAGAGGAGGAGGAACACCACCAGTACCAGGAGAAGAAACGCCACATCCTCATGATCAGTGGGGGTAATACCGGGGGGATTCCACCAGCCAATGGAAAAAGTGGGCGCAATCACTTTACATAGGGGAAGTCACTCATATGCCCCCCATGAAGCGGTTGAGGGAGGAACCCATTACATTCACCAACGTCGATCTCCCTCGGGCTTCCTCTCCTCACAGGGATGCGTTGGTGATCCAGAGTGAAATCAACAACACCGTCATTCACAAAACTTACATTGACACGGGCAGCTCCGTCAACGTAATGTACCTCAGCACGTTTAGAGAGCTGCATCTAGAGAGGGAGTCCTTTCGGCCCATCAAGACCCATCTGGTTGGGTTCACCGGAGACACCATTGATTCCGAGGGGGTCATAACCCTCTCGGTACTCTTCGGCAACGGGCTCCATAGAGCCAAGCTCGGAGTGGAGTTCGTCTTCGTCAACATCGACTGCGCCCACAACATCATCCTCGGCCGACCAGCCCTCGAGGACTTGGAGGCCATCATCTCCATGAGACACTTGTGCCTCAAGTTCCCGGCCGAAGGAGGCATCAGTTACTCAAGGGGGAATCAAAAGCTCGCCCGCACCTGCTACCTTCAGGTTACAAAGAAGGTTAGTAAGACCGAGTTCCGTGTTGACACCATCACCGGAACTGTGGAAGAAGAAGAGAGGAGGCCGAGGGCTAAACTGGCCGAGGAGGTAGAAGACTTCGCGCTCGATCCGGCCAAGCCGGAGAGAATCGTGAAGATTGGAGCCAAGTTACCCGAAGACTTGAAGACCGGCATTACGGATGCCCTCCGCGCCTACTCCATTGTTTTTACATGGGGGCTAGAGGATATGCCCGGAATCAGCTGAAGGGTCATCACCCACCCCTTGTCGGTGGACCCTTCCTCCAAACCTGTGCAATAGAGAAAAAGGCCCCTCTCGGCTAAAAGGAGTGATTTTGTGAAGAAGGAAGTCACCATGCTCCTCTCCATCAAACACATCAAGGAGGTGAAATACCCCTCATGGCTGGCCAATGTAGTCCTTGCACAGAAACCACCCACCTTCCGCATGTGCGTGGACTACACGGATCTCAATAAGGCGTGCCCTATGAACCCTTTCCCTCTGCCAAATATTGATCAATTGGTGGACGAGATGACGGGATGTGAAATCATGTCTTTCCTAGACGCCTTCCGTGGATATCACCAGATTTTCATGCACGAGGAAGACGCTGAAAAAACAGCCTTCATGACTCCCGAAGGCATCTTCTGCTACCCGGTCATGGCCTTCGGCCTTAAGAACTCAGGCGCCACTTATACCCGGATGGTGGCCAGGGTATTTCAAGCCGTCCTAGGACGCACCATGGTGGCCTATGTTGATGACATGATCGTCAAAAACAAGCGATCAACAAGCCATGCTGACGACCTCTGGGAGATCTTCGCCATCATGAAAAAGTTCAACCTTCGGCTAAACCCGAAGAAATGCACCTTCGGCGTGCAAGGAGGCAAGTTCTTAGGCTACATGGTGAGCCAAATGGGTATCGAAGCCAACCCCGAGAAAATCCAAGTCATCGTCAACATGGAGCCCCCACGCAACGTAAAGGAGGTCCAGTGGCTGACGGGCTAGCCTGGCAGCCCTCAACCGCTTCCTGTCCAAGTCGGCGGAAAAGTCCCTCCCCTTCTTCCAGATCATGAGGAAGACCGTTGGCTTCCAATGGACGTCAAAATGCTAGGAGGCCTTCGATGAGCTGAAAAGGTACTTATCTTCACCCCCCGTGCTCTCCAAACCCAAGGTGGGGGAAACTTTGTACCTTTACCTTGGCATCAGCCCGTCGGCCGTCAGCTCAGTCCTCATCCGGGAGGAAGATGGCGTCCAACATGCCATCTTCTATATAAGCAAGACCCTCAGGGAGGCCGAACTCAGGTACTCTCCTGTGGAAAAAACGGTGTTGGCCATCGTTTGGACCGTCAAGAAACTAGGTCACTACTTCCAAGCCCATCCGGTCCAGGTCGTCACGCACCAACCCCTCAACGCCCTCAAGAGGAGCCCCACCAGCTCCTCCCGAATGGTAAAATGGGCTATCGTCCTTAGTCATTACAACATTGACATCCGTCCGAGGCCAGCCATAAAGGGCCAAGCCCTGGCGGACTTCGTGACAGAGTGCACGACAAGATCAGCTACAGACGAGGAGCCTTCGGTGCCCTCAGATGAATGGTGGACCCTCTACACCGAAGGCTCCTCCGCAGCCGGAGCATGCGGGGGAGGGATAGTCCTCATCGCGCCCGAAGGCTTTAGGGCCTACTACGCCATCCGCTTCTCCTTCAAAGTCTCCAACAACGAAGCAGAGTATGAGGCCCTCCTCTGTGGCCTTCAGCTGGCGACTAACACGATGGCCGGACAGATCCACGTGAAGTGCGACTCCAAGTTAGTCGTCGGCCAGATTTCAGGGGAATATGAGGCCAAGGAGGGGAGGATGAAGCAGTACAAGGAAGCGGCCAAGGAGTTGCTTAAAGTATTTGAGGCACATTCTCTCACTCAAATACCGAGGGCTCAGAACTCTGAGGCCGACATTTTATCAAAGCTCTCGGCCGAGTCCCCTGAGCACATATCTAAGATTGCAAAAATTGAGGAACTCAGCCTCTCAAGTATCCATGATAGTCCCGTCATGAGCATACAACAAAGGCCAGGGGACGGATATCAGACATCGTCGCCTTCATCACCACAGGGCAGCTGCCCGAGGATGAGGCCCGCGCAAAACTGACAAAGCTGAGAGCTCCCAGCTATACCCTCGAGGACGGAAGGCTATACAAGCGATCCTACAACGGCACATTACTCTGATGCCTTCACCAAGACGAGGCCGAAGTCGCCATGGTGGAAGTGCACAGTGGCACTTGCTCAGCTCACCAGGGACCCTTCTCTATGTCCCGAAGGCTCATAGTCCAGGGCTACTTCTGCCCTACGATGGCCCGAGACTGTGTGGATCTCGCCCGAAGGTGCACCGCCTATCAACACTTCCACAAGGCTCCCAGCAGGTCAGCGGTCAACTATGCCCCCATCAACACATCCATACCCTTCGCAAGATGGGGCATAGACCTCGTGGGCCCTCTGCCGAGGGGTACCTCTAACAACAGGTACATCATCGTTGTCATCGACTACTTCACCAAATGGGTGGAGGCGGAACCCCTCGCCAGCATCACCGAGGCCAGGTGCCGCCACTTCGTGTTCAAGAACATCCTCACCAGGTTCGGTGTCCCCCAACAAATCATCTCCGACAACGGGACTCAATTTGAGGCAGCCCCCTTCTGTGCCCTCCTCAAGGCATGGGGCATTAAGCATACCTTCTCATCCGTTGCCTACCCTCAAGGCAACGGTCAGGTGGAGAACGCCAACCGAACTTTACTCGAAGGCCTAAAAAAGAAACTTGAGGTCGAAGGAGGAGGCTGGGTAGAAGAGCTTCACAACATCTTGTGGGCCTACCGCACCACCCCTCGGTGGGCAACCGGCGAAACACCCTTCTCCTTATGCTACGGATTCGAAGCCAAGGCTCCCACTGAAGTAACCCTTCCTACCCGAAGGGTGGCCCAATACGATCCTGAGGTCAACGACGCCAATATGGCTCTCGACCTTCACTTCATCGTAGAACGCCGAGAGCAAGCCTTCATACGGGCGGAAAACTACCGAAGGCAAGTAAAGGGCTACATCGATGCCAAGGTCCTTTCCCGAGAATTTCAGGTGGGGGACTATGTCCTCCGGAGAAGGCAAGCTAGCCAACCAACCGAGGGCGGCAAGATGGCACCAAAGTTTGAAGGCCCCTACATCGTTGCATCTATCATCAAACCAGGGACTTACAAACTCAAACGCCCCAATGGGACTGAGGTCCCCAGACATTGGAATGTACACCACCTGGTAAAATTTTATCAATGACACCTGAGCGGCCAAGCCCTCAGGGTTCACAAATGTATTATCCAAAGGCCTAAGGCCCTAATTTTTCAAGAATAAAGATATGTTGAAGACATCAAGTACAAGAACAAAACGCTTGTGAGCGGCCAAGCCCTCATGCAAGCCCCCAGACCCAAGGCCTTATCACATACAAGAGCCCTCGGTACCAAGTGCCAAGGGTAGACACTCCTATCAACTCCGAACGACAGAAGAAAACACCAAGTGTTTTTAAGGAAAACCCCTCGGTACCAAGTATCGGGGGATTTGTATGGAAAATAACACCAAGTGTTAGAAATAAAGTCGTACCCCTCGAGGACGCACTATGCCGAAGGTGCCACGTATCGGTCCCGGCGGCACCAAGTGCCCCCGGCCATTTGCAACTAATATGAAAATAAAAACCTTCCATGAAACGCTTTCCGCACCATTATCCCAAGGGAATGGAAGGCAACTAATATGCCTCAGGATTCGACTTTCAAAAAAGAAACGCTTCCCGCGCCATTACCCCAAGGAAATGGCAGGCAACAGACTATGTCTCGGGCCGAGGGAACGACTTTCAAAACTGAGGCGCTTTCCGTGCCATCTCCCAAGGTGAGGCAGGCAACAGACTATGTCTCGAGCCAAGGAAACGACCCTCGATCCCCTCGGAACCCAGAAGGTTAACACCGAGGGGGGCCCAACGGTGTATACCCTTGCCTCCCGATAGGCCAAGTCTTACCAAGAAACCAAGTTTCTTGAAGTCTTCCCTTCACTACCTAAAAAAATATGGGGTGAAGGGGATTAGACTCAACGAGCAATCAATGAGTACAAAACTCCAACAGTCCGCAATGGAAAACCCTTTGGCAGCGTGCAAGAAAGGACATTGCAAAGAGAAAAAGATCATACCGAGGGCTCCCATGGGAACACCTCTGGTACCTGGAAGCTCCTAATTTCAGAAGTCACTTATGGCAGTGGCCCTCACTCCGAAGGTTTCTATTCAACAAATCTTATCAGAAAATGGCTAAGTCCACAATTTGGTTGCCTCCAGCATCAACCAATAACGAAGGCTCTAAGCCCTACAAATGGGTTGGATTGGTCAAGTCCAAGCATTTCGCAAAACACCGAAGGCACAATCCCAAGGCCATCCCTGAAGGCTCTCGCTATGCAGCACTCCCCAACCCAGCATTGCCCGAAGGCATTTACCTTTACTATAATATGGGTGGATTACAAAATGCCCTAACCCCACACTTTGGAAATCCACCAAAGCCGAAGGCTCATATGTTTGAGGGGAATCGAGGGCACCTACAGGGATCGAGATCAGATTTCCTAAGTACGCACTCTGGTTGCCTCCGACATTACAATCAACACCGGAGGCTCCCACTCTACAAGTGGGTCAAGATGCAACTGACCCTAAGTTAGCACCGAGGGCTACTAGTTGCAAAGTCAAAGGAATTTCTTGAGGGAGAATGGAGTAAGGCCTCCGACACCACCATGCTTTGCTGAGGGAATTTCACCAAAAGCCACTACGAACCGGGGGCCCCATATAATGAAAGGGGAGATTGATCGAAGGCATGTTCATGACACTGCCCAGGAAAAATGGCTAAGTCCACGGTGACAGACCCCCCGGGAGCTCAGGACGCGGATTACATATTTCATACAGCCAGAGGGGTCTATTAACCGAAGGCCACATGGCGCACATCACTTAGAAGAATTTTCTAAGTACTAAATGTTTGGCCCTCGGTCAACTCAACATACAACAAAAGCCAAGTGGTGAACAACACAGAGAAATTTTTTTAAGTCCTGAACATTGGGCCCTCGGCCAACACACCATACAAACAGACGTACACGAAGGAAAAAAGGCATAAAGGAAAACGAAGGCATTCATACATCAAAAGAGACGAATTCAACATTAAAGGCCCGAAGGCACCCATTCATCCATTCACAAAAAATAAAAGTAAATTGTTTACAAGTGCCGAAGGCGGAGCTGAAAATGTCATTACAAAGCATTGTCCAGAAAATTTCTTAAGTACAAGTGGCAGTGTCTTCCTTGGCAGCAATGGAGGTGGCACCCCCTCTCTCCTTCATCTTCATCACCGCCAAAGCCGCATTCCCTCAAGGTTTCGGAATCTTCAAGCACCGACCTCTCTTCACCCGGAGGAAGGGGGACCCTGACGTTTGGTTGCCGAGGGGGAAGGCCATAGGCCTCCGGCTTAAAGTCTTCCGGGGACACATTGAAGTGCTGGGCCAGCTTCCGCTAGATGAGATGTTGGGTGAAGAACTCTCCACCTTGATAATAGGAGTCACCCTTCTCAGCAAGCCACATTTTTCCGGGGCCTCCGACCCAGGCATCCACTGAAGCCTCCACCACCGAGGCCAGTCACTCCTTGTGACCCTCTGCCTTCCACCCCTCGACAGCAAAAGCGGCTACATCATCTTCTCGGGCCTTGGTGACGGCCTCTTCTTTAGCTCCCTGGGCCTCATCAGCAGCCTTCCTGGCGGCTTCAGCAGCTACCTCCCCGGCCTCGGCCAAGCCCTCATTCCTGCCTTCAGCCTTGGCAGCCTGGACCCGCAGCTCCATGCTCTCGGTGGCCATTCGGAGGGAGTCTTCGGCCTCAGCCAGCTTCTTTCTGAGGCTGACAGCCTCCACATCAGCAGCAACCTTGGCCTCCCTCATCTGCTCCACCCTCCGGAGGTACTCACAGAGGCCCATGAAGTTCTGCAAAAAACACACCAAGTGTGAGACCAAAGGAATGAAGACAAAAGCATGTAAGGTTCGCCAAAAAAAATCTAAGTACAAAACACAGCAACCCTTCAGAATTCACCTCTGACGCTCTCGTAGACATGATCTATGGGGGGGTATCTCTCATCTTCCTCCCCCATCGGCCTATATCGACGGAAGCTCAGCTTGAACAGTTCGTCCGGGAGGGTGACCTCCTTAATGGTGACATGCTTATCAGAACGCTCCGGCTTCTTGGCGAGTTTCCTGCCATTCTTCTCGAGGGCAGCACCCTCCGCCTTTGGGTGCCACCGGAAGCTATTCCGAAGTGGGGCAGGGAAGGGGTTCTCCGCCAAACGGATGTAACAGAACTTGTCCTTCCATCCCTTGTGGGACGAAGGCACATCATCAAAAAGCCTGAACTCGGGGAGTTGCTGCAAGTTGGCATGACCTCCGGCATTCGAATCCCCCCCCCACCGGCACAAGTTGAAAGACAGAAAGAACTGGTCTAAAGTGGGTGGGACCCCCCGGCTCCGGCACAGGGAGAGAAAGCCAACTATGTAGGAGTGGCTGTTGGGCGTCAATTGGCAGGGGGCAGCCCCACGAACCTTAGTTACTCCAGCAGGAAAGGGTGTAGCAGAAATCGAAGCCCCATTTCCACTGACAGAATGTGGGTGGCGAAGCAGCCCTCGGGTGCGTGCAGCAACAAATCATCCGGTCCCGGTTCCACCACACGTGTCGAAGGACCGACAATGAGCTGGGTGGCCTGGTACTCCGTAGGGATGCCCTCGTCTTTACCTCCAGAGTAGCAGTGTCCAAATATGAGTGGCCTTCGGGTATGTCCACCGGCTTCCCAACATCAAAAGCAGCCTGCTTCTTCTTCTTGGGGACAGCCTTCGCCTTCTTTTTTCTTCCCCGGGGCGACCCTGAGAGGCATCGGGTTTAGAGGCTGAGACATGCTGGCTTCACCAGCGTTACGTGCAGGGAGGATGGCAACGGTAACTTGCATCCTTTCCTTCTCCTCCTCTTCTTCGGCAGTCTGCATCGCAACGACCATCTCCTCGTCTTCCTCTACCTGCTCAAAGTCCTCAGCCTCGGCTTCAGGAATGAGATCTTTTTGCACTTCCATAGCTACAGCGGCATCACGGCTTACCGAAGGCTGTCCACTAGAGGATTCCACGCCCGAAATGATTTCCACCTCTACCGAGGCCTCCCTCGAGATGTCTTGGGAATCACTTGCCGAAGACATTTTTGAACACTAAAGCCGAAGGGTCCAAGGGAAGAAAATTTTCTAAGAATGATTTGATCGAAGGCAAGTGTTTATCTCTCTAGAAAAATTGTCAGAGCTTCGCTACAACGAAAAATGTGTAAGGGAAAGTGAAGTCACGCCTAGGGTATTTATAGGCTCCCAACTCCGGGCTTGGGCCGGAACTGGGCCCCCATGTGCAAAACCATCATTACATACCGTCGGTTCAACCAACCAGTGACGCCCGCCCAGAGCCAGCCAACATCTACACGCCACGTGGACAGCAACCTCCAACGGTCATATCCCAACGGCTCTCCTTCACAAACTAAGGTGCCCTCATCTGGCACCCCTCAGACAACACTATACATGCCTTCGGGCTAACTCCTTCAGACTCCTTCATCAAGGGGAGCCACCGGCTTCACAACGGGAAAACCCCTCAGGAACCCTTAGCCCTCAACATGTTGAGAACCAGGAAACCCCCCCGGGGACACACCTTCAAACCCCCTTATCAGTGGTTAGCCTCCGACATAAAATAACGGGACCTCTCGGGAGCCCTCAGCCTCCAACTTATCAAGAGCTAGGGAACCCCCCTCGGCAACACAGGAGCTATCACCTATGTCAACACGCCCTCAGCCCCGATGACTGAGGGACTCCTCTCGGCATCCCCGGGATATTAACAATCAGCCTTCGGTTAAACCAGGAAGAAGGCCCTCAACTCACGGACACCTCTCGGCATCAACATTGTCCTACATCTCAGACCAAGGGTTCACCTTTTCGATTCATCATTGGGGGAATTCGGTGCACTCTTTTTCCCTCATTAGGATTTTTTCCCACAGGGTTTTTCCTAATGAGGTTTTTAACGAGGCATCCCCCCAAAATGAAACGAAAAGCATAAGCCTTCGGCCCTATGATAAAAACAGGCACTGCTCTACTCCTTTTCACCACATTACAAGTGCCTCAAGGAGTGGGGGACTGGAGGACCCCTTTGGGAAAATCACAAAATGTTAAACTTTCCCCAAAACATTAACATAATCCTCCAAGTCCCAAAATTTGGGGGACTGAGGGACTGCCGTCGGCGGAACATACAATTTCAAAACTCCTCACTACTCTACAAACCACAGCAAGGCAGCATCAGAGGACAAACAAGACTACTCCTTTTCCCTCAAGTACCTTTCGAAAAAAGGAGTGAGGGACTCCTGATGGAGTATATGGCCTAGGAACCCCCGACCCATAGACTCCTGCTACTCTGACACAGGCCCAACAAGCCCAGGAAGCATAATGGACCCAAATCACAGTGCCCCAAATATCAAGGAGCCCACGTTGCACATATGGACGCCTTCGGCACCTAGGCCGAAGGCTCGAAATCCCACAAGACAGCTGGTTTTGGGCATACAAATCTACTGGGAGAAAACGGCGGATCAGTAGCCTTCGGCACTTAGAGCCCTCGGCACTGAGAGGCCCCCGGTATGATGAGCCTTCGGCTTATCATCTACAGCCGAAGGCACCTTCATCGACAGAATCTCCTCTCCACATGCGTCTGGATCGCCGTACCAAGTACAACATCACATCCAACCGCCGCATTTAATGCGGCCACATGTAGGTGCCGGTGTCACCCCGGTTGAGGTGACCCCTCGACCGTTAGATTATTGACACGTGTACTCTCATCGCATTTATTACTACTATAAATAGCTGCCCCTTTCCTCTTTGTAAGACATGACTTGAACACTCATTCTATATTCGAAATCTTTGTCTCTCTTACTTATTTGCTCTGACTTCTCTCTAAGTTATTCTCCGCAATAACCCCTTGGATAAGCTACCCCCAGGTACACTATCCATCAAGCATCAAACCTCTGCTATTGAGATGAAAATCACGGTTTCTGGTGAATGAGCACTAATGAAATTTTAATGTGCATCAGACCTATTATGTTGAGTATTAGCAGTCTAATATTCAGAATCGTGATCTCTGATTCATAACCTCTAATTCAATTTCTTTTTGTTATTTTTTCTTTTATAAAAACTTATTAAATTATATTTATAATCAACTCCTATGAATTTCAATATGTGAATCTAATGTAAAATAGTATTTTCAAAAAAAAATACATTGATATGACATTTAGAAAATGAGCATAGGATGAGTACCAAATGAGCATATGTAACTTACAAAATGTGCATTAATGGAATTCACGATTTCTGTTAAATGAGAATTAACGATTTTTTAATGAGCATCAGACCTATACAAATGAGCATATATAACTTACAAGATGAGCATTGATATAAAAATTGTAAGTTTTGTTCGTTGAGCATCTAATTGGGCATCGAAGCTCCGTTATTGAGTATTAGAATCGTGCATTGATATAATTCTTTGAAATATGAGACTTTTGAAATATGCATTGATATAACATTTTGAAATGAGCATAATGAAGGTACTAAATGTACAAAACTTACAAAATGAGTTTTCAAAAATTCAAAAGCTAATTCGTGTATGTTCATTGTTTTTAGACGCTTTATTAGGGATCAACCCGGGCCGGGCCGGGCCCGGGTCAAGTTCAATTTTTTTTTGGTTTCTAATTAACACCCGACCCCCGACCCCTTCACCCCCACCCCCAAACCCCCCAAAACACCCAACCCTAACCCAGAAAAGCAAAAAAAATTGAAAAAAAAAATGAACCGGGCCCGGCCTGAACCGCCCGGGTCGGTTCACCAAAAATTGGGCCCGAGCTCGGCCCGCCCAAAAGGGCTAAAAGCCCGGAACCGGCCAACCGGTCCCGGTCCGGTCCGGGCTCAAACAGTAACGGGCCGGGCCGGTTCCGGGTCGAGCCGGTTCCGGGTCGGGTCGGGCCGGTTCCGGGTCGAGCCGGTTCCGGGTCGAGCCGGTTCCGGGTCGAGCCGGTTCCGGGTCGGGTCGGGCCGGTTTAGTCCATCCCTACGCTTTATTTATTTGAGTTTAAAGTAAAACTTATTTCTAATGTGCTCGGTATTAATATATAAAAAAAAAGAAAGAAGGAAACAAGAAAAGAAAGAAAAGAAAAGAATAAAAGAAAAAAGACAAAAGAAAAGAAAACAAACTAACTAAAACTAAAAGTAATGAAAAAATAAAATCAAAAACATAAAACACAAAATGAAAAACAACTAGCAGAGTAGCAAGACATCAAAGAAAATGGCAGCTGTAAAAGAAAAGGAATGGGGCGGCTGGAAAAGAAATAGAAGGAACGGACATAGAGCAGGATAAGAGAATTAGGGGGTGTTTGGATCTGATTCTCAAAACTGATTCTGCTCCTTCAGAGAGCAAAAGGAGAAGCTGAAGTGTTTGGGTGAAATTCCAGAAGCACTTCTGGTGCTCTAATTTACTCTCAGAATCAGATTTTTTAGAAGCTGGGGGGTAGGGATGGATTCGGGCCGGGTCGGGCCCGGGCCGGGCCTAGGCCCGGTCGGGCCGCCGGTTCTAGAATAGTGGGCCCGGGACCGGCCCGAGGGTTGGACGGGTCCGGTTCGGGCCGGGCCACCCGCCCGGGTCACGGGTCGGGCCACCCGCCGGGCCGGGCCGGGCCGGGCCGGTTAAATTTTTTTTTTAATTTATATTTTATACTTTATAGTTTTATACAAGTATTAAAAAACAAACTTCAAGTGCATTTATTTGAAATGAAATAGGAACTACATTTGAAAATTAAATAGGAACTATAATTGTTTTTAATCGGAATCTCCGGCATAAGTAGAGCCACCCTCTGTAGATTCATCCATAAAGTGTTGGGATGGAGTGATGTCAATTTCTTGAGCTCTACGTGCTGCTTTCAACCAATCGTGGTAGCATATAAGCATCTCAAGAGATTCAGCGCTCAACCTCGTTCTGGTTTGTGTTAGAACATTGCCGGCCGAACTAAATTCTTGTTCCACGGCAACCGTTGAAACCGGCATTGATAACATTTGCTTAGCCATCTTTGCTAAAACCGGGAACATTCTTTCTTTTCCCTTCCACCAGTTTAGTACGTCAAAATCATCATCTTTTTCAAAATCAACATCATAAGTTAAATACAAAGAAATCTCATTAATTGTGCTTTGTTGTGTAGCGGGAGTTGATTTTGTTTTTTTATTAAGATTGACAAACGTAGATTTGAAAATTGTAAAAAACTAATTAACTATTTATCTAACTATTAATTCGAGTTATAGCAAATTAAGTAGTGAATTAACTAGTTTTGTGTACAACATATTTTTTAAACTAGAGTCAAATGTAGCAATTAATAAAAAATTGTAAAAAACTAATTAACTATTTATCTAACTATTAATTCGAGTTATAGCAAATTAAGTAGTGAATTAACTAGTTTTGTGTACAACATATTTTTTAAACTAGAGTCAAATGTAGCAATTAATAAAAAATTGTAAAAAACTAATTAACTATTTATCTAACTATTAATTCGAGTTATAGCAAATTAAGTAGTGAATTAACTAGTTTTGTGTACAACATATTTTTTAAACTAGAGTCAAATGTAGCAATTAATAAAAAATTGTAAAAAACTAATTAACTATTTATCTAACTATTAATTCGAGTTATAGCAAATTAAGTAGTGAATTAACTAGTTTTGTGTACAACATATTTTTTAAACTAGAGTCAAATGTAGCAATTAATAAAAAATTGTAAAAAACTAATTAACTATTTATCTAACTATTAATTCGAGTTATAGCAAATTAAGTAGTGAATTAACTAGTTTTGTGTACAACATATTTTTTAAACTAGAGTCAAATGTAGCCATTAATAAAAAATTGTAAAAAACTAATTAACTATTTATCTAACTATTAATTCTAGTTATAGCAAATTAAGTAGTGAATTAACTAGTTTTGTGTACAACATATTTTTTAAACTAGAGTCAAATGTAACCATTAATAAAAAATTGTAAAAAAAACTAATTAACTATTTATCTAACTATTAATTCGAGTTATAGCAAATTAAGTAGTGAATTAACTAGTTTTGTGTACAACATATTTTTTAAACTAGAGTCAAATGTAGCCATTAATAAAAAATTGTAATTCCAACTATATTAATAAAAAATTGTAATTCCAACTATACTAATTAACTAGTAATTAAACAAGTGTAAATAATAGAATAATTTCGTACCTCTTTCGGACTTTCGGTCTTTCGGATGGGAGTAATAGAATGACTTCAAATTAATTAGATATAATTCCAACTATATTAATAGATATAATAAATATATAAGTAATATATAATTAGATAACAAATATAAGTAATATAATACTATTTATATCTATTTATAGTTTATATAAGTAGATAATTAATATAAACTATAAATAATAAATATAATATATTGGAGAATGGAGAATAAGAGAATTAGAGAGTAGAGAGTTAAGAATAGGATTTAGGAAGAATTGGAGAAGAGATATGAAAAAATGTTTAAGATTAGAAGTATTTATAGGTTTTTTTACCCCCCACCCCCCCACCCCCCCACCCCCACCACCCAACCCCCCCGGACCCCCCCCTTTACCCCACCCAACGGCTATATAGCCGTTTGGGTTGTCCCCAGCCCCACCCCCAACGGCTAGTAGGAGCCCAAACCAAAAAAAAAAAAAAAATTTAAAAATTGAACCGGACCCGGGCCCGGGCCGGCCGGGCCGGGTCACAATAATGCTGAACCGAGCCCGCCCCGCCCCTTCCCACCGGTTCGGGCTCATACCCGGTCCCGGACCGCCCGACCGGGCCGGTCCGGGGCCCACACAGTACCGGGCCGGGTCACGGGCCGGGTGGCCCGAACCGAATCCATCCCTACTGGGGGTACCAGCTTCTGAAAACTGATTCTGATTCTGCTTCTGCTTTAAAAAAGAAGTAAAATTAGAATCAGTTCCAAACACCCCCTTAAAATGCTTAAAGTTGTAGGAAACTACAAAAATACCGGGTGTATGTGTACACCCGGGTGTACCATATAATTTGTGCACTAATTACAGGACTACTCAAGCTAGCCCCGTCTAGAGGTTATACGTCATCATTTTAAAAAAAATCTCAAAAATACCTTCTACTTAAACTCATGACCGTGAAATGGTGATTTTAAGGAGAAACTTAAAGTAGTTATATGTATGGGAAAATATTGCCCAATAATAAATATAACTTGAATTTGTCCTAATAATAATTATAGCTCAAAGTGTCAGAAGTCATAGCAATGTGAAATCTAAATTAGAAGTAATTATTGTCATTTTTGAAAAATATTGCTAAATATGACTTTAAAGTTCATACTAGCACATGCTAATGGTCAAAATATGACAATATGATTTCAAGAAAGAAATAACCAACTCCAATTTTAAAATTTCACATTACTTTGTCACTTATTTTGGGGAATTTACCCAAAATGGAAGTATAAATTGAAAGGGCATTTCCAATTGAGATGAAATCGTTTATGTACATTTCAGAAAAGTGGACATCGTAAATGTGACAAAGTTGACGCACATGATTTTTACAGCAAGGGGAAATGTATAGACAATTAACTAATCCTTGTCTGAATCCACATGAATGATGAAATGACACTAGACATGCAACGAACGACTGTTGGTCCAACACCCTGGGGACCAAGACCATTCAGGCAGGAATCATATGTTGATTCTCCCAAATCACAATTGCTGGAAACCAACTCCCGGCAATCAGTGGATTAAAGCACCAGAGCGGGGCAATATTTTACTGTGACACTTAGTTATCATTGGTGTCCATTGACTTCGGAAGACCTGCATAAGAAATTCAAGTCACTTGGTTGCCTGCAGGAAAAACGTTACAAATTAAAGCGCCAGAGAAATCTAGTACCTTTAATTGCATTTTGGTTAGCTTCCAAAGGTCAAATTCAAAAGCTGGCACCTGAGATTATGTACATCATTTCCTTTTCGCAGCTCGTGATTTGCTGCATCCACAATGTAATGACTAATAAGGATTCATAGAAAATTAAACAGATAGATGCACTTAAGATATAAGAAAGAGTACAGATGATTAGGAGCCAGCTTACGTGTTGAAGGCCAAGAAATAATGTTTCTCTACTGAAAATCAACCAGACACTCGATCAGAGGCACTACCACGTGGAAAGTGCAGCAAATGTGAACGAACTGCCGCCTGTGGTTGACCCACAGAAGGCATGATAACACCTGAGCAACCAGTCAATAATTGCATCACTATAATGTGAACTTCTAGCAGGGAGAAGAACGAGACACCAAGAAATCAATTTTCTTTTCCAAGGACATAGGGCATGAAATCCAACAAAAAACGTACAAAAGCAAAAAATGTAAGCGTTTATGGTTTTATACCTAGAAATCCTTCAATCCATAATTATCCATTAGTAATAGCCAAGAATTTTTTTATCATTTCCATTGGAGCCAAAGAATCACTATTTTTTGACTTGGGAATATGATGAAATAAAGCAAATGGCTCACTGAACTGTCTGTGCTTCTTTGTTTTGAAGCAGTAGTCAGTCCATGCAATTTACGACGCGATTTTCATCATAGGTCATACGGAAATGGTCTTTCTGTTCTTTAGTACAAGGGTAAAGCTGCATACATTTGACCCCCCTTACCCTGCCGTAGGTGGGAGCCTTTGCGGCACCGGCACTAGGGTAATGTTGTTATTGTAGTAGTAATAGCCAAGAAATGCCCAAAACACTCATAAGCTTGCATTTCCTTATTGTGTATGCTATTCCATTAGCATTTTCACTTGAGAATTTAATGAGCAAAATGTGAACATAAAAATGAAATAGGCTATTATGTGCATTTGGCCTTGGGAAAAACATTTTTAGAAATAAAATGCTATCTAATATTTCTTTATTCGCAAATTCATGTTTCAGGGAGGTTCCTTAAGTTCCTGACAGGCTAGCAGACACGTACTCTATGAAATAACAAAACCATAATCTCAAGAGATTCAAGAAATGCATTAATACGAAAGCTAAACCTGACCGCAACAACAAACCTGAGTTCCTAGATATGATTTCTATGCAAACAAAATAATGCACACTCATATTTACATACACACATATATGTACATACATATATATACATATATATACCTTACGTGTATCACAAAAAGTAAGAGATGAAATGCTGGGGAAAGTACTACCTGAATGATATGGCATTTGCATTGTGGAAGTGTTGTCTGTGATTGCTCCACTGACATTAGGTCTGTGATGATATTGTACCATATGAGGACCTGGCATGAAATAACCTCGCATCATCGGGTACCCAGGATTACCAGGTTGAGGACTCATGTGACCAAACGACAGTGAATTTGTACCTGATAATCCATACATCTGAAGAATGATGCCCAACTTTAGAAGCAAGTACAAACTAATGCGGCAAGTAAAAAAAGTACAGGAGAAAGTAAATACCCTATTTAACTATTTATTATATGGGTATAGGGGCCTTCCATGCCCAGCTTTGAAAATATCCACTTCTTGTCAAGGCATTGAAGCATTTGCCAAGACATTTTGTGCATACTAAGCTCATTTTTTATGTTTTGTTTAGCTACAATATGATTTTAAAAACTAATTCAATATTATGAATTTTTGTTAAATTCCACAACCACCTTGAGCTGAATAAAGTAAACAGACTTGCCTGAGGGTATACATATTCAGGGGCATAAGCAGGGTACCTGCCGAGCATTAAGTAAAATTTAAAACCATCGCTTATGTACAACCAAAAAGTTTTTATTCTTAAGTTGTACACAGTAGGACTAAAATGTCCAGAAAAAAATAGAAACAATATATTTAACATGCAAACTAATCGATGAAAAGCACAGGTCCTTTGGGTCGCGGCAACATGAGCCATTGAGCCGGGATATATGGTAGAGTAGGCATGGACCCAGGTCAGTACGGTCCCGGTTCTAGGCCAAGACCGGCCCGTCCCTATTATTTTTTTGTTTGACCCGAGCCCGACCCAGTTAAATTAATGTAGGCATAAAATTAGCCCTTAGGGTATACTACTCCGTCCCCCTTAAATTGTGGTGTGGTTTTTAAGAAAAGTAGAATTATGTGGCTGATAATGAGTTGATAAAGTGAGAATAAAGTAAGAATGAATTAGAGCCACACAAATATTATTAAATATGGTATGGAACAATATAGAGGGACATCCAAAAATGAAAAAATGGGACAATTTTAGGGGGATGAGGAGTATTATATATTTATCTCTAGTGTATAGTCCTCTCGGCTAGTCCCTGGGATGTTGTATGTATAATCCCTCCATTCATACACGCTGCTCACTTCATCTGTGTCTCCCACTACTTTAGTCTGGATAACTTCCCTATCCTTGAGGCTTACTTCATGGAAATGGAGTGGGTCAGTTGATTGGGACTATTACCACATCAGAAACAATCACGTCGTATTGTGCATGAACTGTGAACTTATAGGAAGCTTATGTTGGTAAACTGTGAACTTCACGCCG
This sequence comes from Cuscuta europaea, assembly GCA_945859875.1. Classification (NCBI taxonomy): domain Eukaryota; kingdom Viridiplantae; phylum Streptophyta; class Magnoliopsida; order Solanales; family Convolvulaceae; genus Cuscuta; species Cuscuta europaea. The sequence continues at coordinate 1,388,172 of CAMAPE010000018.1, read as the reverse complement.
TATTGTGCGTTGCAATTAATAAATAAGCATATGTGTCAGATGTTGTAGACCAGCAGCATAAGCTGCTTCTCGCACAACATGCGAGATTAAATTAAATTACATTTGCAAAGCACTCTGTGATCCTAAGTCCCTAAGCCTTTGTTTACAAACATCAATTCATTTTGAGATGCGAAAAAATTTATCAACCATCTGTATTGGCTGATTTCTTCATATCACATCTCTTGCATGAGTAATGTATTAGTAATTGTTTCAGCAGAAGTCCAAAAAAATTAAGCATCCCAACCCCACCTCTCATTATAAGAGTCAAAATGAAAACTCTGTTGATAAATGCAGTTAGACCGACAAAGTTTTTTTTCTCAGTCGAAATAGCAAAGTTCTAGTTTTAAGTGCTGGAGATCAAAATACCAATTCAAAGATTATGAGATGTCTACCACACTTGGTAACCAGAAAGGTCAATGGAAAATAAAACATGTAATCAGATGATTTTATAAACATGTGATATTGGAGCACTTTGTTCGGCCTAGACAAACCGATAATGGGCTATTGATCACACATTCACACCTTGGAACAGGACGGTATCAAAAACCTCTTCTTGGAAAGTTCATGAACTAACCTATAAGGTGGATATGGCACTCCAGGTTGAAAGCCATACGTAACTGGGAGCTGGTAAACTGGGCTTCCCATATACAAACCTCCCAAAGCTTGCGGCCCCATATACGGTAGACTTGATGAATGTGACTCTGTTCATCAGCAAAGCCATAATTGATCAGACCATAGTCATTACTATATATATTACATTTATTTATAAAGTGCGCTGCTTAAATGACCCGTATTGCAAATTATTGATTTTACCATAAGGAAAAGTTGAAGGGCGCCCAAGCGAAGCAAGATTGCAGTTTGCTCTCCTACCATCAATGACTGGATTTGGGTTGGCACAAGCCTTACTAGCAGCTTCAGGATCACGGAACGTCACCTAACCTCCGCAATGAGTGTAGAAAGAAGATGCCAACAATATGCATAGATAGACATTAACTCCATAATTCAGTAAAAAAAAAACAAGAACGTTGTTGTGCAAAGAAACATCTAAATGTTTCAAAAGAAGTTGCCACACTGTGATCTAATAGAACACAAATAGTTAAATAATGTGAAGTAGCTAGTAACTAACCCGTAAGACGCTCAAAAACTAAAACTAAAAGTCAACTCAAAGAAGTAATTTCTTTAGGATCTGTTGAGACGGAAGGGATTGGGAGGAAACTTGGAGCTTCGTTTATATCTTGAAAAATAGGATGTTTCTTGAAACAAAAAACAGGCGATTGAAATTGTGTAGTCCCATAAATATTAAGTTATATGTGGGAATGTAGATTAAGCTATCCAAAGTCTTCCCTCTCAACCCACGCAGGCGCTGATGGCGTGTTTGATTAGGGTGAATATGCTAATCTAGATTATTTCTAAGTTTGCCTAGTCTGAAAAAAATTCTTGTGATGAAGGTAGACATTCGGGTTCATCCTCAAGGTTCTACTCTTGGCTCTTATCTTAATACTGTATTTGACTAATCTCCATACCACTGTGGCTGCAACCACATATCCATATCTATTGTGCAAGAAGAAGAGGGGAAATTGATGATCTCTTACCTAAACCTAGGTTCACTCCACCTCATCGAGTCAATTTAAGTTCAGCTCAAGATTGATGGAAGAAGACTTACAAAACCATATCCTTTGGAGCGTCCGGTGTGCTTATCGGTGATGACGACACCTTCCAGTATGTCGCCGAACTGCTCAAAGTAGCGGCGCAGGGAATCGCTCTGGGTCTCCCACGCCAACCCTCCAACGAAAACCTTGGTGTGCGTAGTGTCACCAAAAGGACCCGGGCCATGACCTACCACCTGCAAACCCGACCCTCCGCCCGCCGGCGGTGTGCTTATGTGGTGCGCCATCGAAGGTACTTCTACCAACACTTGAGAAAGCCTTCACTGCTGTGAAGATGAAAGCGCCGAGGAAGGGCGGCGACAGCGTGTGGGGCAGACGAGCACAGCGTTAGGTGCCAACGAAGCCACGAAAGTTTTCTTGGTGAGGAAAGAGAGAGAGAGATGCTGACAGCTTTATCGACTGCATCCACTTTTTTGGTTAGCTGTTTGGACTTTGGAGGGGTGGGAAAGTAAATTCACCCCATTCTTCCTTTCCCTTCCATCCAATCACCTGTCAACTCGAATAAGATGCTGGTCGCCTTATCTTTTTTTAAATACGGAGTAGTTTCCTTCTCATCGTAACATTAACATTTTCCAGCTTTAAAACTTTGCCAAGTTTGATTGGTGCGGATATAAATAAATTGAAAATTGAGTGGTTGAGAGTTATGCAACGGAGAGATAATTAACTGTAAACACAAATTCTTTACTTAAAAAGAAAAATGATAAAGTTAGTGGGACATCCAAAAAAGGAAAATTGACAAAGTTTTAAGGGACGGAGGAAGTATTAATGGTCAAACTTATGCGTTGACAAATATGAAAGGTAAATGGTTGCAATTAAGAAAGAACGGATGAAGTATAAAAGAGAAGATAAAAGATAAAAAGTAAGAATATTTGAATATCTTTAAAGGATTTTAAAATTATAAACTAGTAATTTGAGTTTGCATCCCTTTTTATTGTTCAAATTAGGTTTTACATTTTATTATTAAAAAAATTGGTATTTACATCCCACCCCCGTATGAAAATTCAAATAAGGTGCAAACTCAAATTACCTCAATTTTAAAGTGTTGTAAACATTACAATACGAAGGGATTATGTCAAACAGGTTATAATAATTTCTATTTTCCAAATATAGTTCATCATGTTCTTTTCCGACTATCCTAATATAAACTCTATTTTACTTTGAGAAAAATGCTATTTCTAAGACTAAATCAATGCAAGTTTACAAAAATATGACTTGATCATGCTTTTTCCATCCGTGTGATTTACTTAATTCTATTTCAGGAAATTCTATTTCTTCCTTCCAATTTTACCCTTCAGCCCCTTCAATCCACTTTCCTGTTGCGGACAGACCAGCCTCATTCAGAGAATTCAGTCCCTTTTCATCTCTCGCCGGTGAACCGAGCAATTGAAGCCGCTGCCTCCAACCACGCACCAGATACCGCCACTGCCGCACAACCTTTCGCCGCTACCTCCTAATGCGGACCAGACGCTGCAGCAGTCACGCATCTTTTCGCCGCCGAAGTCGCGCATTCTTCTGCCGCCAAAGTCGCGCGTTCTTCCTCCACCGCCACCCTACTACAACATATGTCACCGTCGTCCTATAGTTGTCCCTCTTCTCCGTCACTGCATCTCAACTTCTTCTCTTTTTTGGTTTCCTGTAAACCATTGCCTCTTGGTATTGCTTAATACAGATCTGGAAAGCGAAATTCTTCCGCCGCCGAAGTCGCGCATTCTTCCTCCGCCGCCGCCCTACTACAACCTATGTCACCGTCGTCCTATACTTGTCCCTCTTCTCCGCCACTGCATCTCAACTTCTTCTCTTTTCTGGTTTCTTGTAAACCATTGCCTCTTGGTATTGCTTAATACAGATATGGAAAGCGAAATTAGGGGTAAGTTTTTTGTTGATTGGGTTTAGGCGATTGAATTTGCAGAATTTATTGTTTATTTGTTATCTACTTATTGTCTATTTATTATCTATTTAATGTCTGTTATTTTCTAAAAGTAAGGGTATTGTGTCAATGCAGGTGTAGTTGAGTCTTATGCTAATCTTCGGTCTTAGTTTTGGAAAATTAGTACGTTTTGCTCTTACTTGTTGAAATCTCCCTTTTACTTTTACTGATTCATACGAAATATTAGTTTGAGTTTTGCCACGTCTAGCCCCTGGTCATGTGTCACTAACACTTTTGGTACTCGATCTTTAATTGTTCTATTTTTAGTCACTTGACTATTGTGTGAGAAACAATTTAAGTCTTTGACTTTAAACTTTCCAAGTCTAGTCCCTTGACTAATTCGAAGTCGACATTTTTAATCTTTCAATTATGATTTTGAAGGACCTAAAGTGTTACCATTATGAAAGTCGAAAGGCTAAATATGGAAAGTTTCAAAGATAAAAATCAAAAAGTATTTTCACACAAATAGATGAGGGATTAAAATTGAAAAAACTCAAAGTCTTATACCAAAAGTGTCATTTAGATAACAACAGTGGGAGGATTAAAAGTGACAAAAACTTTATCATTACTCCTTCATTCTCTACACACTTTTATTACACAATTTTTATTTTCTTATTTTTTGTGTCAAGTAATATATATTGCGGAGAGACTAATATTTGTGTAATAGGCTACTCATTCATTATACTTTATTCCTACTCAATGAAGTGGGTGCCTATTCATTCCATTTTCCAAAACGTCGAGCCCGGCCATAAGGGTCATGGGCCGACCCAACCCATTATTTAAAGGTTGGCAGGGGTGGAGTATTTGGTACTCGGATCAGTTCATTGGTCGAGCCCAACCTATTAAATCTAACTGAGCCCAACCCAAAATCCCTTTATATATTACGTAGTATAAATTTTATACACCAAGTGCATCTAAGTTCAATCTTATTACCTCCGTCCCTTCTTAAAACTTTGGCAAAGTTGACCGGCACGGAGAATAATAAAGTAAAAACAGTGTGGTTGAAGTTTGTGCAGAGGAGAGAGAAATAATAGAAACCACAAAATAATTGATTAAAAGGGAAAGTGACAAAGTTTTTTGGGACGTCCCAAAAAGAAAAGATGACAAAGTTTTAAGAGACGGAGGAAGTATTTGTGACATGTAGGTCAGCCGTGCCTGACCCCTGAAGCCAAACTATATAGATAGGCTAGGGCTACAATTTCATTAAAAACGGCTTTGATGCAACCCATTAATTAATTTTTATATATTGAGCCCAGCTCGACTGGCTTTGAACCCGGAGTTGTGCAAAATGCATTGGTTTAATCGAATCGAACCAAACAAAAAATTGGTGGATTGGTTTGGTAACAATTTTCTCAAACCGAGTGGATTGGTTGGGTTTGGTTTAAAACCATAAACCAAACCGAACACCGAACACCGAACAACCATTAATATATATATATATATATATATATATATATATATATATATATATATATATATATAATACTTTGTATTTATCTTCACTTTTCATCTTTAGAATATAAATAAATTATTTCGATATGAAAAATACATGTTTAGCATATATCATTTTAACTTTTACACATTTCATTATGACAAAGTTAGCTAATATGACATATTTGTATTTATTATATGTTGTACTCTACCTGTATTAAAAGATTTTTTGCAATAACAATAGTAAATTGCATTTATATTTTATGTTAGACGTTTTAATGTCATCTGTCTTAGAAGATGTTCTCTTCACCTGGTCTGAATGTTTCTCATCTGAAATTTTAAAGTTCTGTTCTAATCTTATTTGAAATTTTCTAATCAAATCTGATCTGAATCTTTCTCATCTGATCTGAATCTTTCTGATCTGATTTGAATTCTTCTGATCTGATCTGAATCTTTTTGATCTGATCTGATTTGAATACTTCTATAATTATAATTATAATTATAATTATTATAATTATAATTGTAAATATAAATATAATTATAAGTATAATTATAATTATAAAAAATATAATTAAAATTATAATATTTATAATTTTTATACCTATTAAACGAATTATAATTATAGTTATAATAATTGTAATTATAGTTTAATTATAATTTAATTATAATTAATTTATAATTATAATTATGATAATTATATCTATAATGATGATGATGATGATGATTATAATGGTGGTGGTGGTGGTGATGATGATGGTGATGATAGTAATGATGATGATAATAATAATAATAATAATAGTAATAATAATAATAATAATAACAACAACAACAACAACAACAATAACAACAACAACAACAACAACAACAATAATAATAATAATAATAATAATAATAAAAGTGATAAATCATGTTTGAACTTTTCTGACCTGAATGTTTCTGATCTGATCTGAATGATTTTGATCTGGTCTGGTCTGATCTGAATCTTTCTGATCTGATCTCATCTGATTTGAATTTTTTTGATATGATCTGATCTGAATAAAATAAGAATAAGCAATAAGTAATAAGAATGCGATGAACAAAACAGCTTCTTAATATGACAAATTAAGCGTTGTTTAATAATACTAGTTTTCCACCCGTGCGTTGCACGGGATGTAGAATACAAATATTATAAATGTTAACCTATAAATACAATTATAATTCAGACGAAGTAGTCTTTTTTATCAATAACCATTGGTAATAAATAAATAAATAAATATTAGAAGTTATTTCTAATTATTGAAGAATTCTTTATAGAACAGTTTTTTCTTATTTCTCTCATCACCATACCTCACGAAATTCAAGTCAAACGAATTTATCACTTGTGAATCTGCAACATACAATTACCCTTGTAGAAACATGACGTCGGAAGAAAAGACCTACAGTTCATAACGATTGCTCTTGACTCTTGTTCTTGATTTACAAATAGCATGTTTGTTGGTTTTTGTTTGTCGATTTTGGTTCAATCGATCTTTCAACTCAAAAGGTGAAACCATAAACCAAACCGTCAATGGTTAATTGGTTTTAGTCGATTTTGGTTTGAGTCTATTTCAGTTTCGATCGGTTCAATTTCGGTCGATTTGTCGATCGGTTTCGGTTTCTTGGTTTTTTTGTCACCACTATATTTCTATCACACGATTGAAAGATATTATAAATAAGTAACATCAAATATTAGATATTTAATAATCACATACACTACAAATTAATACATTATTTTCAAGTCTTATCGTTTCTTAAGGTAATGAGGTATTTTTTAGTAGTCTTATAAATAAACTTTGACATATTACATTTAATAACTTTTGAAGTATATTAAAATGCACAAAAAAATTCATCAGAAGTAACTGTTTAAGGTCAAGTAGGATCAAAATAAATAATATCTTAAAAAAACAAAATTTGGGCAATTGACATGCATGAGATAATAGTAAATAATCACAATGAGGATAAAAAGTATCTATAACTCCTTGTAGTTATGCCCAGTTTGGGGGCAAGATTTTTTGTTACACATAAACTAACTGGGGGCAAGATTTTTTGTTACACATAAACTCGGATAAACATTCATTCACTTCGACCCAACTGCAAGCTGATTGTTTTCTCAATCCACATTCCTCCTCTTGCAATACTGTGTTTGATAAGAGAAGAAACAAAGAGGCGGAAATTTATCCAACATTTACTATGATAAGAATATAAGCTCAGGTCATACTTACGATTTATATAGATTTGGAATCTCTTGGACACTATCTTAAATAGGAGGATGGGTTTTCAGTTAGCGTGCCACTTGATGCATTTGTTTCTTATAAGTCATATATTGTAAATAATCACAATTAGGATGACAAAAGGTGTACATTTCACATTCCTGGAACACAACTTTGCTAAGGCATCCACTTTGTTAAATCCTTCAAGTGTTTCTACATGTTGCTTATAATACTCTGCCACATTATCAAGAAATTGCAGGTGAAGGAATGAATAATAATATTGATCACGATTAGTAAAAAAGAATTAGGAATCATGATATTACCTTTGAACTTATGATAAATAGCAAAACAAAGTTGAAAAGTTACTGCACATGGTGTATACATAAAACTCAACGAAGGAGTAACACCCAAGTATAAACCAAAGCATCAAATATACCTAAATTTGATTTAAGATGTTATTCTAGAGGACTTCTTGATTAATAGAATGGTAGTAAAGTTTGTAAGAGAAACCTGCACTATTTGAAATTGAAATTCATCCATAATCACCACCAAATCAAAATATTATTGGCTAAAGTAGTAAGCACCACTATTTTAAACGTATAATTCCCTTATTTATTGAAAATATATCTAAACATTTAACTGGACATCATGCATAAGAACATAGAATATAAGAAGATATATTACATTTCCTAAGACTAATTTTTTATATCGTCTAAGCATTTCATCAAACGATTCAAACAACATATATGCAAAATAAATATTTTTGCAAAAAGGTATTAAACTCGTGGTGTTTTGACATGATAGTCTAAACATACACTGCACCGTAATAAGAATAACATACACTACAATGTAATAACAATAGCCAAGTGTGCCCCGTCTGAAGTTCATATACTCGAATAAATGTATTAGGCTCACTAACTTGTGTACTGTATTTGAGACAAACAAAAATAATAGGCACATATTTACTGAAGACGATGGAGATTTAACAATTTCAGGAAGAGAAAAGGGCAGATCATTTCATTCATTTTAACTTATGTATATTTAGATGCCTTACCTGAAATGATATGAAGTCAGAAGAAAAGGTGAGCAACAATAGACAGCCACCATTCTGATATATACTTGAAATCCACTGATGTTATAAACTTGATCCAATTTCCTCATATGCATTTATAACATTCTTCTTTTAATGAATTAATATTTTTGATATAATCTAGCTGATAAAACCCAAGTTGTATTATGTTCCTGTTGTTACCAATTAGTAGGCTTTGATGGAAGAGAGATAGAATATCGAGGATGTTTTCTGTTTGTGTTGTACTGCAACTACTGCTCATCTTGTTTATGGGTTTTCTTCTCCTGAAATAGAAGCAACTTTAGGTTAAAGCAGAGCCAGACTTTTGAAAAATGCTAAAGAGTGAAGTATGAAGTTCAGTAGTTCACACATTCCGGATGACTAGATCACTTGGCAAAATCATAGTGTGCTTTGTTTAAGAGAAGTTTAGAAGTTCACACGTACTTTAAAAATGAATTTTAAAGTCTTCTTTCTGAATTATTGACTAAGATTTGCTTGAATCCATAGAAGAGAAATACAATTGGCCAACTGAGTACGAAACGGAAGACCTACTTATGGACATAAACATTATATTCACTTTTAAATTGTACACCAATGTTTAAAAAATTGATCAATTTTTTTGACCAACTGGTTAATTAAAGGGTGCTTGAAAACATATGTGGAAATCCTTGGCTATCCTTGGCTAGCTTAGAATACACAACTTCCAGAAAATCAGTTTATCAAATAAGGACTATAATGAACCGATCCTTGTATCATAAAGAATATGTAATAAACACAATCATATAGTTGTTTGCTTGGTCTATAAACACAATCATAGTTGTTGGCTTAGAATACATAGCTTTCATATATCCTTCTATCAAATCAGGACTATAATGAATTGATCCTTGTATTCTAAAAATATGTAATAATTGTAATGAAATGCTCTCATATATGTAATCAACTTCATACATAAGTTTGTTTTCTTCTTTAAATATTTTCCAAGCCCAGGTCATATTATTGTGCAAAAGAAATACTTTTAAAAAAGAAAGACAACGCACACTTTGTAATTAATAAATTTCAAAAAAGACATACAATCCGAGAAGTTCTTTGTGGAGTTCTACACTTAACACTGCTTAGTTTAGAAACAACTAAGTTCATTTTAGAAACAACTAAGAGCTTGGTTATGAGCTTGGTTTATAGCAACAATTGCAGCAGCTTTTACTTCATTGCATTGATTTATGAGCTTGGTTAGTTCCTGAAATTTCATTAAAAAGGCATGTACCCCCAATTGAAACAACTAAAAAATAGAGGAAGAAAGTCCAAGAGAATCCCATTCCAACTAACTAAAGAATGACCAAGTTTCCCTTTCCAAAACTACTCAAAATTATTTCAAGACTATGAGCGCGAGAAGTCTTACCGATATAATAGCCTTAAATTATTCCCTCAAATATACCCTAATGAAGTTGAGCAACTGGGAGAAAGGTGGACTATCTTTCAATACATGAGAAGCAAAGCTTTGATAAATGAAAGCCTGTAATTCCAAAGATAATTCTTCTCAACCTGTAATCGCAGTCACTTTAAATGAAATGAAAGCGAATAAAGGTCCCAGCTTTGAGAAAATTCTAACAAAAGGTAATATTATGATAACCTAACATCTGAGATCAGAAATGACTCAGAAGTAGTGTAAAGAATCTAAAGTCAAATGAATAAAGTCACAAAGAAGAAGAAAAGAAAAATATTGATCAAATAGCAAAGAATCAGTAAAAAGGGTCATAGAAATTCTCATAAAAAAATATGAATACTGAATACTAATTTGAAGTACTTGTTTCTTACATTTTTCACACACTACGTTTGACATGGTATAGTAAAAAGCTACTACTATTTTTAAAGAACCCATCGTGCTTGCATTTAAAACATTTAACGAAATGAATAAAACCCAGCAATTAAATTGTGAAAATATAAATGTAAGGTAGCTCACAGTCATGGAGCAGATGAGGTATTTGTTCCATTACAATGCTCACCTAATGAAAAAGTATTCAAACTTTAAGAATTTGATAAATCAGTAAACAGAATCAACGAAGATTGCATAAGCATTTTATCACATATACCGCAGTATTATTGTGGTTTTGCATAAAGTATTTTGTTCTAACTTCAGTATGATCACATAAATTATACTTTTGTTAGAAATTAGACTTCTGTTAGGGCGAATTGAGTTCACTTCAGAGTATACTACATGCATGATTAAAATTCTGTTTTTTAGATCATATAAGCATTTCATCGAACAATATATATGCAAAATACATAATGTTGCCAAAAAGAATATGAAATTCCTCAATTAAAAAAGGACTGTCTTCAACCATCCAATTGAAGACCGAACGAAATCAAAAACATATTATATATGAAAAGATGAAATACCTTACATTAAGATTTAATCGGATGAATCTTTTATGTGAATTTGGAAATTGATGAAGCATGATACGAAGCCTGGAGAAATTGCAAAGGGGAGCTATGAACGATCAGCCCGAATGAAGGCGGGCTAGCAACCTCTGGAATTAGATGAAGACACCGTTCGTATTATCAATGCTTTCCGTTGTTGGAAGGAGGCGCTGTAGATCGAGTTGGTGAGACAGGTCGGATGGAGAAGAGAGAACATGGAAGGGGGTGAAGGTGAGTGGAAGAAGCGGATGAAGATTGGAAACGCGGTGAAGGGGGAGAAATGGTCGGAGATGAACGTAGATGAAGAAGATTGAAAAGGAGAAGGGGTGGAGATGGAGGCAGATGAAAATGGAAGGAGAAGGAATAGGCGGTGATTGATCTTTAGAACCCAGGAGAGGATGGACTGTGAAAGATTTGTATAATGGGCGGTGCAAATGCGTAAAACATTGGGCGGGATTACTGTTCAATGAACAGTAAAAATCACTGTTCAATGAACAGTAAAAATCATTGTTCAATGAACAGTATTTTTTGTTGTGCTTTTATGTATATATAGATTTTATGATTTCTTATTCCAATTTTTTTCTCTCTTTACATTTTATTCAAATAATAAAAACAAGAAGATGAGATGGACTACTATTTTCATTATCTAATTCTAAAAATATAATTTTATCAAATAAAATAAAAAACACAAGAAACCGAATCAAATCGAACTAAATTGAACCTAATAGTTCTCACTTTATTAAACCGAACTTCTAACCAAACCAAACCGAAACTGAAACCAAACTGAAATACAAATGATTTTAGCTTGGTACAATATCTCTCAAGCCGAATAAAATAAAATCGAACAGAAATCGAAGAAAAGGGAATGGTAAATCGAATCGCCCACCTACTTGAACCCATTACTTTGGGGCTGGTGTGACCCATCAAGTTGATGATCCCTATCCCAATCTTAGTGGTTAGACAATAGTAACACATATCATATCTAATCACTATGAGTGAAATCTATGTGAGAAAGCGGTCCAGACCAGCTGATCGTCGACTCACTCTCCCTTACGGGAGGTCTCGGGTTCGAAACTCAATGGAGTGAGTTTCAACCTAGATTACTTCAGACCGCCCCAGCCCCCTCCCCCCAGACGCCCCTGGAGTAAAAAAAAGGGTGAAATCTATGTAGCACCGCACCAGAATGTGAAAACGTAAAAATGGGTATGGGGATACGATAAAAATATTAGGATTCGGATACAAGAGTATGTCTATAAATAATCAAAGTTATGGAGATTTATTTATAAACATTAAATATTATGGGTGTGTGTTTGTAAATATTAACAATTACAAGATTTTTTTAAAAAAAGAATACTCCCTCCGTCCCGAAAAGGTTAGCCAAATTTCCTTCTTTGGATGTCCCAAAAAGATTTGCCATTTCCATTTAAAGTAAGGAATATGTGGCTAAAATTAATTCTCTCTTCTCTACACAAATTTCAACAACACAATTTAATTTTACTTTATTAATCCGCATGAAAGTCAACTTTGCCCAACGTTTTCGGGACGGAGGAAGTAGATATTTGTATTATTCCATACTCATTCAAGACATTGAAACGTTTCATATTATCAAAATACTTAGAAATACATTTATACTTTATCTCACATACACAACTACACCTCGAAATATAAATATAGGTAATAAGTCACTAATATGAAATTAAAAGTAGAAGTAATCAAAGTCTTGAATAAAAATTCTCAGTGAAGATAGAAAATAATTCTCTAATAAAAATTAAAAGTTCTAATAATTTTTTTTAATACGTTTTTTAATTAAGTTTTGGATGTATTCTTTATAAAAGATAGTTGGTACATGTATATAATTTTTCAAAATAATTACCAAAAAAGTTGGAAACGTTTAATAAATTGCATATACGGCCTGAGAACATACAATACATACATCCTAGAGTATTTTGATATGAGGATGTTTCTGATACGCCAATATAGCGCTCCAGTCAAGTATTCGTGCTACATAGGTTGAACTTTAAAAATTACATTAAAATTTTATTATGATGTGAAAATTGAATCTAAATTGAACAAAAAATCATAACCAACATACAACTATGGGTAATGATTATTTATTGCAACAAGAGATCCACATATGATGTTGTATTTGTTTGTGCGATAAGTTGCATCACCAAATACTAAACAAGCGTGCCTCATATTCTTGTCTCTCCAAAAAAGGCTAATCCAAGAACCATTAATATCTATCTTGAAAGAATAGAAATATTTTCTTCATTCGATTACACGATTCTAAAAGAGTAGTTTATGTATCAATTGAGTTTAATTGGATTTGATCTGTGATGGATCACCGGACTAGGGGTAGTCAGAATCCAAGTAAAAAGAGAGAGAATTGATCGGAAAGTACATGTAGATATTTTTGCAGAGTAACAACTAGAGATTATGAATTGCAATCTCTTTTCACAAGTTGGAAAGTGACATTTATACTGAGATGGACAATACTTGGTGCCCAAGTAAAAAAATGGTGACCTATAAGAAGAGGTCATGTGTCCAATCTATTCTAACAAACTAACGGTCTAAGTTGATGGGGAGGAGCCGCGTGTCAAGGTGATTGGAGAGATAATCTAGAACATCTGGCTGATTGGAGCTATCTCTAACAAATTGCTACCAGAATACCGGTGTGGTTATGCGGGTGCAATCTGGAACGTTATCCGCTGCTGGTAATGATGTGGCAGCATCTCCTTGTGATGCTTGTCCTTGCGTATTTATCTAAGTCCATGATGCCTTAGTCAGACCCTGGGCTCACCGAGGTCAGTCTTTGGAGACTCGGGCTCATCTATGGGGAATTTTACTTTCTGTCTTTAACTCTGTCTTCGAGATCGTTGACTGCTTCCTGATTGACTCTGGTTGACCATGTGCTCGACACCTGAGGTCAGGTTTGGTGCCGAGCTCGGTGCATTCGAGGTCGGGCTCATAACTTGTCGAGTTCGGTTGATTCCTGAGCGTGGTGGTTTCCCGACCTCGGTGGCCGAGGTCGGGGTCGGATGACCCTTTGGTCCCTAGTTATTCTGCTGTCTGGCGCTTGTTTCCGACCCTGGTTGGTCGGGGTCGGGGTCGGTTCCAGTTGTGGACTTAGTATTTTTATGCACTCTGGGATGGATCTGTGATGCTTTATGCCGGCGATTATGATACCCCTAGGGTATATGAGAATATACTCCATCAATCTGTTTAAATCTAACTAATCTGATCTTTTTTTTTGAATTGGTCTAGTTTTGTTTGATATTTGTGTTTATGTGTATCTTAGTTATGTCTGTTGGATCTGATTTGTGACTTAAATCAGTCTCATTAAGAACATTCATAACATCAGAACCATCAAAAGCTTTTTTAATCTATTTTGCTAACTAATTCAGCATTCATGTCTCGTACAACAAAGCCAACTGAAAGAGAATCACCTTTCTCTACTTGAAAATGTCAAAAATCATTAGCAACTGCCTTCTTTTTTCAAGGATTAAGACAGTTTAATTAACTACAAAACTTCTCCATGAGACTTGACATAATGAACTAATGAATCGAGATAAAAACAGTGATTACCCATTCGCTACTACTTTTAATCTCAAAATGAACTTACGAAAAAACAGTGGTCAACAATTGCATAATCTTTACCAGCTAAACCTTTATTCATTATACGAAGTAGAACCTTATACTTGAAAACTCACCATCCCTTTTATCATAACAATTTCCTCTCTTTCCTACAGTAGAATAGCAAACCCCAAGTCAAAAGATTCTTTCTATGAAAGTAAAGTTCTTCCTATGAACTAAGAAACATCAACCTTTTCAATCAAGATACTTTCTGCAATACTGTTTCCTCTCAAAAGCATTAAGTAAGTTAGCAGAATGAGTAAATAACAGCTCTAGCCTCTACGAGTATTTAATTGATGTAAATTAAATAATGGTGCAATTGGACAGTCTTGATTCATTCTTATTTTTGCAGCTTAATGTATTCTTAGAGAGTTAGCAGAAGATATGAAAGGAAATTGGGGAAGAAGATGATCAAATTTGGAAACAGTGGAGGAAGAAATGTTTATTCATCATCTGCGTTCATCAAGTTCAATCATAGCTATTTATATACATTTGTATTTACAAAGAAGGTTCTAGATAGTGCCAGCTAAGCTCTAGTTAGTTAAATAACAAATCAACTAACTAAACTAATCAGTTGGGCCATATTCTGATCCTTGTTCTTTTATCGCTGATACCCCCCGCAAGCTGGGGCGTATAAATTTAGAAGACCCAGCTTGACATGTATCTCTTTGTAGTATTTTGGGCTCAAGGGCTTTGTAAGTGCATCTGCAAGTTGTAAGTTGGAAGAGACAGGAAGCAACTTGATGAGACCTTTGCCAGCTTTTTCTCTAACAGTGTGACAGTCGATTTCAATATGCTTCGTTCTTTCATGGAAGACAGGATTGGAAGCAATATGTAAAGCTGATTGATTGTCACAGTATAAGAGAGCATGAGCTTTATAGGGTGCATTGAGGTCTTGTAAAACATATGTTAGCCATTGAATTTCACACGTTGCTTTTGCCATGGCCCTGTATTCAGCTTCACATGAGCTACATGAGACTGTTTTCTGCTTCTTGGTCTTCCAAGATATCAAAGAGTTCCCCAAATAAATGCAGAAGCCAGTGATGGATCTCCTGGTGTCTGGACAAGATGCCCAGTCACTGTATCCCTTTAGGTGAATGGATGAGTTGGAAGGGAAAAATAAACCCATGGCAGGAGATCCTTTCAGATATCTAAGGACCTTGAGTGATGCTTCATGATGTCTACATGTGGGCTTGTCCATGAACTGAGCAAGTTGTTGGACAACAAAAGTGATATCTGGTCTGGTGTTGGTTATATAGATTAACCTTCCAACAAGCCTTCTGTAAGCTGCAGGATCAGAGTGCTGAGGACTTTCATCCTGGTATAGATGTGTGTTAGGATCCATAGGAGTGGATGAGGGCTTACATCCTAAATAACCAGCTTCTTCTATGATATCCAATGTGTATTTCCTCTGATTCAGCACAATCCCAGATGCAGATCTTGCAATTTCAAATCCAAGGAAAAAATTCAGGTTACC
This sequence comes from Cuscuta europaea, assembly GCA_945859875.1. Taxonomy (NCBI): domain Eukaryota; kingdom Viridiplantae; phylum Streptophyta; class Magnoliopsida; order Solanales; family Convolvulaceae; genus Cuscuta; species Cuscuta europaea. The sequence goes on along the minus strand of CAMAPE010000018.1, from coordinate 1,372,286 downwards.
AAGATCTTTGATAGTGAAAGTTGTGTCAAGTGCTGTCTGTACATGATTAAATTCATGTAAATCATTCCCAGATAGTATTATGTCATCAACATATACTAGTAGAGCAGTGAAAGAATGTTGTTGGCGCTTGACAAATAAGGAATGATCACTCTTGGATTGATCATAACCAAACTGGATTAAGAATGTAGACAATTTGGCAAACCATTGTCTTCCAGCTTGTTTCAGACCATAGAGTGATTTTTGTAGTTTACAGACTTGTCCAGGATAATCAGCTTCCATTCTGGGCGGTAAAGTCATGTAAACTTCTTCCTTTAGATCCCCATGTAGAAAGGCAGTGTTGACATCTAGCTGTTTAAGAAACCATTTATTTATGGAAGCCAAAGCTAGAAGCAATCTAACTGTTGTAAGTTTAGCAACTGGTGAGAAGGTATCTTTGTAATCAATCCCTTCTATTTGTGTATATCCCTTTGCCACTAATCTGGCCTTATAACTTTCAACACTGCCATCAGCCTTATGTTTAATCTTGAATACCCATTTGCAACCTATGGGATGCTTCCCAGGAGGTAAATGAGTAAGGACCCAAGTTCCAGTATCCTTTAAGGCTGTAAGTTCATTATGAATGGCCTCTTTCCAATAATCAAACTGTATTGCTTGTTTAAAGGAATGAGGTTCATTGTGATTGGATGTCATAGAAAGGATGGTAGATTTGTAATCATGAGCCAATTTATCATAGGATAAGTATGAGGAGATAGGATAAGGTGTTGTAGGGTTATCACTACAAGTGTGATTGATCAGCTTGCAGTGATAATCCTTGAGATATGTAGGAGGGTTATGACTTTTGTTGCTTCTTCTGGGATTACTGGTGTTTGTTTCAACAGATTGAAATTGGTTGTCATGTGTAAATGATGAAGTGGGTTGAGTAGATTCTTGTGTTGTAGTTGGAGTAGTACTGGATTGATGTGATGATGTTGGTTTTGAATAGAGGTCTATATCATCAAAAATGGGATCAGTTTGAAGTGGCAGGGGTAGGATATATGTGTTTGAAGATTGATGTTTTAGATGGTAGGGAAAAATTGACTCATGAAAGATGACATTTCTAGTGATCATTAGTTCCCTGGTTTGCAGATTTAACACTATGAACCCCTTAGTGTTATCTTTGAACCCAAGAAATAAGCACTTATAAGCCCTTGGATCTAGCTTTCTTCTATTATGAGCATGAGAGCTGGCAAAGCATAGGCATCCGAATACTTTGAGGTGAAGTATGTCAGGTTTCTTTTGAAAAATTTGCTCATGGGGTGTTTTGTTATCCAGCAATGGAGTTGGTAACAAGTTAATGATGTGAACAACATGTCTTACAGCATAGGACCAGTAAACTTTAGGCAAAGAACTTTGTAACAAGAGAGCTCTTGCTACATTCATGATGTGTTGATGCTTCCTCTCAACTATTCCATTTTGCTGAGGAGTGTAGGGGCAAGAAGTCTGATGAATGATTCCTTTGCTGGAGTAGAATTGATTCATGATAAATTCTGACCCATTATCACTTCTTACTGTTTTCACTTTCTTATTAAAGTGTGTGTCAACAAAGATAATAAAATCTTGGAGGGCCTTAGAAGCCTCAGCCTTAGATTTCATTAGGAATATCCAAGTGTATCTAGAAAAATCATCTACAATTGTCAGAAAGTACTTATGTCCATGGATAGATGGAATAGCTAATGGTCCCCAAATGTCTACATGCAACAGATCAAAAATGCTATTACTATGGGTTTGACTGATAGGAAAGCTAAGTTTCTTTTGTTTGGCTAAGTGGCAGATATCACAAACATGATCTTTATTGATAACAATGAAAGGAAACTCAGATTTGATCACATCCAAACATTTATTTGAAGCATGAGCTAATCTAGAATGCCAGAGACAGTTTTCTGAAATGTGATTGGAGTCAAAAACTGAAACAAAATTACAAGTAGAAAAGAAATGATGGTGATGATTGGGTGATGATTTTAGCACATACAACCCACCAATGAGTTCAGCTGTACCAATCATCTTCAAACTCTTCTTTTCCTGAATGACACAGTGATGTTCATCAAAAGATAGAACACATGAAGATACAGAAGTCAATTTTGGTATTGATAGTAGGTTGTAGCTAAAAGATGGTAAGAATAGGACATTGCAAATGGTTAAACTTTCTGTAAGATGAATTGAACCAATGATATCAGTGGATAACTCAATACCATTTGGTAAACTGATTTTGATTGGTTTGACTTTATGATATGAGGAAAACATTGAAAGATTATAGCAAATATGATCTGTTGCACCACTATCCAAAATCCATGAAACAATATGACAATCATAGAAATTTTTACCAAATTGGTTGTCAAGGATGGAATTTTGTGAAGTAGTTGCCATGACATTGCTCTTTTGTGTGTTCTGAGTGGTATTCTGTTGGTTGTTTCCTTGTATGGTTGTTTGTTGGAGATGATTGATGAGCCTTTGATACTGATCTTGACTGATTCCAAACATGTTAGTATCTGAACTTGTTCTTTGGTTAACGGAAGCATGAGTCAGTTGATCAATGTGATTTTCTTCCTCTTCAGTGTTCACAGAATTAACAGCTTTGTTATTTGTGAATTTGAAGTTTGCTGGAAATCCATGAAGCCGGTAGCATGTGTCAGATGTATGTCCATTCTTTCCACAATAATCGCAGATTTTCCCATTATTTTGGCTCTTGTTCCCCTTGTAATTAGGATTGTAGTTTGATCCTTTGTAGTTAGGATTTGGACAGTTTCCTTTATATTGAGTTGTAGTACCATTGTTTCTGTTGTTTGATCCAGAGACAGCCATGATTTTGCTTTCTGATTCCTGACTGTAGATCTGTCTTTCTTGCTGAATGACCAGGGAAAACACTTTACTCATGGAAGGTAAAGGTTCTATCAACATTATCTGTGATCTGACCACTCCATAAACATCATTTAGCCCTTTGAGAAAACGTATCACCTTATCATCAGCTCTGTACTGTTTTATCAATTTGATAGCATTACATGAGCATTGGATTTGACATGTACATTCTGGTAAAGGTCTGAAAATGTCCAACTCATCCCATAGTGTCTTCAATTCAGTAAAAAAATCCGTAACATTCATATCGCCTTGTCTGAAGTTTGTTATTGTCTCTTGCAGATCAGCGATTCTGAACAAATTACCTTGTGAGAATCGTTCTTTTAGCTCTTCCTAGATGTCTTGGGCTTTATCGAACCACGGAACACTTTGAGCGATTGATAGTGAAACAGATTTGATGATCCAGGAGCTCACAATGTTGTTTGCTCTCTCCCATGCAGGATATAGAGTATCATTCTTTGACGACATCTTTATCGTTCCATCAACGAAGCTCAATTTCTGTTTTGATATTAGACTCATCTTCATGGATCTGCACCAGTGATTGTAGTTATCTCCATCCAGAACCGGAGATACGAGAGCAATTCCTGGATTCTCGCTTGGATGAACATAGTAAGGAGAATTTGGATTTTGAGTTGGATCGTCGTTGGATGTTGATTCGGAATTTGGAGCCATTGTTGATATTGAATCTGAATAGTTTGATATCTAATGCTCTGATACCATCTTAGAGAGTTAGCAGAAGATATGAAAGGAAATTGGGGAAGAAGATGATCAAATTTGGAAACAGTAGAGGAAGAAATGTTTATTCATCATCTGCGTTCATCAAGTTCAATCATAGCTATTTATATACATTTGTATTTACAAAGAAGGTTCTAGATAGTGCCAGCTAAGCTCTAGTTAGTTAAATAACAAATCAACTAACTAAACTAATCAGTTGGGCCATATTCTGATCCTTATTCTTTTATCGCTGATATGTATTTAGATGTTGGAACCCAAGTTAACCTATAAACCCAAATTGTGAAGGCCCGTCATTGTCCCCTGTCTAATTTGTCGAGCTTGGCATATCCTTGAATATATTGTTGGAAAATGTGTTAATAAATTGCATTAAATGGTCATTTTGGGACAATTTTTTGAGTGGGGTCTACTTCCGAATTGGGTCAGGTTAAAGTGATTTCGGATTGTCCTTATTAAGGGCTACAATTCGATATATAGTACATTCAAAACAGATAATGGGTGAATTGGGTGAATGAGAAATTGATTCTCGAAGTTCACTCCTTGAAATGGAAAAACTAGGAAAACTGATGGATTTCTAGTGTGATTTATCTCACGCCGGAAAACCAAAGGGATTTTCACCCCTTTATAAAGGGAACCCACCTTGAAGGAGTTAAGTTACATAAGGGGAAAGGCTCTCTTCGCGTGCAGGGGGTGCCGATCAAATCCCGAAAACGGAGCAGAAAAACCGCGACTTGCGTGCGCGAGCGACCCACGGACACGAATGTCGTCCAAAAATCTATCTTTCAAAGAGACGATATAATTTTTGTTTCTTCTCGTAACGTTTTAATTTTGCCCAGAACCAGAACTGCTCCGCTTTCTGTTGGCTTCCGGACCAGAAGACCCGAGAGGGTTTCTGTTGGCTTCGGGACCAGAAGACCTCATGGTCTTCTGAGGGATTTTCAGACCTTATGAGGTGTTCTGGTGGGGGTATTCTGGTCGCGCACCAGAACTGTTCCAAGCTGTTACAGCCTTTAAATGCCCAACGTTCTTGTCTTTTAATACATCTTTAAATGGACAGTTTTCGACATATTAATGCCCAACGTGTTGGACATTTATGTGCAACGTTCAGGTCCATTAAAGCTCAGTTAACACACCACAAATCCGCCTATAAATAACTGGCAGGTGCTTTGCAACAAACACGCGTTCACAAGCAATCATACACGTATTTTAGCTCGAAAAACACCTCTAACTCCCTGAAAAAATCCCGAGTGTTCTACCTTTCTTCCCGTTCGTCGGAACTTTCGTTTTTGTGCTCAAACGTTAGTTCGTTACCCACCGTATCCTGGGAAACGATCGTTGCAACGCTCCTAGCACCGTGGGAGGCGACGAATACGTTTTAAGGACATCGTGCGTAGCACGAACTCTGGCTAATTTCTATCCCATATATTTTCTGTGTTCTTTAGTCATTTAATTAATTAATTTTTATTAATTATTATCTTTGTTTTTTGAAACACACACAACAATCTTAAAACGTATTTTCCTAAGCTTGTATCATACGGATACAATCTTAAAACTGTAGTTTGTCACTTTGGTGAACGAACTTTTTTTTTTGTGTTTTCGGAAAACGTAAGAAACTAAAATGACTTTTCAAGAAATTCAGAATGTTGGTGGGCAGAACGTGCCAAACGACAATCACTTTTAAAGTGGAGCTCCGGTGAACAATAGTTCACAATGCGGATCTGCTTTGGACAACCAAGGGGCAATCCCTAATGGGCTGAAATTCTTTAAATTTAGTCAATATAGATAAAAGTAGCCTTGTTTGGAAGAAGGCTAAATTAAGCTTAAGATGGAAAAAATGGGCTGATTCACGATGTTAGCCCCCCTAGCATTTGTATTCAGCCGCTGAAATTATCAACTCACATTCCCTAATTATCTCCATTTGTTTCATTCTTCTCAGTTAATTATACTTTCTTTCTTCTTTGCGATCATCTCTTCACACTAGGCTCTTCTTCTGCTTGTTTTTTTATACGGCTGATAATCTCTTTCGAGCAGTTCTTCTTCTACTGATTTCTTCTCTATGGCTAATCATCTCTTCCGAACATGCTCTTTTTCTCCCGGTTTCTTCTCTTGGTGATTTACCAGAAATTTGGTAGTTTTCTGGGTTTCTTCTTTATTGTCCTGAAAACTTATTGATTTACGCAGACCATTCATAGTATATTTGTAAGTTCCAAAAACTCCACCATTTCCAGCTAAAAACATTTCTATCATCCAGGAGCTCCATAGTTCTCTGGCTTTCTTGTTTATTGCCGCTGAAACTAAGATTGGCTTTAACACACTAGGCAGTATTCTTGATTCGTCTGAGCAATGAACATAGTTCCTGCCTCCTAAGACCAGATGACACCTTACTCACAACTGTAGAAAAACACAAAAGATACATCTTGTCCAAATGCACTAGCTTCTTTTATCTTGGCCAGATACATCTTGGCCAAATACATCTTGGCACTAGTACATAATGACCATGTACTAAAAACTGCATCTTTTGGTTTGTAAATTTAACTCTGCATTTGTTCAAAGACATAAAACCATCACAGGGTGTAGGTTTATCACTTATGCCTTCATTATTATGAAAGTTATACTTGTAGGATTTACTAGCCCTAAACTGAAAAACAAATACCCTTCCATATGTACCAAAATCTAAACCCCTCGTGAGAAGGTTTCTCAATATTATTCTTGATTCTTAAAACCCATCTGGATTTTAGTCATCATTCTCTGAAAGGAAAAAAAATGGGTGCTAACTACCATTGGATCTGCATGGAGAGTGCACATGTGTCGATTCAAGCATAGAATTAGTAAAAATTTTAAGGACAACAAGGCTAGATGGAGTAACCGCCCCAAAATGATTCCTGAAAGCGATTTTCGGATGCTATTGAAGCTATGGAATTGTAAAGATTATCAGGTATATTGAAAGACATGAGTGTATTTCTAAACTCAATAGATATTATATATTATTCACATATTATGTTTGAATACATGGAAATGTATTATTTGTAGCAACAATGTTCTCGTAACAAGCGTAACCACAGTCTCCAAAAGGATCACCACACAGCTGGTCGAGAGTTTTTTGCGAGAATTCGTGATAGATTGGTATACAACTTACATATATTTTATATGGTTTATTCTGTTTTGATTCAAGAAAACATATCAAAGTTCTGTTTTTTGTCTCAGGAAGCTGAGCTTCAAGATAGTAATAATGTACCTTTATCAACTATGTATGAAGTCACACGCAAAAGAACTGAAGGGCGGGAGTACAAAGATGCTAATGAAGATACTCTCACAATAATTGTAAGTTTTACATTTTTGAAACAAATCAGACAAGTTTTGAACCCACTTGGGGTGTATATTAGATTTGATGAATCTGTCAAGTAATTCAATGAGTGTGGATAAGCATGTGGAGTGAGCAATACTACTTTTGTTTCTGTCAGATCTCAAAAGTAATTCAGTCTCATACTCTCATATAAAGCCTAATTAGGAGTATTATGGCTTCTTCAATTGGTTTCAATTTTAGTAGAGTCTCATTATCTCATATCAGGCACCACTGGCCACTGGCCACTGGCCACTGCAATTGATTTCAATTTTAGTTTAAAATTCTAGACTAATTGAGGCCTTGAGTAGCAGGGTTTGATACTTTGATGGTTATGATTTCTTCAAGTTTGGCTAATTACTTCTAGAGGCTGGATTCTTACTATTTTAAATTGGGCAGTAGTGTAGACTTTAGAGCTTTAGACCATCATGTTAATATTGTTAAGAAGTTATGATGGGCAGTAGCTGTAACATACTAACATTCTGTCCAGGAAGGTAATGACATCCTCTCTATTTTAGTCCTATTGGAAGTTGGAACTATCATTTATGTGGTTTCAGATGAGTTGTTTTACATGGTTTATATTATTGCTCAAGTACTTTCAATTGTGAGGTTACTATTTTTTTAGGTTCAAATGAAGAACTATGAGGCACAAAATAAAGACAACAGTGATGCTCAAATTGATGGGTATTCCTATGTTATGTCAAGAGAGACTGATGGGATTCCCATAATGTGTGGTAGAGGTGTCACAAAGAAAGACCTTGCTAAGGTGAATGAAAGTGGACAATCAAATGTCATGACTCAAGATGATATGGAACTAATAATAAGCAATTTGAGAAAGCAAATTGAAGAGGAAAATGAAAAAAAAAGAATGCTGAAGTACTAGAACGAATGCGGAAAGAACGTGAAGGTGAAAAGCAAAGGATGAATTTGATACTATCAAAGCTAGCTACCTTGATTCCATATCTTGACCCTCACTTACTTGGACCATAAAGTTAAAACAAGGTATTATATTTAGTAGAATAGTTTATATTTAATTAATGATTCTTTTATATTTATAATATATCATTTATTAATTCTCCCTCTTTATCTTTTTTCAAAGGTATGCGGTGATTGTGGAGCAACAAATGACATTACACGCACTATACTCCATCGAGTCGTTTAATAATTTTGACATTTCTTATTTTGTTCAGTAGGCTAAGACTTTTATGCTTCATGTTTTTTGGAGATCTTTTTGTCAAAGTTTTGCAAATTTAGTATCTGACATTGTGATGGATTATGTAGAACACAATTCAACAAGTTTATTTCTTTCAGACAAATGCACGTGATGATATTTATAAGATAGATGTTTTGTATCATCATCATCATCATCATTATATATTATAGTTGTTGTTGTTGTTATGATTATTATTATTAATATTATAATAATTCATATGCAAGATGTAGTTGTACACCGTTCAATATAATTCAAACAATGTTGCTTATTAATTTGTACATGCGTTGCATATTTGAAAAAATGTTGTATGAATTTAAAATAGGTGATACATATTTCGAATCAATGTTGCAAAAAGAACAATAAACGTGTTACCTAAATATAATTAAAGTGTTGCTTTAAGTGTTATTTCTAGTGTTGCATTTTATATAAAAAAGTGTTACATCAGATAAATTTAACGTGTTGCATTTTATCCTAAAATATGTTGCATAAATTTATTTTTAAAATGTTGCATCTTATCAAAAAAATGTTGCATAACGTTATCGTTAAAGTGTCATTTTTTCTAAAATGTGTTGCGTAAGTTTATTGTTAAAGTGTTGCATTTTATGCAAAAATGTGTTGCGCAAACTTATTATTAAAGTGTTGCAAACAAGTGTTGCATTTGGTCTAATTATGTAACCGTTCTACATATTGTTGCTTAACATGCAAAATAGTATTGCATATAACTTTATGTAACGAGACCTGATGTAGCGCCCTTAAAAGTGTTGCTAAAACTGTTTGTAACACTATATCGGTCTAATGTAATACTTTTGAGGCGTTACAAAATATCAAATTTGTTGTAGTGAGTGGATATGTTTTCACTTTGGGAGGTGCATCCGTGTCATGAAAATCCTCGAAACAAACGATAATAGCTAGATCCACGATGGAGTTTGAGCTAATAGCCTTGGATAAGTGCACTGAAGAGGCTGAATGGGTACGCCATTTTCTTGAGGATATTCAAAGTTGGGAAAAGCCTATCCCTCCAATATGCATACATTGCGATTGTTAAGCGGCAATTGGAAGGGTACAGAGCAACATGTATAATGGTAAGTCTAGACACGTTCGTCGTAGACATAACACCATTAAACAACTCCTCAAAACAGGTGTTATCACTGTTGACTACGTGAAGTCAAAGGATAACATAGCTGATCCGCTAACCAATACATTGGATAGAGAATTGTTGGAGAAGTTGTCACGAGGAATGAGACTAAAGCCCGTGAATCGAAAAGTTCTATAGTGGATACCCAACCTAGTTGGTCCTAGGTTCAAAAGGGACAACTAAATTATAGAGCGAAGGATGGTCACTGTGAGGGTCTCAGACTCCTACCCACTCCTCGTTGAAACAGTGACTCCCGCACGAGGTTAGCAAAAATGTTTGCTTTAATGATTCTGAAATGTTGATCTACTCGATAACATTGGAAGAGTATGTGGGATACTCATGAAAGAATCACCTATGTGAGAGAGAAGAGGGCCGCTTCAAAGGAGAACTGTATAGGCTCAGTTCTTTAGAAACTCTTGCAGAACCAGAACGGTGACCCATGGCCAACACGGGCACACCCATGAGAACGGAACAAAGTTGGAAGGTTTGTGTGTAAAGATAGGTCAATGTTTACACGACGACAGTATAGTTCAAGGACATCGAGTCTACTAGACAACCAGTAAATAAACATGTCTTTACAACGGAAGGTTCAAAGGATAAAATCTACCTCTCCGTATGGAGGTATCATCCGGTGAACACAATGCGTCCTCCTATCTTCGTGTCTTTTTAAGTCTCGAAAATCATTTTTCATTCATGTTGTGGATTGTTGGAAAATGTGTTAATAAATTGCATTAAATGGTCATTTTGGGGCAATTTTTTGAGTGGGGTCCACTTCCGATTTGGGTCAGGTGAAAGTGGTTTCGAATTTTTCTTATTAAGGGCTACAATTCGATATATGGTGCACTCAAAACGGATAACGGGTGAATGAGAAATTGATTCTCGAAGTTCACTCGTTGAAATTGAAAAACTGGGAAAAATGATGGGTTTCTAGTGTGATTTATCCCACACCGGAAAACCCAAGGGATTTTCACCCCTTTATAAAGGGAACTCACCTTGAAGGAGTTAAGTTACATAAGGGGAAAGGCTCTCTTCGCGTGGAGGGGGTGTCGAGCGAATCCCGAAAACGGAGAAGAAAAACCACGACTTGCGTGCGCGAGCGACCTGCGGACACGAATGTCGTCCAAAAATCTATCTTTCAAAGATACGATATAATTTTTGTTTCTTCACGTAACGTTTTATTTTTGCCCAAAACCAGAACTGCTCCGCTTTCTGTTGGCTTCCGGACCAGAAGACCCGAGAGGGTTTCTGTTGGCTTCGGGACCAGAAGACCTCCCCAGAAGACCATGAAGTCTTCTGGTGGCTTTTTAGACCAGAACACCTCGTAGGGTGTTCTGGTGGGGGTATTCTGGTCGCGCACCAGAACTGCTCCAAGCTATTACAACCTTTAAATGCCCAACGTTCTTGTCTTTTAATGCATCTTTAAATCGAAAGTTTTCGACATATTAATGCCCAACGTGCTGGACATTTGTGTGCAACGTTCAGGTCCATTAAAACTCAGTTAACACACCACAAATCCTCCTATAAATAGATGACATGTGCTTGGCAACAAACACACGTTCACAAGCAATCATACACGTATTTTAGCTCGAAAAACACCTCCAAGTCCCTGAAAAATTCCTGAGTGTTCTACATTTGTTCCTGTTCGCCGGAACTTTCATTTGTGTGCTCAAACGTTAGTTTGTTACCCACCGTATCCTGGGAAACGGTCGTTGCAACGCTCCTAGCACCGTGGGAGGCGACGAATACGTTTTAAGGACATCGTGCGTAGCACGAGCTCTGACTAATTTTTGTCCCATCTATTTTCTGTTTTCTTTAGTCATTTAATTAATTAATTTTTATTAATTATTTTCTTTATTTTTCGAAACACACCCAACATATATACCATGGAGAGATTAAGTTTGGGGAGTAGTAACCAACTGAACATCACTTCATGACAATAGATCAAACCAACCATATCTACAAAGGAAAAGAGTTCCTCTTCCATCTTGTTGATGAAACAGTCCACTTCCATCTTGTCACACATGCAAACAGATAGAGTTAAAACATATAGTACAAATACTCATTCTGAACTCCTTAAGACCATACACAGGGAGCTGAATTTATTCCCAAACTTGATCTCATTCATTATTCAACCATACAGTATAGTACATATGATGATCCACTTAAATAGAAACAGGAAAGCACTGGAGGAGAGTATGTCCGGGCTGCCGAGAAGAGATCACATCAAGAGGATACCTTTGTGACATTGTTATTAGATCTGTTGTATTTCATGTGGCTCTTGACCAGCTGACCTGCGGCAATGGCAGACATAAGGGATAGCTCCCCGGCAAGAACTGCACCAGCCACAATAGTTGCCAAGAGCCGTGCATTTGAGCCAGGGCACTCTTTGTTTGCTCCCTTCACTCCCAGTAGGTTCAAGCAGGCCGATTGAGATGCAAGCTGAGTCCCCCCGCCAACAGTTCCTACCTGAATATAATGACAATATATATTATGTCTGCCTGGAAAAGCAACAACTGACATATTTTTAAGCTAGACGTGTGATTTTAAGTTTCACATATGGCATGCTTATTATATATGGAGACTGGAGTAGTTACTAATGTGTTCACTCAAATGCCAAGTTATTCACCAACTGTTATTGCTAAATCTCAGAATTCACCATTCACCAATATGAATGGGACTTGGAAGAAAACGAAGGGAATGTAATACCTCAATCGAAGGCATGGTCACAGAGACATGCAGGTCCTTGCCATCATTGACCGGTTCCATCATGGTGATGCAGTGAGAGCTCTCCACGTTCTGAGCTGGATCCTGGCCGGTGGCTAGGAATACAGCAGAGACAATATTGCTTGCATGAGCATTGAAACCACCAAGAGCGCCAGCCATTGCAGAACCCGTCAGGTTTTTTAGCATGTTCAGCTCCACTAGGGAAGCTACATCAGTCTTCAACACTTTCTTCACCACATCTTCCGTGATTATTGCTTCACATACAACCGACTTGCCTCTCCCCTCAATCCAGTTCACTGCTGCGGGTTTCTTGTCTGAGCAAAAGTTCCCTGTTTAATTTATTCCTATCTATCAGTCAACCCCGCCAATTAAAAATAAGGGGTAGGTAAGGAACAAATATACAATTGCACAACTAGACTATTGAGGGCATTAGGAAGGGTTGCATGTACGCAACCTTACCCTTGCACTAAAATACAAAGAGAATGTTCCCGAACGACCCACAATGAAATCACGTCGAAAATTGCATGTTAAAGAATATACGGAGTATTTTATTAGAATTTGGAACAAATATACCATTGAACTATATGGTAAAGAACATATGTACGGTTCAACTATATATCACAAAACATATACACCCCTTTACGATTTGGATATAAGGTTTTATTTGTTCTATGTTCTAACTTCATTTAAAGCTAACAAGAATTTGTGAGCTTTATTTTGTACCTCGGAGTATATTCTCATTCACTATTCATGTGGTGAAGTTACACCTCTTTTGACATTTTATTTTATATATCTAACTTTTATTAATTTCTTCTTTGCAATTCAATTAAACATTTTATGAAGTTTGTGTAAATTTAAATTACTACTAAATATTGACGGGAATTTGTAAGGTTTATTGTCACTCCGAACATTGTAATCCAAATAGAAACTTCTTTATTGAATGGAGCAGTATATTTTAATCCTATATGAAACTTCTCCATATCATCAAAGAATATATCAAAATAACAATATACTCGTGTGTCTAGATGTACGAATTTTCTACGATTACGTCTCAAATAGGACCCAGATATTAAACTGTCACAGTACATTCGACAAAGTAAAATGTTGATAATGCTTGTAACTCCAGAAAGTAAAACTACTATGGCACATTGGCACGCATTAGCCGTATCCACAAATTACCTAATAAGGCAAACTTTATATGTATAGATAAGTGAAATTGCTCGCGACGAGCTACTCACAAACTCCATAAAATGGATTAAACGATGGTATAATCACAAACAATTTTTAAATGAAGTAATTCAAAATATGGTGCGCAGGTGCTACAAAGAATTACAAGTAAAATTAAAATTGTATGATTGAATTTTGTGTAGAAGAAGGAAATAATTGAAAGTATAAATTAATTGATTAAAAAAAATGATAAAGTTTTGGTGATAATAAAAAGACAAAGTAATAAGGAAGAAAGAGAGTAATCTTTTACTCGAGTGCCTATATGGTACATCGGGGTGTACATACACCCGACCCAACTAAGGAAAGACAGCCCAATAACCAATACATGCAAAAAAAAATCGGTGACTTTTTTGTAATTTCAGCGAAAAAGCATGGTTTTTGCTAAATGAGCAATAATGTACTTTTAGTGAGCATCTGACCTATTTTATTGAGTATTAGGAGGCTAACAATGAGTATCACGATCTGTACTTCATATCTTCTAATTCTTTTTCTTTTTCTTATTTTTTCTTTTATAAAACTTATTAAATTATATCTATAATTCACTCCTATTAATTTCAATATGTGAGCCTAATGTAATATGATACTTTTGAAATATGCATTGATATGACATTTTAAAAATGAGCATAACATCGGTACCAAATGAGCATACATAACTTACAAAATGAGTATTACACCAATATAAAATGAGCATACATACTTACAAAATGAGTGTCGAAAAATTCAAAAAACTCATTTAAAATCATTAGTATGCTCAAATATTAAATGAGAATGAATAACCTATGAAATGGGTATCCAAAAAATTAAAATAAGCATTAGACCAATATGCATGGATATGATATTTTAAAATGTATGATATAATGCTCATTTTAAAATGAGTATTACACCAATATGAAATGAGTATAGATAACTTACAAAATGAGCATCGAAAATTTAAAAGAATAATTTAAAATTTCTAGTATGCTCAAATATCAATTTGTGTATGCTCATATTAGTATAACATAAAGAAACATCAATTTCTTATTTCAGACCAACCAATTCCTTAAATTAAATGCACATTTAATTTAAATAATATACTCATAATTATTTAGAAAGTTGGAGCTTTTAATAGAAAAGTGAGAGAGGTGTATATTCTTATTGAATTGTCATTCGATATGAATTTTTGAAAGAATTGTCTGAAAAAAATCTTGTAGAAAATTTACATTAAAATGAAAAAGAAATAGGAGTTCAAAATTAGAAGAGAAGAGACAAAAGTCATATATAAAAAGAAAAAACAAAAGCAGAAAAACAAAAAGAAAAAGTTAGAAAATTTAAAGTTCAAAATTAAAGGAAAAGAGAAAAAGGAAAATAAAAACTGAAACAAGAAAAATAAGAAGAGAAGGGAGCAAATGGGAAAAATAAGAAAAATTCTAATTTTTAAAATTAGAAAAATTAAAGTTTCAAAATTAAAAGAAGAGAAGAAAAAAAGTAGCAGACAAAAGAGAGAGAAAAAACAATAAGAAGCTACCAACAAATGATATGTGAAGCAGCATAGAAAAAATGTAAAATATAAAGAAATGAAAAAAGAAAAATCAAAGAGCAAATGAGAAGAGCAAATGGGAAGGAGGGAGCAACCGAAAGAAAATAAAGAAATCAGATAACCTTCTCCCTAATTAGTAGTCTCTCTTTTGCAAGTAATTACAAAATTACCTCGATGTACCAACTCACACAGTACACCCAGGTGTACAATATATTTTGCCCTTTTACTCCGTTTTAAATACTATGTCCACTCATGGCCCTTGTAATATCAACCAGAGATGGGCATAGGTACCAACAGGGCCGGTCCTGAAAAAATATGGGCCCTGTGCAAAAAACAAATGTGACATTTTCCTAAAATAACTCTTATTTA
This sequence comes from Cuscuta europaea, assembly GCA_945859875.1. Classification (NCBI taxonomy): domain Eukaryota; kingdom Viridiplantae; phylum Streptophyta; class Magnoliopsida; order Solanales; family Convolvulaceae; genus Cuscuta; species Cuscuta europaea. The sequence continues at coordinate 1,357,141 of CAMAPE010000018.1, read as the reverse complement.
AAATTTAATAATGCTTATAATATTAAATTAAAAATTAATGTATCACTATCTAAAATAGAATTCATAAATGTAAGATGTGTTTGGAATTGAATGGATAATTTGTCAAAGTAATATTTATATAAAAAATTATAAATATAGTTGATAAATCTAATGAATATTTCATAAATATCTAATTGGTTATTAATTTAATAATGGCATGGAATAAAAAAATAGTCATTACTTTGATTACATATTAATTTCAATAATTGTAGTTGATGGTATTGGGCTTAAAATCTTATGAGTTATATCAATAATTCTTTGGTACAAAAACAAAAATTGAAAGAATGTTAACATCAACCAATTTGGTTGAGCTGGTTCACCGCCGGGTGTGTGAGAAAGTTGGCAAGGGTTCGATTCCCCTGGCTCAAAACTTTTTAATTAAATAGTGGGATTTTACTCATTGGGTTCTAATTAGTTAGAAGGACTACAAAAAAATTGGGCCTTCAGGATTTTCGGGCCGTCACTTGGCCTGGGCCGGCCCTGGGTACCAATGTATTACGGCGGAACAATGAGACTAGCTATAAGGATAAGGAAGCAGTATTAAGGTATTAATTACGGAGTATATTATACTCCAAATACTCAATTATCAGAGAGAGAGAGTACCAGATATGCCAAGGACATCCATGTCAGGGTATTCGATCTGAAGAAAATCAAGAACGTTTTGCACCCCCTTGGAGACCATGTTCATACCCATGGCATCACCAGTACTGCAGCTGAACCTCATATAAAGATTCTTCCCAGCTATTGCACACTGAATGCTTTGCAATCTGCCAAATCGGCTTGATCTGCAGGCATGAAACACTACCATTTCAATAACTTGCATCGTACTTCGTATAAAAAAAGATATTAAGAGTGAATCTCACTTGTTGAAGGTTGCGGCAATAGTCTCAAAGTTCATAGGATCCTCAACAAAGAACTTCAAGTCTGCAGCCCTCTTGGCAGTGGCAAATCTCACAACTGGAGCCCTAGTCATCCCATCTTTGAGAAGCACACTAAAGGCACCACCGGAAGCACCTATAGCCTTGCAACCCCGGTTGGTGCTAGCGACCAGGCATCCTTCCGTGGTGGCCATGGGAACAGAGTACTCTCTCCCATCAAGCAGCAACGGCCCTGCAATTCCCACTGGGATTTGCACGTAACCAACTGGCATCTCACAGCACTGCCCCAGAATGGTCTCATAATTAAATCCTTCAAGCGGAAGCCCCTCCAGTGACTTCCCAGTAATCCTCTCCAAGGCATGGCGTCGAATGGAAGCAGCGCGTTTACAGTCTCCAAGCTTAGATTCCAACGAATATGAAGGCGTTTCCCCCTCCACTACAGATCTGATGATCTCCTCATCCTTCTCTGATGAGGTTGGTGTGATTATGGGAGCAGGCTTCTCAGACGCCGTCATGTTTACCTTCGCTGGATGCTGAGGGACCTTTGCGGCAATTTTCCGAGCAGGTGGTGGTGCGGGTACGGAGCAGCCCAGAGTGGTGGCAGCGGGCCAACTCCCGCGACGGCTGTCCTCTTCCAGTATGTACATCTCGTCGCTCTCGTCCTCCACGTCCCAAAAATCCTGGTTCCCCTTGAAGATAAACGAGTGAACAAATCCGATCCCGAAAAACCCTAGAAGGTAAATCGTGGACACGAACAACCCGAGCAAAGCCGCGAGCTCCGAGAGAGTTACCACGTGCAGGGGGGTGGAGTTGCGGATCTTCTCGCGCCACCGCTGGAGGAGGAAGTACATCACAGAGAAGAACATGGTGAAGAATACTCCATTCGCTGCGTACAGGGAGAGGGCGACTGCGTCGGAGGCATTGGGGGATGATACTTTGGTAGAGTTCTGTTTGAGGGGTTCGTCGGGGGTGGGGGAATTTCCTTGGTAAAAGGGCTTGCTTGATCGCCGGCGAACATCCATTCCTGCAAATCAGACGAACAAATTGCACAAATTTGTATTATCACTTTCTTATTTGGTGCAAGCCGTTCGCCGGATTTGAACGAGAAGAAATCAACTGAAATGGTACACTACTTATAGAAATGATGGGGCGGGTCTGACGGTTGGCGCGCTGGCGGCTGGACTATCGGTCAGTCAAAATTTTGAACTTTTATGAATATTTATTACCGAGTATTTATTTATTACACATGATTTATAGAGATATACTCCATTTAAGAATTGGGATTTCATTACGGCATTTTAAAAATAATTTTCAATTCATATTTTAGAAATTGCCCTAAATAAGAGTAAAAACGTTTTGAAATTTCAAAATAGGAGTATCATGTTTTTTATTTCTTGAATAAGAGTAATCTATCAAGTTTGGAAAAAAATGCCAGGTTTAAAAGCCTAGTAATGCCAAACTTGGCAGAAATTTACTCCTATTTATGGAATAAAAAACATGATATTCCTATTTTAGAATTTCAAAACTTTTTTACTCCTATTTAGGGAATTTACTCTAAAAATATTACGGCATTTTATTCCTATTTAGGGAATAAAAAACATGATACTCCTATTTTGGAATTTCAAAACTTTTTTACTCCTATTTATGGAATTTACTCTTAATATTTCTTATGATAAATCACTCCTTTTATACTACCTCCGTCCCAAAAACCTTTGTCATTTTAAAAACTTTGACCAACTAAATCTTTTTAGGTTAAAGAGTCAAATCAGCCCCTGCCACCTTTCTGGATTGCTCAATGTGTCCCCTGACTTCAAAAAAGCTCCAATTGGCTCTCTGAACTCGATAAAATGATTCAAATTTTACTTTTTGAGAGTCACAATCCGGTCATCGCCACGTCACCTGGTACGATTCCAACTGTGCATATGACGTGGCAACTTAAGTGGTCAAATAAGCCCCTGAACCTGATTAAATCGTTCAATTCACCCGGCAAATTATATCCTACACCTGGGTGTATAGATACACCCGGTTTTTTGTAGATAAACCAACTTCAATCCTAGTCAGCATCCTCTTCCGCAGCCATTCCTCTTTTCTTTCTTTTCTTCCACCGCCTTCCACTTTTCCTCTTTTTCTTCCGCCGCCTTCCACTTTTCCTTTCTATCTTCCGCCGTCATCAATTCTGATCGTTATGTTTACTTTTTGTTTTTGTTTTTGTTTTTTTATTTTCTTTACTTTTTTTAGTGGTTCTGATTGTTAGGTTTTTTTTGTCTTTTTGTTTTTTATTTTCTTTACTTTTTTTAGTGGTTGATTTCACTTTCTTTGGGTTTATCTTTTTCTTTTACTTTCTTTACTTATTTTCTTTGTTTTTTTTTTACTTCTTTTCCTTTCTTTATTTGTTTTACCTCTTTCTCTTTTTCATATATTATACCGAGCACATTAGAAATGAGTTTTACCTTAAACTGAAATGAGTAAAACGCTTAAAAAAATGAACATACACAAATGAACTTTTGAATTTTTGAATACTCATTTTGTAAATTATGTATGTTCATTAAGTATCTCTGTTATGCTCATTTTTAAAATGTTTTAGCAATGCACATTTCAAAAGTCTAATACTACATTAGATTTATATAAGAGTTGGTTATAAACACGAGACAACAAATCATGATACTCAATAGCGGAGGCTTGATGCGCAGGAGTGGAGTCTTGACCGAAAATTAAAAGGGAGTAGCTCCAGCACCTCAGCCTATCAAAAATACCGGGTGTACGATATAGGCACCCAATTCACCCCCTCAACTAAAAAAATGTCAAAATTACGAAAAATAGAAATAAAAAATGAAAATAGATAATTAAAAATAGAATAAAAAATAAGTTAAAAATATAAAATATAAATATGAAATATTTGTTTTTTTTGGTAAATTCAAAATATAGAAATAAAATACTACTCCATAGTATAATCTAAAAGAAATTAATTCTTATATATAATACGTAAACAAGACTTTAATACTCCCTCCGTTCCAAAAAATTCTTCCCGGTTTGACATGACACGCTTATTAAGAAAGTGGAATAAAATGGAAATGTATGGTTGTGGTTGTGTAAGAAAAAAGTAAAATGAATGTGACCCACACAAATTGTCCAAAATGGGAAAGTGGGAAGTATTTTTGGGAACAACCCAAAAAAGGAAAGTGGGAAGTATTTTTGGGAACGGAGGAAGTATTATAATAATAAATAATATAAATATGTAGTTACTATTTTTTATATTTTAATTCTTATATATGAGTAATTTTTATATTACTATACATATAAAAACGTGTAATTGGTAACTTTGAAAAAAAATAGTTACATAAAAATTGTATTTTTATTTTAAGTATATTTTTAAATAAATTAAAAATTATGAAATGAAAAAATAAAAATAGATTATTTAAACATAATGCTTCGTATAAATTATCAAACCAAAAACCTAAAATTTGTGTTATATTACAAACCATTAGATGTGATGCATAAAATAAAAATTTAAATATAGTTGGTAAAAATACATTGTTTATTTCTTATATGAAATTTATGTAGTACGAAGTAGTTATAAAATATGGAAATAAAGTTAAAGATTTTTTTAGTTTATATTTTATTTTTGATTTTAAATATACCGTAAACGATAAATATTTCATATTAATATATGGTAAATTTTCAACATGTATTTTATTTATAATTTTATTTATTATTTATTATTAATTTATTATTTAATATTTATTATTTATTACTCCCTCCGTCCCGTTGGAATGTTCCCGTTCACTATTCATCGGTCAACTTAGGTCACTCCTAATCTTTTACTTTATATATCAAATTTTAATCAAATTGAACTTTTCTTGATCAAGCTCTGTAGCGGGTTTAATGTAGTTTCTGAATATGTAAATTTTATTTACTAAAATTAAGCGGAGTGTGAACAGGGATCGAGTTGATTTATCGTCAGTCAAGCATCGTAAACCGAACGGGAACATTCCAACGGGACGGAGGGAGTAATATTTTTTTTCTTCAAAATTTCGACATTTTTTAGGGTTGATGGGGTAAATTGAGCGATTCGGTCGGGTTTAGGGGCTTATTTGACCCCTTAAGTTGCCACGTCACATTCACAGTTGGCACCCTACCAGGTGACATGGCGGTGACCGGATTGAAACCTGCAAAAAGTGAAATTTGAATTTTTTTATCGAATTCAATGTGCCAATTGAAGTTTTCTTGGGTTGAGGCAAATTGAGCAATCCGAAAGGGTACATGGACCTGTTTGACTCTTTAGCCATCTTTTTATTGTAAATTATTTATAATATAAAAATTATATGAAAATGTTCTTTATTAAAAATACTTTCATAAAATTATAAACTTTATAACTTTTATAATATTATACAAATCAAAATCATGGTTCGATTTTTTGAAATGACAGTTTTTTGGGACGAAAGTAGTATTTTTTACCCATGATTAACAACCATAGAATCTCATTTGATCACTTGTTGTCAGCCTTTATCAATCACACTTTAAGGGCGTGTTTGGCAGTTAGCGGTTAGCGGATAGCGTATTATGTTAGCGGGTTATCAATAGCGGATTCGGTCAGCGAGTTTGACTAGTATAATAAATTGGCGGATTATCAAAAGATGTTTTGTAATTTAGTTGTTTGGCCATAAAATTAGTAGAAAACATCATTTTTCAAAACGTCAACCCAAAATTCTCATTTTAAACGCGTTTTCATTTTAGCGTTTCCGTTCAAAAACGCTAGTGCCGAACAACTATTTACCAAACATCTTTTTCACGCATAGAAAACGCTAAAAGTGGCCAAATAGCCATTTTTCGACTGAAACCCCGTTTACCAAACGCCCCCTAAATAGCTTTTGGAATTCAAATGCATCAATTTCATTAGTTATCCTCCTTACTTGTTGTCCTCTCATTTCACCTATAACTATATGCATAGATCGGTTTTATCAACCGGAGAACAATGGGTGAAAGAGTTTTGTCCCCTAAACTCTGTGAATGTCATATTTACTTAGATGTTTTTTGGTATTGCATGTCATTTGCACATACATAATTATGTTTCATGAGCTCAATTCTTTTCTTTTCAGGAATTGGGCTAAAATGGATCATGTTGCACAAGAAAGGCAATATACCAAGATTAAGGTGATGATCTGAGGTTTATTAGACATAAAATTTTGACTTTCGTGAATGTATTTCTAATTTGCATAATGAATTAAAGGTCATTACTTTTTTGGTTGAAAGGGGAAATACGATTTACCTGAAAGGGTTGGTGATTTTGATGTGGTTGAAGCTTTGAAACTTTGTTCTATGCTATATCGAAATTGGAGATTTAGACTAGAGGAGAGTCACTATAGTGGTAAATCAAAGGCAGAAGCATCAATGTGAAGACCTGCCAATATTGATCGTGAGGAAATGGGAATGGCAAGTTTATGAGTATCGGGGCAGTGAGAAACAAGAGGTAATATGGTATTGTGTGATTTCTCGTGTCTTATGTACTTAAGCTATTAACTGTTTTTATTTTATTTGGATGTAACAGGCATAAACGAAATCAAGAAAATAGTGGTAGGGAGCCCAATGCTAAAAAGAATTATCAAGAGTTGAAAAGGCTCCATGAAACTGAAATTGAAAAGAATGGTGATGATAATCTCACTGTAATAGATGCATACACTGGCGTTTTAAAGCAGTAAAGAAAGACAGAACTGAAGCAGAAACACTGAACTAAGGGCCAAGCTTTGTACTCAAGGATGATGCTGCAGAGCACGAGGCATCCCACATTGACCAGATAAACACACTCTAAGCAGGGCAGGGCCGGTCCTGTCAATTTTTGGACCTATGGGCGGTACGCTATTTTGGGCCTATATCCATGACAAACAATAAATCATATTTGGGCAATGAAGTTCATAAAATAAAAACGAGAATCACTTTATTATTATATAAATTACATATTTGGGCAAAAGTAACAACACGAGTATTGAATAAAAAGAAAAAACATTACTTAAAAACGTTTCTCGTAGACCAAGGTGAAGCAAATCATTAATAATTGCTTCATATGCAACCTTCTTTCCACTAATAAATATGACAAACAATAAAATTGCCACATATAACAACAGTAAACTTTATGTTGAAAGGATAAATGAAAAGAAATATTACCACATATTGAATTCATAATTGAGCATGATTTATTAACCGATGATGAGAGTCTAAAGTTTGAAGTCTCGAAAGAATGAAGGTTTTCAAAGAAACAAAATGTTTGACTGTCAAGAGGACTCGCGCAAGAAGATTGCAAATTTGACGTCCTCTAAAACTAATATTAGGAACTCAGATATAGCTTATTGAAATTTGGAAAGAAATGAATAATTGGGGTGAAATCTGAGAGAAACGGGCTTTAAAATAATTATATAAATTTGTTATGTTATAATTAAATTGAATAAAAAACCTTAAAAGTTAAAAAGATGTGAGGACTCGAGAGACGTGTCTTTTATTTATGCAGCAACAATTGTATTGCTTTTAAAAACTACAACCGATCCTGCTAAAAATTAATGTATATAATCTGTTTTAAACTTGTTCCTGTTTAAGACTCTTTATTTATGTTTTAAATTTTCAATTTGTCAACAAAATTAATCATTAGGCCTAATTAATTGAACTTAAGAATAAAAAAGAAGCTTACTCACAGTATATACAAAGAAAAAATTTTGGGCTTATTTTTTCTTCTATTTTTTTCGGGCCTAGGGCGGTGGCCCCTCTTGCCCCCCTCAAAACCGGCCCTGACTCTAAGGAATCCAATGCAGAGCTAAGATCGGCAAATGAAGAGCTTAAAGCATCAAATGAAGAGCTTAAACCATCTATTTTTCAAACGAACACGACACAATGAAACGTGAAAAGAATATGAGGGAAGATATGACAAAAATGTTTGAGGAAATGAGGTATATTACTTTCTCCTATCTATTTATGAAGAATGATAACATTTTGATGCATTAAATCATAAATATATAAATCTAAAACTGTAAAATAATACTCCGTACATTTTTTGGATTGAATATATAGAAGATCTGTAAACAAATTATTTAGATATTTAGACATATAGTTATATATCTGTTAACTACTAGTTGGCCAAGAATGGGAGAGAATAAGATGAAAATGAACCTTGTGTCAGGGATGAGCTTTGATATGAGGAAACTTAAACTCTGTGTAGTTTGGATTCATGCACCTACTCTTCTCCTTGGCTGATTACACTTATCAGCTAGAACTCAAAGTTAAAATGCATGAGAAATGATCTAATTGACACACTACCTTAATGATCTCAACTAGTTGATCAATCCCACTTTCACCAGAAAATAAAGGCTGCATAAAATGCAACAGTGTATGAAGAGGTCATATTGTCGACTCATTGGTGAAACCTTCTTTTGGCTAATCAAATATCAGCTATGCTGGCTGAACAATCTAATTGTAATGATCAATAGGGGAAAAAATAGTGTATGGGGTACTTTTATGGCTGATATTATTGAAACTAAATAAAATGACTTTTCTATAGTAAAAACATTATATTTGTTAACTACTAGTAAAAAGTAGTCGATGTCTATAGTAAATGTAGTAGATAGCTATAATACAATATCTAATACAATACAATAATAGAGAGTTATGAAGGAGATGCACAAGTGATTGCATTACTATATTTATATGATAAACTATATTTTGTTTTGGCAGCTACACTTCTTAATTTTGTGTACATGAGGGGGCGTCATGGTTTTTAGCGAAGTCGGGTATACTTCAAGAGATCTATATTAAGAGCCAATTAACATATTTATATACTTCGTTGAGTTCAAAAACATTTATTATTATTTTTTATATCTTAACAAGTTGCAAATAAATGAACATGTGATGATGAGTTGAGAACTAGCAAACTTTTACATTGTTATGTTTTGACCAGTTTCATGGGATTGACTATGGAGACACTAGCTATATGAATTTTACAAGTATATCAAAATTATTTCATTTCCTACCATAATTTTGAACATGATATAAACTGTAGCATGTATATGTTGTGTATAGAGATGCAGGGGACTTAGCGGTACAATACATGTGCAACATATATAATTCCAATGCATATAAAGTTGTATAGGCAACGAAATGTAGACTTTCGTTGCATAAAAGATTCATGTGCACCAAAACATTACAACACACAAAAATAGTATGGACTTCAATCTATAATATATTGTTGCACTAAAGACATTTGTGCAACATAGAATTGCAACACACAAAAGTAATTGGGACTGCAACTAATAAAAGTTCTTTGCACAAAGTACAACTATAGGTAACAAAAGTCAATGATTCACAAGCACTACTGATACGATTGTAATTTCCATATGTATGTTTGTGTTTTTAATTAGTTTTGATTGATTTTCACTTTGGAAATTACACACTTTTGGTGTAATAGTTTAGTTTGTTAAATACTTGTAAATTGTTTAGATTAGGTTCATTCTGAGCTCAAACAGGTCTATTATCACTCAAAGGACAGTTGGTGAACCCCAAAAGTGGAAGGAAGGCGCAAAATCACAAGACAAAAGGAAGATCCTGATTTTTTGGCCTGTACCCGGTCGGGTATGACCTATACTCGATCGGATATCTTGTTGAAATTTCAAATCGGATCGGATCCGAAGACAAAGGAACATGCAGGGAAGATTTTGACCACGATCGAGTGTCTATACCCGATCGGGTACACCGACACACCCGATCGGGTATCCCTTCTGAACTAAGCCTGAAGTCGATCGAGTATACCTCGGATTTGAAGTTCTACACATACTCGATCGGGTACAAGTCTACACCCGATCGGGTATGCTTATAGAATATACCCCATAATCGATCACGTATACCTCGAATCTGAGGTATTACACATACCCGGTCGGGTACCGTGTATATACCCGATCGGGTACCCGAGCTGCATCCCCAAAAGCCTATAAATACACCCCCTTTCCTTCACAATTAGATCACCAATTCACATATACTCTTAAGCTCAGTTTAGAATAGCATATCTTTATATTTTTCTAGTATGTTTAGTCTCCAAATGAGGAGCTAAACTTCCAATTCTTGGTTTTGATCTTGAAGCTTGTTGATTATTAAAGTTGTGAGTTATTTTCTTAACTTCTTCTCTTGATTATTAATTCTTCCCTTAATCTCATTCTATATTAATGTTGGAGGGTTGCTAAGTGACGATTAGTTAACGTTCCGACATTAATTACTACTAGAAACGATCAACGAACCGATGGTTAATCGTTGATGGTTTCACAAGTAAGTAACTTCGGTATATTAATGCACGGTTGTGGTTAATAAACTTGAGAGGGATCAATTTTGTTGGTTAAACCGAAACCGTTGTGTTGAGGTTATCAATCTCAATTGATTTCATCAAGGAGTTAGAAAGATTAAATGCTACTATTAAATCGGTATAAGGTGTTGTTCTATATTTGATTAATAGTAAGGGTTATTAATGAACGGTCGTTGTTAATAACTACCCTCGATGAATTGGATATACTCCTCGATTGAGTATTCGAGAGGGGATAAGTCTAACTATTCTATAAGCATGAATATTGTTAGGGGTGTAATGGTCATGAGAAAAATGTTAGTGTCTCTTTGTGTTTTGGCTAATTGTACTAGATGCATGTTTAGTTCAACCTTTTAGCGGTTACGCAGAGTAAGAGCGAAGGATGCCAGCTTTGTCGTTAAAACCGTCTTCTACAGTTTCACACGTTTGGAATCAATAGATACTACCGAGTATTAGACATTTAAACGTCTCCCTTGCTTTCCTCTCACCTTGCTTCTGCCCGACCCTCCCTCTTCTTGTTTACTCAAATTGAAAGGTGCAAGGAATTCATTGACTGTGGGCATGGCAGTGATTACAGTGATTTCTCATCAGAATCATTGACTGGCCGCAAATTATACTGCTATGTGGTTTTACGCTTTGTGTAAGTATTTTGGGGTTGGGAGGAAGTTATTTCCTGAGGTATGTCAATCAGCCTTATACAAACGGACTTTCTAAAGTCATTCATATTTCACTTTATGTTGATCTTTCAGTTCCCTTTACGCTAGAGCACATTATGCAGTGATCTGAACTGGACCTTATAAGGCAGTGCCACAAATGATGGTTTTAACTTCAATCTATTGAAAATTTTAAGAGAGCTTTTCTCTTATGTTTAGCACATTCGCTTAAGTTCGGGATGTATTCAAATTTGTAACCCACATCTATTATTTTTTATTGTATCTGTCCAAATTTCCTATAGGGGCTGCTGATGTTTTTCTTTATTTTTGTACTTTGAGATTATCATTATCAGTACAACTTTTTTGTCCAAGTTCAAGTAGAATTCATATTCATATAGTTGCGGGAGTGATTCACTTTATGAGCACATGCGCATTGTCTTAGAGGAGTTTGAGGCTTAGAGCAATTCTTAACTTTATCTTATTGTTAGTTTTTTTCGAAATATTTTTATAGCTCAACTACTTCACAAATGGAGGCCTATGAAAGGGATGCAGTACCAATACTTTGATTGTTACATTTTGCTAAACGTTCATATGAAACTCGGTATTTTAGTGTCATTTACTTGCTGATTTTATTTCGTTTTTCCTCCTTTTGGTTTGCCTTCTATGTGCTCGCTGAAATGTCCAAATGGAGTCCATATGAAGAATATCCTATAATCACCAGTTATATTGAGAGATGGTTTCTTAAAATTCTCATATAGTAAATTCAGATATTAAGAAATGGTAAGGGATTCCATTTCAGCCCTGAAATGGCTAATACTATACTGCTTAGTAAGAAAATGATAAAAATAAAAGTGACTGTTACTTACCTCACTAGCCTTATTTTCATGTAGTGTTAGTTAGGACAAAAACAATTGGCATCAAGTTGATATTAGAATCTCAATTCCTAATAGAAAGTAATGGGCTTCAAACTAAAACCAATCAAAAGCATCAGGTTTACAAAGTAAAAAAAAACTCTTCATCAAAGAGACAACAGGCGTTTTGGGGTTGATAATAGTTATTTTCCCCTTTTCCCCTTTGGATATGTTAAATGAACTTTGTGGTATCATTCCACTTAATTTGTATGAAGTAACTTTTCAACAAGAAAGAAAAACGTAAAAGTTTACTTGAAGCATTGTTTGAATTTAAATTAGCTGAAATATAGAATTTTTTATGAGTTCTGTTTGTGTTTTCTATAAACATGAAAGGAATGGTATTTATATTATCAATCATTTTAGTGGGAAAAAATAATATTACAACAAAAAAGACTTGAATATATAGGCTTCTCAAGCAATAGATTACAGTCTACTTCCCTTATTAGTGTCAATATACATTATAATGCTAGCCCATATATGACTTCTTTTATAAACTACTTCCTTGATAGAAGCAATGGATTTAATATATTATTCTTATGCTTTAATGTTTTGGAGACTGGAAATGTAATAGTGTAGATTTCATTTAAACTTTATTAGCACATGATACATGGTTTGGTTTGACTTTTGAAGTGTATAGATAAATAACTTCTTGGTTAAGCTACTCTTTTAAAAATGTTGCTTATATGTAACAGTTTAACATGTTAAATTTAGAAAAATAGACTTTATGCTTTGTTTAGTTTATCAATTAAAATCATACTAACATCTACTGAACTGATACACACACATGTGGTGCACTCAAATGTCGAAATAACATTATAACCATTTGACATTTTAACGCAATGAACTTCAAATTAAAAATAGGAAAAATCCTCTCAATTACTTTTGAAAATTTTCTTCTTTTTCTTCAATACTTATTTCACTATATGTAAAGTAGATCGGTGTGTTATTGAAAAGTAAATGGCCTATCAGTATACATTTTACATTTTAAAGTTGTATTCATATTAATCATAGATTCACTCAATCTATGATGGTGAATTATTATGCCTACAATGGCTTTGGGCATTTACATGAATCAACAAGTGGAAAGTAGCAAGGCCAAGTCCCTTTTTATCTTTGAATTAAATCTCATATAAGTCGTTCATCTTAGTGTTAATCAAAATAAATCATTCAATCCAAATCACCCCCTTTATTCACATAGTTTTATAAAAAGAAGAGTATTCCTTTCCCTGTGGATACGAACTCTACTTCACCTATACTACGTATAAGTGTTAGTATCGATTTATTTTGACGCACCGTGACAAATTGTTCATCAACTACTATGAGCAACAAATATTTGGTTCATCACATAATGTATAATGGGCCACGATACCTAGACAATGACCTTGTGACGAATTTGATTTCTTTGCACAATGAAATGGGCGAGTAATTAGCAACCTTTGGCAACGAAAATTTCCGTTTCACAAAATAATACTATGTATTTCTTGTAGTGGTGGATGGGATTTCCTTTGATCTAGGTTTTGCTCTTGAAGGATGATTTGTGTGATTCTTGTTTAGTTTCTATGAGAATAATTTAATTGTTATTTTTTATAACATGGAATGACCACTAAGACTGTATGAGAATAATTTAATAGTTTTTATGAGAATAATTTAAGAGAGATCTAATTTAATCTATGACATCTTCACACACACCTTACACACCTTAATTTAACATGGTTAAGGAATCATACAATTGCTTATTTGGCAACGAATTAGAGGCATGTCGCATGAGAGATCAGTCTTTCTCTTTAAATCATTGTACCCGTCGCGTTAAGAAATTAGTATTCATAGTGTTGTTCAATTAAATATTTTTCATGTGATTAGCCCTAATCAACACCTGAAATCTGGTTGCCCCGAAACTAATCACTATTCCATTTGGTCATTCGGTCAATAGAAAAAAAGTAATTTAGTTTTATTGCAATTTATTCAATCCAATCTCGTAGGAATAACTTTTTTCATGTATTTAACCATATATTTTCGTATTTAGTATTAAGTGTGAGAAAACTCATACCAATACTCCTCCTATTAAATGAGGGATTAGCCTCAAGTTTTGCCTCAATTAAGCTTAACGATCTTATCATGTGCATTAGTTAATTTTTCTGTGAGGCTTTCCTTTGCCTCTAAGGTATCTATTAGGGCACATTCATTATTGTTTAAATGTGCTTCTAATTCCTTAATGGACTTACATGGATTCTATTTTATTTTGTAAATAATGTAATTGATCAGTCAAAATGGAATCAAAAGTACTCACATCGAACTCATTAGAGGATACATCGCAATGATTGTCAGACAATGATGATGAATTGGAGTAGGCATCCATTTTTATTTTTGAATTTGGATCATTGATGTGTTGTTGATTGAGTTTGTTCTGCATAGTTTATGGACCTTAAAATGTAGCGTTGGCCAACTCTAACTCGAAGCTTTGCCCTCCTTTGGGACCTTAAGAGTTAACAATCTTTGACCTTGAAATTTTTTGTTTATTAATCTTAAGTTTGACTTGTGGAGGATTTGGCCGTAATGTTTAATTTGGATTTGGAGATTGAACTTCAAAGTTTGAATTGGATTGCAAACTAGCTCTTGAAATGGGTAGTACAAAAAAGTAGGTTTTCAAGTTAAGGAAGAAGTAGGCTTGTTAATTTTTCCCACATCTAAACTTTAAAGAACCTTTTGAGCCTATATGTATGCAACACTCCTTCCTTAGAAGTAAAAAAGAGAAGGAAAAGAGGACGCCTCTCGCGCACATGAGATTTCAACATGTTAGTTGAAAATAAAAAAATTCACACATCCATGCGCGGGCATTTTGCAAACACGATAGATAAAAAATTTAGCAAGATATTTTCGGTGTTGGTTTCCGGATCAAATGAGTTGGACAAGTTTTCAGATGAGCTTATCTAGGAAGCTAGTTTCAGATGAAAGTTGGACAAGTCTTCGGACCAACTGTATTTTCGAACCAAGGTTTCCGGATGAAGCGTGTTTCCATATGAGCTAATCCGAGAAGCTAGTTTTTCATATTCATTTTCCTCCAAATCACGACTTTGAGCTCGTTGCTTCATATCAAGACTAATCGGTCTCATCTTCTTAAAGTGATGCTTTCATATCCCTTGGTTAGTAAACCTTAGGTTTACGGATGACTTCTTCCTCAAATCATATTTTTGATCTTTAGCTTCTCAAAACCAGCTTTTTCAGTTGTAATCTTCTACAAACAAGATAGGAAAGACCTTTGCTTGAACACTATGGTCGTTCCATTGAAGAAAAAGGAATTAATCAAATCATTTTATTAGTCTTCATTCACAAGAGTTAGCTGAACTCGAAGGTGGAGAATTCCATTGATGAAGAAAACACTATCATTGGCCGCGAATGCATTCCAATACACACCAAATAGGTTCCTCCATCCAACGGCTCCTGGTCCATTGAATCTGGAACGCCCCTCATGCTTTGCCAAAAAGTCTTCCTCTAGCTTCGTCCTTGCTGCAAATTCATACTCAATTGTGAAAGGAACAGACTCTTTGTCTCGCATCTCCAAGAAAAGCCCGAAGCAGTGGAACAAATTCACTTGATCCATGTTGCAGAGGGCAACGATGAAATATTCATGTCCACCCAAACAAAAGGCATGTGAATGCCATCAGGTTTCATAACAAATATAACAGAGCAATCTATGTTGCAATTGTGATCCCCTCGAAGAATTTCAATTGTTGATGTACTTTTTCATCTTTCTTTCACTTTTCTTGTTCTTTAATCTCATCACTGTAATTTCAAAAAAAATGCTATGATGGTTGTTTTGTGTGAAAAAAAAGAATACCAAACAATAAGCTACATGAGGCTTGAGTACAATACATATGCTTCACAAATATTATAAATAGTCATATTTTTGAAATTGAAAACACTATTTATAATACCGTGTCATTTTTTAGAGAATCAATATCATATGCATGAGGAATAAACTAAATCAAGAAATTTAAAGTATAAAATGTGCATTTTATTACATCTAAAGCTCGTTCTAAAATTAATGGAATATACAAAAATAACATGCACATTTAAAAATAGCCGTGGGACACAGATAATAAAAACTTCAAGCATAATTGGAAGTCAAAGGGCTAGCTCGACTGATCGATCAATCAATGTTTTGTCTCATCTCATGCGACAGTGTGAGAGTTTGTTTCTTGCAAGGAATGTAAACTATTGGTGTTTGACCAACCAATGATGACTCTCTCGAGAACTATGGTAGGAACTTGAGGACACCTGCAATTAATAGGTCAAGAGCGATTTTATTCATGTGTGGTGGTGTATAGGAGAGTGGGAATCTAGGAGTTTGTTTGATCAATTGGATTTACATCTCTCCCAAGGGTTTGAGTTGGATTTTTGGGAGCTCGTTATTAGTTCAATAAAATCGAGATCACCTGATACTAATGAATACAATCTAAATCACTATGAAGATGTCCCATTTTATAAAAATACCATTTTAGTCTTAGAGTGTCCCTTTTTATTAAGAATTTTTGTACTTTTCATCTTTCATTATTTTGTCATTGTTGGTAGAAAATGACCCGGGTAGAGAAACTAGCAACATTTCAGTATCGTCAAAATAACTTCCTCGAATACAAGGGGTTGATGGCCTATTTATAGACGTATACAATATGCCCACCAATTAAGTGCTACGTGGGCTTGACTCGATTAATCTACTAATACTGGCGCTAATGGGCCAGCCAGCCCAATAAGTAATTGAATAATCCCGGACCAATATCCGCTAGCCGGACTGTGATCTGAGCTTGCTCGGGCCAAAGCTCGGGTGTAACGGGCCGATAGTCTTGGACCTGGCCCATTATCCCAACACGAGTCCCCCACTCCATTAGTCGAGTAGTAGACTCGGCTAAAAGGGAGTAGTTAAGCTGTTTTGGAATTGGTTCAAATCTTGGTCCGGTCGGCCGGTCATTGGTGAGCCTTGAATTAGATCCAATTGCTTGTGAAAGAATGAAGTCTTCTTTGTTCCGACTGGGAGACCTCTTCCTTTGTTCATGATGAGGGGGTGCCTCGTTAAAACCTTACTAGGAAAAAACCCATCAGGAAAAAATTCCAGTGAAGGAAAAAGAGTACACCGGAACCTTAAAATAAAGCAAAGGAAGGCTAGTCTCCTCGGTTCTTGATTGAGTGTCTGCTTTACTGGTAAGTTGAGATATGTTCCGGGAAGGCCAGTCCTACGGTTGTTTGCCAGTGGTGGCGGTTGAGCCAAGGTATGCTCGGGAGAGACCAACTGCACAGTTGTATGTTGATGACATAGAACCGAGGTGTGATCGGGAGAGGCCAGTGGCTCAGCTGTCTATCGATGATGCCGAGCTGAGGTGTGCTCGGGAGAGGCCAGCAGCTCAACTGTCCACTGATGATGATCAGGCGAGGCATGCTCTGAAAAAGCCAGTTGCACTTTGTCCACATTATTCCCCGCTGCTTGGGAAAGGATTTGGTTTCCTTCGTCTGGGTAGCAGTCCGGGTCTTGTTTGTTCGACCAGCAGTCCGGGGTCTTGTTTTTTAGATTAGCAGCTCGAGGTCTTGTTTCTCCAACTAGCAACCCGGTGTCTTATTTCTCCGACTAGCAGCCCGTGGTCTTGTCTATCCGATTAGCAGTCCAGTGTCTTCTTCCAAATTCAGCAACAAGGTGAGCCCTCCGGCCACTGCATGCAGCTGCAACGATCACTATCTGCTAAGGGAATTGCAAAGACCGGTCTTCACTTGTGAACAATGCTCGTCTGACGTTCTCAGAAGGATGCTGTGAGTAGTCCACCATGATAAGTAGTCCCTGTTGATTGCTATTACTACGGGGTCATTTGTCGTTCAAGTTTCCCCAGGGTGGATGTAAGATTCCAGACTATGAGCGATGCTTGGAGGGGGACTCCCTAATTCAGAGCAAGGGAGCGATGCTTGGACGACCCCTTGAATTGATTCAGGGAAAGAGAGCAATGCTTGGGTGACTCATTCCTTGTCGTTTGTTGAATCGGTGAGAGAGTTCTTTTGCAGGTCCGCTCATTCATGCCAGTGATCGGAGGGTTGCACCTATTTTCTCATGTGATGAGGAGCCCAAGGTGCCCCCACCTGTTGCGATTCGAGGGCGGTCGGAGTGACATGTCATCTTAATGGTCTCCGAACATCATGGATGGTGAGCAAGACAGGGCTTCCACTTTCCTTCATCTTGATGAATGATTGTTGACGAGGGTAGCATGTGATTGCATTCGGGCCTCCAAGCTATGCATCGATCCGTGCCTCTCTAACATTGTGAGAGCATCGCTTGATCGTAGGTGGTTTGGAAAGATAGACAATCTCGTTCCTCTGCACAAACATAGCCATATACCAGGATGACGAGCTTGACATAGAAGATGCACAAGTGATAGAATCTCCACCTTGTGATGGCATGTGTGACCGACCATATATGATTTATTCTTAGAAGTGAGAGTCCCGAGCTCAGAGCTTGGGCAGGCTCTCGCCCATCGATGAGCCCATACGTAAGCCATGCACTGTCACGCGCGCACAACCTCGGCGAGGGGGCAGCCCTGGACGAACTTGACTTAGAGGTAGCCCTGCACGAACTTAGGCTGGAGATGAGTGCGCGTGACTCGACATGGATGGTGAGGTGATGATCGGTGGCCTCGCCATGACCACGTACTTTGTTTGAATTGTAAAGAAGAGCTTGAACCAGTTTCGGGTAGTCTAGGCTCAGGAATGGACGGAGAAAACATAGGATGCCTTGAAGGTGCACATCTTGCCATGGAGCAAATGATCGGAGCATACCCAAGCGTGGTTTCGACCAAAGATATGAAAGTTCCGTCCGAGCCTATATCAAAGTAAAACCAGCTGGAGTCATTGTCCTGAGATGCAAGGCATAAGGTAGTTGCAGCGTTAAAACATTTCCAGTGATTTCAGAGTTTGCAAGCTCTAGGCTCGAGGCCCGACCTCCAGAGCATGTCCGAGAATCGAGGACGTAGATGAGGTAGTCGCCATGTTCAAGGTCTTCCTAAAGTTTTCGAATCTTGTCACTTCTTGGATCGAGGATCGGCATCCGGAGTATGTCCAAACTCAGTTGCGGACCAAGGAGCACTACTAAAAAACAGGCTTACAGTGACACTTTTATAGTGACATTTTTATGTCAAATACCACTATTGATACAGAAGTGTCACTAATATGTAACACAAAAATATCACCGTCAAATAGTGACACTTTTAATCAATTAAGTATACGCGCGTACGTATTCCCCTAAATGGGCCGGTTGGTCATCATGAGTCCGTTTATTCTTACGCTAGCTAACACTTCCGTTTTTTCCCCTCAAACCTGGACCATCTATTTTCTCCACAGACAGAGCACATAGCACGAACCCTAGCTAGCGGAAGACCTCAGAGCTCAGATCGATCGATTCTTCTTCTTCAGAGAGCACGAACCCTAGCTACGACCTCAGAGATCGATCGATTCTTCTCCTCTCTCGATCGAAGACGAGGCCGCCTATTCCATCAGGAATCCTTGGTCGAACCGAGGAAAGGTGCGTATAAGAAATCCCACGATTCAGTGGCCCTACACAGGTATCTATTCGCACCTACCTCTTATCAATTCCTTCCTCTTTGTCGCACAGTTCTTTCTGGGATCCATCTATTTTTTTCGGCCTTTCAAATCCTTTAATTTGCAGCACCCGTTCCTTGAAGCTTTGGTTAAGCACAGGTTACGCATTGTAGAAGAAGCATAGAGCATCAACAACCTTGACCTTCAGGTTTCATATGAATAAACTTTCAGTTTTACTCCTGATTTGAAATCCAAAAATTCTAATATCTAAAATTTAGGGTTTGTTTAAATACTGTGAAATTGTTATCCGAATTTGACACTTTTTTGCGCTGATAGTAAGTGTTGCAAAACTATTATTTTAGCATAAAGCTCTATGTGTCTTGATTTTTTTTGCGTTGTTGGACTAGTTTCTTACTGTTTGCTACTGGCTTTCTATCTTCATTATAGGAGACTACCATATATATGTAGTTAGCTACCTTTTAAATATTGTAAGATACTAATGCTCCTTCAATGAAATTATGAATTTTCCTGCTCGTGACCGATATTTTAGGAGACTTTCAATTTGTTAATCTAAGAATACTTTAAGAATACTAATATGCTTGATTTAAGAATAATTTGTATACTTCGAGAATAATTTGTGTGTTCTCAAAGAATACTATTCAGGTATTGTCAAACCATACAGTTAATTTAATTTGGACACTTTGAAAAAATTGTTAATGAACTTAAGAATACTTTAAAAATACTATTCTTCTTTATCCAGGAATTAATTTATGAATACTTTGAAAATAGGTTGTGAGTTCTCAAAGAACACACACATAATTTAGGAATACTGTTCATGTTTAGTCAAACTATAGTTGGTTTGGACATTTTGTTTCCTTTATTTGCAGAATGATCAGAATCATCCGCACGTCATCTTGGGCCGAGAGGTTAGTTCTCTGCGATTTGTTTTCCAGTAAAGCAGTTCATCTTGGTTCGACTAGTTAGGTCATCAAGAAATTTGATTTGTGGCTTGGCTGAAAGAGTCTTATGGTGAGCGTGGTAGTCAGACAGTCAGTAACAAAATGGAACAGATTTAAGATGATGTAGGGATTTTAGAGGCCTGAGCTAGGGATAACTTTGATGCACAGGGAAGTGTTTTTTAATATGCTATGAGCTATCATAGATTCATATCACTTGTGTCTGACCAGAGAAATTGCTTTTGTTTGCAATACACTAGTATTTATTCTTTCTTATGCAAACCATTAGATATAATTACCTTCTCTATTACTTTATAAGAATAAGAAGCTCACTGAAGGGGGGGGGGGGGGGGGGGGGGGGATTTTATTCTAAGAAAGAAACAGAAACTGAAAATTCTACTCCATATTTTGCTACATGACTAGTTTAGTCAAGGTAGAAACACATTGTCTGCACCAGGCCTGGGTAAGACTGCCTATACCTGTCTAGTCAATTGTTTGGACAAGATAAATTGTAAATCCCTTTGAATAAGGCACGCTCCTAACTTCCTATTGTCTTTCCTGTCTATATTGAACTATCCCAAACTCATGAGAGATTATTATAAGACACACAGTATGTAGGTGAAGGTAACTTAAATAAATTAAATTGAATGGACACCAGGGACTTTAAACATAAAAATAGAGCAACTTCTTTAATTCCTACAACCTTCCCTTTTGACCCTTGAGAAAAGATATGGAAGTGAACTTGAGAAATAAATACTTGTGAATAGAGGTTGGTTATTTGAAAAGGGATTAGTGGAACCAAAGTCAAGGATCTGTTAAAAGTTTGATTATAATATTCTGTTACTGATTATATACTAATGAAATCGTGAGAAGTAAGCAAAGGCTTCCTACTATGTGATAAGTTGCATTTCCCCCAATTGGGAACATGAGAGCTACAGAAGGGCATTTCTTATTGGCATTTAGGAAAAAAACACAACCCTGTTTCAGTCCATCTTCAAGTCATTAATCATACTTAAAAACTCTAGTACACTGATAACTTCGTTAGTTTGTTCTGATTTGCTGCTTATATGATTCGTACCAGGCAGTATAT
Organism: Cuscuta europaea; assembly: GCA_945859875.1. Taxonomy (NCBI): domain Eukaryota; kingdom Viridiplantae; phylum Streptophyta; class Magnoliopsida; order Solanales; family Convolvulaceae; genus Cuscuta; species Cuscuta europaea. The sequence continues at coordinate 1,335,723 of CAMAPE010000018.1, read as the reverse complement.
GCGTAATTCCCGTCAACCTACAACATATAGAATACATCTTGAAACCATACACAGCTAGGGATTTGAGAGGCTTGTCAAAACTTTTTCTGCTAATATACTTTCTGTGTTCTCCATTTAATTTGCCGGGTAAGGACTCTCCAGATACCTCACATTATCACATATGGAATATGCTTGAGTAAACATCACTTTTCTTTCTCAGGTTCTCACATATATCTTATTGCCTCTGGGATTTTTATTTAGTTGTTTGTTTTTTGGATTTGCTTGATGCCTGCAGTTCTTGAGTTTTGGTTAAGCTTATTTTTTTAAAAATACAAAGGAAATAATGGCTTTGTATTTTCATCCAGTGTTACTGGCTTTGTAATGATCATAGTTGAATAACTTCATTGAAAAAAAAACTAATATAAAGGAAATAAACTATATGTGCTTAAAGGTGTTATGTTGGTGTTGCCTACTCACCGACTAGGCATCCTGGTAATGGAGGAGAACTGCCATGCTCAGTCTGATTTTTAATAGAATGCACAAGGAATGAATTTTATATATTGATGTGTTTAGCTGATTAATTAATTTTGAATCATATTGCAGGAAGTCAAGGTGAGATAGTTTTTTCTAGAGTGATATTTAGAACTCTTTCTGTTGGAAGTCAAGGTTAGTTGCTCACCACTTTTTTATTTGGATTATAAAACATACTTGAAGTTCAATACATAGTTCATGAGTGTGTCAACAATACAATATTAAATGTAAGCCACTTTCTTCGTGCAATATTAAATGTTGTAGTTGCTGATAACGGAGATAACCGGAGCGTTGGACAGAGGCAGCTTCTTTGCTTAGGGAGAGTAATGCTAAAAAGAAGCAAACTTCTGTTGATTCAAAAATGGATGGTGTGATTCAGAAGATCATCTGTGAAGACTTCGCTTCCTGTACAATAATCAGCATTGCTCATAGAATACCCATTGTCATGGTCCTCATGGACTGTGATCGCGTTCTTGTAATAGATGCATACCTAGAATGCAAACTTCAACTACAATGTAGCTTTAATTTAGGTTTAGAATGAATATTGTACGTAAACGTTCAATCTATGGTTTGAGATTTATTGATTTTGTTATAATTTATGGGTTTACTGAATATTGAATTGAAATTTCTAAAATATAATTAATTTGGAATTTCAAAATTATATTTTTCTGGAATGCTGAAACAATACAAAAACACAGTGATACCAAAGTGTCACTAACTTATCATTTTGCTTGGATGGAAAACAGAATTATGTGATATCAGGGTGTCATTAGCATATGTGATGTAAAAGCGTCGCTAAACAGTTATGTCGCATATGTATCACTAATTGGTGATACTATAGTGTCATAATTTAGTGACACTTTTAGTGACACTTTTTTAGTGTCACTAGTCCCCACCTTCAACGACACTTTTTTAGTGTCACAGAAGCCTATTAGTGACACTAATTTAGTGTCACTGTAAGGCATTTTTCTAGTAGTGGAGGATTTCAATTGGCGCGAAAAGGAGGCATTGTTCTCTTTTAGATGTGGCATGCATGATATGCAGACTACCCATGATGAGGCGGAGAAGATGGGCAATGATGATCTTGGAGTTGTTCTCCGTGATTGATTTATCGCCTGAGCTTGTATGCATAATTCGTTCTTTCAATTTTCTTAGTCGTTTTTCATTCAAGAATACTTGGAGAACTAATCGGGGATGTGGCTGCCCACCTAGGCCATCAGGGGCGGAAGGTTGGTAGGGCCGACCTTGACCGCACCCTGCTTGGTAAGGCGGGCTGACCCGCACACTATCGATCTATGACCGATGAGTGTGCAAGCTGTTCGGCCATCGGTCAGACAACGGATGTACGAGAGGGGCTCGGGGCACGACCTCTCGCATACCTTCGACCCAAAGGCCGGTCTTACACCTTGACTTGTACAACTAGTTTCATACTTAGGAAATATTTTGGCTATTCCCTTTCTGAAAGTCGAACTGAAGTCGGCCAAACGTAAGGGCAAGGCCCAACATGATCAGACCAGAATGGACCCGCACTGTTGATCCTGTCAAGCGCGTATGCGGGCTGCTAAGCCTAGCAACGTCGGATGTACGAAAGGGGCTCAGAGCACAACTTTCTGCATACCTTCGGCCCGGAGACCGGTCATATAGTTGCCGCATTGTTGATTCGATCATACGTGCATGTGAGTTGTTTAGACGGCAACGTCAGACAACGGATGTACGAGAGGGGCTCGTGGCACGAACTCTCGCATACCTTTTTGACCCGGAGGCCGGTCTTACGGTTGCCCTGATCAAGCAGCTAATCCTAGACTTAGAAAATACTTTGATCATTTCCTTGCCTGAGGATTGAGCCATGGTCGTCTAAACACCGAGAGCGGGGCATCATAGTATTTTTTTCTTTTTGTTTTGCGTTTTTTTTCCTTTTCTTTTTTTTTTTTGTTTTTTGCCGCTGCCCGTTCATTTCCAAGTGAGGTCGGACCTCATTAAATTCCAGACCGGAAAACGAAATATTTTCTTTTTTAAGTAATGAAAGAATTTGAGAACTTGAGGAGTTGCCTCGAGTTCTACACTTGATTCACAATTTGTGATGATGGACTCATAGAATGAGAGAGCTGATCTGCAATCTACACTTCATCAACGAGCTTGCGGTGCCCCGCTCAGAAGATTAGAAAAGGTGCCCGACGCTCGGCATTTGATCTGCGAGCTTGCAGTGCTCCGCTCATAAAATTTGATAAGGTGCCCTACGCTCCATTCTTGATCTACAAGCCTGCAATGCTCCGCTCCTAGATTTTTCCAAGGTGCCATGCACTCCGTACTTGATCAAGAAGCTTGCGGTGCTATGCTCATAGGATTTGGCAAGGTGCCCTACGCTCCGTTCTTGATCTACAAGCCTGCAATGCTCTGCTCCTTGATTTAGACAAGGGGCCATGCACTCCGTTCTTGATCAACAAGCTTGCGGTGCTCCGCTCATAGGATTTGGCAAGGTGCCATGCGCTTCGCGCCTGATCTACAAGCTCGTAGTGCTCCGCTCATAGGATTTGGCAAGGTGCCCTACGCTCGACACTTGATCTTCGAGCTTGCCCGTCGTGGTCTTCAACTTGTAAGATCGGTCGTGAGAGCTTGCACCTAACTTGACCTTCCATTCCGGTCTCTCTCGGGGTTGACCTGGCTTTCTTTGACTAGTCATGCTCAAGGTGTACGGCTGCACGGCGTACGAACTCTTTGACGGGCAAGAGTACAACCTATGGTCTCTCATGCACGTCAGTGAGTCGCAGCGGACCACCCGGTCCATAGAAGATATGTGACATCTTCGTCTTCAATCTGTCATCCTCCGCGCGTAGGGGTGCACGACGTATGAGCTCTTTGACGGGCAAGAGTACAACCATTGGTCTCTCGTGCACGTCGGTGAGTCGAAGCCGATCACACATGTTGCAGAAGGTCCATGGCATCTTCCTCTTCAACTGATCATGCTCGACCACTAGGGGCCATACAACCAAGCCTCTTAGTGATAACCGCATGTTCATGTCGCCGAGTTGAGCTCGTGCTGCCAAGCCCCCTGTTGATGACCGTGCGGCCGTCTCGCCATGGCGAGATCGTGCAACGAAGCCTCCGAGTTGTGACATTACGTCCACCTCGCCAGTTTGAGCTCGTACAAGGGATACCCGATCTACCGGTTGCCGTTGCGGGTATTCTATGATGCCTCTTAGTTGTGGCCAAATGCTCACGTCGCCGGGTTGTGCTTGTACGACCACACATCCAGGTGACGAATGTGCGGCCGTCTCACCATGGCGGGTTTGTGCAACCAAACTTCCGGGCGTGACATTCCGTCCACCTCACCAGGTTGAGCTCGTGTAGGGGTACCCGATCTGCCGATTGCCGCTGCGGGTGTTCTACGAAGCCTCTTGGTGGTGGCCAAATGCTCACGTCGCCGGGTTGGGCTTGCACGACCACACATCCAGGTGATGACCGTGCGGCCGTCTCGCCATGGCAGGTTCATGCAACCAAACTTCCGGGCATGACATTTCGTCCACCTCGCCAGGTTGAGCTCGTGCAGAGGGTACCCGACCCGCCGATTGTTGTTGCGGGTGCTTGGTAAGGTGATAGCTTTAAACCTGCATGTCCTCCCCGGTAACGCCACATGCTTTCATTGAGAGCTGTGTCTCATATGACGAAAAATTAACTTTGGCTTGTTTTACAATTCTTGTAAAGATTTCAAGCTTGTTGGGTATAGTGATAGTGATTGGGCCGGAGACGTTGATGATTGCAAGAGTACCACCGGATTTGTCTTTCTTTTGGGTAATACGGCTTTTACTTGGAGTTCAAAGAAGCAACCCATTGTGACCCTCTCCACATGTGAAGCTGAATATGTTGCCGCCAATTCATGTGTTTTTCATGCTATATGGCTTCGAAATCTATTCAAGGAAATATGCATGCCACAAAAGGAAGCTACGGAGATATATGTGGATAATAAGTCGGCAATAGCATTGGTAAAGAATCCGGTATTCTATGATCGTAGCAAGCACATTGATACCTGCTATCACTACATTCGAGAATGCATTGAAAGAAAAGAGGTTGAAGTAAGGTATGTAAGGTCTCATGATCAAATCGCCGACATTTTCACGAAGCCGCTCAAGCACGAAGATTTTCGAAGGTTGAGGACCATGCTCGGAGTTAAAACAAGTTTAAGGGGGGATGTTGAAAATTAAACTTGTTTTTGGGCCTAATTAATATTTAGTTTTAGTTGTTGTTGGGAAGGCCCAAGTGATAGAAAAATGTAGAAGGAATAAATTCTAGAGTTTCTCTAGAAGATGTGGTCTAGAATTTTCCTATAATTAATTGAGTAGAATTGTGTAGAATGTATTAATTGTAGAAGATTCTAGATATCTTTGTGCTAGTATAAATAGAGGTCTCCTACCCCCACTTTGAATCAAGCAAATCAAGCAAATTGAGTTGTTCTAATAAAAAGAGTTCTTCCCATTTGTTCAAATATCTCTTCCATAATATTTCTAATTTAGCCTCCCAATTTCCCAAATCTTCCTTCACTTATTTCCAACAGTTCCGTGGTTCAGAATTGGTGGTGCATGGCCTCCACCGGGTGTTCCCTATTTTCCAGATCTGAAAATACCTAATAAATCCATAACAGTTTTGGTTGATTTTTCAGCACCGATTGTTTGTAATTTGTTGGGATTGTGATGAATTTCTGATTTTTCGGAGCAATTTCACTTGATTTTTGCCAAAATCTCTACGGGTTTCTACCAAAAGTATGAGACATAGCTCTCAATGAAAGCACCAATGTTGGTAGGAAATAACCCGGGTAGAGAAACTAGCAGCATTTCAGTATCGTCAAAATAACTTCCCCGAATACAAGGGGTTGATGGCCTATTTATAGACGTATACAATATGCTTACCAATTAAGTGCTACGTGGGCTTGGCCCGATTAATCTACTAATACTGACACTAATGGGCCACCCAGCCCAATAAGTAATTGAATAATCACGAACCAATATCCGCTAGCCGGACTATGATCTGAGCTTGGTCGGGCCAAAGCTCGGGTGTAACGGGCCGATAGTCTTGGACCTGGCCCATTATCCCAACAGTCATTAAAACTTCTAGAACTTGATTTTTAGTTTTTGCACTTTTAGCCCTTTGATTATGGTTTTAGAAACACTTATGGGCCTTAACTTTTAAATTATCCACAATTAGCCACTTGACTTTTGTAAAAATGACACTTTTGATATTTCAAATATTATCATAGTGACATTTTTAGTGCTTCACTTATTCCGGTAAAATCATGGTGAATAACTAAAAATATCACTTCTATAAAAATCAAAATTTAGTAAACCATAAAAGAGTCAAAATTTAGTGAATGAGAAAAATATATTTTATTCAGTGAATATGAAACTTGTAAATAGGCAGGAAGCACTTCTTCCTAAAATAGAATCCGCTGGATTAGACCAGCTTGACTGATCATGGTGTTGTACAAAATTGAATATGTGAACTGCACTTTACATTTTTTATTCTCTTTAATTAAATTAAATACATGGGTCGTAAACCAAATGGGTCGTGGGGCATGTAGCCATGTACACAATCACATATCGTTTTATAAATATTCCGTATATTACTCGCAAGCAACATAATATCCTAGTGTGCGTTTGGCGACCAATTTCGGACCACTGCTCAACAATATTGACAAATCAACTAATAATAATATCCAAATAGGATTTTGGAAATTCATTATAAATAATAATGGTATATGTTTTACATTCTGAATATAAGAGTTTATATTCTTTTTTTTTTATCGTCAAAACAGTTGGCTTAAATTGATATCACAACATTCCGATAGGAGGTAAAACGACAAAAGGATCACAAGCAACCACCAGCCCTAGAACCAGACTTAGAGTCAATCACTTTCAAAAAAGCAATATTACTCATTGATGCTATAATGGCCGAATGAGCCAAGGATGGTTAAAGCAGGCTTCTCATCACACAATCCTTATACAAGAGTCTTATAGTAATAAAAGTAACCGACAGAAAAATAAACATCCTGATCTTGAAAAATAAATAGCAATCAAACAGTAAAATTAAAATGTTCCTTCCAAACCCTAGACTCTTCTGCACTCCATGACGGTAGTTCAGAAAGGGGTCGATCCAGCAGTACTGTATCTGCCTCCTCACCTCGCCTCCTGTTAGGGATGACAACGGGGCGGTTCGGGATCGGGTATACCATTACCCGTACCCGCCCCGTTTGATCATATTTCCCCCCCGAAACCGCCCCGTTACCCGTCGGGTATTTTTTAACCGTGGGTAACGGTTTTCCCCGCGGGTAACGGTTTCCCCACGGGTAACCGTTTTATTAAAAGATAATTTTTTTCTTCAGAATTAGTATAAATCCTAAAATGATGATTAACTACTTATAATTGAACACCTAAATTAAAAAAAATCAAATTAAGTAGCACCGTATATAAAGTTTTTTAAAACATCACAAAAAATTATAATCATTTGAACCTAATATTCACAAATTTGATATGTTTAGATTCAAAATTATGAATCTCTTACTACATCAACGTCAAAAGATTAAGTCTTGTCTCGATAGTAAAATCTAAATATGAATCACAAACGCATTTAACTTCCAAAAATTCAATAATCATACTCACCATCATTCAACATCTATACTTAAGAACAATAATGTATACAAGCAACATAATGAAAATGAGAAGTTTTTTTCCTAAAATATTACTAATAAAAAATATATGGACATAAATGTGACTATAAGTTACCATGGGTAAGTTTTATAGTCACTACTATATAACATTTGAATAAAATTATAAATACTAAAGTCACTAGAGTCGCATTTTCGTCCACAACTTTTATTTTGATTATAGATTTAGAATTATTTCTAAAAAATGTACTTCTAATACTATGATTTAGGTATTCTTGTAGTTACTGATTTAGAAACATCATAATTTAAATTTAAACTTGATATAAATTAGAGCAACCAATCAAAATTAATCTAATAATCCAATACACCTATACAAAATTATTAGCAATTACATAAATTAAAGCAATCTAGAGTAATGTTTCCCAATATTTGGACTTTAAACTCATATGTGAGCTTTATGAAAGTTATTGGGTGAAAAATTAAGAGAGTCGCAATGTGAAAATTGTGTACAGAAAATCACGAAAATCAAATAATCAGTATGTGAAGAAAATAAATCATGTAGAAGTTAACAAAGGAAGGTTGACGAATGATATTGAAAATTAAAAATCTAAAATAGTGAACTTTGAGCATCAACTCCTCAGAAATGAAAAGGATAGCCGATTAGTTGAATATTTTTCAAAAAATTAGATGGAATAAGTGTCATATACTAATGTACTACTATTCATATATACTTAATATATTAAATACTATCGTAATAAATACATAAACTATTATAATATGTAAATTATTGTGCGGGTCGGGTAATGGTGTAGACAACCGTATCCAAATTAAACAGGGCGGGTAACGGGGCGGGTAACGGGGCGGAAGGTATGAACCCATAACCGCCCCCATTACCCGTTTACATAAGTCGGGTATTCCCCACCTCGTACCCGTTACCCAGTCAAAGCGGTTTTCCCCATTTTGACTGGTTCGGTTTGCTGCGGGTATCCATCGAGTCGGGTTAAATTGCCATCCCTACCTCCTATTCGTCATGTTCTCTACCAAGTCTCTTCTGTCACCACTTATCACGAATGACTTCGAATCCAGATCTGTTCCAGCCTCTAGCCCCGTGCTTCATCCATGACCTTTGACGACTAGAGACCAAGCATCTGTCTTCCGTCCCTGCACAACCTCCGGTCGTTGGAGACCAAGCATCCTCTTCCCTCCGTTTAATCTCGTCAAAGCAAAAAAAAAATAGTCGCACAATTGATGGCGGAGGAAGAATCCTGCACACCTAATCCCGCCTGCGGCGGCCGCTTTTCGTTACAAAAGATAGCGGAGGAAAAAACCCTAGCGGCAGAACCACCCTAGAGAGAGAAGCTCTCATTTTTAGAGAGAGATTTTTTAATTAGATTAGTTTATATTCTTTTATTAGGTCTCACTCTATTGCAATAGAAAAAGATATAATTACATAATTATCACCAGATTGTATATAAAAATATAACCTCTTAAGTGCTCACTGTAATATCGACTTTAGTTATTGTTGAGGTTAAGTCTCGCAGATCCGAAAGCCCAACACAAACTTTGGATATATCAGGAATGGATCAGAATCAAAGTGTATAACGAAATATAAAAGATGAATCAACGAATACTCAAAAGCCCACTTGTATTAATTAACATGTTTGATTACAAGGAAACTTCCCGATCGGTACGTCAGAACTATGCTTCTAATACAAGAAACGAGAGTAATAATGCTATTCTAGAGCTTGAGTATCAAAATGCTAACTCTTACAATGATATTAAACCTTCTATTTATACTAATGGAGAGCATGGGTTGTTCTATGCTGATTGGCCGTTGTTCCACCGACTTGATCACCCATGCTTCCACTTGCTAATGTCACAATCTGGAATTAAATGCACCTGGCCACTTGTTGGTTGCCCGTTGCTCGAACGGGATGCTGGATCATGCGGAAGACGCTGGCGAATTGGCCCAAGTATGATATATGACCCGATCTCCGTTCGGTATTTCTGCTTTCTGGGCCGGCCTCTACTTGGACCGAACCTCGTTCGGTATGGATTCTTCATTGGGCCTACTCATCATAGGGTAGTGGACTCGTTGTTTGGGTTGGATATCCTGGGCCTTCTTAATCCGGGTATTGGGCCTCCGGGTCAATATCCCAACACAAGTCCCCCACTTCCGATGTCTCGAATGACAGTGAGTGCATTAGAAAGTATAAACACCAATGTTGCAACTGCCGAATGGCGATCGGGGTACAGAAGTGGTCAGTTCCTCATACTGTGATTTGACGGCTGTCTTTTTAGTTTCCCCATATTCGTCATGATTATTGTCGTCTGCCTTTTCATTAGACACGCGTTTAGCCTAAATGGTTCTAGTGACGTGTCGCTTCCTGATTGGTCCTCGATACGGCAGTTTTAAGGCTATAAATTAGCCTTTAGCTCCTCAAATCTGGGTTTCGAATTTTCGATTTCCTTCGCATCATCGCTCTGTCTCTGAAATTTCTTCAAGCTTTCGTGTTCAGGTACTTTCCCTCCCTCTACTTTCTTACCTCATTTCTGGCTCGGTCGAGATGAATTCTCAACCGCATTCCCCTGATTCGGAAATGACCTCTCAAGGGAATGACCCTGATGCTGCCGTTGTGGACGTCATTACAGTTCCATTCGCCGACGGTTCCACTGAAACGACGACAAATACTAGGGCGGAGGCGGAGGACCTTCCTAGCAGTTCATCTTCCTCCGGTGATAACTCTGATGGCACGAAATCCGAGGATTAAATGGATTTAATGGCGGCTGGACGCCCAAACGATGTCCCCCGTCACACACTCGACCTAAGTTTAATTAGGATAAGACGGCAAAAATTGACTCCCAACAATAGGGCCGAAATTCCGGCCCTAATCCCAGACCCAGTGGACTTCCGGTTGCGAGCTGGGCTTCATCCCCTGCGTCACGCCCCCGGGATGGTCGTAGTCCATTTCGATTCAGTTAGGGTTGGGCTTAGATTTCCATTACACTCCTTTTTTGTTTCATTTTTCAATTTTTACGAAATTGTACCTGCCCAAGTCATGCCGAACTCCTATCGGGCAATGGCGGGCTTTATTTGTCGTTGCAAAGATGTCGGTGCCTCGCCGACTCTAGATTTATTCCATCAATTTTTTAAAGTAGCCCCCCAACAAACTCATGCGTATCTAGCCGCCAGTTCTCGAACGGGACATATTCTATTCAAGGGCAATCCAACCTCAATCAAGGCATGGAAAGATAGGTTCTTCTTTGTGTCTGTCCCGGACGGGCTGATCCCTCGCAAATGGAACGCCTTCCCTCGCAAGACTCCCTACCCAGTTCTTACTGAGGAAATCTACAAGGATGTACTTGCTGTGGAGAAAGACAAGTGTTGCGATATCATGACCTACCTGACTCCCGATCGGCTTGTTAAAGACGGGATAGGTACTGCCTGTTCTCTTGGTTTACTTGTTTTGAGAATCAAGTGCCATGGTCCGGGTGGTCCTTCCTGTGCGAGAAACGTTCTCTTCTTTTTTCTAGCTTCTCACATGCTAAGGCCGCTCGGTACTAACATTTTCCTTTGTCATTTTTCAGCTCCCAATCCAGACGCCACCATGGATGACAGCCATGTGCTTTTTGCTAGCGGGGTCGGGAAGAGGAAGAAGAAAATGAAGAAAAACCCTAAGGTTGATTCACCCACTACCACTGCTCCACACCCCGAACCTGCACCGGCCGTTCAACAACCGGAGCCTATTCAACAATTTTCTAGTCAGGATCAGTATGATGCCATGATGATTGATGACCGATTTGGTTCTGATCAACTGTACCAGTTTACCCAACACTTTGAGTCCGTTCAGGGCGTAACCTCGAGTGTAGCCGGGATTCATACCGACCATATCACTGGTCAGGTCGAACGAATCTCTCTGTCGGATCCTGTTCATGAAGTGTTAGAGAAAGCTGGTTCTTCCGCGAGCCAGATCTGGTCAACATCCTCGTGTTTTAATAATTTCTCACTTCCCCAACTGCCGGTCGAACAATCCGAAGAGTGCCTAGCCCTGATTGCAATGAAGGTATATTATCTTTTGTGCTTCGTTTTCATTTTATTCTTCGTTATCATTTACTAACTTCCGAACGGCGCTTTGTAGATGGGATTGTATACTTTGCAAATGCGGGAGGCCCGTCTGGCTAAGGAACGAGATTTGATCGTTGCTCAGTCCACTGCTGAGAAAAATGCTGCTGCTGCCATCACATCTCTGGAGGCCGAACGGAAAGCCTTTGCGGAGGAAAAACAGAGGTTGGATACTGAGCTTGGCACTCTCCGGGTCCAACTTGCCACTTCCCAGGCTAAGGTCTTCGCTGCCGAGGCCGCGCAGATCAAATTTGAGGAGATGCCCTCTAGCATCCCGGACGACCCATATGAGGTGAATGTGGATCTATCCGCTGTCCGGGAATCATTCAAATCCTCTGATGAGTTCTCCACCATCAAGGATGATTACGCCAGGAAGCAAATCTCGTTTGCGTTTGGTGCTTACCTGAAGGGTTTTCCTAGGGGGGCTGGCCGGCTCTCGGCAGGGATGGATCTCTTAGATAAGGATCCTGAGAGTAAAAAGTGGAATGACTCCATTGTTTCGGATCTTTATGCCAAGATCGGCCAGGTCCTGCTACGTCCTTTTGTGGCTCAACTTCAGAATCAACTTGGGAGGCCGGTTCAGGCTTCTGATCTTCCCCAGGACGAAGTTGTACAAGCCCAATTTGAGAAATTCCAGCGAAATCTGCAGCGGGAAGCTGATCGGGCTACCGGGAGAGAGCCTGAACCCCCGTCTGATGATGATGAAGACGAAGATGAAGATGGAGAAGAGACGGCCCCTAGCCAGTAATCTAGTTTTTTTAATCTTTTGTTTGTAATTTCTTCTCTTTTAGTAGTATGTATTTCCCGGCCAGTAGAGCCGATGAATACACATCTTTTTTTTGCACAAAGCTTTTCATACTGCCTTTCTTGATTTATTGCTTACCATTTGGGATTCGGTACATTTTTTAGGACTTAGCAGTTTTTTCTGGCCTCAGATGTTTCCGATAATATACCAGGATTTGGCCTTTCTCTTGTGTCGATAGCCGTTCAACTTCAGATCATTTTGTAGGACTTAGTCGTTTTGTAACCAGTAATTTAGTGTGATCTTTGACTTAGCCGTTCGTATTCGGCTAATTTGAAGGGTTTTAGTCATTTGGCTCGCTGTTCGTTACTTGGCCAGTCGAGTAGTATTTAGTTGTTCTCATGGACCTTGTTGCATTCCTTTGTGTGACCGTTCGAGATATAACAGGTTCCTTATGGATGTAGTCGATCTCTATCTTGTTATTCGCCCTTTGATCAATCTTAACGGATTTGGTTGTTCATTGTTTGGTCAATGTGAAAGAAATTGGCCGTTCTGACCTTCCTTTATCCACCTTTGGCCTGCTATTCGCTGTTCGGTTAGTTAATATACATACCCGGAATAAATACTCGTTCGATCTTGTTGGAAAAGATCGTCGTTAGCTTGCCTGGTTAAACAGTACTCACAACCATGTTTCTTCATTCCCCGTTCGGGATACGTGCCTAACAATGAGCCATAAATACGCCCTGATTAATCATAACCACGTAATGCCACGTGTTGGTTATGGATTAGGGTTTTGGGCGGCACTTTCCCTATTTATAGAGAGGTGCTTGCCCCTCATTTTTCTTGCTGTTTCTTTAGTTTTCTCTCCAAACTTTCTCTCTCTAGAAGTCCTCAGATTCCTTGTACTTTATGTTCTTTTCCACCGGTTCTTCAGAAGAAGAAGACATGCCGCTTATTCACTGTTCCAGAGGGAAAGCATCTACTGACAAATCTGGGGGTTCGTCATCCCAAATACCCGATACTGTCAATTCGAAGGTTAAGCAACCCGAACAACCTGTCCTAGATGACGGGTGTTTATCAGGTGATGACCTTGCTGTTTATAATAGGGGAATGCCCGAACGACCAGTCCGTATTCCTCTGCATTTCCACCGTATTCGGAAAATGAGATAACGTCTCCCAGAGGATGCCGAACGGCAACTCCGTCAACTCTTGCCCCCTCCCAGGGAATTCTACGCCGGATTTATAAAGCATCCCATGAGGCATCGACCGGGGTTCGTTCTAGTGCACTTTGATTCCTTGGTGGCCGGACTTCGTTTCCCTATGCATCCATTCGTGATAGAATTTCTGAAGCGGGTCGCTGTGTTACCGGCCCAGTTCATACCTAGTTCCTATCGTCTTCTGAACGGCTTCATTCTTCGATGCCAAGAGCTGGGCATTGTTCCTAGTGTAGATCTGTTTCTGTACCATTATTGCTACCAACCCTTCTGGACCACATGTTATCTCAAACTGGTAGCTCGATCAAATCGCCAGTTGTTTACTGACAACCCTCCACCTCCAGCTGATTGGGAAGAGAGGTTCCTCTTCGTTCGCGTAGATTCATCACTTCCATTCCCCGATCGGTGGAATGCGTATCCGGTTCGGGATTCCGAGCCTAGATCTAATGAAGTTCTGCTTTCGCAAGCTGAGTCTCTGCGTTTGGGAGGTTCACGAAATCTCTGTTCTTTCATAACTCCCTCCAAGTTACTGGCTGCTAGGATTGGTAAGCTTGGTTTGGCATCAACCCGTTCATTCTCAATTTTAAACTTCACTCTAATTTTATTTTCCTTTCTTGCAGGTGTGATTCCTTCTACCGCCGTTCGACGTTCTACTCCTACTTCTACGTCGGCTCCCTCGGGGAAGGGCAAGGAGAAAATGACGCCCGGGGATTCAAATGATGCCGACTGGGTACGTAAGAAGCGTCGGGTAGATGACGCTATCCAACTCATCCCGGTCGATCATGTGGTGGATCTGACTAGTTCGGAGGCTGAGCCAAAAAGATCTGTGCCTGCCAAACCGAAAACTCCAGTTCTTTCTGATATGCCGGCCGACGATCGGATGTTCGTTGAGTTTTCAAACATGGGGCCTAGGGCAGAAGGAAGGTACCTGTTCGGGCTAATCCCATCATCCATGTGGTGCAGTACTTCATTGAAGGTTCTGTTAGTATATATGTCCTAGCGACAATCACTTTATAGAGATATATGTACTTGATCACATTCAGTTTTATATATTTGATATATACGGTATTACACATCGATGATTAAGTATTTCGATTGTCAATATCTTATTCATAATTGTGTTCCCTTGGACTTATGTTGTCAATAAGTAAGTGGGAGCTTATATGATAACACATAATGTCCTAAAATAGCCCCAATCAATGATCATCAAGAATGGGATATTGATGATATGCGATAAGATTGGTATGTGGACTGCATCATACTTTTAGAAAGTATAGTTGATCTCACGACTATGAGTTCCTGTAATTCATGATGGTCACATAGATATTTTAGAGAATATTGGCATACCCACCGAGAAACCATTTGATAAGTTCTATTCATGTGTCTATGGGATTATCGGCGTATAGAGTAGTGTAATAGTTCTCCGACTTGAGGTCAATACGTACTACATGTGCGGAGTGATGTACTTTGACCATGACCAACGCTTGCACTCCAATCGGGGTAGATACGGCATGTGTTGGGTGCATCACGAAGCACATGGAGTAGTAGTTGAGCCAAGAAAGGATTCATTCCTCATAATAGATTAAGAGAGAACATTCTACTTCTCATATCTAGATGGATCATAAAGTCATTGGCCAATGCAAAGATATATTCGTTTTGGATATCGAATATGATCATTATGGATCATCTAGAAAGATTGAGAGATAGAGACTAAGTTATTGGAATAGACACAATATCAAGTTTTAGACTTAGTTGAATGTTCGCTGAATGAAAGGACCATATCACTATGAACTCTATATTACAAGGAGTTTGTATAGTCCTCGCAAACGTCCTTATATATTAAGTTAGTCTGGAGAATCGTCTAGGGATTCGCTAAGACCTTAATTTGATTAGTGTTTAATATATAAGGCCCTATGGGTCACACAACAAGTGATTATACCTTCCGATTGAATTGTTAGAAGGAATTAAATATTATTAATTGGATTAAATAATATTTAATTCGTAATACTGAAAATGAATTAAAAATTAATTATATTAAACATATTTAATTCATAAAGTTGAAGGAGAGTTCTATTTGATAGAATTAATTAAGTCTGATAAATTAGATTTATTATACTTAATTAAGATGTATTTGTAATTAAATAAAGGTAATGTTTTCTTTTGTAATTTAGAATTATAAATGAAATAAAATATTATATATTAATAAAGAGAAGAGGTGAGTGGCGTGAGCCCTCCCTCCCTCTTATTACTATTGTATATTGTTTTTATTTAATTATTGATAAGTATTGGTTCTGGTAGGACTAGAACTCATTAATGAGAAAGACTTTCATTGTGATTGGGAAACTAGTTTAGAACTACTATAAATACACTCTCCTCCTTCATAATTATAGATCAGTTTTAAGATTCAGTATTACCAGTTTATTTCCCTGCGAAGAGATTTCCTAGTCTTTCTCTTAGGGAAATCTAACCGTTCTTTCGGAAAGGAGAAATCACGTGGATACCAAAGGTCAAGGATTATCACCGCTAGGCTGGAAGATCTGTAGGTTCTAACTCAGATCTGTTATTATTATCATATTCGTTATTTTGTCATAATCAGGGAAGATCTGTTTGGGAAATTTTTAAATTTCCGCTGCCGTACTTTCGAGGTACGTTACATCAATTTCCTAACAGTGGTATCAGAGCCAAACTGATTCTAATGGCATTATATGAATTTTGATAGATTTATTCGTAGGTAAAAATGATGTATTTTCATGAATAGCATTTTTGCCATAATTCGATTTCCGAAATCAAACCTTTTAAACAAACCTAAGAATTTAGTTTTAGAAATTAAAATCTGGATTTCGTATAAACTGGACAATCTGGGACAATCTACGATCTACTAGTGCGTTTTTCTGTCCCTGCAAAACTTGGCCTCCATTAATGGCGAATTGAGCTGGGATAATCTGAAATTAGAGGAGTTTATAGCGGACTAGCGACGCCGGATTGCAGCGTACTGCGACGGAAGCAATCCTGATGAACGATGATTGCATCTGGAAATCAAGGTGTTCGAGAATCATTGGAGTGTGTTCAACGATCTTCTTCAGTTCTTCTTCCCTGTTGTTTTCAGTTTTTCTTTAAGACTTGGGGTCGGTTTGGAAATTCTAATATTATTTGGTTGATTTCAATTTTTTTTGGAAATTTCAAAAGGGACCGGTTTGTTGAAGACTTTTGAGAATACAGCCTGGAATTGTGTTTCCGTCATTGTGTTGGTTTTTGGTGAAGACTAGGTCTCTACTTAGTTTAAAACTACGTGTATGTTGGATTAATCTTGAAGTTAACACATTATTAGGTATTGAATGACCAACTATAACATTACGTAAGAAATGTTTTAAAAGGTAGCTTAATTAATTTCAACAAATTTGATTTGATTGATAATTATGTTATTATCATTTATTTTCAGCATGCTTAATTAATTGTTTGAGTATTTTATTTGTTTATAAATTAGATTTATATTGCATGCTTTAATTTATCTGTTTGAGTTAGATCTCATCAACATATTATTTGATAGTATGTTGTAGCATCTTGATTAAATAAGTTAATTTAATATCCCGTTAAACGTTCCCCATAAATTAAAATTTAAGTCTTATCTGGGATAACGACATCACCCATCATAATTAAATTAGTAGAAATATTTTTTCATTGAAGAATATTTCACCCAAGTGTTTATTCCATTCGACAAAATATAGAACTAATTTATAGGTACAATTGTTTGTGATCGTGTGATGGTTTTGACTTACTTAAATTAGCTCGAGTCGCCCAAGCGTCAGTATTAATTTAAGGATGTCGATCAATTAAAAATTGATCAACCAAAAGTTGCTTGGACGCAATTGGTCTGGGACCTACCCATTATATTATTGCAGTGATCAGCCCAAGCTGGGACTGTAATAGTATGAATGAGGATTTTGGCCACTATGATTGTAAAACATTCCATGTTCTTTTTATTGGGGTCAAAGAGCATGCAAAATAGTGGGAGCTAAGTAATTAAAAGTCCATATTATTTAGTTAACTAGATGTGATCATAGGAATTAATATATGATTTTAATTTCGTTCTATTTGAACTTCTTTAGGCTTTTAGGAATGTCGAATTTATCATTGAGAAGTATCTTGGATACATGCAAGCTTACTGGACCAAACTTTCTGGACTGGGAAAGAAATGTGCGTTTAGTTCTTAGACAAGAAAATGTTGAGTATGTGTTAGACACGCCGGTACCCTAACTCTCCCGAGTTTGCCACGTTTGACCTGACTGCTCGAGAGAAACACGTTACTGATGCTAAAACTGTGCAATGTGTTATGTTGGCTGCAATGTCTATGGAGTTGCAAAGGCAACACGATAGGATGAGCGCCTTCGAGATGCTTGAACACTTGAAAAGTCTGTTTGATTCAGAGAGTCAGACTCTAGAGTATGAACTTCTGACAGACATTTTCAAGTGTAGGCTTCAAAAGGGTGGCAACGTGTCTGAGCACGTCCTCAAAATGATTGGCTTAATTGAAAGAGTTGCTACCACCGGAATTAAGTTTGAGGATCGTGTCTCAGCTGCTATCATCCTATATTCGCTTCCGAGTTCATTTACTAACTTCATTGTGAATTATAATTTGAACAAAACGAAAGCGACCATGCCTGAACTCCATAACATGCTCAAGTCTTATGAAGCCTCAACCTCTAAAGGAAAGACTGTTCTTATGGTAAGCTCTATTGCTAAGTCTCGTTCTAAGAACAAGAATAAGCAAAAGAAGAAAGGTAAGGTTGGACCTACTTCTACAGCTCTGAAGCCTAAAGGTGGAGGTCATATGAAGCCAAAGGTTGCAAAGGATGTTTGTCTCTACTGCAAAGAAAAGGGACATTGGAAGAGAGATTGTGAGCTGTATAAGGCTAATCTAGCCAAAGCACTAGGTGCTTCAAGCTCAGGTAATTTTATCATTAAATAAATATGTCTTTAACTAACTCTCATTGTTAAAGTATTAGATACAACTTATAGCTTACACATTTGTAAAAATGTGCAGAAGCCTGAGAAGCAGTGTAGCAGTTGGACTGGGTAAAATTGACCTACGCGTGAAGGCTGGAGCAAAAGTTGCTGCTGAACGTGATAGGATCTTATAGTTTAGATTTGCCCGATGGTTTTAGATTAGAATTAAATAATTGTTATTTTATTCCTTCTATTACCAAGAAGATTATTTCCATTCATATGTTAGACATTAAAAGATTTCTATTTCCATTTTACTAATAATAATTGTTATTTTCATAAAATGGTGTTGTTGTGGAAATGCTTTTCTTATGAATGGTTAATTATCAATCGACATATTAGATATTAAATGAATAAAATAAAAGGATCTCGATTAAGTAATCAGAAAAATTACTACCTATCTATGACATTGCAAACTTGGTCAAATTAATGAAACAAGAATAGCAACGCTAAATAAATTAGATTATTTAACACCTTTTGACTTTGAGTCATATGGAACTTGTGAATCTTGTCTTTCAAGTAAATTGACTAATAAACCTTTTCTAGGAAAAAGGATAGCAAGCCAAAGAGTACTTAAGTAAAGTTTCTGATTTATTTAAAAGATCAAAGAATTCGATCATAATGAACTCCTCCAGAACACCTCAGAAGTGTGACGTTCTGCAAGGAGAAATAGGGCCTTGTTAGACATGGCTAGATCTATGATGAATTCATTTTCTCTTCCAAACATTCTTTTTAGGGTACACACTATAAATCTCAATATGCATTCTGAATAGTTTGATTAGTGCAAAACGTACTATATGAGTTGTGGTATAATAAAAGACATTTTCTTCACATATTAAATATGGGTTGCCCTACATATGTAAAGAAATGTGCATTAATAAAATTGAAAGATGAAGTAACATAGAGAATGAAGATTTGTTAGATGGTCTGACGAAGGATTCAATGGGAGAATTAAGTCGAAGAATGTCTCTAGGAGTATATCCTTCAGCTAGTGGGAGTAATATAGGAAGCGCTTCGCACCAGCAGGTGATTCTTATGAAGAAAGTAATGGCATGGTTGTCATTCCTTCTGCACCTAACTCTCCCTCTCTGAGTAAAGCACCAGAAACTCTCTGAACATTGGGATAGTCCAATGAAAGATAACATCTTCACTATCAGAATCAACAGCCTGAACAAAACGCAAAACATTCAACTTTGTGGGTCTACTAGGATTCGTCATGAACTAACTAGGTTTGGCTTCCTCATGGAGGATCATGATGATGTTAAGATTCCTGATACGGATGAACCTGAGATCCACATAGAAGAAATATTAGATGTTGATTCATAGAGGTGGCGAGAAGCCATAAAATCTAAAATGGACTCGAAGTGTATCAATCAAGTATGGAACTTGGTTGACTTGCCTGTTGGGGTTGGACCTATTAGATGCAAATGATTTTCAAGAAGAAAATTAATGTCGAAGGCAAGGTGCAAACATACAAAGCTAGGCTAGTGGCTAAAGGTTATAGTCAAAGAGAAGGAATTGACTATAGTGATACCTATTCGCCAGTTGCAAAACTCAAGACCATTCGGATTTTGTTTGTGACAGCTACATACTATGATTATGAGATTTGACAAATGGATATCAAAACCCATTTCCTTAATGGAAACCTCAAGGAGGAGGTGTACATGGTACAACCTGAAGGCTTTTGCATCCATCTAAAATTCTAAATCATTATGTTAATTAGAGAAATCTATTTACGGGCTAAAACAAGCCTCTAGAAGTTGAAATATTAATTTTGATGAAATAGTCAAATCAATTGATCTCATCAAATGAAATGAGGATGCTTGCGTGTTTAGAGTGCGCAACAAGGATAGCGTGGTCTTTGTAATGATATATGTTGATCATAGAGAATGATATCCCCTCATTGAAGTCTGTGAAAGGATGGTCACCCAAAATCTTCATGAACATCTTTTTGTCTATGGTAGACAGAAAGGACTAGTAGAATTTAATTATTCTAGCACTAGTTTCATGTATGATAAGAAAGAATACGTGTCACAGTCAATATATGTTTTTAGTCTCAATGTAATAGTAGTGCTGAAAGAGTTACAAGTTAGAAACTACTATAAATTCGACAACTAGAGCCTAGTAAATTGTTGCATTTGATACAACACAGGTAAACGTTTAGATATGTTAGTTCCTTAAAGACACAAGGGTAGTTCCTAGCGACAGTTATCCAATAATTGTTATTGTGATTGTACCTGGTGCATTTGCACAAGCTAAGGAACCAAGATGCAAAGTAAGGAACTAGAAAATACCTGTGTGCTATCATGTTTTGAGAACAAATAGCAAGAGGAGATGTTGCAATAGAACACCTTCCCGTAGAGGACAATTTGTCTGGCCCATTCACTTTGAGATGTGAGAAACATACTAGACTTTTGAGAGTCTGATGTTAGACGCATTGGTGATTGGCACTAGGCCAATTGGGAGATTGTTAGTATATATGTCCTAGCGACAATCACTTTATAGAGATATATGTACTTGATCACATTCAGTTTTATATATTTGATATATACGGTATTACACATCGATGATTAAGTATTTCGATTGTCAATATCTTATTCATAATTGTGTTCCCTTGGACTTATGTTGTCAATAAGTAAGTGGGAGCTTATATGATAACACATAATGTCCTAAAATAGCCCCAATCAATGATCATCAAGAATGGGATATTGATGATATGCGATAAGATTGGTATGTGGACTGCATCATACTTTTAGAAAGTATAGTTGATCTCACGACTATGAGTTCCTGTAATTCATGATGGTCACATAGATATTTTAGAGAATATTGGCATACCCACCGAGAAACCATTTGATAAGTTCTATTCATGTGTCTATGGGATTATCGGCGTATAGAGTAGTGTAATAGTTCTCCGACTTGAGGTCAATACGTACTACATGTGCGGAGTGATGTACTTTGACCATGACCAACGCTTGCACTCCAATCGGGGTAGATACGGCATGTGTTGGGTGCATCACGAAGCACATGGAGTAGTAGTTGAGCCAAGAAAGGATTCATTCCTCATAATAGATTAAGAGAGAACATTCTACTTCTCATATCTAGATGGATCATAAAGTCATTGGCCAATGCAAAGATATATTCGTTTTGGATATCGAATATGATCATTATGGATCATCTAGAAAGATTGAGAGATAGAGACTAAGTTATTGGAATAGACACAATATCAAGTTCTAGACTTAGTTGAATGTTCGCTGAATGAAAGGACCATATCACTATGAGCTCTATATTGCAGGGAGTTTGTATAGTCCTCGCAAACGTCCTTATATATTAAGTTAGTCTGGAGAATCGTCTAGGGATTCGCTAAGACCTTAATTTGATTAGTGTTTAATATATAAGGCCCTATGGGTCACACAACAAGTGATTATACCTTCCGATTGAATTGTTAGAAGGAATTAAATATTATTAATTGGATTAAATAATATTTAATTCGTAATACTGAAAATGAATTAAAAATTAATTAGATTAAACATATTTAATTCATAAAGTTGAAGGAGAGTTCTATTTGATAGAATTAATTAAGTCTGATAAATTAGATTTATTATACTTAATTAAGATGTATTTGTAATTAAATAAAGGTAATGTTTTCTTTTGTAATTTAGAATTATAAATGAAATAAAATATTATATATTAATAAAGAGAAGAGGTGAGTGGCGTGAGCCCTCCCTCCCTCTTATTACTATTGTATATTGTTTTTATTTAATTATTGATAAGTATTGGTTCTGGTAGGACTAGAACTCATTAATGAGAAAGACTTTCACTGTGATTGGGAAACTAGTTTAGAACTACTATAAATACACTCTCCTCCTTCATAATTATAGATCAGTTTTAAGATTCAGTATTACCAGTTTATTTCCCTGCGAAGAGATTTCCTAGTCTTTCTCTTAGGGAAATCTAACCGTTCTTTCGGAAAGGAGAAATCACGTGGATACCAAAGGTCAAGGATTATCACCGCTAGGCTGGAAGATCTGTAAGTTCTAACTCAGATCTGTTATTATTATCATATTCGTTATTTTGTCATAATCAGGGAAGATCTGTTTGGGAAATTTTTAAACTTCCGCTGCCGTACTTTCGAGGTACGTTACATCAATTTCCTAACAGGTTCCCCCTAATTTCACAAACATGACTCACTGGTCTGATCTACTTGAGGCAGGTCATCAAGAGGCACTCAAGGTACACTTCGTTTTGATTCATACTTTCCTACTTTTTATTTGTTCATCTCATCTGACTTCGTTTGCCACTTGTCTTCAGGCCGGTGTATATTATCACAAGGCTTTCCTGGCGGCCGAAAAGAAAATGAAACTCTTGGCCAGCGATCGGGACGATAGTCAGGTCCTCCTTTCTGCTGCTCGAAAATTAGTTGCAGATCTACAAGAACGCGCCAATGAAGGAGAGAAGGCGAAGGCTGCTCAGGCTGCAATGCAAGAGAGGACCTGACGTCGCGATCGGGAGATTAAAGAACTCCGGGCCAAGGTGCGGGCTGCTGAATCTGCCGGGGTAAAATTTGATAAGGTCAATGGTGACAATCTTCCCGAGCCTTATACTGCCAATACTTCCCAGATTGCCAATCAATCAATAGTTGACTACCAACGGGGTAAAGGGCTGAACGTCGCCCTGGAGAATACAACTCGGCAATTCCTGGGACCTCATCTTGGCCAATTTATGCATGAAAGCGAAGATCCTGTTAAAGCAGGCATCGATCTCCTAGATAGCACACCAGAAGTCTTTTCTAGATGTCCTGACCGAGAAGACTGTGAAACAAAGTCAGGATCTGCTTTTAGACAGGAACCTTGATCTGATCCTGGAGCATTTCCTTAAGCCATTCGATCCTGATGAGTTGGGATTTGATGATATGTTCGGGAATACCTATGATTGGGTTATGGAGAAGAGAAAAGAATCAGTGCCCGATGTTGCAGCGCAGGCAGGGAGCTCCCAACCTTTATTTTCCCCGAACGGCGATTCTCCAGCTGCATAGCCTTGTATATTTAGTTTTCGCCTTTTCTTCTTTTTCTTTTGTATCTTCCGGCTAGTAGTGCCGAAGAATAAACTGGATATTTTCCTTTAACCGTGTTGGAGTATTGCTCTTCTGTTTATTGATTTTTGTCATTTCTCTCGTTCATAATAATTTCTGTGTTGCCGAACATCACTCGGCTCATGTATCTCTATATTTCTGACATTGTTTCCCAGCCGTTTTGATCCCTCTGTTCGGTCGTAAGGCCAGGGTCAAATTCTTTTAGCTGAAATAATGTCTTCCTCCAAACCGTTAAGACGTTCGTCATTCGGTCATCTTTCTGAAAGTTCTGATCCTCCGGACGACAATCCATGTTAACGAACGTCGCTCGCTTTGACAATACTTGTTCTGACACCATTCCCAAGCCGGTTTTGATCCCTTTATCATTCGTGATCCACGGGGTCAAAAATCTTTTAGCTGAGGTGAATCCCTCCAAGCCGTTTTGATCGTGATCACAGGGTCAAATATTTAGCTGAGATGGCGGCTCCCTCCAAACTGTTAACCCTTTCGTCATTCGGTCATCCGGAATGATCCCACGTGTTAACAAGCTGAGGTGAGACTCTCTCTCTTCCAAACCCATAATTCCGATGCATTCCGAACAATTCTCTCTGGTTCGTATCATCCACATTAGGGGTCTGAGGTAACCCTTTTCAAACTGTAAGCAAGGTCACCGGATTGGGTTATTCCTTACTTATAGCTAAAAGGGCGACTCGCTTCCAAATCAAGTTAATGACTGAGGCGAGATTTTTCAAAATCATAGTTCCGATTCCCCGGACGACAATTTTTACTTTATCCGAACGTCGCTCGGTTCGTCCATACTTATAGTCTTGACACCATCTCCAAGCCGTTTTGATCCCTTTGCCCGGTCGTAATTACAGGGTCAAATTCTGTTAGCTGAATTGATGGCTCAGCTCCGTCCAAACTGTTAACCTGTTCCTCATTCGGTCATCCAGAATGATTCCGCGTGTTAAAAGCTGAGGTGAGATTCCCTGACATCAAACTCCAAGCCGTTTTGATCCCTTTAACAATTCGTAATTACAGGGTCAAATTCTGTTAGCTGAGATAATGGCTCCCTCCAAACTGCTAACATGTTCCTCATTCGGTTGTCCGGAACGATTCCCATGTTAACCGCTGAGATGAGACTCTCTGAGAGTCAAACTCCAAGCCATTTTGATCCCTCTTATGATTGCACGGTCAAATTCTGTTAGCTGAGATTGACTTTCCTTCCATGTTGTTAACCCGTTCGTCATTCGGTCATCCGGAATGACTGCGTGTTAACCATGGGCTGAGATTTTCTGAGCATCGATTCTCCAAGCCATTTTGATCCCTTTATCCGTTCGTAAGTCTAGGGTCAAATTCTTTTAGCCGAGAATGATGGCCCTCTCCAAACTATTAATCCATTCGTCGTTCGGTCCTCCGGAATGACCACAAATCAAAGTTGAGATGAGCGCTTTCTGGAAGTTATGTCTCTCTCTCTCTCGCTCTCTCTCTCTCTCTCTATATATATATATATATATATATATATATATATAATATATTAGAGGTGGCAACAGCCGTTTTTATTGATAAAACTTTCTTAAATGTTCCGCATTCCATGTGCCTGCCGGTCGACCTTCGGTACATTGTAGGCCAAACGTTCCCGAAGCATACTTCTTGCATATTTGATACGGGCCTTCCCAATTTTGTGCCATTTTTCCGCCTTCGAGAGGTTTGCTTTTTTCTCGCTTCCTTAGCACCAGGTCCCCTACTTCGATTGAACGAAATTTAACTTGTTTGTCAAAGTATCTTCTCGTGGCCCTGTGATATTCTTCCATTCGTGCAGCTGCTAGATCTCTTCTTTCTTCTATGAAGTGCAATTCGGCCCGTAGGTTGTCCTCATTCCGCTCTAGGCTATAATGCACCGTTCGGTGTGTAGGAACTAGGACCTCCGTTGGTACTTTGGCCTGGAAGCCATAAGCAAGGGCAAATGGAGTTTCTCCTGTGGCCGTTCGGGGTGTGGTCCTGTAAGTCCATAGGATATAATTTAACTGATCCGGCCATGATGAGGAGTATTCTTCCAGCTTCTTCTTCATGTCGTCCATGATGGTACGGTTCATATTCTCTACTTGGCCATTCGCCTGGGGGTATGCCACGGATGCTCTGGAATGCTTGATTCCCCATTTGATAAGGTAGTTCTCAAAATTCCGGCTCACGAACTGCCTTCCATTATTTGTTATAATCTGTTCGGGGAGTCCGAAACGGCAAATGATAGTCTTCCAGACAAACTTTTGACATTTGACATCTGTGATTCTAGCCAGTGGCTCGGCCTCCACCCATTTGGTGAAATAATCTATCCCAACAATGATGTACTTGTTATTCCCAGGGGCAGTAGGTAGGGGACCTAGCAAGTCGATCCCCCACCTAGCGAATGGGAGGGCCACCGTCATTGGAGTGTAGAAAATGGCTGGCCATCCGGGGACCGGCGCATATAGCTGGCATACTTTACATTTTCTAGTATGCGCAAAGCAGTCTGGTTGGATGGTTGGCCAATAATACCCTTGCAGGATGATTTTTCTGGCCAGTGTCTTGGGCCCTTGGTGGCTTGAGCAGATGCCTTCATGAATTTCTTCCAGTACCGTCGCCGCTAGATAGGGTGGGAGGCATTTCAAACATGGCCCCCCAAACGTCTTTTTGTACAACTGTCCATCCACCAGCTCGAACATGGAAGCCCTCCTCTGAATGCATTTTATCTGATAAGCGGGATTTTTATCTTGTGGGAGGGTTCCGTCTTTTAGGTAGTTGGTCATATCTATGACCCAACTGGGGACGGGATAAGATATGGCCTCGATCTGGAGCACCATGATTGCTGGGGTTGCCAAGGTTTGCCGATGGGCAAACCGTTGGATATGAGCTGGAATCTCCTGTGCCTGATCGTCGAGCGCTGCATTTTCCAATTTAGATAAGATGTCTGCTTCGGTATTTTCTATTCTAGATATTTGGTCGAGCACCACCTGTTCAAATTTGTTTATCTGCTCCTCGACTAGCTCTTTGTAAGCCTTCATTCTTTCCTCTTTAGTCTCAGCTGTGCCATTTATCTGATTTACCACCGATTGACTATCCGACTGGACTTTTAACCGATCGGCGCCCAGGGTCTTCGCGTATTTTAAACCCGCAATAAGGGCCTCATACTCGGCCTCATTATTGGTTACTTTGAAGTCAAAATGAATGGAGTAATATGCTTTGAACCCTTCGGGCGATGTGATCACAGCTCCGGCTCCACAACCCTTGGCACTAGCTGCACCATCCACATACATCTTCCACCATCTATCCAGCACATTGTTCTCTGAATCTATTTCCAAAGGCCGAGCGGTACATTCTGCAATGAAATCCATCACGGCCTGCCCTTTGATAGTAGGTCGAGGCCTGAAATCCACCTCATATTGCCCGATGAGGAGACTCCACTTTGTAATGCGCCCACTTTCCATTGGGTTTCTCAAGATGGTGGCGAGTGGCTGAGTAGTATACACAATTATCGGATGGGTCTGGAAATATGGTGCTAGACGTTTAATAGCAGCTATCAGGGCCAGTACTGTTTTCTCCAGTAAGGTGTACCTGGTTTCCGGCCCGTTCAAAGCCTTGCTTACAAAATAGATCGGCCGCTGGATGCCATCCTCTTCTTTCAATAATACCGTGCTTATGGCCAGGTCAGCTACAGCAAGGTACATATACAGGTGTTCCCCTGGATCGGGTTTTGTCAAAACCAGAGGAGAAGATAGGTATGCCTTGAAATCTTCAAAGGCCGTTTGACATTCGGTGGTCCATTCAAAGGGGTTGGTTTTTTTCATGATCTGGAAGAATGGAATAGCTCGATCGGCTAGCTTGGATAGGAATCTGCTCAGGGCTGCTAACCGACCGGTCAATCTCTGCACCTCCTTGAGGTTTCTAGAAGCTTCCATGTCCACAATTGCCTTTATCTTCTCAGGATTAGGCTCAATCCCCTTCTCGCTCATCATGTATTCCAAAAACTTGCCCCGTCTCACAGCAAAAGCACATTTTTTGGGATTCAGCCTCATGTTTGCTTTCTGCATTATCCCGAGCACCTTTTCTATGTCCATGATATGTATCTCCTTCTTCCGGCTCTTGATCAGGATATCATCAACATAAGCCTCCATTGTGACCCCCAACACCTCTTTGAAGAGCATCTCGATCATCCTTTGAAACGTAGCCATTGCGTTCTTTAACCCGAATGGCATGACAATATAGCAAAACACACCATCCGAAGTAACGAACGCTGTTTTCTCTGCATCGTCTGGGTGCATGAAAATCTGATGATATCCCCGGAATGCATCCATGAAGCTCAACAATTCACAGTCGGCCGTTTCATCCACTAACAGATCGATCCTCG
This sequence comes from Cuscuta europaea, assembly GCA_945859875.1. Classification (NCBI taxonomy): domain Eukaryota; kingdom Viridiplantae; phylum Streptophyta; class Magnoliopsida; order Solanales; family Convolvulaceae; genus Cuscuta; species Cuscuta europaea. The sequence continues at coordinate 1,308,029 of CAMAPE010000018.1, read as the reverse complement.
GCACCGGATAAGGGTCCATGGGACAAGCTTTATTCAGATCCGAGTAATCCACGCACATCCTCCAAGTCGATTGTTTTGGGGCTAGGACCACATTTGATAGCCATTCGACATGGATTACCGGACGGATGTGTTTTATTCTCAGCATTGTGGCCACTTCCTGCTTTGTGAAATCCCGCCGTTCGGTCGCTTGGTATCGTTTCTTTTGTTGTACCGATTTTGCGTCAGGCCGAACGGCAAGCTTGTGACAGATTATCTCTGGGTCAATGCCCGGCATATCTTCCGGTCCTCGGGCGAATAATACCTGAAACTTTTTTAGGACGGCAATCACGCCATCCGAATGTGAGCCTCCAGATCCACCCCGATAGCTACCTTTCGGTTCAGGGGGGGGGGGGGTCCAGGTCAATTTGCTCGAGGAGAGTGGCAAGTTCTGGATGCGTCTCGAACTCCGTTCGGTGGGTCTCCCTCCAAACTGTTAACCCGCATTCCACGGGTATTCATCTGCTTCAGGGCCTCTCTGTAGCACGTTCGGGCTGTCGCCGGATCTGTTCTGGCCACCCCAACCCCAGTGTCCGTGGGGAATTTGATGCACGAGTGGCGGACAGAGGCTATTGCCTCTAGATCTTCCAATCCCGGTCGGCCCAAAATGGCGTTATGGGCACTTTTTATGTCCACCACCACGAACGTCATTCGGACTGATGCCTTGTGCGTTTCGTCCCCAATTTCAACTAACAATTGAACGGTCCCCTCAGCCTCAATACAGTTACCGGTGAAGCTTGCCAGTGGGGTTCTTAGGTGGGTGAGTTGACTTCTCTGTCGGCCCATTTTCTCGAACGATTGTAAATACAATACGTTCACACTGCTCCCCGTCGAATCAAAGCATTGTCAATGCACATGCTCACCACCAATTCATCCCTGTGCGGGCTTGGCGAGTTAGGTAAATCAGTTGGCCCAAATGTGATTGGGTCCGTCCTTCCTTTCTTCTGGGGGGAGTGGAGATGGATCCTACATAAAGACTTTGCTCGAACCTTTTCCGTTCGGCGTTCGAATCCCCTGTTTCCCCGCCCCCATATATAATTTTGACCTCCATTCGAGGTTTCTTTCCGGGGCCTCCCGAGCCCTCTGGTTCGTCTCTGGGAGGAATATATACGTCATTCTGGGGCTGGGCATCACGTTGGGCACCCCGTCACCAGCTGTTGGGTTTCCTGACCGGCTTTAAAGTGCCTACCGCATTCGGGTCTTTACTTACGTACTTGCCCAGATGACCCCGCCGGATCAAGTCCTCATTGGCCGTTTGTAGTGCCCTACAAGCGTTGGTGGCGTGACCTTTCCTGTTATGATATTTACAAAAAGCAGACTCGTCTGCTCCCATATAATTTGAGGAATCAGTCGGAAGGGGAATGTTGTCCTTCTCGTTCTGATAAATGGTTGCCACAGACAGGACCGGGGGAGTAAATCGCCCTTGCTTAGGATGGAGAGCGGCCACTCGGGTAGGACCCAGCCGATCGGCCATCTTGATTGGGGCAGAAGGTGCAGCGACCTTGTCCCTGATCATAATCTCTTCTTCCAGGGCAGCATGCTTGCGGGCTCTGTCTAACACTTCGGCATACGCAGTACCCGGATACTTCTTCAAATCCTTGTATAATTCTCCCGTTCGGAGAGCGTTAGGGAATAGGGTGATGGCGGTGTCATCCGTCATGTTTCTGACCGTCAGAGTTTCGTCCCTCCACCTTTTCAAGAATTGATTGTGGGTCTCCTTGGAGTTCTGCTTTACGCTAGTCAGGTAGCTGAAATGCCGCTTTGGGTTGGCACTGGAGGCAAATTGGGCCAAGAACAACGTTGATAGTTCGGCAAAACTGCTGATCAACCCAGGTTGCAGGGTTCCGAACCATTCTTGAGCGGGTCCTCTGAGCGTACTAAAGAACAATCGGCAGATGGCAGCCTAGGGCGCTCCTAGTAGCATGAGTCCTCCTTGATAACTCCTTAAATGGACATGGGGATCGCCCACCCCATCATAAATCTGACCGGTCGGTGGTTTGGCACCTCCCTGGATATCCGCATACATAATTTCCCTGGTGAAAGGGGAAGTGATCCCGAGCTGGATCGGAGCAGGTTGTATGGGCGCCCTATTCATCTGATCTCTCATTTCATTCATCTACCTCCTCATTTCGGCCATTTCTTCCTTCTGAGCCATCATAGGGGGCGGTGGTGGAGTCCTCAAATCTGCATACTCCCGATCTCAGTGCCTCTGTGTGGCCCTAGTATAATTCCGTTCGTCATGCTGGAAATGACGGCCTATAGGAGTAGGTCCCCTGGCTTGTGACCCGATCGGGGTCCGGTCACTGGGAATACGATGTGTTGCTGTTGGAACGCCACGTCGATTATCTCGATGGGCCCGTGAGTGGGATGACGCCGTGGTTGTTTCTGTGTGGGGAGTATCCCATGTGAAATTGGATCCTCCTTCTTCCTCGTTTGCCATGTGTTGCATGACCTGGGCCATATCTCGCATGGCCTGAGGATTCCTCCTTAGGGCTTCAGGAATGACAAAGTCCCCATCACAATGAGGATATGATCTTCGACTGGATTGTCCCTGAGAGGTTTGGTTTCTCGGAGTTTGACTCCTTCCGTGACGGCGCGAACCATCATTTGTGTGATAAGAATTGATTCTGACCATTTTCAAAAATAGTTGTTTTGGATAATTGAATGTGAAACTTTTTGAATGTTTCCCACAGACAGCGCCAATGTTGAGGTTAAGTCCCGCAGATCCGAAAGCCCAACACGAACTTTGGATATATCAGGAATGGATCAGAATCAAAGTGTATAACGAAATATAAAAGATGAATCAACGAATACTTAAAAGCCCACTTGTATTAATTAACATGTTTGATTACAAGGAAGCTTCCCGATCGGTACGTCAGAACTATGCTTCTAATACAAGAAACGAGAGTAATAATGCTATTCTAGAGCTTGAGTATCAAAATGCTAACCCTTACAATGATATTAAACCTTCTATTTATACTAATGGAGAGCATGGGCTGTTCTATGCTGATTGGCCGTTGTTCCACCGACTTGATCACCCATGCTTCCACTTGCTGATGTCACAATCTGGCATTAAATGCACCTGGCCACTTGCTGGTTGCCCGTTGCTCGAACGGGATGCTGGATCATGCGGAAGACGCTGGCGAATTGGCCCAAGTATGATATATGACCCGATCTCCGTTCGGTATTCCTGCTTTCTGGCCCGGCCTCTACTTGGACCGAACCTCGTTCGGTATGGATTCTTCATTGGGCCTACTCATCATAGGGTAATGGACTCGTTGTTTGGGTTGGATATCCTGGGCCTTCTTAATCGGGGTATTGGGCCTCCGGGTCAATATCCCAACAGTTATAATAATTTGTGTTCAATATTTATCAGAAATATAGTAACTATAATTATGTTTTGTAAATAATTTTTAGTTCAGTAACATTCTAAAAAAACTCACATTTTTTAATTAGTAGTATGACGTAATCCTTTGTAAAAGGATTGTCCTTAAAATTTTAAATGATTATTCATATTGACAACGTTCCGAGACGATTAATTATGTCATTTAGATTTGGATTTTTTAGCACATATTACCCTAAGTCATCAAAAACTATTAAATCATGACATAAGATTATTAAATAATATTTATAGGTAATTAAGTTAATTATAATTTATATCAGGGAAAATAACTTTAAATGATATCAACTATCACCCATAAACCAGTAATAATACGTACTTTGGAAATGATTTTTAATTATACCAACTATTTGGATATAAAACAAAAATAATATGGGGTCACTTTTCATCAAAAAATACAATCATTTAAGACATTAAACCCAATAGGAATTTATCAAATAAATGATATTTGGAAATACCATTATTTGTCTCACACCGGAAAGCTATAAAACAATAAAGGAAAAATGAAAACTAATAATCCAACCTTTTAGCGGTATTTTTAAAATAATCTCACCTTTTAGTGATCTTCTTACTATAAATAATAATCCAACCTTTTCACATTATCATCATTGATTGGTCTCAGACCGGATGATGACTTGTTATTCCAGATTATTTTCCTTTCCTTGCAAAACATTAAAGCATAAATTTCACCTTTCACAAATCTTCTCCAAGCGGTCTCACATATCAATTTTCTCTTTTCTCCTTAAAAGTTTTTCCTTTTTATTTACCGTCTTGACTCTTTTATTCCCCTTTTGGTCTTCTTACTCTTATTTTTATTTCTTTTCATTTTTTTTCAATGTTTATGTATTTTATTTTTCCTTCTTTTTCTTCTTCTTCTTCTTCCCGTTTATTATTCTATTTTCATTTTTATATATTTTTTCGGATTAGTTTTTTTCTTATAATGATCTTTTTCTCACCATACTAACTTTTTACTTACACTTATTTATTTACGTTTTCCTTTTCTTACCTTGATTCCACCACTAATATATTTTTGAGAAAATAGCCCTAAAATAGGACTAAAATAATCCCTTAATACAAAAATATGACTAAGATCTTCTTATTCTACATTTTTACACTTACCATATATAACTTAATAAATTAATCATATTTTACATTATAATAAAAAATAAAAATAATAAATAGTATTTCAATTTATAAAAATATAGTAAAAAAACTAAAAAAAAAGTTAAAACTATTTTTTTAGAAAAATAAAAAAGTAAATAGTGATAAAAATCACTTAAAAAACTTTAAAAATAAATAAATATAGATAAAACACATTAAAAATATAAAAACTTTGGAGGTCTTTATTCTACAATTTTTATTTTTTCTAATGTTTTAGTTTTATTAATTTTATTTAATATTTATTTTCGTGTTTTATTTTAAATTTATACATTTTAAGTATAAATAAGGTTATATTGTTACTTTTATATTTTACTTATTAATGAAATATGAATTGCATTAAAACAAAGCAAAGTAGAATTGGAAAGCTAGGTCGATCCTATTTAGGGAATTTTGAAATTATACTCATATTTTTGCAATCAAAGTTTCGTTGAATACAATTTGAGGATTGTCCCCTATGTTTTTCTTATTTCTAAAAAATTGAAAGAAAATATAAGCAAGTAGCCCGGAAAAATATAAAAAGAGACTACAATGAATATGAATACATAAAAAGGAAAGAAAAATATTATGAAGAAAAAATAAAAATCATATGTGAGATCGTTTTGAGGAGATTTGTAGAAAGTGGGATTTATGGTTCAATGATTTGAAAAGAAAATGAAAAAACTTGGAATAACAGGTCATCAACCGGTCAGGGACCAACGAATGAAGATGGGGTTCAAAGATTAGATTATTCCTGAATTACGATAATGTAGGACTATTGTAAGAAGACCGCTAAAATGTTGGATTATTAGTTTTTATTTTCCCAACAATAAAATATTATATAAGGTTTTGAACTACTCCTATCAAGTTGACCTTTTCAAATGGATCCTTGGTCTTAACATGGTACCAGAGCAAATTCCGGTTGTAGTTTGACTACTTGTTTAGCACTCGTGATTAGGGGTAGCTTGTTAAGAGTGTGATTGGCTCATTTATACACCCCGATATTGTCCAACCCGATTTCGGATGAGAGGACATGTTAAAGTATTTGTCGCACACCGGAAAGCTATAAAAAAAGAAAATATTATATAAGGCTTTGGGTTATTCCTCCTATCATGTTGACCTTTTACGATGGAACCCCGAGTCTGAACAATTAGCAATTGGCTAAAAATTTAGAAAATGCAAATTGTGAGACGTACATATTTCTATATAAAAATAAGTCTTCTGAATAAACTATCTATATTTTATAATACACACACATAGGGAAATATCACGTGAGAAGTATGTCTTCGACTGAAAATTGTGAAGTTTTAACTAATCAAATCAATAAGCTAACTTTTAAAAAATACATTATAACTTACGGTTAATTATCTAAATAGGAGTAAAAGGTAGTCAAGAGTCACAAATAGGGACTACCTTGTTTTTTAATTCACTAGTAGGACTAATTATGTGTGCTCGGACAAATATAGTATATTGTAGTTATTGAAATGTTTTAATCATACTAAAATCATAAAAATAATTAAAAATAGTATAAAATAATAAAAAATTAATAAAATATTTATAAAATAAAAAATTTAAAAAATTATTTTTTAAAAAATGAATAAAAAAACGTAAATAGCCTAGCGTAGTCTTCCTTGATGGCAGAGAACTCAGCAGAAGATTTGAACGCCTCCCGAACGGTGGACAAATCCACATTCACCTCAGCCGGGCCGTCCGGGGTACGAGGAGCTATTTCTTCGAACTTCACCAAAGCAGCCTCAGCAGCAAAGACTTTTCCTTGAAAGACTCCAAGCTAAACCCTAAGCTCGCCAAGCTCGGTCTCGAGCCGTTCCTTCTCTTTTGCAAAAGCCTTCCGATCAGCCTCACCAGCAGTAGTAGCAGCAGCAGCAGCTTGCTCTGCAGAAGATTGAGCGATGATCAAATCCCGCTCCTTGGCCAGCCGGGCCTCCCTCAGCTGCAAGTTGTATAGCCCCACCTATAGGATTCCGTTCGGAAATAAAAGATGAGACGATATAGAACGAATGATAACCTATGAAACAAAGTACAGGGGAAAACAAACTACCTTCAAAGCCGCTAAGGCCAAACACTCCTCTACCTGCTCGACCGGCAGTTTAGGGACAACAAAGTTATTGAAGAAAGCGGAGGTGGACCAGATTTGGCTCGCAGATGAACCAACTTTCTCCAAAACTTCATGAACGGGATCTGCCAGAGAGATCCGGTCGACATGCCCAGAGAGGTTAACAGTGTGGGTCTCACCCACATCTACATTGGCATCCTGAGCAACCTGAAAGTGCTTAGAGAAATGATGCAGCTGATCGGACCCGAACCAGTCATCGATCAACATATCTTCGAACTGGTCCTGATGGGGAACCTGCTGAATAGGCTCAGGCTGCTGAACGGGCTGAGAAGACTCGACATCTTGATTAATGGCGGTGGAAGGATCGGCCTTGGGGTTCTTCTTGGCCTTCTTCCTCTTGCCCACTCCCCCGACAACAAAGACTCGACTATCATCCATAGCAGCGTCTGAATTGGAAAGTGAAAAAAAATAACAAAGGAAAAAGTTAGTACCGAGCGGCCTTATCGCATGGGAAACTAAAAAAGGGATGTTTCTCGCACGAGAAGGACCGCACGGCCCATGGCACTTGGTTTTCAAACAAGTAAACCCAGGAATATGGACAGTACCTATCCCGGATTCCCGGCTTTGACAAGCTGATCGTGAGTCAGGTACGTTATAATATTGCAAGTTTTAGCCTCCTCCACGGCAAAAACATCCTTACAGATCGTCTCGGTCAGAATCGGATCCGGTGATTTACGAGGGAAAGCGTTCCACCTATTTGGAACCAGACCATTCGGGACGGAAACGAAGAAACCCCGCTCTTTCCACCCCTTAATTGAGGTTAGATTGCCCTTAAAAAGTATATGTCCCGTCCGGGCAGTTGCGGCCAAATACCCATGGGTCTGCTGAGGGGCTACCTTAAAAACTTGATGAAATAATTCTAAACTAGGCGTGACCTTAGCATCTACACAACGGCAAATAAAGCCATCCATCACCCGATAGGAGTTCAGCATGACCTGGGCTGGTACGATTTCATAGAAATTTAAAAAAGAAACAAAAAAGGGGTGCAATGGAAACCTAAGCCCATCTTTAACCGAGTCTAAATGAACTACGACCATTCCAGGGGAGTGGCGCATTGGGTGAAGCCTAGCCTGCAAACGGAAGTCCACTGGGTTTGGAATTAGGGCCAGAATTTGAGCCCTGATGTGAGAAGTCAGTTTTTGCCGCCTTTCCCTAATCAATCTTGGGTCAATTCTGTGACGACGAACATCGCCCGGGGTCCAGCCGCCATGGAAGCAAGTTCATCACCGGACTTCGATCATCACAATTGTCGTCAGAAGAAGAAGAGCCGATGAAAGAATCCTCCGCCTCCGCCCTATTATCCCCCGCCTCCTCATTTGTGCCTTCAGCAAAAGGGACGAGTATGACGTCCACAACGGAGGTATCATGATTTTCCCCTTGGGAAGCCATTCCCGAATCAAAGGAGCATGATCGAGGACACATTTCGATCGAAGCAAAAGAGTAGAGGAAAGTTAAGGGACGGGAATACCTGAACACGAAAAAGCTTGAAGGACCTAGAGAGAAGGTAGAACAAAGGCACGAAGGAAATGGAAATTTGAAGCCCGTATCCAAGAAATTCAAGGACTATTTATAGCCTAACAGACGCCAAATCAATGACCAACCAGAAGGAGGCACGTCACATGGACTATTTGAAAGGACACATGTCGCATGGGAAAGCAAAAGCCAGTAATCATGACAAATATGGGAAAAATCAAACGACAACCGCAAATAAGGAAGTGACATACAAATTCTACTTCCCAGCGAGCTCTGAATCTCGGTCGTCATTCGGCATACAAGTTCTACTTCCCAATGCACTCACTATCATTCGAGACATCGGAAGTGAGAGAGTCGTGTTGGGGTATTGGACCAAAGGCCCAATACCTGGGCCAAGGGCCCGGATTATCCAGTACAAAACAGTTAGCCCGAAATCCAGACGAAGAGCGGACCCGGAGAGAAATATGTACCGAACGGGGATCAAGTCAACCAAGGTACTTGGGCCAAATCAACAAACGTTTCAACGTGACCCACAACTCTGATCGGGTAACGGACCATTGGCAAGTGGCGAAGTGCATTGAATGCTAGAGTGTGACATCGGCAAATGGGAGGATGTGCATTAAAGTGGCTGGATTAACAACCAATCAGCAAGGAGCACCCCATACCCCCATTAGTATAAATAGAGGGATTAATCTCATTGTAAAGGGTTAGCATTTTGATACTCAAAGCCTAGAATAGCTTTATTACTCTTGTTCTTGTATTAATCACTGTTCCGACGTACCGTTCGGGAAGTTTCCTGTGTAATCTGCGAATTGCATAATACAAGTGGACTCTTGAGATTATTATTATTCAGCTCTTATATTTTGTTATACCGTCGATTTATTATCCACATCCTGAAATATCCAAAGCGTGTGTTGGGCTTTCGGATCTACCGGACTAAACCTCATGTTTTTGCTTTCTATATTTATTGCAAAAAAATACATTGCAAATGCTTTGTCACAAAATAGTCTGATTTCTACTTTTATTATCATTTTTAATATCTTTTGAAGTGCTAACACCTCATATAATTTCTCAAGTAAACCACTCCTGAAAAGTACTGGTATAATTTACACACATATACACAAACACGTACTCCCATAACACCTTGCCTATTTTTGGATGTTACAAACATGTTAAATAAGTGGAGATTAATTGTACAACGAGGGGCATAGCTAGGGTGGCCAACGCTGACCATGACCCAAGCCAAATTTAAAAAATGTTACTCCATTAGTTTTAGCGTAAAATATTCCGTGTAAAAAATTTTTGAAAAAATATTTTTTGCACTGACCCCATCCAACTTCCATCCTAATGCCCTGACTCCGCCCCTGAGTACAACTAAAGAATTTTTAGCACTCGATCACCATGGCCAACTTTCCTTTTGTGTTCCTAAAAAAGATCTTGCAGTGCTGCAACAAAACGATGATGTACATCCTCAACCTTCCATATAATTCAAGAAAAGAATAAAGCATCCCGCCATTGAAAAAGGGAAAAATGAAATAATGCAGTTAAGGTCATGTCTGGTATTCTGGTAACACCTGAAATATTTGAATCGACTGATTCAATTCAAATACTGCTAAAACTGTACTACGTAACTTAAATTGCAAAGAGCCTGGGCTGAAAACCAATTATATTAGGCTCATATTAGACATGCCGCAAACTCTGTACCGATCGTTTCGTACCGAATCGCGGTACGAAAACGATCAGGTCGCTTCCCGGAACGCTATGCGGTATGGTCTTGGAGTCGTACCCAATCGCTGTATAGAGTCGATCTCAATCGATCTTGAAATCGATCCCAATCGATGTTCGAAGCGAATTTATTCTCCGTTTCCCTTCGTCGCACAGCTTCAAAACATCGTTTCCGATCGTTTCCGATATTTCAATCGTCATATTCCAGATTTCAAACTAAGGACTACGACTCTTAGTTTGCGTTTCGTTTCCCGTGTGTAAACAGAGTACGTATTTTGATGTTCGAAATACGCTCCTAGACTCTTAGTTTTTTGATCCCACTCATCAATTTTACTCTCTAATAACTGTTATAAATTAAGGCAAAATGATCTGCTTCATACGCCAACTACTCTTAGCAGTCTTTCTTCTACACTTAACTCTCCAAACAAATTTATTCTCTCCACTCTTGTTTCTAACTTTATACGCCACCTTTCTTCTACACTTAACTCTCCAGACTTTGGGGCATTCTTGTTTCAAAATGGTGTTTGGGTCTGCCTCTGCTGCATTAACTACACCACAGTCCCCAGCCACCTTTAATGTTGAAGATAGTGACACAGAAATTCCAGAACAACAAGTTACTCAACAAAGTCAATCTGCTACACAAGCTAAGGATGGTGTTGCAAGCAATGAGGCCAAACCATTGCTTGATGAAGTAACATTTATTGGAAATGGTGACAGTAAAAATGCAGGTGGTGCAAAACAGTGGGTTTGCAAACATTGCAAAGTGAAGTATACAAGTTCTTATACAAGAATTCATGTTCACTTCTTTGGAGCATCTGCGGGAAAAAAGGCAAAGATAAAAAGGTGTCCACCAGTCCTTAAAGATAGGCAACAATATGAAAGGTGATGAAACGGTTAGCAACACAAGAGGGGGGGGGTGAATTGTGTGTGTGTGGCACCGTGACAGTTTTTCGCACAGTTCTAGTGTGGGGTTCAGGGAATTGCGAAGTAGTAAAGTGCACAAACATTTAACGAGGAAAAATCCCTTGGCTCAAAAGGATTAAAAAACCTCGACCTCCCTCGGAGGAATTTTAAACAACTTCACTAGAAAGCCTTTTGTGGTTACAAGGTAAATTCTCCTAATCTACCCTTGAGCCACCCCAACTCTATCCTCTCTAGGAAGAGTTATGCATCTCTAGCTTGCGGGTAGAGAGCCTCTCAGCTTTACAACAAAGCTCTCACACACACGACCCCAACCCGAGGAAGCTACACTTTAGCTTTTCCTCAAAATCTAGTTACAAGATAAAGAAGGGAAAAGAAACTATATCTAGAACTTCGTGAGCAGGTCCAGGTGCCTTGGTCTTGAAAATTCTTTATAAGTATTTCTCTATGTAATTGCTCGGTCAAACACACTTGCTTCTCTTGATCTTCTGTCATATATATAGCTTCATGCAGGACGTCTGTTGCTCCTCTTTCCTTAATTGGTTGCTTGGTAAATTTATGGACTTGCCTTGATATTTTTGAATTGCTTATCTCCATAATATTTCTCATATTCCATCTCGAGATATGTAGGGAAGTCAAATTAAGATACCTAAGATATTATAATCACGTATACACGAAAGTAGCATACCAATCACGGGCAAGGAAATTATTTCATAAATGCAACGACTCACTCAAATCATGTGTGATTAATTTAAGTAGGAATATTTCAAGCTACTTAAATTTATTACCAAAGAAAACAAGTTGTGGCCAACTCTTAAAACGGCAGAATATTATTCTCAATATATGCAACGGATCAAATATGGAATATATTTCAAACAAGGATTACTTTTTAAATCTGTATAGCAAGAGAAAGAATTCACTTAACAAGTATAAGTGCTATGGTCAACTTCCAATTATAAATCATGCACTCACATCAAGTAAAGATACTTTCCATAAAGTATTTAAACAATATTTAATGAATGGATGTCAAGTCAAGTATGGAAAGATAATAAGCACCCAAATAAGCAAAATACGTATATATAGAGTGGACATGCATAGAAAGATATTTTTGCTTAAAATAATATTCTTGACAAAGTATAAGCACTCACATAAGGAAAGTATATTAATTGAAAATCAAGTAAGCGCAATCAATATTAATTCAAATCATATCACGGAACTAGAAATGGTTCTGCATTAGTTCCACCTACATGGTTAGTCAACAACACACTAATAATATCCATTTGGTCCTGAGGATAGTTCTGTCCTTTGTTTCGTAAGGAACTGTGAACGGTTCTGTCCCCCATTCCACCTGCATGGTTAGTCATCAACAAAACAACATACTCGACAAATTCTCCCTTTTTGTTGATGACAAACATTAGGTGCCATAATAAAGGTGTCCCTGCAGATTAGTAGCAATCATAAATAGTAGAACATCAACACATAAAGAGGCACCTGATTTTTCCCCCTTTTGTCATCCAACAAAAGGAATCAAAATAATGCCCAAATCAAAACACTTATTTATTCCCCCTTAGATGAGGCCGGAGAGGGAGGATGTTTCTTTGCGATACGCAGAAGCAAAAGAGATTGAGCAAGTTAATTAGTTTAGGAATTAATTAGACTGAGTTCAAGTCTAATTAGTTCAAATCTTTCTCTTCCCACATTCTTCGTAAAAATATCAGCTATTTGTTTCTCAGTGCTGCAATATTCCAGCTTGATTACCCCCCTTTCCACGCAATCTCTCAGAAAGTGATGTCTTATATGAATATGTTTTATCCGAGAATGCATGACCGGATCCTTTGATATGCTAATTGCACTTGTGTTATCGCATAGGATGGGCTTGCACTTTAAATCAACCCCGTAATCGCTTACTTGTTGCATGATCCACAATGATTGAGAGCAACAAGATGCGGCTGCTACGTACTCAGCTTCGGCTGTTGAAAGAGCAACTGAATTTTGTTTCTTAGAGCTCCATGAAACTAGACAGGGATGATATGCACTAATTAGTAGTGCATAAATTTATATTTTTATGATTGATTTGTGTGTATTGTTTACCGTTTTATTTAGTTTGTAAACATTTGTGTGATTTTAGTTGTAATCGTATTTTAATTCTCATTTATAAGTTGTAAAGTATAGTTAGGATTTGTGGTGTTGGAAAGGAAGACTTTGAAGAGAAGAAAACAAGAAATTTGACTGCCCAGGAGTGAAACCCGACCGGGTAGAAACCCCCACCCGGTCGGGTATGATTTAACAGACGAAATTGCCAAGAAAGTCACTGGACCCGGTCGGGTCCCCTACTTGACCCGGTCGGGTCAGATGTGACCCGGGAAAAAACGACATGCGAAGATCACCAGAACGTGGCGAATTATCTGATTTTGACCGGACCCGGTCGGGTAAGTACTTGACCCGGTCGGGTACCCGGCCAAAGGTGTTGAAAAACACCTATAAATAGCAAACTTTTTCTTCTCTAAAAATCATCCCTTCTTCCATACTCTTTAGCTCAGTTTAGAATAGCATTTCTTTATATTTTTCTACCTATGTTTAGTCTCCAAATGAGGAGCTAAACTTCCATTCTTGGTGTTGCTCTTGAAGCTTGTTGATTATTAAAGTTGTGAGTTATTTTCTTAACTTCTTTCCTTGAATATTAATTAATAGTTCTTTCCTTAATACCATCTCTATATTAATGTTGAGGAGTGTTGCTAAGATGACAATTAGTTAACATCTTGATATTAATTATAGTAGGATTCATTTTCTTTAATAATATTCTTCCTTAAATATTAATTAATTCCTACTCTTATTTTATATTAATATGTTGAACATTACTTAGAGGATCAATTAGTTTTGTTTCATATATTAATTATTACTAGAAACGATCAACGAATCGATGGTTAATCGTTGATGGTTTCACAAGTAAGTAACTTCGGTTTATTAATGCACGGTCGTGGTTAATTAACTTAAGAGGGATTAATTTTGTTGGTTAAACCGAAACCGCTTGTGTTGAGGTTATCAATCTCAATTGATTTCATCAAGGAGTTAGAAAGATTAAATGCTACTATTAAATCGGTATAAGACGTTGTTCTATATTTGATTAATAGTAAGGGTTATTAATGAACGGTCGTTGTTAATAACTACCCTCGATGAAGTGGATATACTCCCCGATTGAGTATTGGAGAGGGAATAAGTTATAGATATAACAATGATCGACTAAAATATATCAACAAGTGGAAAGTAGCAATGCCAAGTCCTTTTTATCTTCGAATTAAATCTCATATAGGTCGTTCATCTTAGTTTTTAATTAAATCAAATCACTCAATCCAAATCCCCCCTTTTATTTACTAAGTTTCATAAAAAGAGAAATATTCCTTTCCCTGTGGATACGAACTCTACTACGTATAAGTGTTTAGTATTGAATTTATTTTGACGTACCGTGATAAAGTACTCGTCAAATTTGGCGCCGTTGCCGGGGAAAGGCAATTATTTTTCTTTTTATTTTATCTCAAAAAAAAATTAAAAAAAAATATAAAGAAAAATCGTACTTTTCTATTTTCTGAGCTTACATGAGTAAATGGATACCAAGACATCATCCCTAAGGAGTCAAATTTCCGACTTGACTTCTCCAATAAAGGAGTTTATCTCATGTTCAAAATCTCAAGATATACATACATGCAACATTTGCATGTCACAAAGGCATCTTACGGATTTTTGCCCAGAGCTTCGAGAAGAAATCTTTGAACAAAGGAATGGTGTTGGTTTCCAAGAGAGGTATCATTCATTCTCCAACACATATAGCCCATACTCATGTTCTTATTCCAGCATGTCCACTGAAGACATGATCCGAGCTCTCACTATCAATGTGACAAATATGCAACACAATATGTCACAATGCTCGCAAGAAGCAGTGTCCAACGAACAGAACTTGGACAATCAGTTGAAACAAATGCCAAGCATTGTGAACCACATGGGCGAGGAGGAGGAAGAAGAGGAGCTTACGGAGAAAGCTCAACCAGAGGAGAACTTCAAAACTCAACTCAACCACCGGCCATTCCTGAGATCATGCCACCATTTCCTGAGGCTCTAAGGGAAATACAAAGGGTGGAGAAGGACAAAGATATCAATGAAATCTTCAGCAATTGTGAGTATAATTTAGACTTCTCTTTGTTCACAAATAAGCAAGGAATAACAGTGGGATTACACAAATATTTCATACTCCCTCTTATACCACCCGGATCAAACCCCCTTCCATTGACCATGCTTAATGAAAATCATGGACCAACAATCTCACAATATGAAGCGATAGAAATCTGGATATTTGATCCCGGAAAGGTCAAAATAAAGGGTCAGAAAATCAAGCATTCCTATGGAAGTCCTAGGAGTGAAAATGTGGTGAAGATAAACTATCATGATCCCAGTTTGAATGACTGAACACAATGATGGCGTCGTGCCGCGACGTTAACTAAGGCGCTTCTTGGGAGGCAACCCAAGCAAGGTACTGATAGAGTATATAGACTCGGACCCCGGGGTCTCACGACTATTGGGCCCGGACAGCGGCCCACACACATCTTACGGATATCATTTGTATTATTGTACTGCTTATATGTCATTTGTATGTAACTATGTACTAGATTAGTCTTTTATGTAGTTGGGCTATCGGGCCCATATTAGCGGCCCGGCCCATTATTCCTCTATTTATACTCCTCTTGGAGCCTCTTGTAACCCTAAGTCATTAGGACACAATTCATTCTACTACACTTCATCTTCTCCACACATTCTTGAGCTAAAATCTCTCCATTTATTACATTTTATACATACTTGGATCCCTACAATCCATCAATGGTGCTTTCATTGAGAGGTTGAACACAATCAAGTGAGAAAACCTCCCAAAACATTCAAAATTCATCCAAATCACAAAAAATCAACCAAAAATGTTCTGCAAAATGCAAAAAAAAAAGAATCTGGATTTTTTTCCCAGATCTGCCGGAACTGTCTTCTCCCTCCAGCTACACCGTGCTTTGGCGTTAGTGGTCGCAGCTCGCTGCTCCTCTTTCCGTCGCAGCGCCACTAGGCCCCCAATCCCCGGCTCCATCTCCTGGTCACACCAGCCACAGAGAAGGTACCAAGCCGCGATACATGTTCGGATCCATGGAGCTCCACGCCAGAGTCAGAACGACGGTGTTGCCTTTCCTTCGAACCAGTCAGAAAAGCAGCTCGCCTGAGTTGCATCACCACCGGTCGTAGCTTGTCGGCAGCGGCTAATGCAAACTCGCTCCACTTTCACGCCACTCGCCTCCTGCCACGGTCAGGCCGAATGTAGCTCAAGCTGCAAAACACGGGAGGTCCCCACCGGAGAAAACCATGAACAAGCATGAATCCTTCCCTCCTCTCTAAGGGCAGAGACGACGAACTTCGGTGAGACCTTTGTCAACACAGCCCAGATCCGAAACCCCCTCTCAGATGGCGGCTCACGGCGAATTTTCCCTTGTCCGACAGATCTCACCGAGGGCCATCCCTGTCCGCGACACGCCGGCACAAGGGTTCTCCACTCAAGAAAAGGCAGATGTTGAGCCGCCTGCCTAGATATTCGGCCTTGTGCCAGGTAGGACGTTCGTCTGAAGATGAAGGACGCCGCGAGCTCCGCCGCAAGTTCAGCCGCCTGCGATACCCTGCTGTTTCCTCTGGAACTTTTGTCCACACCAGATTGATGGAGGCAATGGGGGCTAGGTCAAAATCCAATGGCTACTCTTTAAGGCAAGTATGGAGTGTATAAGTCAAGGCCCATGAGGAATTAAATCATATCCAATCTTACGGATTCATGGCCCAAGCGAATTTTTCAAAAGGCTGGCTATCAACAAAACACTCCATTCCAGCCCAATTAAAAGCTAAGTACCCCAAATTTCCTCCTATTTATACACTTAAAATATTTATTAAGTGATAGTAGTATAATTATTACTGTTATTAATTATATTATTTCCACCACCATTATGGCGGGTTAAAAACCCCCGAGGTGGTGAAGACCATTATGAGGGATTAAAATTTCCCGAGGTCGCTAATGCTGCATTATTATTGGTATTATTATTTTTATCATCGCCATTAGAGCGGGTCAAAAAACCCCAGAGCGGTGGACCCGAGCTCTAGTCTACTGAACATCTTTATTTGATGATTTGAATTATATTTAGGTCCATCGACCTACCCTAGTCACCTTTATTTGGTGACTCGGGCATCTAAAAATGAGAGCCGCTACCGGCCGCATACGGCATTATGCCTAAGAGAGGTAAACGGTACGCCTCGTTCTTCGAGACGCTAATCGCGTCGCCCAAAAGCCGTTGCCATGAACAACGCACCTATTGTATTCCGCTTATTTTTTAGAAATGTAATTAGAAGATACCACGTGTCGTGTCAGCAGCCTTCGAGCAAAAGGCTCAGGTCTGCTCCACTTTGTATTTTGTATCAGCGAAGGGCTCAGGCCTAGCTGAGAGAGCACATCGTCCTGGCCCCGTAAGCCTAGAGTGAAACGCTCAGGTATGGCCGACGATGTCCCCAGGACGAGGGGCCCGCAAACGGTCCAC
The DNA here is from genome assembly GCA_945859875.1 of Cuscuta europaea. NCBI lineage: Eukaryota > Viridiplantae > Streptophyta > Magnoliopsida > Solanales > Convolvulaceae > Cuscuta > Cuscuta europaea. The sequence continues at coordinate 1,290,604 of CAMAPE010000018.1, read as the reverse complement.
GTCTTGAAACGGGAAGCTCATCGCGCCGTCCACGCGCCAGATCGCAGGACGACAGGCCTGAAATCATGGCCGAGGTGACAAAATCCCAAAACTCAGGGATGGGCAACGGCAGCCGTTGGAAACCAACCAAAAGTCTAGCCCGCGTCATAAATAGGCAACAGGACCCCCCCCCCTGAGATCACAGACGTTATAAACGAAGTCCGAACCGGCCGAAGGACGAGCACACCCTTCGGCTGAAGCCTGAAAGAAGGATACTCCCCGAAATAGGGAACGGAAACGGAAATAAAAAAAAAGAGAAAAGGAAAAAGAAAAAATAAAAGAGGGAAGCCGAGGACCGCGCGCACTCGCCGGCCTCGAGCAACAAAAAATGAAATCCCCACAACAATAATAAGTACATATCAGGCAAATACTACACATTATGGACGGAGCAAGACCATACATGCGGATTAGACGAGCGCCCAACGCCGTCCCTCATTTTCAGACGAGCGCCCAGCGCCGTCCTTCATCCTTAGACGAGCGCCCAGCGCCGTCCTTCATCCTTAGACGAGCGCCCAGCGCCGTCCATCATTTTCAGACGAGCGCCCAGCGCCGTCCTTCATTCTCAGACGAGCGCCCAGCGCTGTCCTTCATCTTCAGACGAGCGCCCAGCGCTGTCCTTCATCTTCAGACGAGCGCCCAGCGCCGTCCTTCATTTTCAGACGAGCGCCCAGCGCCGTCCTTCATTTGTTAGACGAGCGCCCAGCGCCGTCCCTCATCTCAGACGAGCGCCCAGCGCCGTCCATCATCTTAGACGAGCGCCCAGCGCCGTCCATCATCTTAGACGAGCGCCCAGCGCCGTCCTCCATTTGTAGACAAGCGCCCAACGCCGTCCCTCATTTTCAGACGAGCGCCCAGCGCCGTCCTTCATCCTTAGACGAGCGCCCAGCGCCGTCCTTCATTTGTAGACGAGCGCCCAGCGCCGTCCCTCATTTTCAGACGAGCGCCCAGCGCCGTCCTTCATCCTTAGACGAGCGCCCAGCGCCGTCCTTCATCCTTAGACGAGCGCCCAGCGCCGTCCATCATTTTCAGACGAGCGCCCAGCGCCGTCCCTCATTTTCAGACGAGCGCCCAACGCCGTCCATCATCTCAGACGAGCGCCCAGCGCCGTCCATCATCTCAGACGAGCGCCCAGCGCCGTCCATCATTTTAGACGAGCGCACAGTGTCGTCCTTCATCTTTAGACGAGCGCCCAGCGCCGCCCCTCATCTTAGACGAGCGCCCAGCGCCGTCCTTCATTTTTAGACGAGCGCACAGCGCCGTCCATCATTTTCAGACGAGCGCCCAGCGCCGTCCCTCATTTTCACACGAGCGCCCAGCGCCGTCCATCATCTCAGACGAGCGCCCAGCGCCGTCCATTATCTCAGACGAGAGCCCAGCGCCGTCCATCATCTTAGACGAGCGCCCAGCGCCGTCCCTCATCTTAGACGAGCGCCCAACGCCGTCCTTCAATCTTAGACGAGCGCCCAACGCCGTCCTTTATTTTTTAGACGAGCGCCCATCGCCGTCCCTCATTTTCAGACGAGCGCCCAGCGCCGTCCATCATTTCAGACGAGCGCCCAGCGCCGTCCATCATTTCAGACGAGCGCCCAGCGCCGTCCATCATCTCAGACGAGCGCCCAACGTCGTCCATCATTTCTCAGACGAGCGCCCAGCGCCGTCCCTCATTATAGGACCGGCTCCTCATCGTCGTTGTCCTCACATCACGACCGGCCCCTCGGCCTTGGCGTGATCATCTATCTCAAGACCGGCTTCCTCAGCGCCGCGAGTCTTGAGCCGGCGATCGGGCTCATCATCCCTTCCCGGATGGCGACCATCGCCTCTATATGATGATCGGCTTCACCATCGCCTCGTCATCATTATTTGGACCGACACCTCATCATCGTCGTCCTCATATCACGATCGACCCCCTCGGCCTCGACATGATTATTTATCTCGAGACCGGTCTTAGTCACCCCTTCCCGGATGGCGACCGTTGCATGGATCTTCGGACCGGCCCCTCAGTGCCTTCGTCCTCATATCACGACCGACCCCCTCGTCCTCGGCGTGATTATCTATCTCAAGATCGGCTTCCTCAGCGCCGCGAGTCTTGAGCTAGCGATCGGGCTCGCCATCCATTCCCGGATGGTGACCATCGCCTCTATATGACGATCGGCTTCACCATCGCCTCATCATCATTATTTGGACCGACTCCTCATCGTCGTTGTCCTCACATCACGATCGGCCCCTCGGCCTCGGCGTGATTATCTATCTCAAGACCGGCTTCCTCAGCGCTGCGAGTCTTGAGCTAGCGATCGGGCTCGCCATCCCTTCCCGGATGGTGACCATCGCCTTTATATGACGATCGGCTTCATCAGCGCCCCGTCCTCATATTATAGGACCGGCTCCTCATCGCCGTTGTCCTCACATCACGGCCGGCCCCTCGGCCTCGGTGTGATCATCTATCTCAAGACCGGCTTCCTCAGCGCCGCGAGTCTTGAGCCAGCGATCGGGCTCGCCATCCCTTCCCGGATGATGACCATCGCCTCTATATGACGGCGGGCTCATCATTGCCCCGTCATCATATTTCGGATTGGCTCTTTTCATCGCCATCCGCGCGTCACGACCGGCCCCTCGGCCTCGGCGTGACTATCTATCTCAAAACCGGCTTCCTCAGCGCCGAGAGTCTTGAGCTAGCGATCGGGCTCGCCATCCCTTCCTGGATGGTGACCATCGCCCTTATATGATGATTGGCTTCATTCTTGCCTCATCATCATATCATCGGATCGGCTCATCATCTCCGTCCGCGCATCACGATCGGCCCCTCGGCCTCGACGTGATTATCTATCCCCAAGACCGGTCTCAGTCATTCCTTCATCGGATGGCGACCGCTGCTTGGACTTTTGGATCAGCCTCATAGTGATGACGACCTCGCATCACGATCGGCCCCTCGGCCACGACGTCACACCCTATCCCAACACCGGCTTCATCAGCACCGAGTGTGTTGGGCTAGCGATCAGGCTCGCCATCCCCTCCTGGATGGTGACTATCGCCTCTATATGACGATCGGCTCCATCATCGCCTCGTCATCATATTTCGAACTGGCTCCTCATCATTGTCATCCGCACATCGCGATCAGCCTCTCGGCCGCGACGTGATTATTTATCTCAAGACCGGCTCCCAGCGCCGAAGTCTTGTTATAGCGATTGGGCTCGCCATCCCTTCCCGGACGGCGACCGTCGCCCCTATATGACGCATGGCTTATCATCGCCTCGTCCCCATATTCGGACCGGCTCACCAGCGCCATCGTCCCCACATTCGGACCGGTTCGTCAGCGCTGTCGTCCTCATATTCGGACCGACTCATCAGCGTCGTTGTCCTCATATTCAGACAGGCGTCCACCGCCTCGTCCCCCTATTCAGATATAGCGAACATCTTGCGGTCTCCGGCCGAAAGGCTAAAGGAGCCCAGAGTTCAGCCATATATCGCTCCGTCATCTTTATTTGATGACGCGGAGCTCTTATGCAGGCCCCTCGGCCGCACCATCGCCCCGTCGTCTTTATTTGACGACGTGGAGCTCTTATGCAGGCCTCTGAGCCATACATCGCCCCGTCGTCTTTATTTGACGACGTGGAGCTCTTATGCGGGCCCCTCGGCCGCACCATCGCCCCGTCGTCTTTATTTGACGACGTGGAGCTCTTATGCAGGCCCCTCGGCCGCACCATCGCCCCGTCGTCTTTATTTGACGACGTGGAGCTCTTATGCAGGCCCCTCGGCCGCACCATCGCCTCGTCGTCTTTATTTGACAAACGTGGAGCTCTCGTACAAACGTGGTCATCTTTATTTGATGAACCAGACATCATATTGTGGACAGTCGCTCGACCCATCCCTTAGTCATCTTTATTTGATGACTAGGACTACTAATCATGATGAGCTACCCACATCTAGAGATCGGCCTCGACCATCCAGCAGACGGGCACCGCTACAGCTCCATCTCCAGGCCGAAGGGCTCGCACCTTTTGTTTCATTTTGGGAGCATCCGGTGTACTCTTTTTCCCTCATTAGGATTTTTTCCCACATGGTTTTTCCTAATGAGGTTTTTAACGAGGCATCTCCCCATCGTGGATCAAAAGGTGTCAACCCTCGGCCCCCTGTTGAAGACATCATCCGACACGCATTACTCTACTCCTCTTCACCTCATTACACTCGCCTCAAGGAGTGGGGGACTGGAAGAGCGGGGGACTTAGCGCCTCTGTTAACCAAAGAAGCAGAAATTCAAATTTTTGTTCATGAAGTTTACTCACCAGACGGCAACAGATCAGCACACAGTTCTACTCTCTTTCGCCTCGAATACTCTCGACTCAGAGAGTGGGGGACTCCTGATAGAGTATATAGACTCGGACCCCCGGGTCTCACGACTATTGGGCCCGGACAGCGGCCCACACACATCTTACGGATATCATTTGTATTATTGTACCGCTTATATGTCATTTGTATGTAACTATGTACTAGATTAGTCTTTTATGTAGTTGGGCTATCGGGCCCATATTAGCGGCCCGACCCGTTATTCCTCTATTTATACTCCTCTTGGAGCCTCTTGTAACCCTAAGTCATTAGGACACAATTCATTCTACTACACTTCATCTTCTCCACACATTCTTGAGCTAAAATCTCTCCATTTATTACATTTTATACATACTTGGATCCCTACAATCCATCAGGTACGTTTACTTATTTTATTTTATTTTTACACTTTTCAAAAAAAAAATGACCTGGGATTGAACCCGGCCGGGTATAAAACCCCACCCGGTCGGGTTACCTCTAAAAACAAAACACCCGGCCAACCACCCGGGCGAGGCAAGAGCGGAACAATGATAAACCAAACACCCGACCGGGTAGACCCCTATACCCGGCCGGGCAACCCAACAAAAAACATTCTGCCCCGGGTGAACAGTTTACGCCCGACCGGGTACACAACCCCACCCGGCCGGGTATCTCGATTTTTTGGAAACCAGGCCATTTCTAAAAAAAAAATTAAATCACCCCCTTTGTCTTCCCTTTCGAACCACACCCCAAATTTCCTCCATTTCCAAAAGTCAAAAGCTTCATATCTCCTACATCCATCCACCAATTAAACCCATTTCATTCATCACCTCTTCCCCCTTTTCATCTCCACACCCACGAATCACCAACAAAACCTCCCAAAAAGTAACCAAAAAAAAATCATCTGAGACACAAGCACTAGGGACAGTGCTTTGATTAGCTTGGGGGGAGAGTTTTATGGAATACTCACATTCATACTCTTTATTCTTGTAACAAAAAATACAGTAAAAAAGCTTATTAAGTTGAAAACCTGAAAAGGCAACTTAAGCAAAAATAAAGCAAAAATGAGAGTGAGTTGTGAGGATTAAAACAGAAAAATGTGGGAAGCTGGGATGAAAACCCGAAAGGGCACCTAGGCAAAATGAGAGAACGAGAGAAAGTATTTTCTTTTATTTCTGCAGGATCCTAAGGGTAACAAAAAAAAGGTTGAGGTTGATAAAGAAATATGGAGTTGAAGACCCTCTTTACTGTTATATTTTTGGAGATATTCTTTATGTGCTTCTAAAAACACTCGTGGATGTGTGTGTTGATATTCTTGTCATTTTAAGGACTTTTTGGACCGGAATTGATTTACTCGAGACGAGTAAAGGTTTAAGTGTGGGGGTATTTGATATGCACTAATTAGTAGTGCATAAATGTATATTTTTATGATTGATTTGTGTGTATTGTTTACCGTTTTATTTAGTTTGTAAACATTTGTGTGATTTTAGTTGTAATCGTATTTTAATTCTCATTTATAAGTTGTAAAGTATAGTTAGGATTTGTGGTGTTGGAAAGGAAGACTTTGAAGAGAAGAAAACAAGAAATTTGACTGCCCAGGAGTGAAACCCGACCGGGTAGAAACCCCCACCCGGTCGGGTATGATTTAACAGACGAAATTGCCAAGAAAGTCACTGGACCCGGTCGGGTCCCCTACTTGACCCGGTCGGGTCAGATGTGACCTGGGACAAAACGACGTGCGAAGATCACCAGAACGTGGCGAATTATCTGATTTTGACCGGACCCGGTCGGGTAAGTACTTGACCCGGTCGGGTACCCGGCCAAAGGTGTTGAAAATCACCTATAAATAGCAAACTTTTTCTTCTCTAAAAATCATCCCTTCTTCCATACTCTTTAGCTCAGTTTAGAATAACATTTCTTTATATTTTTCTACCTATGTTTAGTCTCCAAATGAGGAGCTAAACTTCCATTCTTGGTGTTACTCTTGAAGCTGGTTGATTATTAAAGTTGTGAGTTATTTTCTTAACTTCTTTCCTTGAATATTAATTAATAGTTCTTTCCTTAATACCATCTCTATATTAATGTTGAGGAGTGTTGCTAAGATGACAATTAGTTAACATCTCGACATTAGTTAGAATGGTATTTTCTTCCTCTATATTAATGTTGGGGAGTGTTGCTAAGATGACAATTAGTTAACATCTTGATATTAATTATAGTAGGATTCATTTTCTTTAATAATATTCTTCCTTGAATATTAATTAATTCCTACTCTTATTTTATATTAATATGTTGAACATTACTTAGAGGATCAACTAGTTTTGTTTCATATATTAATTATTACTAGAAACGATCAACGAACCGATGGTTAATCGTTGATGGTTTCACAAGTAAGTAACTTCGGTTTATTAATGCACGGTCATGGTTAATTAACTTAAGAGGGATTAATTTTGTTGGTTAAACCGAAACCGCTTGTGTTGAGGTTATCAATCTCAATTGATTTCATCAAGGAGTTAGAAAGATTAAATGCTACTATTAAATCGGTATAAGGCGTTGTTCTATATTTGATTAATAGTAAGGGTTATTAATGAACGGTCGTTGTTAATAACTACCCTCGATGAAGTGGATATACTCCCCGATTGAGTATTCGAGAGGGAATAAGTTATAGATATAACAATGATCGACTAAAATATATCAACAAGTGGAAAGTAGCAATGCCAAATCCTTTTTATCTTTGAATTAAATCTCATATAGGTCGTTCATCTTAGTTTTTAATTAAATCAAATCACTCAATCCAAATCCCCCCTTTTATGTACTAAGTTTCATAAAAAGAGAAATATTCCTTTCCCTGTGGATACGAACTCTACTACGCTATACTACGTATAAGTGTTTAGTATTGAATTTATTTTGACGCACCGTGACAAAGTGCTCGTCAAGGGACCTAGGAAGTGAGCCATTCCAGACGTGCTTTTTCTATTTAGTAAATCACCTGCAAAATCAGAGTCTGAATATGCAATAAGGTTAAAATCTTCATTACGTGGATACCATAAGCATAGATTCGAAGTTCCTTTGAGATATTTGAGGATCCGTTTAGCCGCTTTGAGATGTGACTCCTTAGGATTTGCCTGGAACCGAGCGCATAGACCTACACTGAAAACTATGTCAGGTCTACTGGCAGTTAGGTATAGTAGAGACCCAATCATCCCTCTATACTTCTTTTGGTCCACGCTTGTTCCCTGTTCGTTTGCATCCAATCGTTCATTTGTTCCCATAGGTGTCGTCATTGTTTTGCCTTCGCTTGCCCCATACTTCTTGAGTAGTTCCTTAAGATACTTTTGTTGAGATATTTGAGTTCCTTAACTTGTTTGCTTGATTTGTAGACCAAGGAAAAAATTTAGTTCTCCCATCATGCTCATTTCGAACTCGGAACTCATAAGAGAAGAAAATTCATCACAAAGAGAATCATTAGTAGTACCAAATATAATATCATCAATATAAATTTGAACGACCAAAATGGTTTGACCAAGTAATGTGTTGCAAGTAGTCACGGATAATGCAACTAATTGTAAAGCGGCCAAGAGAGAGATCGAGAAGGTACATAAACATATTTTTTGGTCTCCTTGTTGCGTGCATACTTTGAATTTAATTTTCAAAGACATGGCAAAAGAACTCCAATGGTTACAAAATACGTATAGAAGAGGCAAGAACATTGTTAAGTATTTTATTAACCATACGCATGTTTTAGCTATCTTTCGTGAAAACTCAAGGTTGGAGTTGTTAAAGGGTTCAAAAACCCGGTTTGCATCCCATTACATTTTGTTAAAAAGGGCGATGGATTGTAGGGAGGCTCTTGCCTCAACTATTTTTTGCAATTCTTGGAGGGAAGGGGTGAGAAATGGGGATGAAAATGCAAGAATTAATGGGGCTAATGTTGCTGAAACAATTAAGAGTGATGATTTTTGGGATGATGTTAGAAATGTTGTAACAATTACTAAGCCTATTTTTCTACTTATAAAATTTTGTGATGGTGATGGCCCAAAAATGGGTGAAATATATGAAAGGATGGATAATATGTTGGGGGAAATAAAGGACATCATGGTGGATAATGTATATTCTTGCTATTACCCGGATATTGAGAAAATAATTGTAGCTACATGGGAGAAGATGACAATCCAACTTCACTGTTTGGGGTTTGCATTAAACCCAAGGTTTTACGATAAATTCTATCTTGAAAAATTGGCCCTGAGTGGTATTGCAAGAAAAGAACCGAATCAAGATAAAGAGGTTGTGCTTGGTATTATGGAAGCTTTAAAAAGAATTGCAGAAAGTCCAGAAGAGGAAAGGCTATTACGAGAGCAATTTGCCACATTCCTTATGAGGAAGGGGGTCTATTCAATGGTGGCAACACAAGCGGATTTCATGACAATGGATGCAATTGATTGGTGGTCAACCTATGGAGCTGCAACACCAGAATTAGCCGAAGTAGCAAAGAAGGTGCTTTCACAACCGATTAGTAGCTCTTTGATCGAAAGAAATTGGAGTACATATTCCTACATTCATAGTGTGAAGAGAAATCGATTGAATTAAAAAAGAGTCAACAGATTGGTTTTCATTCACTCCAACATTTGACTCCAATCACGGTTTTCAGAATCATATAAAGCCGGTCCACACAAATATTGGGACATCAATCCCGAGAGCACATACATAGAAGGCTCAAGTTCAAGACTCGAAGACATGGCTTGAGAGAATCGAGAGGATGAAGACGTGGACAAGGGGAAAGGAAAGAGACCTCGAGTTGATTAGTCATGTACTTTTCTTGTTTGAACTTTAAATCAATGATTATAGTACTGTGTTTCTGTTTTGCTTGAAATGTTTCTTGAATATTAATGATTTTGCTTTTGTTTAATGTTATGAAATCTGTTTTTGTTCAATGTTGAAATCTGTATTCTGTAATTCAGTTTTATATTTTTATTATAGTACCAACATATTAGGTACAACGTACCGAACATATGGTACATCGTACCGAACACATACTGAAATGAACATATCCCCCTCTGAATCGGATATGCTAGATCTAGCAAACCGCGTTCCCGTTCCTTATTCCCGTATCGAACTGTACCGTGAACCATGTGACTATGATTAGGCTTAAACATTAACGGGGTGGGTTAAATATGAAATTTTTTAAAAATTACACTAAAAAGTTGAAAAAAATTTAAGCTGCTCTAGGCTTCAGTCTACCATAGCCCATACATATATCCTCCTGTGCATAAAATGAGACTAGGATAGTACTCCCTCCGTCCCCCTAACTTTGTTCTATTTTAGTTTTTTTGTTCGTCCTATTAAGTTTGTCTTATACCATATTTGGTAACATTTGAGTGACTACAATTCATTCTTACTTTATTCACACATTATCAATTCAATATCAACCACACAATTCTACTTTTTCTTAAAAATCACACCACACCTCTTTCTCCCAAACTTAGGGGGAATGAGGTAGTATTACTTTTAAAGAGACTTGTTCAAAAGAAAGTCTAAGTTCAAACAGTGATTTATTAATTAGTTGTCTCACAAATAATTCTTCTCAATCTTCTTCTAAGGAGTTTAGATATGTGAAATCTCATTCAGTACTAGTGCCGTTAGTTAATTAAACTGTTAAGTGTAATTCTTCCTCTAATGCTTCTAGCTATCATTACAATGTGAATGATGAGAAATCTCAACAGAAGAGATTTCAAACATCGCCTATAATGTTTGTGATGATGTTTGTTTGACACATCCCTCTCAAGGTGTATTCAGTCAAACATTTGAAACAATTATGTATGAAAAAAATATTTACTTCTTGAAAATATGGGTCATTGTTCATCTTTGTTGAAATTATTATTGCTCAAAAGTGGATTCCTAAATCAGAATCCCAATTATATAACTCTCCTAAAGTTTTAAAAGTCGAAAGAAACTCATTTAGGAACAAAAAAAACATTTCATAATTTTTTTTTGCTAGAAATTAAAGGACGGACTCATCCGAAAATGGGTACCAAAAATTTCTTCTAAGGCTGTTTTCATAATTACCCCCAATCCTATGATGCTACACACTTACAGGATGACCTTTGCAAAAATGTTAAGCTCTCAAATTGCATAGTAAAAGATTAACTTCATAGAAGATAAGTCCATGATCTTATATACTATCTCAATAGTTTATATTTTACGGGTGTTGAGCAATCAATCAATCATTACTGTGTTTTCATATTTAATTTCAAGGGAATTAATTGTTAGTATATATGTCCTAGCGACAATCACATTTTGGAGATATATGTGCTTGATCACATTCAATTTTATATATTTGATATATACGGTATTACACATTGATGATTAAATATTTCAATTGTCAATATCTTATTCATAATTGTGTTCACTTGGACTTATGTTGTCAATAAGTAAGTGAGAGCTTATATGATATAACATAAGGTCCTAAAATAGCCTCAATCAATGATCATCAAGAATGAGATATTGATGATATGCGATAATATTTGTATGTAGACTGCATCATACTTTTAGAAAGTATAGTTGATCTCACAACTATGAGTTCCTGTAATTCATGATGGTCACATAGATATTTTAGAGAATATTGACTTAACCACCGAAAAACCATTGGATAAGTTCTATTCATGTGTCTATGGGATTATCGGCGTATAGAGTAGTGTAATAGTCCTCCGACTTGAGGTTAATACGTACTACATGTGCGGAGTGATGTACTTTGACCATGACCAACGCTTGCACTCCAATCGGGGGACACGACATGTGTTGGGTGCATCACGAAGCACATGGAGCAGTAGTTGAGCCAAGAAAGAATTCATTCCTCATTATAGATTAAGAGAGAACATTCTACTTCTCATATTTAGATGGATCATAAAGTCATTGGCCAATGCAAAGATATATTCGTGGAATGAAAGGACCGTATCACTATGAGCTCTATATTACAGGGAGTTTGAATAGTCCTCGCAAACGTCCTTATATACTAAGTTTGTCTGGGAAATCGTCTAGGGATTCTACTAAGACCTTAATTTGATTAGTGCTTAATATATAAGGCCCTATGGGTCACACAACAAGTGATTATACCTTTCGATTGAATTGTTAGAAGGAATTAAATATTATTAATAGGATTAAATAATATTTAATTCATAATACTGAAAATGGATTAAATATTAATTAGATTAGACATATTTTGTTCTTGAAGATTGAAGGAGAGTTCTATTTGATAGAATTAATTAAGTAAGATAAATTAGATTTCTCATACTTAAATAAGATGTATTTATTATTAAATAAAGTAGATATTTTCTTTTGTAATTTGGAATTAAAAGAAAAGTAAATAAAATAAATATTAATATATAATAATTACAAAGTGGCGTGCAGCCACATCTCAATTATTATTATTATTATTATTATTATTTTGTTTTATTTTATCTTCTTATTTAATTAATTAGGAGTATTGGTCCTAGTAGGATTAGAAATCATTAATTAAAAAGGCTTTCATTGTGATTGGAAAACTAGTTTACAACTAGTATAAATACATCATCCTCCTTCATAATTCTGAGACCAGTTTTCTAGATTCAGTAGTACCAATTTATTTCCCTGTGAAGAGATTTCCTAGCCTTTCTCTATGGGAGATCTAACCGTTCTTTCGGAAAGGAGAAATCACGTGGATACCTAAGGTCAAGGATTATCACCGCTAGGTTGGAAGATCTGTAAGTTCTAACTCAGATCTACTATTATTGTCATATTCGTTGTTTTGTCATAATCAGGGAAGATCTGTTTGAGAAATTTTTAAACTTCCGCTGATGTACTTTCGAGATACGTTACATCAATTTCCTAACATCAATATCATGGTTATGGATCGTATTGAATTTGATACATTTTGAAATTTAGGATTCTATATTTAAACGTTAATCTCATTAGAGTAATTCATGATCTTGTATAAAGTAGTTCAATAGTTTATATTTTACTCGTGTGAGCTAAACATTTGAAAAACAAAATTAAAACACAGTAACTATGTTTCAGTTTATTGAATAAATGAATGATCAAAATTTCTAACTAATACTACAAAAGAAAGCACTCCATGAACGTTTAAGGATCCAAAACGATGCACTTTATCGTTCACGAATTCAAATGTGCACATTTACATTTAAACTTTTACACAGTTAAAATGCATATTTTCCAATTTTTTATATGCACATTTCTGTTTAACATGATGCACGATACCCAAATCCCGATATGGTTTTCTAATATGATTCTTACTCTCCGTTTGTCCGAGGCAATTTGGGACCCTTCACGGTGGAATTGTTTGATGAAATATTTTGATCATGTTCTTCAACAAATCTAGTTTATGCCCACCAAATTTCAGCTTAAAATTCAGCCGGAAAGGCAGTTTAATAAATTACTTACAAATACTACGCTACACACACACATAGGGAAAAGATCACGTGAGAAGTGTGTCTTAGGTTGAGAACTGTGAAGTTTAACTAATAGAGACAATAAGGAAACTTATATAACAGAAATCATAACTTATAAATCCAACAACTCTAAACCAAAAGTATAATTTTATAGTGAATAATTGAGAAAATATGAGATTACAATGAAAAACACTAGTAGTATTTGAAAAATATTTACAAAAAAATATTTATCAAAAAGATATTTATTTACTCACCAAGACATATATGTCCTAATAAACTATTAATATGTTAAATACTCCCTCCGGTCCTAAATAAACTTCACACTTTCCTTTTTGGGTAGATCCAAAATAAACTTCACACTTCTTCTCCCTTCCTTATTGGGCAAATTATCTACATCAAAACAATGCAAAACAGTGCCAAACAGTGCCAAACAGTGTCAAACAGTGTCACACTAGTGTACTCTACAGTAAAGTCAATATATTTCCTTAATTTGTGTGAAGTCAAAGTGTGAAGTTTATTTAGGATCGGAGGGAGTATAACGTATAAAGTCAAACGTTTAACGTTTACAACTTTTTAAATTACTTTGCAGTTTTCATCCTAAGAATACTTCTCACCTTATACATGGGGAGCGGATCAGGTGAGAAATGTTCTTAGGTGATTTTACTTGGACTGTAATTCATCCCAGACCAGACCAGACCAAAACAGACCAGACCAGATCAGACTAAAACAGATCAGACCAGACCAAACCAGACCAGACCAGACCATATTTTATTTTTATTATTATTATTATTATTATTATTATTATTATTGTTATTATTATTAGTAGTAGTAGTACTATTACTACTATTACTATTATTACTATTATTACTATTATTATTATTAGTAGTAGTAGTAGTAGTAGTAGTAGTAGTAGTAGTATTGTTATTGTTGTTATTATTAATACTTGTACTATTTTATTATTGTTCTGTATTTGTATGATCTGCTTCGGTCCGGGATTGAAATCAATCCAATTAAAACGATAACAATTTTCGATAATTTGGAAGGAATATTATTATTTTTAATTATAAATGAATAAAATATAATTATTTATGGATTATAATAAATATATAAAAAAATAAAATCTTTATGCAAAAAATATAAAAAATAAAATTTCAGACCAGACCAGACTAAAAGAGACGAGACCAGACCAGACCAGACCCGACCAGCAAATTACAGTTCAAGTAAAAACATCCTTAGACTGAGAACTGCGAAGTAATTTAAAAAGTTGTAAAAGTTAAACATTTGGCTTTATAAGATATGTTTAACATATTAATAGTTTATTAGGACATATATGTCTTGGTAAATAAATAAATATCTTTTTGATAAATATTTTTGTGTAAATATTATAATCACGATTATAATTATAGAAAGAAATATAATTAAAAATATAATTATGGATATAATTACAATTAGTATAATAGGTATAATAATTATACCTATTATAATTTTAATTTTAATTATAATTTTTTAATAATTACGATTATAATTATATTTATAATTATAATTACAATTATAATTTTAGAAATATTCAAATCAGATCAGAAAGATTCAAGTCAAATAAGAAGGATTCAGATCAGGTCAGAAAGATTCAGATCAGACCACATCAGAACGATTCAGATCAGACAAGAAAGATTCAGATCGGATCAAATCAGAAAGATTTAAATCAAACCAGATCGGAACTTAAAAAATTTAGATAACCCGAAGAACAACTTTATAATAGCTAATGAAGAACAAATCCAAGTTCTAGACGGATTACCCGAGGAAACCCCAGAAAATAAGTGGTGTGAACTTTATAGCTCTAAAAAAGTTGAAGAACAATTTGCTGCTGGGTTTCACCACCGGTATACCTCGGACTGCAATTGCACACAAAATGGTCCCGCAAATTCACTACCCTAATTTCATTTCGCTCTCGCTTGTTGCCATCTTCGGCCTTCATATCTGCTTTGCACTCTCTTCGATTACTCCATCTCTTCCTCCTGGGACCTTACACACATCTTGTTGTTCTTCATCTCTTGATAATCGTATACACAAATCAGCTTGGTGGTTAAGGATTCATTCTCAGTTTTGGCTCCCAAATCAGCCCCGTCGACTCAAATTGCAGAAGTTCGTACATAGATGAATACTATGTACACTTCTTCGAGTTTTATATATGTCCTCATCTTCAGCTCAATCGAATCGAAGCTTCCCAGTCAAGTTTCCTCCAGAGCAGATGCTCTAATTTTGTCTTCTCCTACGACAGATGTCACCGATCCAACATTGTCTAAGCTACGTTGTTGGCTCAATTGATCTTCGGTTCAATCTACAAAAGTTTCCGCACATGCTTCTACACATACACCTCTTCAAGTTTTATCCCTGACTCAATCGAATCCTCCCAGCCAGGCTTCAGCTAGAGCAGATGCTCTAAGTCTATCTTCTTTGGTAACAACTGCATCGGTCCAGTATCATTAGCTTCAATTGTTGAAGCTATGCCTGGGTTGAATTGATATTTCTAGTCCGCTGAAACAATTCATAAGTGTGAGTGTTTTTTGTGTGGATTCTGTTTCTGGCTTCTATGGCCATAAGAGGTGATCTTCATTTATCTTACTCTTTTTATTCTATTCTAATAATTGCTTTCTTAGAAACTCACCTATGCCGTTAACATTCAACACAACTAATTTTTAATAGGGATAAATTGATTATTAGGTAATCTGACTGATATGGGAGGGATGGGATTCAGGTAAATAAAATGTGATTTGTTTGGACAAATATGATCAGTAGCACCACTATCAAGAAGCCAGGGAGAGTTTATACCAGGATTAGGCAGATCGTGATTGGTGATGGTATTGACAGCTGAGGAAGAATTCTGAGATTGTTGAAGTAAAGCCATTAATGCATTATAGTGATCCTTGGTGAAAGTAAAGGCATTCTGGTTGTTATCCTCTTCCTTAGCAAGAGAGACTGAAGCAAATGGAGATATAGTACCAGCAACATTAGCAGAAGACTTGATGTCAGCGGTAGTAGTTTTGTTGTTTGTATTATATCCAGGTGGAAAACCATATGTGTGGAAGCAGGTGTCTACTGTATGATTTGTCTTTTTGCAGTTTGTATTTTATAGTATGTCTACTGTAAAATATTACTTCGTATTAATTTCAAGGGTCATGCTATGGTGCTTTGAAAATTTGGAAGGTATGGTGCATCTCATTGTGTGGGCAAATGAAATATTGACACATGAAAATAGTGGCACATGAAATAGTGTCATTAATGAATTGACTTGGAATGTTATTGGGTGAGAAAGGCAAATGTATGGTACACTCCAAATTTGAAGAGGTACCATAGAATTCTCCTAATTTCAATTGATCTATCAAAAATGTTTGAGTTATCTGTCAATCAAGTATTGATGGACTCGGGCCGGGTCGGGCCCGGGCCGGGCCTAGGCCCGGTCGGGCCGCCGGGTAGTATGACATGGGCCCGGGACCGGCCCGAGGGTTGGACGGGTCCGGTTCGGGCCGAGCCACCCGCCCGGGTCACGGGTCGGGTCCGGTTCGGGCCGGGCCGGCTAATTTTTTTTTTATAATTTATATTTTATAGTTTATAGTTTTATACGAGTATTAAAAACAAACTTCAATTGCATTTATTTGAAATGAAATAGGAACTACATTTGAAAATTAAAACAAACTTTAAGAGAAAACATTTTGAAAATTGTAATCAATCGAAACTTCCCGCACCTCCCGATCCTTTGGCTTTGTCACATGACTTCATATGTTTGATTGCCATCCTGAATCCGCCTGAAACCCCCATGCTACATTTTTTCTCGCACCATTTGCAAATTGTGTACCACATCCCGGTCTTCGGGTCCTTCTGCTTATCAAAATTATACCGTATAATGGCATCTTGATTTTCCATCTTAACTTCTTAAGTATAAACTATAAAGTAGATATATAAATAATAAATATAATATATCGGAGAATAAGAGAATTAGAGAGTAGAGAGTTAAGAATAGGATTTAGGAAGAATTGGAGAAGAGATATGAAAAAATGTTTAAGATTAGGAGTATTTATAGGGTTTTTTACCCCCCACCCCCCCCACCACCCCCACCACCCCACCAGCCAACCCCCCCTTTACCCCACCCAACGGCTATATAGCCGTTTGGGTTGTCCCTAGCCCCACCCCCAACGGCTAGTAGCCCAAACCAAAAAAAAAAAAATTAGACCCGGGTCACAATAATCCAGCACCGAGCCCGCCCCGCCCCTTCCCACCGGTTCGGGTCCATACCCGGTCCCGGACCGCCCGACCGGGCCGGTCCCGGGCCCGCACAGTACCGGGCCGGGTGGCCCGAACCGAATCCATCCCTACAATCAAGCAAAAAACTCAATGATGCAAGAAAATAAAAAAGGTCTGATCCAAATTCACTTTGCAACTCAACCTCTCTGAAAACAAAATGATTTGCAACAAAATGAAAGTAGAATGTAAAAAGGCCTGAGGTTTTCCTAGAGTGTGGAACCAGGTTTCACTCTGTTTTCTAAGTTAATTACACGGTACTAATCTTGCTCATAATTTAGGATTGCTTATATGTATAGGATGTTGAAGCTATATGGGCGGAGACCGGGGCGGTTGATCTCTGGCAAATGGTTTAGAGCACTTACAACCTATTCGATCCATTTTTTAAAAAATTAGCATTTAGAGTTTAGAGATTATAAAATATTAGTTTATTTGCAGTGAGTGGAGTTAGCGGTAGGAGTGGCGTATCTAGAATTTTTTGTCGAGGGGGCAAATTTGCACTATGAAAGTTGTGCGCTACCGTAATTATAGTTGCAGAAATAATGCAACTATAAGTAACATTTATTAAAAAATATTATAACATATTTTACTTTTCATTTCTTCTAAAAGTATCTTTATATTCCTTTTAGATTTACGTTTATTTGTTTATGTAACTTCACATTTATAGTACTCCATCGTTTCAAAATGATTTCTAATGTCAAGTTTTCTTTATAGTTTTCAAAAATGTAACTTTTAACAAATAAAACTAATTTAACTACTTGCAGGGATGATTTAATTTTATCGTTATTCAATCATAAGACCGTGAATTAAATTCAATTTAGGATGGATGAAAGAAGAATAATAATTATATAATTTGTACATTCAACAAAATTTAAAATTTTGGTAGTAGTCACTAAACTACACTGCATATTAAATGATACTGAGTATAAAAGATTAACACTAAATCTAAAAAAGAATCATAAATTAAGCAAGATTGCACAAGATTTAAGAGGCAAAACGAATCAAACAATTAAAAATGCTCCGATTACCGAGAATCAAACCTACATTAAACGCTGAACCGGACCGGAACCGGAACCGGAGCCGGCGGTTCGGAACCCCCTTGAACCGCCCCTTCAAGGTTCCGGTTCAGGTTTGAGCATTTGGTGAACCGTGAACCGCCAAATTATTATTATTATTAATTATTATTATTATTATTATTATTATTATTATTATTATTACTATTACTATTACTATTACTATTACTATTACTATTACTATTACTATTACTATTACTATTACTATTACTATTACTATTACTATTACTATTACTATTATTACTATTACTATTATTATTGTTGTTGTTGTTGTTGTTATTATTATTTTTATTATTATTGTTATTATTGTTATTGTTATTATTATTATTATTATTATTTTAACATAAAAAGTACGTAGTACATAGTATATTTTACAACAAAACTTCTGGTACCTTTTCTTGAATGGACTTGTCGTGCCACAAGACGTAAGTCCTGCTAGATTCGTACGGTGTGGAACCTGGAGTATCAATTATTGTAACATCGTCCCCGAGTATATTTACTTTTTGGTAAATCATGTAATAAACCTTGAATAATGACTTATAAATTTATGAGGTTGAAAATTTTTTTTATTACCTTTGCGTGAATAGTGAATTGCACGTGGGGCCCACACCGGGAGCGGGGACCCCCGATAATTCTGGGACCACATATTATATTCATCTTGATCTAGATAATATGTATATGGTGGTAGATATTTTAGTTGGGCCATAGAAAGGGTATAGGATTGACCCGTCGGTCAAACGAGGCCCGATTATCGATATTGGTAATTTATCAGACAACAGCCCGAAACGGATTTCGGAGACTTCTAAATTAAAGATGAGGAATGTATATTCATTCTAAGAGTCCATAATGATTGCAAACACATAATATATTTTATTTGACCCGATAAAAAAAATATAATTAAAACAGTCCGAAAAATACAACTTTCGAGACCGATTGTACACCTCGGGAGTTAAAGGGTTGAACTCCCACATGTGTGAGGGCCAAGCCACGTTTTTTGGTCACAAATGCCAATGGTTGGCCGGCTGAAATGAGAGGAAAGGGGTGAGAGAGGTTGAGGTGAAGGGGATGACATCTAAAGGACATGAGGTGGACCTCCCATCCACACTCATTTGTCCAATGAGATAAAAGGACCATTCCTACTCCCCTATCCCTCTCATTTTCGATCAAGCCTATCAAGTGAAGAGAAAAACCCCTGCAAAGCTCCATTCCTCCATAGCCAAGTGAGCTCAAGAAGACAAAGTCCAAGGAGGAAGACTTAAGGAAGAAAAAGTGAGGAAAATGTGTGGTGATTAAGGTAATGATCTTATATTAACTTTTCCTCTACTCTTTAGCTACCATATGGATTATACATCATATGAGGAGACCCTAGGATGGTTCTACATGTTTAGAAGTGTAGAATGAAGGGTTGGAAGGTAGTTCTAAGTCCAAGAATGGACTTAGAAGTCAAAACGACCGATTCGCCGGAAAAAAATCTTTTAGAGGTTATTTGTATTGATATAAGTTTTGTTATGATAAAACCATGTTAGGGGCTTAACTAAAGTGTTTCTAGAGTTCACCGGAGTTCGCCGGAGTTTCGCCGGAGTTTCGCTGGAGTTTCGTCAGAGTTCAACCAAGGAGCGTAGAACGCGCTTAAGCTCATTTAAGGTGAGTGGACGGCTTAATATCTTATAACTTTTGGGTTAATTATGATATTACCTAAATAAATGTTATATGTATTCATAATGATGTTTAAAAGATATTTAAATATGTGATTAGCCAAGATGATTAGGCATATATGAAATGAAGTACGTGAATATGCATGGAATGTGATATGAGAATTTCTATAAAAGTGCATGCTATGTTTGAAAGGTAAAGGAAGCATAAAATGAATATTATTAACTTAATATATATGATGATTAAGTTGATATGTATAAGGCTCGGAATGACGGTTAACGAAAACGTTGACCGATTGATGATGGATTAATTAATACTGGTTGGTTTTTGTTAATTATAAATTGATATAAATGCATGGCTTTGCATGAATTGAGATACATAAGCTTTATGAATTTATTTAGCTATGAATATGATATAGACTCTATCTAGGTTGATAGGAGGTTGATCATTGGATGGTAAACTTGGTGGAGGACCCTAAGACTTGGAGTCCTTAACACTCATATTATAAATTGGTGGAGGACCCTAGGACTTGAAGTCCTTAACACTCATATTATAAATCGGTGGAGGACCCTAGGACTTGAAGTCCTTAACACTCATATTACAAATTGGTGGAGGACCCTAGGACTGGAAATCCTTAACACTCGAATTATAAATTGGTGGAGGACCCTAGGACTTGAAGTCCTTAACACTCAAATATATATATATATATATATATATATATATATATATATATATATATATATATATATATATATATATATATACTGGTGCAGTACCCAAGGATTAGGTTATCCTCAAAACTCATAGGTTATGATATTGAAATAAGGATAAGGAGGAGTCCTATACATTCATAAGTATATGGGTGGGTTGGGGTTTTTAGTCAAGAATATTGACTATTACTATTTTTCCCAAATAAAACGGTGATCTACGGATCGAGTATTTTCCAAGTGCGTATATACTATTAAGTATTTCTTAACTTGGGGGAAAAGACTAGTTACATAAGTATAACCCTATGTTTGGGTCTTATACTTGAAACACTAGTTATTCTATGTTTAGCCTACTACTCGTTTGGTACTTGTACTGACTCCTTCGGGGGGGGCACCATTTTCATGTTGAAGCTAGGGCTTGCTACCTGCACCTTTCTACGGGTGATATCAAATTCAAGGAAGACGTGGTTCGTGCTTCCTCATGTTCTTTCAAATTACTAAACATTGCTCATGGATATTTCTATTTGTTTCAAACTACTTTTGGGCTTGCATGCCCATGTTATTGGTCTAATGTGACCTATGAATTACCGCTGAATATTTCCGCTATTCAATGGCTTATTTTGTGATGTTGTTATGTATGTTTACTACTGAGTATGGATGAATTGTTTTCTCGAACGCCTTGTATGATTAAGTGAGGTTGACTCGCGGGTGGCGTCACTCGATTATACGACGGTTGTACACGCGCTTAGATTTCGGTCTGGGGCGTGACAATTATATTATGTTTATATTGTCCAGTTGTATTTTTGTCATTTCATATTTTTAAATTATTTTAAAAATATACTTGCTGGGATATATTATCCCGACCTACTACTATTCAGGAGCCCAATACACCATAAACAATTTATACTTTATAAAAAGTAAAATACAAAAAGACCAATTACATATTTATAATATATATATATATATATATACATACATACATATTACTTTTTACGTATTAATATACTACATATTTATTTATGTACGTATTTATATTAGAAAAAATTCCACTTTTGGTTCCATGACTATTATACCACTTCCACATTTAGTCCCTTACTTTCAGATTGCCCACATTTAGTCCGTGACCATTATCCCCTCACCACTCCTCGTCCTTCCGGCCAAAATTTCGGCAAATTTAATGCAGATTTTAGGTATGAAAAACCAAATTTAATGCAAAGATTGATATGAAAAACCCAACCTGATACAAAATGTAATGCAAAGACTGATTCTGAGGCTGAGAAGTGGACTAAATTTACTGGAATTTTGGCCGGAAGGACGAGGGGTGGTGAGGGGATAATGGTCACGGACTAAATGTGGACAATCTGAAAGTAAAGAACTAAATGTGGAAGTGGTATAATAGTCATGGGACCAAAAGTGGAATTTTTTCTTTATATTATATAACCTAATTATATGTGCATGGACGCGCATACATACATACGCACACATATAAGTGTGTATATATGTTACGTACACATAACTATCACATTTTTTATATAAAATATAAATGCAAGATTTGGAAATAAAATTAAAGATATATATTATTTTTTGTATTTTATTTTTTGGTAATTTTGATCATTCTTAACGGTTAAGGGAGTGAATTGAACAATTCACTTGGGCTCAGAGGCTTGTTTGACCCCTTAGGTTGCCTCATCAGATGCACAATTGGCATCTTACCGGATGATGTGACGATGATCGGACTGTTACCTGGAAAAAATAAAATTTCAATTTTTTTATCAATTTCAAAGTGTCTATTGATTTTTTTAAATTTAGATTGACAAATTGAACATTGGGATGGGTATAGGGCTTATTTGGCCCTATGGTAAATTTTAGTTTTATTTTGACAAATGTCTCCTATTAAAAGATGTGAACCTATATACTTTGTAGGGAAGAGTTCAAATAAAAAAATTTGTTCACGTGCAAAGTGCAAACGGTTGCACTTTTTTCGCAATAGTAAAAACATCAGTTTATTTACTTAATTGTCATCACGTTTTAGATTAAATTTAGTGCATTTTTTGAGTATTTTGAATCATTGGATGTGAAAATGAATCTATAGATTCATTCTCACTTTGGACCTCATTTCAACATCTCCATACTTCGTATTCCGTAGTTGGAAGGGAGCGGGTAGATACAAATGGCAAGGATAAGGAAATCAGACCTTGTTAATCTCCGGCCGTATTTATTATTCTCGTCAACCGGGACTACCGCAAAAATCAGTAAAAGTCCCGCAACTCTGAAGCAAATGAACGAATCCAAAGTATTCATAGAAATGATCAAATGAAAATTTGAAAAGGGAGCCAGGGGCGGATCTGGCATAGGGTCAGGGAGGGCCTAGGCCCAGCCTCAAAAAAAAATTAGTAGTATATATATTATATATGTGCTGTGAAGAATGATATAGAGGCCGTTTGACAACCCTCACTTTCGGCTTATCAGGCTTATCAGCCAACTTTTTTACCAAACACGTAAATTTTGCTTTCGCGCGCTGAATTGTGTAATAAGCCGAAAAAGTAAGGTTGGAGTTACTTTTCTGGCTGTATTGGCTGAAGTTACTGTAGATGATCATTTTAGTTATTTTTACATATAATTTTTTCTTTATTTTATTAATAAAATATATTTTAAAATTATTTTTTTCTTGTATGAGCAGAATCAGCCAATGCAGCCACTTCAGCCAGAACTTCATAAATTTCAGCAGAATCAGCCAAAACAGTCGATTTTCGTGCTACCAAACGGGCTCATAATATAAACAAAAGCTATGTTGGTGTGATGGTAGTAGACTAGAAGCTTGACCTTTGCAACACAAAGGTTGCATGTTCGATTCCCTCGGGCAATAGTAATGATTTTTAAATTTTCATCCAAGTCTTGGAACATGCTATTTTAAAATTTTCAGTTTCTTTCCCAAACAACCTCTTCTTCCCTTACATGAATCTTAAAGTCTGAATTTTAGGCTTTTGAATACTAGCATGCAAAAATTAATTAGTCCAATTAATTGTGCTTTATTAGTCTGCAAAACTCAAAAACCAATTAGTTCAATTGATTGAGTTTTTTGAACATTGTCCTAAAAATTAATGAGTTCAATTTATTGGGCTTTTGAATATTGGTATGAAAAATTAATTAGTTGAATACATTGGGTTTGGTGGGTGAAAATAAGTTTTTTTTACATAGAGTATAGATTTTAGAGTTAAAAAAATCGGTGTGAAACAAATTTTAAGTATTTACTTAAAATTGATCGCAAATAATAATATGTGAGAATATTGGGTACAATCTCTAACTATGAATCCTCTGATTCTTCACTTGCAATTTGAAATAAATATAATTAAAGAAATTAATTCAAAATTAAATCTTTAATTCTTCAAATCTTCGAATCTTCAAAGTCTTGTTCTTCAGATCTTCGAATCTTCAAGCTTCGTTCTTCAGATCTTCGAATCTTCAAGCTTCGTTCTTCAGATCTTCGAACGTTCTTCAACTTTTGGATTTATTTTATTAATAATCGACGAAATCACGAAGGATTATTCGTATATTCTTAATAAAATTTATGGCTTGATCTATTCCTCTTCTTCGGAATCGTTCAGAGCCTTTCGGGAGTTCTTGAGAGCTTTTCTGCAACGTTTCTTCGTCTGAAAATTCTCTCCTCTTTTTTTTCAACTGAGAACCCTATTTATAGGTGTGGAGGGGATGAAAATATGCTTTAGGGTTTTGAAAATTCGTCCATACCCTTTGGGCCTCAATAAAAATGGGCTTTGGGCTTTATTTCTTGCATTTTAATAGCTAGAAAAAATCAACACTTATCTGATGTATCTGGATAGCCTTTTTAACAAGGTTCGTAGCCATTTTCCATGCATATGGGCTGATTTCTTAACTAGATTCGTCCTCCTCTTCATATATTGGGTGATGTCTCTTATTTATTGGGTCATTCTTTAATTGGATATTTAAATGACCCAAATTAATTTAATCATTGCATTTTATCTGAACGGGTTCATAGTAATATCTTCGTTTTGATAAGGCAGATAGCATTCAATGGGCAGCCCAGTAGAATTCAACGTTGATCCAGTAGCCCTTAAATGAGACCCAATAAAACAGATAATAGTCTGATTGCATTTGATGAGGTCCAATGATTATCCGAGATGGCCCAATATTTGTTTTTTATGTCCACAAATGCCCCCTCGAGACTTGCTTGAACGTTTATTGAACGAGAAAAGTAATTCTCGACATTAGGCATAAGAGCAATTCATTAATAAAAATTTGTCGTAAGCTCAAAAGAGTCCATTAATTTTATAATCTGGTTTATACGTTAATCCTAATTCCCAATCAATCTGATTAAAACAACAGCTCAAACTCTTAAAAGTCCTTTTAGGACTCTAACTTTGGAAGTCCTTGCTACAATCGAATGTTACAAGCCTCTTTAGAGTCCAAGTTTTATTCTAAG
Source organism: Cuscuta europaea (assembly GCA_945859875.1). NCBI lineage: Eukaryota > Viridiplantae > Streptophyta > Magnoliopsida > Solanales > Convolvulaceae > Cuscuta > Cuscuta europaea. The sequence goes on along the minus strand of CAMAPE010000018.1, from coordinate 1,265,640 downwards.
ATTCCAAATTTCCTATAAAGATAGGAGCCAAGCTACTCATCCATACAAATTCAGAAGAGCTCAGCAGGCGGAAGATAGAAAATAGGTAAAATTCCTCATTCTCTTCACACCTCTTTTACCTATTCTCTTCACATTCTCTTCACACCTCTTTTACCTCTTTAACACGATTCGTATGTACAAGGGGGTCCATATATACATGTTCAAATTTTATGGTAAGACCAAATTTCCTACCAAATTAAAACCCTTAAGAAATTGTAACAGATATTTTCTATATTTGTACCATGACTATCTTTAGTATATAAGAAAACAAATAGTAGATAATATATTTTCAAACATATTCTCCCCATAATTAAAATCCTCCACTTTATTTCCCGACACATGTTAAAATATTAATTGGATTGGTTAGAATTATATAATAATGACATCGCATGCTTATATGCCATTTTGTATGCTCACAAAAAGTTTCTCTTTTATACTTTCTCTGTTCTTTTTTTAGTTACAATACTTTCATTTAGACGTTTCCCAACGCACCACTTTGATTATAAATATATACGATAGTATAATTTACTATAAGTAAAAAAATGAAAATTTAAATTGAGATGAATTGAACAATATTTTTCAAATAAGTATAATACATTAGTTAATTAAATATAGTCAAAGTAGAGTATGTAATTAATGTAGATATCAACATGTTGGATTTTTTTTATGAAAGACACGTTGGAATTATATAGAAACATAGATAGTATATATATTGATTTTGTATCATTCTGTTTCAATAAATGGAATCGCAATAGCACATTGAGATCTAAAATTTTGTAGAAAGTGCACAATGCTAGTAATTATTGGACATATATATTAAATAAAGTTCATTTCTGTCTTCTACTTTCAAAGCTAATTTCAACATATCACTTGATTTCATTATCCCATAAATATTGTCACATACTCTACCTACACTATTTATCAAGGAAGTGTGAAATAAAAACGGTTGCATGTTGCGTCTTTGATTATATGAGATGAAACTACGATGATTCAATAAGAGACATCGTGCGATTGTGATATATAGAAAATGAACATATGTTGCTTAGAAAGAAGATTGTTGCTCTTGGGGAGTTTATAAACAGAGTGTCTATTGCCGCACGGGTGCGCACGGGTAAAGGCCTACTGCCGCTTTGCCGACTGAGTCATCGTGATTTACTTCCCCACCATCCTGTAGGGTCGGGGTGGGGGGCTTTGGGGTTGGGGATTCAACCTTTTGGACGTAAACAGAGTGTCTATGGTCTTGAAAGGAGTTGGAGAGAGCCGAGATGATTAAATATAATTTGATTTTTCATTAGTAATTTCATGCTATCATTGATTGATGATGGCATATGAGTTACATCTCTAAATAGCGAGGCAATGACTGAATTGTCAAATCATGTCCTCCATTTGAAAATTAGAGGTCCAATAATGTTATTGAGAAATATTAATCACATAAGTTTTACTCATTGGAACGTGGTTGGTCATAGTCAGATTTGAAAAGCAAGTATGACAAGTCATAACTCGAAAAGCTGTGAAAGATAAAATTTACATATTGAGAATCCCATGAGTTTTTTCCACATTAATGCTAAAAAATAAAGTATTTACGAAACTAGAGTGAGGTTAAAACTATTTACGAGAATACTGCTCGAATAAACTAGGGTTAGGAGAGTCACCAAATGAAAGGGCAACTTACGTCTAAACTAATGAAAGGGGGAATCGTGTCATTCACCCTAAAATCAATGAAAGTCGCCAAATAAACTAAGATTGGGCTTCTGGTGCGCACGAGTGTATGAGCATACTGCCATTCTGCTGACTGAGTCACCGTGACTAACCTCCCCACCATCTTGTCGGGTCGGGCAAGGGGCTCCCGGGGTGGGAGATTCCACCTTTTTGTATCAATGAAAGGGCGAATCGTGTTGCGAAGGAGGGGGTGATGGGGTGAGGGGACCTAAGCAAAGAAAACCTCTTTTTCTTTAAAGTGCTATATCTTTTACAATTTTGATCCAATTGTTTTAAAATATGTACCAAATTTCATTATTTTTTATGATCTTTCATATAACACCAATATTGGATATATAAAAATTAAAAAAAAATGAAGCCAATATGATGGTGAAAAGGCTCGTTGCAACTATGTTCCGTCAATAAATTTAATTCTAAACCAATATTTTTTATAAAAATCTGTTCAAATGGTTGGATTGTTAGGAAAAACATGATTGAGTGGGTATTATTTTTCATATAATCTAGGATGTGTTTACTTGGATTGTTTTCAGTCACAGACCAGGCCAGATTTAAATAAACCAGATCAGATAGATCAAACTAGACTTTCATACTTATAAAACACACAGAGACCAGACATTTACCAGACCAGACCAATTCAAATGACATTAAACTAGACCAGACTTAAACATAACAAACCAGACTAACAAATTTCGATCCAAGTAAAAACATCCCTAACTCCAACAATATATTCACCAAACATATTTTTTATAATTTGAAATGAAAAAAGTATCTAAAATATGTAAAAATAAATGTGAGATCTTAAATTTTGAATCTAAGGATGTTTTTACTTAGACTTAAATGTGCTGGTCTGATTTAGTAAATATTTGATCTCTGTATATTTTATAATTATGGAAGTGTGCTCTGGTCTATTCTGTTTAAGTCTGATCTAGTTTGGTCTGATCTAGTCTGTTTAAGTCTGGTCTGGTTTGGTCTGGTCTATTTAAGTCTGATCTGTGGCTGAAAACAGTCCAAGTAAAAACATCATAGTTTATGTGAAAAATAATACCCACTCAATCATGTTTTCCCTTACAATCTAGCACCTCGCCAAATATAGTTTTTATCTTACTTCAGATGAAAAATATGTCTAAAAAAGATATAAAAATAAATATGAGATCTTAATTTTTAATCTTGAATTTATTTATGAAATTTTTTGAACCTAAGTCTACTAATTAGATTTTCCGATTTTTGTTAAAAAATATTGATTTAGAATTAAGTTTATTGACGAAGCATAGGTTGCAACTGCTCTTTTCACCCATATTTTCTCCAGTTTTTTAAAACTTTATATATGTCATATCAGTTTCACGTGAAAGCTTAAAAAAATTGTGAAATTTGGTATATTTTTTAAAATATTTGGAGCAACAATTTGAACAGATTTTTCTAAAAATATTGGTTTAGAATTAAGTTTATTGACAGAGCATGATTGCAACAAGCATTTCACCCTGTATGTGCTTCAAATTGTTTTAAATGTTTATATATCCAATATTGGTGTCATATGAAAGATCATAAAAAGTTATGAAATTTTGTATATTTTTTAAAAAAATTGGAGTAAAATTATAAAAGATATAACACTTTAAACAAAAAGAGGTTTTTTTTGTCATTCTCCTTTCCATAGTTTAGGCGTAAGTCGCCCTTTCATTTGGCGACTCTCCTAAATCCCAATCATAGTTAATTTCAGCCATAGTTTCTTATAGAGTTTTAACCTCACACTAATTTTGTAAATAATTTATTTTTAAGCATTAATGTGGAAAAAAACTCAAATCTCATTATCACTATATGACACAACTTTATTCTATTTCTAAAGAAAGCAATTTACTATGATGGCAAGCTTTGCAACGACAATCAATAAAAATCAAGGCTAAATGGTATCACATAAAATTTGATTTATACATTGAAAGATAAGTTCCAACAATAGCCAATTTTACATTGCAATATCAATAGTACAATAATGAGCAAAGACGTCTCAATATATATATTCATATGATCAAAAGAAACAAAGTTCTTCACTAAGGCGGTTAATGTGGTTTATGAGGTTTCCCAAAACCTAACAATGTGATGGTTGGTGTGTGGTATTACGGTCACTTTTCAATATATTCCCTTAACTAAATTATTATCCACAACGAACAAGGGTTTATTTAAAGTAAAAAAATTAATTCCACTTTTGGTTCTATTCATTTTATGTCAATTTCACATTTAATATACGTTTTTCATTTTGTTCACTTTTTGTACTTGACTAATGTTTATTAACAATTTGCGATCCCTTTCCAGCGATTTTAACCATCTGAAATATTGATGGAAGGACCATATATGAACGAAAAGACAATACTCAAGTATCAAAAGTTGTCAAATTAGAGACGTGGATCAATTGTGGAATTGGTGCGATGCTCATGGGATCAAAAGTGGAATTAATTACAAGTTTAATTATGAATAATTTATATGGAGTATATAGTATAAAATATACTCCCTCCGTCCCGGTCATTTCTTCCAACTTTCCTTTTTGGGCCGTCCCAATTAATTCTTTCAACTTCCACTTTTTGAAAAAATATGTGGTTCACATTCATTCACCTTTTTCTTACACAACTACAACCATATATTTTCACTTTATTCCTACTACCTAAATTTGCTATACCGGTCAAAACCGGAAGAAATGACCGGAACTGTATATGTTACCAAGTATTCAAACAAATTCAAAATCCCGGATAAAACACTAATACTCTTACCAATTTTTTCGTATGCACTGTTTTTTGGGACATTGCATAACTCGATAACTCGATTGCTTCTATATTGTTTTACATTTGCTGCACTTCTTGAATACCATTTTCTTTTTATGTCCGAAAAAATGAACTCACTAGTTAAAAAATTTAGAAAAAACGGGAAAATTAGCCGACGTACTAACAAAAAAATGTCAAATAAGCCCTTATATAGAAGACTCATTCCGGCCGTCGCTATAGGGGCAGTTTCCGGTGGATTTTTTTAACGAATGTTTTTTGAGAATCTTATTATTAAGTCTAGTTTACTCATATCAAATTTCAGCTAACAATTCAATTGAGAAGACATTCAAATAAATTCTTGAAGATAACTGCGCTTTTAACTGCACAGTTATCTTCAAGAATTCATTTGAATGTCTTCCCGATTGACGTTTTAACTGAAATTTGGTATGAGTAAACTAGACTTAATGAATAATACGTTCAAAAAATTGCATCAAAAATTTCCATCGAGAACCACCCCAAATGATGACGGCCGGACATAGCCTCCTATATAAGGGCTTATTTGATCTTTTTTCTTTAGTACGTGAGCTTATTTGCCCCTTTTTCCAAAATTTTATGTGTCCACAATGCATACATGTCTTTTAGTCTAGATATAGTGTGCCACATCATTAAATTAGACATTCACTGATTATTTTCCTTTCCAATGGTTGTGGTGTATATTCTATAATCACAATATGATGATATGGCAATAAACAATTAACCACCGCAAAAGAAGATGTTTGAGGATGTTTTTTATTTGGACTAAAATTTACTGATCTGATCTGGTCTAATCTGATCTTGTCTAAATTACTTGATCTAGTAAATATTTGGTGTCTATCTATTTTATAATTATCCAATCTAGTTTGGTCTGATCTGACTTGATCTAGTCTGATTTGATGTGAGATTGAAAACAATTCAAGTAAAAATATCCCGAGTATAGAAAGCCTTCCACACTTGGTGACTTGATAAAAAAGAGGTTTATCTCCTCTAACTTTTTGCTTGTCTCTAAAACCTAAATTTCAGTTGCCGTTGATATCTTGAGAAGTCGATCGGGTGCCGATGATTGTCTCCTAGGAAGTCCACAAGTAACGATACTTGCATTCTCCTGCACTTTGTGTATATATTATTCATATATTATTGTTGTTGTTATTATTATTATTATTATTATTATTATTATTATGTTGTATACATAAGTTAGAGTACATGACGATGCAATCTTCTGGTAACTATTTTTTTAGGTTGTTGTGTAGTGGCAGATTCAAGCAAAAGAGCATACCATATGTTGTTCCTATTTGTTTGACACTTGGCGAAATTTATTGAGACTAGAGACTAGTACATTGCGGATGCTTTAAATGTCACCGGTATTTAACAGCGTCGAGAGCTTTTATTTTTTTAACTACGGGGATCCGGGGATGGACTCTGCAGTAATCAGAGCTGAAACTCACTCCATTGAGTTTTAAATTCTTATGTGCATAGCGGATTTCGAAGTCAAGACCTTCCACTAGGTACGGTAACCTCACAACCAGCTGAGCTGGAATGCTTGGTTAATGCATCGAGAGTATTTAGTTTGTACTCCCCCCATCCCAATTTGTAAGATACTTTATGGTTTACGATGATTGACCGACGATAAAGCAAATTGGTTCATGTCAACACTCAAATTAGTTTTAAAAAATAAAATTTACATATTCAGAAACTACATTAAAATCGCTACAAAACCTACAAAAAATAATTCAAATTTCACAAACTTTTAATATATAAAGTAAAAGATCAAGAGTGATTTATGTTGACCAAGTGAATAGTAAATGTATCTTACAATTTAGGACTGAGGGAGTAATAAAAAAGTAAATGGATTCTGTTGCGAGACACAACAATAAGATGTCCTAGGTTTTTATATTCCCTTAAAAAACTGCAGCAAATGAACTTTGATAACCACATCAAATAAGCTTTAAAACCCAAAAAATGTGACCTATTCAAGTAGTGAGTGAAAAAATTGCATTTATAAGATACTATGGAGGTGTTTGGAATTGATTCTGTTTTTGGTTTTTTTAAAACAGAAGTAGAATCATAATCAATTTTTCTAAGCTGCTTTTCTTCAGCTTCTAAAAAAATGCTTTTAAGAGCGTTTTGGAGCCCTTGAAAATACTTCTCCACTTTCACCTAAACACTCAAATATCTACTTCTATTCCCTAAAAGAACAGAAGTTGCTTTAAAAAGCGGGTCCAAACACCCCCTATGTAACAGCCATGTAGTGTCATTGTGATTAATGAATTAATGCAATTAATCTTATTAATTCAATGTGCACATAGAATAATTGACTGCAAGGGTAACCACACAGACAGAAGGCTTGACCACAATATAGGAATTAGCGGTGGACTCGAGCCGGTTTGGGTCCGGTCGGGCTTCCGGTTTATAATTGATAGGCCCGGGACCGGCCCGAGGTAAGGCCGGTTCCGGTTCAGGCCGGGCCACCCGTCCGGGTCACGGGTCGGACCACCCGCCGGGCCGGGTAAATCCATTTTTTTTACTTATTTATGCTTTATAGTTTTATACAAGTATTAAAAATAAACTTCAAGTGCATTTATTTGAAATGAAATAGGAACTATATTTGACAATTTAGAAAAAAATACAATATGAAATACATTTTGTAATCAATCGGAATTTCCCAGTCCTTTGGCCGATATGTGATTTACCTTTGCGAGATCTCTTCCTCGCAAACTCGTTCGTTCGGTTGCGGTCGAGGTTACCCATATCAACCGAATATCTACCACCTTCCATCTTAAAAATGTAACAAATATTAATTTATAAAAACAATTCGAACTAATGAAATAAAATTCTAACAATTCTAACTTTAATGAAATAAAATTCTAAGTTTAATTGAGTAATGAATTAACTAGTTTTTTGTACTAGTTATTTGAACTAATCAATATTCCCTCCGTGCCTCAAAGTTTGTCATAGTTTGACTTCATAAGTTTTAATGAGATGAATTTGACTTTACACTGTAGCGACACTGTTTCACACTGTGGTGACACTGTTTGGCACTGTTTGACACTGTTTTGCACTGTTTGACACTGTTTGGTATAGATTTGTTTACCAAATAATGAAGTTGAAAAAGTAAGACAAACATTTTGGGACATCCGTTTCGGGGAAGTGTGACAAACTTTAAGGGACAGAGGGAGTAGTATTTTTTAATAAATACTTAAAACTAACAATTAACTAGTTTTTTTTGTACTAGTTGTTTTATGTACTAACAATCAAAGTATTATATAAAATGTACTAATTCGTACTAAAATGTACTAACAATTCGAACTAAGTAGATATAAATTGTAATATGTATGTATTTAGTAGATATAAGTAAATAATAAGTATAGATTAAGTAGATAAGAAAAATAAGTAATATAATATATGTATTTATAAATAGATAATTAATGTATAAGTAGATAAGAAATATAAGTAATATAATATACTTCCTCCGGTCCTTAATTAACTTTACACTTTCCTTTTTGGGCCGTCCCATAATAAACTTTAGGGTTAATTATCAAAATAGGACTAAAAATTACTCACTTTGCACAAATAGGACAAAAAATAAACTATGTTTTCATAGGACTAATTATATGTGTCTTGGACAAATATACCCTTATAGCTATTGAAATGTTTTAATTCATAATAAAAATTACTAAAAAATAAATAAAAATATTTCGATAATAATAATTTATTTATTTATTTATTTTCAAAAAATAAAAAATTAAAAAAAAAATAAAAAATAAACTCAAAAAAATAAAATAAAATTCACTGCCGCCTCTGCACCACCACCTCCAGTCACCAGGGGAAAAAAATGCCAAGTTCATTATGAATGCCATATTTATGGCAGAAAACAATGAAAATGTTGGCATTCTCAAAGAGAAATATGCCATGTTTTTGGCATTTTCAGAAAAAATGGCAATTTTTAGGAAAAGTGGCATTTTTTCACCGCCCGACGATGGTGGTGCAGGGAGGTAGTACAGGCGGTGGGAAAGGCATCCATATTTTTTTGATTTCTTTTATGAAGTTTTACTATTTTTTATTAATATTTTAAAAAAATAAAAAAAAATGATTTTTTATTTTATAAATATTATATAAATTATTTAATTATTTTTCTAGGAATTTTTGAATATTTTCGAATTTATTATGAATTAAACATTTAATTAACTCATATTTAAAAGAAGGGTACGAATAGAATGAAAAAATAGGTATGTTTCCAATTGGACTAATATGGTCCTATTTTGAAAAGAAAAACATAGTAAGCCCTATTTTGAGTTTTTGCCATAGTTTTAATCCTATTTGGAGTAATTTCTATAAACTTTACACTTACTTATTTGCCTTATTTGGCAAACAAATCTACATCAAACAGTGCAAGACAGTGTCAAACAGTGTACTCTACAGTAAAGTCAAATTTATTTCCTTGATATGTGTAAAATCAAACTGTAAAGTTTAATTAGAACCGAAGGGAGTATGTATTTATAAGTAGATAAATAATATAAGTAGATATATACTCTTTCCGATTCTCAAAGAGCTTCACAGTTTGACTTCACACAGATTAAGAAAATAAATTTAACTTTACTGTGAAGTGCACTGTTTGAACATTGTTTGACACTGTTTTGCACTGTTTTGGTGTAGATAATTAGTCAAATAAGGAAATAAGAAAAAGTGTGAAATTAATTTCAGGACTTCCCGAAAAGGAAAGTGAGAAGTTGTTTGAGAACCGGAGGGAATAATATATTGAAGAATAAGAGAATTTGAGAAGACGAAGATGAAGACAATTAGAGAGTAGAGAGTAGGATTTAGGAAAAGTTAGAGAAGAGACATGGAAAAATGTTTAAGATTAGGAGTATTTATAGTTTTTTTTTACCCCACCTTCACCCCCACCCTCCCCCCACCCCGCAAACTGCCCGGACCCGCCCTGCCAGCCCACCCAACAGCTATATAGCCGTTTGGGTGGTCCCAGCCCAGCCTAACGGCTCTTTTGGCCCAAAACAATTTTTTTTATAAATTTGACCATTGTGACCCGGACCCGGGCCCGACCCGGCCGGGTCACGTTTTGCCAGAACCGAGCCCGTCCCCCGCTGCCTCCCGGTTCAAGTCTAGACCCGATCCCGGACTGCCAGACCAGGTCGGTTCCGGGCCCGTACAGTAGCGGACCGGGCCGGGTCACGGGCCGGGTGGCCCGAACCGAATCAACCCCTAATAGGAATGGTCACGATAAGCAATCTCAACAGAGAATGGTGGATTTTGTTATTAAGCTTCTCTAAAAACTACAAACTTTATCCTACTAACATTGAAATAACATTGAAACATAAGGTGATGTTGTGATGGTGCAGTTATTAAGAAAAATGGATTTATATAGTTGATATTGAATTGATAAAGTAAAAAAAATTTAGAGCCGCACAAATTTTACCAAATTTGATATGGGGCAATCTTAATGACATGAGCTGAAAAGAAAAGATGGGACAATTTTAGCAGGATAGAGAGAGTATAAGACAAATAAACCCTAACATTAAACCATTTTACTTGATATAGAACTAGGAGTTGCATGTGAGACTTGTTTTATTAGAATCATTAGATAGCCAAATTAAATATTTTATTTCGTTTTTTTCATAGATCATAGTAGATTCACCTTGTTCATTTCCTTTTATTGTTCATGTGTGGAGGTTACAAACATGTGAGGTTTACTGGTAAAGTTAAAGAATTTTTAGCACACGATCACCATGGCCTGCCATCTTTTTGTGCTTCTCAAAGAGATCTTGAAGTGCTGCCACGAAACAATGATGTACTTCTTCAACCTTTAATCAAGTTCACGAGAAGAGTAAAACATCTCACCAGTTAAAAAGTAAATGGAAATGATGCATAAAGAACCCGTTTGGTAAGGCATGAAAGGGTTGAATCGGCTGATTCTACTCAAGTGTTGTAACTCAAATCACTGAACTGGCCGAATTATATAAAAATTCAGTAAACATAGTACTTCGTATTATTGATTCTGCTCCTCCTGAGAGCACATAGAAGTAGAATGAAGTTTTGGAATGTTTTGGTAAAGCTTTAGAATCACTTCTAACGGCTAAAAACAGTTTTACAGAAGCTAGCAAGCAAGGTAGCCAGCTTCTTGGCACCTGAATCTTGAACGTTAATTCTGAATATAACATCTACTACTATTAAATAAACATAAATAAATAACCGTAATTACACAGAACTAATATAGGCAAGTGTCACACTTTCATTTAAATATTAAAAAAACCTAACCCATGCACTAATCAATTGTATTAACTAATACCACCAAATCAAATTAAAACAAAAAATAGTATTGGTAGATTTCTCATAAAGTGTGACAAGGCAGGTAAGAAAAAAAGTGTCTTACCAAACAGGCACTAAGAGTGGGTTGCAGATGATATAGGTTACCTCTTTCGTTGCAGGTAGTGCATTTTTCTTTATTTCAATGGGTCTGCCAACCACAACATGCAAGGGTTGTCTAAAGGGTATAGGAGATCTGCACAGAGAAAGCTCAGGTTATTACAATATTGATCACAAACTGGAATTATAAAATATGCCTGTTAGTGTTTGATGAACAGATTGAATTATAAAATACTCTAAAAGCTGTATACACTACACTTAGTGGGTAATGCTGGATGGTCCAACTCACAGGAACAAATAATTTTTTTAGATGGATTACCCGAGGATTCCCCAGAAAACAAGTGGTGTGAACTTTATAGCTCTCGAAAATTCTAAAAACAGTTTGCTGCTGGGTTTCCACCACTTGTATACATCGGACTGCAGATTAAACACAAAATGGGCGGTCAATATCAGTGCTCTTATCAGAAACATCATAATCAAGTGTGTGACATGGGATATGTCTCACTTTCTTTTTTAGTTTGTCTCACATTTATTTTCAGTTTCCTTGTTTAGATTCAACTAACTTTCTACTCCATCCATCTTCCGTATAATGATATGATGATATGTTAATCAATTACAAATCATTTGACAAAATTTACTCACTCTTTTTAGGGTAAACTAAGCAAATCAAAGAAATGCTCAAATGTCATTTGTTTCCATAGCATCTGTGAAAAGATCAAGCGGACTTATAGAATGAAATCGCGTTTGTGTGGGGGATGGAATGCCAATAAATTACCAGATACAGAAAATAAACAAAATTACCTGGCCAAAGCAAAATACAGGAACCAAAGGCTTGCCTGTTTCTATAGCAATCTTTACAAATCCTTTTCTTGAATTAAGGAAAGCAATCTACATAATACATATATATAACAGTTCCCGTAAGAGCTAATACCACGCCCACATAATAATCAGCATTACAAGGGACCGACATGGAAATAAGTATTATACAGAGTAACATCCTACAACAACAGCATCAACAACATTCAAGCCTTAGTCCCAAAAGATTTTGGGGTCGGTTAACATAAATCGATCCATGATATCAGAGCCAAAAAGAGAAGAAATATAAGAAAAAATAAAGAGATAAGGTAAGATAAAATGGATAAAATAAAGATAAATATAAGATGAAAATAACATAAGAACATAAGAAAGATAAAAGATAAATATAACATAAGAACATAGAAAGATAAAGAAGAGAAAAGATAAAAGAAAAAAGAGAGAGAAAAGAGAGAAAAGAGATCAATCGTCCACAAATTACATTGTAGAGTAACATCCTACAGTATCTTAGATATAGTTGGTTTACTTTTCCTAAACTGTGATACCATTGAAATACACCAGATCTTGCTTTCATTTTAGTAATGTCTATTTGGGACTTGTTTTTGCTACAACATGTACCGTCTACTCGTGCAAACAATCAACTCTTAAATTGCATTGCACGGCACCCCACTGATACAGACAGAGACGAATAGGGGGAGAGCATAAAGTTTACAGATGCTATGATATGCGCTTCGTATTAGTAAATGCATTATATGGCAGAGCACGTCTTCTATATGTAAAAGCAAAGACACATGGTGATACTAAATCTACTAGTACTGTTTTTGAACATATTTTTGTCGCTAATTAAGTCGATCAATCAAAATATTAGAATAACAAATGAAACAGGAAAATCTTTTCACTACTTCTCCACTCCAAAGTACGTATATCCCAAGATAGGAAGGTGTGAATTGAGCTTATCTAATGGATTATACTAAACCTCAGACCCATGATCCATATAAAATGCCTCTTGAACTCCACCAGGCACTATTATGCAGCTATAACCAGACGACAGAAGGGACTTAAAATTATCCCTTGTTGCAGGTGATATTCCCAACCAAGTCCATAATTGCCTCATGAATGGTGTAAAAAATACCTGCCAAGGTATTTTAATGATCAGAATTTGATAGACAATGGAATCACCAACACTGGTACTTCTTGTTAAGCAGTAAGTAGGCAAGGCTTACAGCAGAACTGGCTAGTACTTTGATTCTTGATAGTGGCATGAAACCTGTAAGGTCTGCAAGTGAAACTACTCCAATTGGCCAAACTGAATGTGGTTCATAGCCAAAAACTGCAAGGAAGAAGACAAATCATAGTAAGGAAAGAGTTTTTTCCACATAGAGTCATTTGACTATTGTGGGGCATTTAAGATAAGGAATGAGGATTGTTATAGAAATCTATCTATCAAAAAAGAAGCATGTCAGGAAAATTGTAACAATAAAAAATAAATGAATAAATATATGAAGGAATGAAGGAACGAATGAACAAATAAATGAATATATGAATGAATGAATCAATAAATAAATAAATAAATACATAAATAAATAAATTATGTTAATTAACGTTTCCCAGAACAATGACTTAACAACCTTACAAAAACTAATAGTGAAACTCAGCATAGTAAAGAAGTATAAATAAATGAATCAACTTTTCCGTTGCCTTTTTTGGAGTCACTTACTATATGCCTGATTGGGATCGAATGCTTTAATGTCCTCCACATACAGATGCACCGGAAAGTAGCCAGACGCATGCTTACATATGTACCTGAAATTGACCAAAATAAGGAGAGCATTGCATAGTGCCACAATGAAATTGAGACTAATCTCCGTAGCCCTGAAATTGAAGCTTATTAATAGATTCAAACTGTAGCCCTGTAGAAATCAAACCTTGCTAATCTCCGGCCATATATATTTTTCTCGTCAATCGGGATTACCGCAAAGATCAACAACAATCCCAATACTCTGAAGAAATGGGAAAAAATCGCATCCAAATGTTCATACATAACGAAGGGGGAATAGATGGAGATGGGGGAGCGCGGGTAAAGAGTAATACGCGATGGCACTGGAGAACGGGAGGAAGATGAAGGAAGCTAATACGATGATGATGTTCAAGTGGATGGTGCCTAGCCACAGCGACATGGCAAGTGTCGAGTGAAACCAGGTTCCCTCTTGTGTTCCCTTAAACTCCGCCGGAGTTGGATGTGGCGCCGCCTCATTTGACGCCGGCGGATGCTGAGCGATTCCGTTCTTTTCATCCATACAGAACGAATCCCTCACTTCTTTTGCGTGAGCCGATGTGTGTCCGTGTCAGTAGGCTAGGCAGGTGAGGGAATTAAGATGGTGGATAAAGATTCAGCGAAGCTCGAAAAACTCTCTGATTGGATATCTCTACTTTAGGTCCTACTTGTAATAACTACGCCCAGGAGTCTTCTTCGTTTCATTCTCTCTCTTCCATTGACAAGACACACATAACCTGTCATTCTCTCAAGGAAAACATACTAACATAGGGGTAAGATTTGGATCCATTGCCTACACCGCTAGCTCAGTTCGTTCAGTGATGGGAAATTTGGACCAAGTGACCAAGGTTCGAAACTCGCAACGCCCGTGTGGAGGTCACAGAACCTGAAATAAGGTTGGGCCTCTGGTGCGCACGGGAAAAAAACCTACCATTATTGGACCGACTGAGTCACCGTGATTAACATCCTCCTAAAAATCCTGTCATATCGGAGATTCCACCTTTTGGACCAAGATTTGGATCGATCGATCGATCGAAATCAGACAGAAATGGTTGGGAAGTTAGCCTATACCACGTGTGTTTCTTAACAAGAGAAAGGTCGATCTGGTACCTCATAGGTAAACAAGTTCTACTTAGGCTGACCGACGAAAAGCAACTACGTCCTTGATTACATTCCAATTATTTTTACTAAATAAAATCACAAACTACATTAAAACTACTATATTTACTTTTAGAAAATTTAAATTTGATACAAATTTTATATATAAAGTAAAAGATTATGAGTGATTTAAATTGGTCAATGAAGAGTGAATGACAACTTCATTTTAGAACGGAGATAGTACATCTCTAACACGAAATTGTACACTCTACTTTTTAACGTAAAAGTACTATATTGATTGGATTAACGCATTAATATTGCTGATTTGGCTAACATAATAAGCCCAAATTATACTGTGGTATCGTTAGCACGTTGTATCAATCCCACTAAAGCATTCTCCTCGTTGCATTAGTGTGCACTAATACCTCTTACATGTCTTTCTTTTTCTTCCCAAGAGTAATGGAGTGCCTCGTTTTTGTTTTTCTTTTATTCCTAATATTAATGTAAATAAATTATATTGTATTTTATAATCATACACTACTTTTTACTTTTTTTTATCTTCAATTGAAATTATAATCAAATATATTTCCTCTGTAATATTTTTTCATATTTATACAATTCTTTTATAATATATTTTTTCATATTCATACATATTTTCCTATAACATACTCTCTCCGTCCCTTAAAACTATGCCAACTTTTCTTTTTTGGATGTCCCACTAACTTTGCCACTTTCCACTTTAAGTAAAGAATTTATGATTCCAGTTAATTCTCTCTTCTCTGCACAAACTTCAATCACACAGTTTTTACTTTATTAATCCTCGTTCCGGTCAAATTGGCAAAGTTTTAAGGGACGGATGGAGTATTTCGTATCTCTTTAATATGTTTTAGTGTTTTTAAGGCATTATTATATTAAATTTGTTTATTTCGATTTACATTTGATACAAAATGAGATTACAATTTGATATCTGTGAGTTATGCTTATAGAAAATTTCTGGAGTTACATTTCTTGGATTAATCTTGTGCGCGAGTTACATCTTCTTATGCGCGAGTTACATTTAGATTTGTCTTAGCAAGTTACATTTTGCACACCTAAATTAGATATTTCATCGTTGCGAGTTACATTTTCCATAACACGAGTTACATCATAAAATAAAGCCCTGCTCTTAAAACCAAAATAAATAGGCAAAAAGTGAATTTTTTAAACATTTTTTATGGCCTTAGGATGTTTTCTTTTGGACTGTTTTTATTCTCAGATCAGAACAAATCAGACTTAAACTGACCAGACCAGGCTTGGACAGTTAATACATAGAGATCACACATTTACCAGACTACTTCAGACCAGACTAGACTAGACCAGACTTAAACAGACCAGACCAGACTAGACCTGATCAACCATACAAGACCATCAAATTTTAGTCCAAAAGAAAACATCCTGATGGATAGTGTACCCGGGGGGTAGCTTATCCGAGGGGTTATTGCGGAGAATAACTAGAGAGAAGTCAGAGCAAATAAGTAAGAGAGAGAGTGTATATTCGATATGTATTAAGCGTGTGTATTGTGACTTGGTTACAAATGGGGAAATGGGGTGCTATTTATAGTAGCAATAAATGCCGGACAGGGACACGTGTCAAGCGTCCATTGGCCGAGAGGTCACCTCAACTGGTTGGCGCTGGCACTCGCATGTGGCCGCATTAAATGCGGTAGTATGTGACGTTTGTACTTGGTACGGTGCTCCAGGCGCATGTGAAGAGGATATTCTGTCGAGGTGGATGCCTTCGGCTGAAGGGTGTTGGGCCGAAGGCTCTTCTAACCGAGGGCTCCTACCTGCCGAGGGCTGCAGGTGCCGAAGGCTTGGTTTTCAAGCCTTGTTCTCCTGTGATGCCTCTTCTAACCGAGGGCTCCTACCTGCCGAAGGCTGCAGTTGCCGAAGGCTTGGTTTTCAAGCCTTGTTCTCCTGTGATGTTTCTGAGCTCGATTCCGTCACTGGTAGCCTTCGGCCATACGGCCGAAGGTACCCCTCTGCGTATTGTGGGCTGCTTAGAGCTCCATTTTGCTGGGCTTGGCCCGTTTGGGCCTGTTGGGCCTGATTGTAGTAGAGGAAGTATGTGGGTCGGGGGTCCCTGGGCCATATACTCCATCAGGAGTCCCCCCACTCCTTTTGCCGAAAGGTACTTGAGGGAAAAGGAGTAGCTGTGGTGGTTTCCCCGAAGGCTTCCCTGTTCTGTTGGGTGCCTCATTTTCTCAATTCCCTTATATGTCGAGGGCTGAGAGCTTCCTGAAGGGAGTGTAAGTGTGTTGCTCGTATGTGTTTCTTTGTTGTAGTTTGTAAAGTAATGAGAGATCTGCATTTGTGTGCTTTGCCGAGGGCATTTGTTGACTGAAGGCTTTGTGTGGCTGAAGGCATCATGTGGCCGGAGGCATCATGTGGCCGAAGGCATCATGTGGCCGAAGGCATCATGTGGCCGAAGGCATCATGTGGCCGGAGGCATCATGTGGCCGAAGGCATTGTGTGCCGGAGGCATTCTGTAAGCCGAAAGCATCATGTCGAGGGGAGTAGGTTGCCGTTGTGATCTTGCCTCAGCTTGCTGTAGCTGAGAAATAGAAAATTTTTAACATTTGCGTGTTTTGTCGTATGTTAGTCCTCCTGATGTGTGTTCCTTCTTCCAGGCTTCGGCCGAGGGGGTTGCTTCCCCGCCTCGGCCGGAAGGGGGTCCAAGTGATCCGTCCGGGGGTTCGTCTGTTAGTCCCCCGGCGTTAGGTCGTCCCTTGATTGTGCCAGGAGGTCGTATGTTAGTCCTCCCGATGTGTGTTCCTTCTTTCAGGCTTCGGCCGAGGGGGTTGCTTCCCCGCCTCGGCCGGAAGGGGGTTCAAGTGATCCGTTCGGGGGTTCGTCTGTTAATCCCCCGGCGCTGAACCGTCCCTTGACCTTGGGGGGTCCCGTCGTCTATTTACGGCGCGGGCTAGGCTTGGTCGGTTTCCGACGACTGCCGTTTCACCCCCAAGTTTGGGGATTTCGTCACCTCAGCCATTCTTTCAGGCCTGTCGTCGTGCGTTGCGCGCCGGCGACGCGGCGAGCGTCCCGCTCCAAAAACGCGGGCCTTTTGCAGGCCCCTCGTCTTTAGACACCATCGGCCATACCTGGGCATTTGGCCTCGAAGGGACCGATAAGATGTCTGGATTGTGTTGTAGTTTACTTAAATTCATAGAAATAAGCAGAATACAAGGGGTGCGTTGTTTGACAACGGCTTTGTTAAGATTCACCGCTCAAGGCCGAGGGCTCTAGACCGAGGGGATGATAATGTGCCTCGAGGTCGAGGGACCATGGCTGAGACTAACGCCGAAGGCGAGGAACATGATTAGCGGAGGTGGCGCTTCTTCGGCTGGGGCTCCTCGAACTCCTCGCAGTCGCTGAGCCTCCCGATTTCATGTTTCTTCATTGCGATGTCCCCTTCTTCTTTATCGGTGTTCTCCCCGATGTTTTTCCTTGGGGCATTTTTGATGAATTGGTGGAGCTCACCCCGTTGAATTAAGAGTTCAATAGCCTTCTTTAACGAGACACAATCATCTGTATTATGGGAGGTGCTTTTGTGGTAACGGCAATAAGTGCCGCCTTGGTGGATGGCGTAGATCTCCCTCGCTGACCGAGGGTCCTTGGGGAAAAGGTCCTGCTCTTCCGCATAGTTGAGGATAGTGCTCACCGGGTGCGTGAGGGGAGTCCTCGGCATGTCCAGCCGAGGGCGCCACTGGCATTCGTTACGCCCCTATTGGGTGTGGCTTCCATGGTCTCGGCCTCCGGCCGAGGGCGCATTTGGGGTCGGCGTGTTGTTTGTCTTTTTCGAGGTTTGGCCCTCGTTCTTCTTGAAGGAGTGGAGGTCGTCGGCGTCGGCGTATAGGCTCCCCCGCTGGAGTGCATTGAGGTATGATCTTGGGGGGTCTGTGATGAGGCTCCGTGCGTAGGGGCTGCTGCGGAGAACCCCCTGGAAGAGGACGAGGAGGGTACGCTCGTCGGCGCCCTCGACCTCGTCTGTCTCCTTCATCCACCGGTCAATGAAGGACCGAAGTGTTTCGTCAGGTTGTTGCTTGACGGAGAGGAGGTGGGAGAAGTGCGTTCTCGCACGCTTCCTTCCGGCAAAATGGGTGAGGAAGCGTTGAGCAAGATCTTGCCAAGAGTCAATGCTGCCCTCGGGCAATCGGTTGAACCATTCGTATGCTGGTCCCTCCAAGGTGGAAAGGAACCAACGACATAAGTATTCATCTGATGCCCCCATCATCATCATGCTGTTTTGATACCTGTTGTAGTGCTCCTGGGGGTCAGTTTTTCCTTCATAGGGCTTGATGAGTTGCCCTCGGTACTTTTCCGGGATTTGGGCCGCCAATACCCTTGGGGTAAATGGCGTCCTAGTTCGGAGTTGGATGACGGGTTCCCCGGAGCCTTCGGCAAATTTCCATTGCATCTCCTCCATTTTGGCCAGCATGGCCTCATATTTAGAATTTGCATGGGGGACAGAAGTGGTGGCGTGTGCTTTGGTGGCCTCCATCTCGTCAAACCGGCGCTGGAGGGCCACAATGATTTCGTCCCGGGGGTCCTTTGGTAAGGCCTCCACCACCTGCGAACGGACACGGGCCGAGTGGGCCTGGTTGATTTGGTGACGGGCATCGTCGGCATGGAGAGGTGTCTTGCCTTTTTCCTGAAGGGGACGTCTTTCATTAGCCCTGTAGACGGATCCGCCACTTTCCTGAGGCCTCTGGAGCACCTTCCCCCCGAGGCGGTCTTGGACCCCTCGGCGGTCTTGCGCCCCTCCGAGTCTCTCGAGGGCGGAGGTCCGGGGCTGTTCCTTGTTCATGTTGTAGCGGTCCCGGGATTGGACTTCCTGGGAGGCCGTATCTTGGGCCACGACCCCCTCGACGTTCCCCATCCGGAGGACAGGGTTCCCGAGGGGGTGTGGATGAGGGGGAGGCATGATATTCTCCTTGACCAGAGGTTGGAGGGGAACCAAAGAGCCGAAGGCACACGGATTCTGGGTGAGCGTCTGGATGAAGGCAGAAAACGCCGACTGTACGTCGATAGTGATGACCGGAGGGCTAACTTGGTTTTCGCTCTGGTCCTTCTTTTTGGCCTCAATGCTGAGGTGGACATTGGGGGCATTCTGTTGAATCTGATGGCGTAGGTCGCCAGCCGTCTGGTCCAACCCGGCGATGACGCCGCCCCCGAGAGCCCTGTTAGAGGCCTCGGGGACGTCGACTTCGCCGAGGGCCATGTTCCTATTCTCAACGTTCTTGGAGTTTTCACGTGTTGTTCTCACCATTTTCGCTAGGTGTTTTGCGTTTGGCGAGGGGGAGGGTTTCTTACTTGATTATTCGACCTCTCAATGAGAGCACCAAATGATGGATAGTGTACCCGGGGGGTAGCTTATTCGAGGGGTTATTGCGGAGAATAACTAGAGAGAAGTCAGAGCAAATAAGTAAGAGAGAGAGTGTATATTCGATATGTATTAAGCGTGTGTATTGTGACTTGGTTACAAATGGGGAAATGGGGTGCTATTTATAGTAGCAATAAATGCCGGACAGGGACACATGTCAAGCGTCCATTGGCCGAGAGGTCACCTCAACTGGTTGGCGCTGGCACTCGCATGTGGCCGCATTAAATGCGGTGGTTGGATGTGACGTTTGTACTTGGTGCGGTGATCCAGGCGCATGTGAAGAGGATATTCTGTCGAGGTGGATGCCTTCGGCTGAAGGGTGCTGGGCCGAAGGCTCTTCTAACCGAGGGCTCATACCTGCCGAGGGCTGCAGGTGCCGAAGGCTTGGTTTTCATGCCTTGTTCCCCTGTGATGCCTCTTCTAACCAAAGGCTCCTACCTGCCGAGGGCTGCAGTTGCCGAAGGCTTGGTTTTCAAGCCTTGTTCTCCTGTGATGTTTCTGAGCTCGATTCCGTCACTGGTAGCCTTCGGCCATAGGGCCGAAGGCACCCCTTTGCGTATTGTGGGCTGCTTAGAGCTCCATTTTGCTGGGCTTGGCCCGTTTGGGCCTGTTGGGCCTGATTGTAGTAGAGGAAGTATGTGGGCCGGGGGTCCCTGAGCCATATACTCCATCACATCCTTAATATTGAAAACACAACATATTAACTATTTACGTAAAGTTATTGATCAATTATTAGACTCCTTATTTTTATTGCTCACATTTTTGGAAATTTTCGAAACATCCTTAATATTGAAAACAAAACATATTATTAACTATTTACGTAAAGTATTATTTACGTAGTATTATAAAAGAACCACCCCTTTAAGGCAAATTATATCGTGGGATCGGCCCACCTTCCGTTTCCGTATGGTGTGCCGATCCCACTTTTACAAAGTTACGTTCCTTTCTTTTCTTCCATGGAGCTTATTCCTTCCTTTTTCTTTTGTTATTCTTTCCTTATTTTTCTTTTCTTTAATTCTTCTCCATTTCCATCAAATTAAAATATTAAAAATTTAATTGTAGTTTTACTTTTCCTTATCTTCAATTTAAATTATAATTGAATCTTTTTTTTAAATTCTTTATCAATACATAACAAAAAGTTTAATAATCTAAATAAAATAAGTACATTACATTTCATATTCATACACTATTTTTTGTAATATCTTTTTTACATTCATACATTTTTTGTAATATATTTTTATATGCATACACTTTTTCTATAATATATATTTTTATCACTTTTATATGTTTTTAGAGGTTTTTAAGATATTGAATTTGTTTATTTTGCTTCTAGCTTGGAGTTACATTTGATAATATACGAAGTTACATCATCTTATACTCCAGTTATAAGTTATTATGCGTGAGTTACATCTTGTTATGTGAAAGTTACATCTTCTTATACACGAGTTACATACTTTTATGCGCGAGTTACATGTACTTATATGTGAGTTATATCTAATTATTTGTGATTTTTTAATTATCTTTATCTTGAACTAATACAATTATAACTGAATTATTTTTTTTCTTTGCCAATTTAATACAAAATTTTATTAATCCACATAAAATAAGTATATTGTATTTCATATTCATACACTATTTCTTACTTTGTATACTTTTTTTATATTTATTATACACTTTTTTGTAAAATATTTTTTATATTCATATTCTTTTTTCTATAATATATTTCTTATCTCTTTTATATGTTTTTTTGTGTTTTATAGTCATTAAGGTTGTTTATTTCGATTTAAATTTGAAAAAAAAAACATCAGAATAATGCATTTTTCGTATGTGTGAGTTATGTTTATAGACAATTTCTATAATTACATTTGATATTATATGGGGTTACATCTTCTTGTGCGTGAGTTACATCTTTCTATACGCGAGTTACATTTCAGTTTGCTTCAACAAGTTACATTTTTCATACACTCAAGTTAGATTTTCAATCAACGCGGGTTACATTTTATGTAATACGAATTACATCACAACATAAAGCCTACTATTGAAACAAAAAAATCATTGTTATGCAAAAAAATTGGTTTCCAAAAAAATATGTGTTTTGGCAAAAAATATATTTTTAAAAACATTTTTATGGACTTAATATTAAAAAAAAATTATTCACCATTTATTTTAACCCCTGATATTGAATAAAAAAATTACTTTTTTTGCAAAAACAAAATGAGTTTTTGGCCAAAAAATGATTTTTTGAAAAAAAAAGATAAAAAAAAATATTATGTCCTTAATATTAAAAACAAAACATGCCGACCCCAAATTCTTTTGGGATTAAGGCTTGGATGTTACTGTTGTTGAATATTAAAAACAAAACATATAAACTATTTAAGTAAAGTAATTGAGCAATTAGACTCCTTGTTTTCATTAAAATCAATGTTTTATTTCTTATAATTCATATTAGACAAGTTACATTTTGACTTGCTTGCTGTTACATTTCTTATTAACGTGAGTTACATTTTGTTACACGCGAGTTACAGCTATTCCGCTACTGAGACAATGAAAAAACAAAAAAGAAGTTACTGTTCACGCGCGTGAACAGTAACACGTTTTTTTGTGGGAGCAACATGCTCACTGTGGGCTGCTCCCACGGTATACCAACTGCCCCTTTAAAGATTACTCCCTCCGGTTCTCAAACAACTTCCCAATTTCCTTTTCGGGAAGTCCCGAAATTAACTTCACACCTCTTCTTATTTCCTTATTTGGCAAATTATCTACACCAAAACAGTGTAAAACAATGTCAAACAGTGCCAAACAGTGCACTCCACGGTGAAGTCAAATTTATTTTCTTAATCTGTGTGAAGTCAAAGTGTGAACCTCTTTGAGAACCAGAGAGAGTATAGGCTAGCAACGATGTATCCCTAATACATTGTCATACCTTTCTTGCGATTTATTCATGATTAATGCTTCAAATTGTTGTTACTCTTCCGCTTTCTAAGCTTGGGACTTCATCGCCGTAGTTTGAATTTTCATAAGAATGAAAAGGTTAAGGCATGTTCACTAACACAGATATTTTCCAGTTTTTCAGAAAACTGGAAAACTGAAAAACAAAAAAAAAACAGAAAACGTGTTTACCAAAAAAAATTCTGGAAAACTGGAGAAAGGAAAACAGAAAAACGTGTTTACCAAATCTTTTTCCAAAACCAAAAAATGAGATATGTCTCTGTTTTCCTTAATGAATTGGAGAAGTGACTTTTACCAGTTTTCGAAAACGCGGATGCTGCAGTGCTGCTTCAATCAACTTGCATACTTACGCCTAGTGTTGGATCCGGTCCCGCTCGGTGTCAGTTCCAGTCTGATCCGGTCAAACACCCGACGGTCCCTATTTTGTCCGGCCAACAACACGGTGGTCCGGTCCGATCATTGACCCGACGGTTCATGTCCGGTCCGGTCGACGATCCGATGGTCCCGGTCCGATCGATGAACCGGCGGTCCCTATCTGGCCCGGTCCACGACTCGACGGTCCCTGTCTGGTCCGGTCCATAATCTGGCGGTCCCTATCCGTTCTGGCCCATGACTCAGCAGTGCATGTCCGGTCCGGCCCATGACACAGCGGTCCCTGTTCGGTCCGGTCGATGACCCGACGGCCCATGTCATATCTGATCCACGATCAGACGGTACTTGTTCGGTTTGATCGATTGTCGGGCCGACAAGGTCGGATCCGGTCTAGTCAATGACTCGGCGATCCCCGTTTGGTCCGGTCAATGACCCGACGGTCACCGTCCTGTCTGGTCAATCACCCAATGGTCCCCGTCCTGTCTGATCAGTAACCCGACAGTCTCCATCCTGTATGTCAAATAACCCGACGATCTTTGTTTGGCCCGGTCAACAACCAGGCGGTCCCGAGTCAGTCCCGTAAACGACCTGGCGGTCCCTGTCAAGGTCGATCAACGACCAGACAGTTCAGTCTCAATTTTTTGAAATCATTCTTTTAAGTGAAGAGTTTTAAAAGAGCCATTGAGTTGTCAACCAATAGGGAAATGAGAAAAGAATTGAGAAAACTAAAAATTGTATGACCATGTTTTCGTATTTGAAATTGGAAAACTAAAAAATGAAAATAAAAAATTGGAGATAGAAAACTGGAAAATGAAAACAGAAAATTGGAAACAGGCCCTTAGGGTTTCGAAAGTCCTAATGGTTGAGCAAAGAGATGATATGACTTAATTTTAACATATCAGTTAGGCATGGATCCGGTCCGGCAGTCCAAAATATAATAATTAGGAGAGATTTGAGCTAATAGATGTGGAGGAGAAGAATGAATAGTAGAAATGTTTGTGTAATTATGTTCTAGGGTTACAAGAGGTTCCAAGAGGAGTATATATAGGGAAATCCAGGTCTGGGCCTCTAATATGGGCCCAAAAGACCTGATTACATAAATGGACTGATAATATAAAAGGCTAATCTAGTGGATACAAATTGGACTGTACAATAATACAAGTAATATCTGTAAGGCATGTGTGGCCGCTGTCCAGGCCCAATAGTCGTGAGACCCGGGGGTCCGAGTCTATATACTCTATCAGGAGTCCCTCACTCCCTAAGTTGAGAGTACTCGAGGCGAAAGGGAGTAGAACTGTGTGCTGATCTATCATCAGGTGAGTAAACTTCGTGAAAAAATTTGAATTTTTGCTTCTTTGGTTGACGGAGGCGCTAAGTCCCCGCTCTTCCAGTCCCCCACTCTTTGAGGTGAATGTAATGAGGTGAAAAGGAGTAAAGTAATTCATGTCTTTAATAGGGGGCCGAGGGTCGACACCTTTTGATCCACAATGGGGAGATGCCTCGTTAAAAACCTCATTAGGAAAAAACCCATTGGGAAAAAATCCTAATGAGGGGAAAAGAGTACACCGGATGCCCCCAAAATGAAGCAAAAGGGGTGAGCCCTTCGGCCTAAGTGTGGGGTTGTAACGGTGTCCGTCTGCAGAGGGGATAGCTGAGACCAGTCTCTGTATGTGAGTAGTTCGGCATGATAACTAATCCAAGTCATCAAATAAAGATGACTAAGAGATAGGTCGAGTGACCGTCCATAATGTGATGTACAGGTCATCAAATAAAGATGACTAGCAAATATATGACCATGAGGCCTAGATCCACATCATCAAATAAAGATGATGGGTCGATATAGGGCCAATGGGCCTATATGAGAGCTCAACGTCATCAAACAAAGATGACAGGGCAATATATGACCGAGGGGCCTGTATGAGAGCTCCACGTCATCAAATAAAGATGACGGGGCGATGTATGACCAAGGGGCTTGTATGGGAGCTCCACGTCATCAAATAAAGATGGCGGATCGATGTACGACCGAGGGGCATGTATGAGAGCTCCATGTCATCAAATAAAGATGACGGGGCAATATATGGTCAAGGCGCCTGTATGAGAGCTCCATGTCATCAAAGAAAGATGACGAAGCGATGTATGGCCAAGGGGCCTGTATGAGAACTCCACATCATCAAATAAAGACGACGGGGCAATATATAGCCACGGGCCTGTATGAGAGCTCCACGTCATCAAATAAATATGACGAGCCAATATATCACCGAGGGCCTGTATGAGAGCTCCACGTCATCAAATAAAGATGATGAGGCATATATGACCGATGATCCCGCAAATGAGCTTCACGTCATCAAATAAAGATGATGGAGCGATATATGGCCGATGGGTCTGTAAATGAGCTTCGCGTCATCAAATAAAGATGACAGAGCGATATATGGTCGGTGGGCTCGTAAATGAGCTTTGTGTCATCAAATAAGGATGATGGAGCGATATATGGCCAATGGGCCCGTAAATGAGCTTCGCGTCATCAAATAAGGATGATGGGGCGGTACGTGGCCGATGGGCCTACAAATGAGCTTCGCGTCATCAAAGAAAGATGATGGGGTGGTATATGGCCGATTGGGCCTGTAAATGAGCTTCACATCATCAAATAAAGATGATGGGGCGGTATATGGCCAATTGGGCAAGTGGTTAAACTCTTGACTCCTTTAGCCTTTCAGCCGGAGACCGCAAGATGTTCGCTATATCTGAATATGAGGACGAGGCGGTGGATGCCTATCTGAATATGAGGACGACGGCGCTGATGAGCCGGTCCGAATATGAGGACGAAGCGATGGACGCCTGTCTGAATATGAGGACAAGGAGATAGACGCCTATCTGAATATAAGGACAACGACGCTGATGAGCCGGTCCAAATATGATGACGACGCGATGATGAGCCGATCGTCATATAAAGGTGACGGTCGTTATCCAGGGAGGAAATGGCGAGCCCAGTCGATAGATAGAGACTTCGGCACTGGGGACCGGTCTGAATATGAGGATGAGGCAATGATAAGACGTTCATCATATGAAGGCGACGGTCACCATCCAGGAAGGAAATGGCGAGCCCATTCGCTAGATAAAGACTTCGGCACTGGGGGGCGGTCTGAATATGAGGACGAGGCGATGATATGTTATGCGTCATGCAAAGGTGACGGTTACCATCCAGGAAGGGAATGGCGAGCCCGGTCACTAGATAAGACTTCGGCGCTGGGGGCCGGTCTGGATATGAGGACGAGGCGATGATTAAGTCATTCATCATATAGGGGCGACAGTCGCTATCCAGGAGGGGAGTAACGAGCCCGGTCACTAATTCGTTATAACGAGACACTCGGGGTTGGGAAGCCGGTGTTGAGATGAATCATCACACCGAGGCTGAGGGTCCGGTCGTGATGTGCGGATGGCGATGAGAAGGAGCCAAACCGAAATATGATGACGAGGTGGTGATGAGCTGGTCGTCATATAGGGGTGACGGTCGCTATCCAGGAAGGGAGTAACGAGCCCAATCGTTATAACAAGACTTCGACGCTGGGAGCCGGTCTTGAGATAAATAATCACGCCGAGGCCGAGGGTTCGGTCATGATGCGAGGACGGCGATGCTGAGAAGCCGATCTGATAATATGATGGTGGGGCGATGAAGAGTTGGCCGTCATATAGAGGTGATGGTCACCGTCCAGGAGGGCACGATGAGCCCGATTTCTAGATCAAGACACTCGGTGTTGGGAAGCCGATGTTGAGATAAATCATCACGCCGAGGCCGAGGGGCCAGTCGTGATGTATGGATGTCAGCATTGAGAGGCCGACCCAAAAGTTCGAGCAGTGGTCCTCATCCATAAAGTGAGAGGATGAGGCCGGTCTTCAGAGTATGATGACCACGTTGAGACCGAGGGGTCTGCCGTGTCGATATAAAAGATCACGTTGAGACCGAGGGGCCTTCCGTGTCTTGAGGTAAAAGATCACGTTGTGATCGAGGGGGCTGGTGTGATGCAAGGACGTCGGCGGTGAGGGGTCGGTCCATAGATCCGAGCAACGGTTAACATTCGTGGTGTGTGAGGATGAGACCGGTCTTCATAAAGATAATCACGTCGTGCCAAGAGGCCGGTCGCGATATGCGGATGGCAATCATGGGGAGCCGATCCGAAGGCGAAGATGAGCCAACCGTCATATAAAGGTGATGGTCACCATCCAGGAAGGGATGTGGAGCCCGATCGCTAGCTCAAGACTCTCAACGCTGAGGAAGCTGGTCTTGAGATAAAGCATCACGCCATAGTCGAGTGGCTAGTCATGATGAGAGGACGACGGAGATGAGGAGCCAGGCCAATAAATAATGACGACGCGATGATCAAGCCGATCATCATATAAAGGCGAAGGTCGCTTATCCGGGAAGGGAATAGCGAGCCCAGTCGCTAGCTCAAGACACTTGGCGGTGAGGAAGCCGGTCTTGAGATAGAGCATCACGCCATAGCTGAGGGACTGGTCGTGATGTGAGGACGACGAAGATGATGAGACGATCGTAATATAAAGGCGATGGTCGCCATCCTGGAAGGGATGGAGAGCCTGATCGCTAGCTCAAGACACTCGGCGCTAGGGAATCCTGTCTTGAGATATAGAATCATGCTGAGGCTGAGGGGCCAATCGTAATATGAGGACGACGACACTGATGGGTCGATCGTCATATAAAGGCGATGGTCCTCATCCTGGAAGGGATGGAGAGCCCAACCGCTAGCTCAAGACACTCAGCGCTGAGGAAGCCGGTCTTGAGATAGAGCATCACGCCATAGCCGAGCGGTTGGTCGTGATGTGAGGATGACGACGATGAGCAGCCGGTCCGAAATATGATGACGAGGCGATGATGAGTCGATCGTCATATAAAGGCGACTGTCGCTATTCGGGAAGGAAGTAGCAAGCCCGATCGCTAGCTCAAGACACTCGGCGTTGGGAGCCGGTCTTGAGATTGATCATCACGCCGAGGCCGAGAAGCTGGTCATGATGTGCGGACGGTGATAATGAGGAGCTAGTCCAAAATATGATGATGAGACGATGATGAGCCGGTCATCATATAGGAGCGACGATTGTTATCCGGGAAGGGAGTAGCGAGCCCGGTCGCTATAACAAGACTTCGACGTTGGGAGCCGGTCTTGAGATAAATAATCTCGTCGTGGTCGAGGGGTCGATTGCGATGTGAGGATGACGGCAGTGATGGACTGATCATCATATAAAGGCAATGGTCGCTATCCTGGAAGGGATAGAGAGCCCGATCACTAGCTCAAGACACTCGGCGCTGGGGAAGTCGGTCTTGAGATATAGAATCATGATAAGGCTGAGGGTCGATCGTGATATGAGGATGACGACACTGATGGGCCGATTGTCATATAAGGGCAATGGTCCCCATCCTGGAAGGGATGGAGAGCCCAATCGCTAGCTCAAGACACTCGGCGCTGAGGAAGCCGGTCTTGAGATAGAGCATCACGTCATAGCCGAGGGGCTGGTCATGATGTGAGTGTAAGGAATAATTGTATTTAGATTTTGATGATACTAGCTCAATTAGGATATTAGAGTACCCCCATTAAAAATTTTGTATTAGAATTTTTCTAAGAGTATGTTTTAGATTATTCGACGGAACAGAAGACCTCAGCTCTTCTGTTGCACTCTCTGGGTAGAAACTCTCAGACTCTGCCAAGCCAACAGAACTGCCTGACACTTAGACGAATTTCTACACTTTGCCTTAACCAGTCAAAACTAACGGGAAATTCCCTAACGGCTAGGAGTCTCTCAACGGAAAAGCTACAGGACGCGCATTAAATGCTCATTTAATGAGCTTCACTCGTTGGGATATTTAAAGTTGATGATTGACCCCGTGAATATCTTCTCGCCTCCAAAATAGCAAGTCAGCTGCTTTTTAAGGATCAACCGGTCAAAACAACAGTACAAGCATTAAATGAAGTTGTCTTCTACACTCCAACGGGAAGACTACTTTCAGTATATAAGATACACTTTGAAGGACTGGAACACTAACGATTCTAACGATTCAACAACTCTCTTACAAGCAAAATATTTAAACTCTTGAGACTACATCTTCAACACCTCAACAAGAGTAAGGCTTACGTTGGAAAAGATCATAATCTCCATATCTTTTCTTTCCAACGTGAGAGAATCGTTCCTCCAGCTCTTCAACACTTCTAAAGCCTCATCTACACATCTTTTGTGACGAAGCTACGTTGGAGAAACCATTTTAATCTAAAACACTTCTTGAAAAAGAAGGGACATCTCAAGTAACTGGAGTAGTGAAGTGGAGATACTTCAAGAAGCTCAGTGAATACGAGACCAGTCATCAGGAAGCAAGGACTGCATCCCGAGTGACAACAAGACTTGAAGAAGACGAGGAGTGCTTCTTAAGTGCTAGGACTAAGGCTGTGTAATTCGTCGTTTTTACAAGCTTAGTGGAACAGTGGACTAGAGGAACACGTTGTTCCTTGAACCACTATAAAAATCCCTGGTGTCATTTACTTTACGCACTTTATAGTTCTGCATTAAGATTCTCACTGTTTAACTCAAAAGGTTAGGACTGTGTTCAACAGATCTCCCTTGTGAGTTAACAGAAAGGCATTTGCCTTAGTGTTTTTCTGAGGCTACCCGAACAGAGAACCTATCCGCTGTCTAGACCGGTTCTATCACCTGAACTCGACCCTCTATGTCAAGTCTGTTAAGACTTAGAGAAAAGATTGAAAACTTGAACAATCTATTCATCCTCCCTCTAGACTGTTCCTTGTGTAAACGGGACCAACAAGTAGTATCAGAGCCTCTTTGTTCTTGTAATCTTTTAGGTTATCTCTTAAACAAAGATACATTTGTTTCTTAGCCTCTGTCTTATTCTCTTATTATAGATAACACACTTTACAAGAATCTTATGTTTTCAGTAGTAAAGTTTGACGACTGGAGGATCCGCATGAAAGCACATCTCTGTGCCCTCCATGATGAGATGTGGGAAGTCTTTGATGTTGGTCCGTTCACTCAGTTTAAAAAGGTGAACCCAGATTATGTTGCTGGTGGTAATGAACCACAGATGATCACCAAGGGTCATCACGAGGTTTCAGCTGAAGAAAGGAGGAAGTACAACCTTGACAACATTGCCAAAGACATCCTCTACAAAGCTATAGATGACAAGTACTTCACCAGAATCAAGAAGTGCAACTCTGCCAAAGAAATCTGGGATACACTCACCCTGATAGGAGCTGGTGATGAGCAGGAGAAAGACAACAAACTCACCATTGCCATGAAGAAGTTTGAAAACTTCAAACTTCTACCCAAAGAGTGCATTGCTGAGATGTAACTTGGAAAGGAACTAACTCCCAAGGAGATCAACCTGAAAGTTCTCAGAGGTCTACCTTCACCCTGGAAGATGAAGGTCACTGCAATGAGATATAGCAAAGATCTCAGGACTTACAGCACGGAAAAGCTCATCTCTGACCTCAAATCTTATGAGTTTGAGATGAATGAAGAAGAGAATGAAGAACCTGAAGACAGAACAACAACTGCCCTCACGGCCAGTACTTCTAAGGTAAATAACTTTGACCCTTCCATTCTTTTAACTGACCAATATATGGCTGCCTCTGCCAGGAAATTCAAAAGGTTCATGAAGCCCAAAGATGGCAGAAGTCCATCTTCCACCAGAAAGCCATTCCAGAAGACCAAGTTTTCAGATAGCAGTGGAGAGCTTCTCTGCTACAACTGCAGACAACATGGGCACTTCAAGATCAACTGTCCTCACCGCATTGTGTCCAAGAGGCAAGGAAGAGAAGGTGACAAAAAGTATGAGCACATGAGAAGAAAAGCTCTTGTCTCTGAGCAACCAGACAAGCTAAGGACCCCCTCTCTGAGACAGAATCCAGTTCTGAATCAGAATCTGATGAGGCATTCTGTTGCCTAGACACAGAAACTGAAGACCTATGCCTTATGGGTCGATCTGATGATGAGGTATCCTCTAACTCCACTTCTAGTTTTTCTTTGGTAGGCACAGCTTTCAACTCTAATTCAATTACAGAATTTTGGGAAGAGTTTAAGGCAATCCAAACCGCTTATTCTTGTATTAAAGAAGAAAACAGTAAGTTGAAAGTGGAAATCTCTGATTTAAGAAAAGAGGTTGAGATCAAAATCAATCTCTTGATTGAGGAAAGAGATAGGCTGGAAACTGAAAATGTTTCTCTTCTTCATAGAATAAGAGAAATAGAGTCACTTGAGGTTAGGTACAACACCTACTAGAAGGCCTAGTCTTCCATGGAAAGGCTAATACTTAATCAGCAAGTTGGTTGTGGTTTTGGTGTTGGTTTCAGCCCAACAGAATCAGGTGAGCTTCTGTAAAGCCTAGCACCCAAGTTGCTAAGGCAGATAAGGTCATAGTGCCACTGATTTCTAGCCCCATCTGCCATGCTAGTGTATCTGGTACCAAGGTCTGTCTTGAGAAAGTCCCACCATAAAACCACA
This sequence comes from Cuscuta europaea, assembly GCA_945859875.1. NCBI lineage: Eukaryota > Viridiplantae > Streptophyta > Magnoliopsida > Solanales > Convolvulaceae > Cuscuta > Cuscuta europaea. The sequence goes on along the minus strand of CAMAPE010000018.1, from coordinate 1,233,779 downwards.
AATTAAAGGTTCAACCAAAACAAGCTTTGAAAACTAATGAACCTGACAGAATTCTTAACAACAGAAAAGGTTTTCAGAATAATAAAAATCAAAGACAAAACAATAACAGACAATCTCATGACTACCCTACCAAAAATGATCACCAGAAGGGCAGATATCAAGAGAAGGTTCCTTATAGGTAGAAGAGGTTGACTGGTCAACCTAAGAAGCCCAAAGCTAATTGTCACTCTGCTCTTGATAGTATATGGGATTTCTTTCCAACCAAGAAAGCTATGCAGAAATATGTAAACAGGAAGCATGATCCTCACAAGCATCTGCCCAAAGTGAATCACACTTCCATTTACTACGACTACCAGGTGGACAATGAGTACCACCCACCAAGGTTTCCTTTGATGAGACCAAAGTGGTACCGGATGCCAAGACTCGATGACCCCCTAGGACCCAACTTTGCTTTGGTACCTAATTCTTCCTTTTGATAATGCAGGAACTGTGTGTTGGAGTCATCTCTGAGCAAGAATGGTTTATTAATAGTGGATGCTCCATGCACATGACAGGTGACAGAAGTTGCCTAACAGAGTTCCAGATATTCATTGGACCTAAAGTCACCTTTGGTGGACAAGACAAAGAAGGTCAAACAAAAGGAAAAGGCAAGCTGATCAAGAATCAGATAACAATTGATGATGTCTCATTTGTTAAATGCCTGAAGTTCAACCTGCTGAGTGCTAGCCAGTTCTGTGACAAAGGCTACACAGTTGAATTCTCAAAGGAAGGTTGTTCTGTCAAGCATGAGACAACAAAGGAAATGGTTCTGACAGCTACAAGGAAAAAACATCTATGTTGTTGATTGGAAGACTGCAAAAAATGGAGTTTGCCTGATAGCCAAAGGATATTCCAAACGCAGCTGGGAATGACACAATAAGTTAAGCCACTTGAATTTCAAAACAATCAACAAGCTAGCAAGGGAACACATTGTTGATGGACCCCCAAACATTGTGTACAAGAAGGAGAATCTATGCAGTGCATGCCAGAAAGGAAAACAAGTCAAAAAATCCTTCAAACCCATTGCTGGTAACCTCTGTGCTAGTCCTTTAAATCTGGTCCAAATGGATTTATTTGGACCAATTGAGACCCCAAGTGTTGGTGGCAAAATATACACTCTAGTCATGGTTGATGACTACTCAAGATTTACCTGGACAATCTTTTTGAAGAAAAAGAATGAGACTCTACAGAAACTACCATCTCTATTGAAACTACTTCAAAATGAACAGAACCTGAAGGTCAAGACCATCCGATCTAACAGAGGAACAGAATTTGTCAACTAGGTCATAAAGGATTTTTGTGACCAGAATGGAACCGTGCACCAACTCTCTGCAGCCAGAACACCCCAACATAATGGAGTTGCAGAAAGAAGAAATAGAACTCTCAAAGAATCTGCAAGGACCATGATTGTTGAATCTGGTCTACCTCACAGATACTGAGCTGAAGCAATCAACACTGCATGCTACACCCAGAACCGGAGCATGATTCACAAGACCCACTAGAAGACCCCTTATGAGCTCTGGAAAGGAAGAAAAACCAACATCAGCTACTCTCATATCTTTGGATGCAAGTGCTACATACTCAACAATGGAAAGGAGCATCTCAAGGTATTTCAAGAGAAAGCTGATGAATGAATGTTCATAGGCTATTCTAGCACAAGCAAAGCCTATAGAATACTCAACAAGAGGACCCTCCTTGTTGAAGAATCAATTCATGTCAAGTTTGATGATCACAGCCCTGTTGAAAAACAACATAATCCCTGGAGAAAATCAATCTTGAGGAAGCTCAAGCTGAAGCACCAGAAGAGGTCACACCAGAAGAGGTCAACAACTCTGTCTTACCAACACAAATTCTAAACCACATTCTGCAAGAAAAGGATAGTGATGAAGAATCAGAAGATGAACAAGAGAAAGCCAAACAACCTCTATCAGAACCAGACTTGACTTGGTTGAGAGATCATCCACCAAATCAAGTGATTGGATAGATCAGAAGTGGTGTGCAGACCAGATCCGCTACATCCAGAAGAGAAGAAATGTTTGCATGTTAAATTTCTCAGATGGAACCTATGACTGTGGAAGAAACTCTGCAAGACTCAGACTGGATCAATGCAATGCAAGAGGATCTCACTCAATTTGAAAGGAACAAAGTGTGGGAACTTGTTCCCAGACCAAAGCACCAGAATGTCATTGGAACCAAATGGGTATTCAAGAACCAAGCTGACGAAGAAGGCAACATTGTAAGGAATAAAGCAAGGCTGGTAGCAAAGGGATACTACCAAGAAGAAGGAATTGATTTTGATGTGACATTTGCACCAGTTGCCAAACTAGAAGCCATCAGAATCTTTCTTGCCTATGTCGCCTACAATGATATCATGGTCTACCAGATGAATGTCAAGAGTGCATTTCTGAATGGAGATCTTGAGGAGGAAGTATATGTAGAACAACCACCAGGTTTTGTCATTCCTACTCAATCTTCTTGTGTCTACAAGCTTAAAAAGGCTCTTTATGGCCTTAAGCAAGCTCCCAGAGCGTGGTATGACACATTGTCCCTCTTCCTAGTGAACCATGGGTTTACTAAGGGAAATGTTGACAAAACCTTATTTAAAATCTTTGTTGCTAACCATATTCTGCTAGTACAAATATATGTTGATGCTATTGTATTTGGAAGTTCTAATGCAGACCTATGCAAGAAATTTTTTCAAGTTATGCAGTTTGAAATGAGCATTATGGAAGAACTGAGTCACTTCCTAGGACTACAAGTGAAACAAGTTCCAGAAGGAATCTTTATCAATCAAGGGAAGTACACCAGAGACCTGATCAAGAAGTTTGGAATCGAAGGAAAAGCTTCTGTCAAAATTCCCATGAACACCTCATAGAAATTGGACATGATGATCAAGGCAAAGATGTGGATGCAACAATGTATAGAGGGATCATTGGATCTCTTATGTATCTAACTGAAAGGAGACCACATATATCATTCTCTGTTGGAATCTCTGCCAGATACCAATCAAAGCCCAAGGAGAGCCATCTAAGTGCTGCAAAAAGAATCATCACATATATCAAAGGAAATCCAAATGCAGACATATGGTATCCCAAGGGAGGTAACTTTGAACTAATTGGTTACTCTGACTCAGATTTTGCAGGTTGCAGGTTAGACATGAAGAGCACCTCTTGTCACTGTGAACTGCTAGGTGGGAGACTTGTCTCTTGGTTTAGCAAGAAGCAAAACTCCATCTCAACAAGCACAGCTGAGGCGGAATATATTGCCGCTGGAAGTTGTTGTGCTTAGCTTCTCCGGATGAAGCAACAACTCAAGGATTGTGAGATCATTGCAAAGGAGATCAAGCTACTATGTGACAACACCAGTGCCATTGCAATCACTCAGAATCTAGCACTTCACTCCAGGACAAAGCATATTGAGATCAAACATCACTTAATCAGAGATCATGTGGAGAAGAAGCACATCTGTATGGAGCATGTGCCAATAGAAGACCAACTTGCAGATATCCTCACTAACCCTCTGAGTGAGACAAGGTTCAACAAGCTAAGAGAAGAACTGGGAATGATGGATGATCTTCCCAGAGATTTTTAAGACAAAACATCTCCGGTTACCAGAATACCTCTGGACAGAGAACCCCCTTGTCAACAGAAGACCCCCGTCACCAAATTACCTCAACAGGATTGGTTGTGGACTTGGTCAAATTTCTGAGGAACAGGCAAACCTAACTACTTAAGCAGGTCTTTTACGTTTCTACCCCTGATAGTTTCTACTATAACGGAAACGTTTCTGCGCCCACATTTCATTAAATGATACCTTGAAACCGCCAATAATATCAAACATCCACTAACCCAAACCCATTTATACCCCACTACTTCAAGCTAAACCGCTACTGCTCTTTATCTCTCTTGCAATCAAATCCTCTCTCTCTCTACAAGCTCTCAAAAACTCTAAACCTCTACAATGGCGTTCATGAGCTTCAACAATCTGACAAAAGAGCAGAAAGCAACATTCCTCAAGAATGTCCTAACTGGGATGAAATGCGACCTGGACGTGCTACCCAGATTTGCAGAAATGAAATGAGAATGGAGAAAATCATTGAAGGCTTGCACGAGTCTCAACTTAGCAAGGTAATTTCTTATGACTTCGAAGTTTACAACAACTTGGATGTGGTTGAGTTCTACCTCAACGCCTCTTACAAAGACGAAGTCATCAACTCTCATATCAATGGAGAAGATATTCTCATTGATAATGACGCCATCAACAAGCTGTTTGATATCCAACTCGAGAAAGGTAATAGCTCTCTCTTTGATCTAGAAGAGGTTGATCTCACAGTTGTTGAGTATAAGATGAACTACTGCAAAAAGGGAAAAGATGTTGAGAAGCTGAACGTGAAGAAGTACTTACTCAAGAAGGAATTTGAATTGCTCATCAACATCTTCCACAAATGTATGTGGTGCAAATACTCCTCAACAGATGATGTCACCATTTCAAATGCCAAGGCAATCTATGCAGTGAACCATGGAGTCAACATAAACTTGGGACAAGTGATGGTGAAGTCAATCATAGAGTTCATCAAGAAAAAGAACCCCAAGACCGGCCTGTATTCTGGAAAATTAGGTCATGGTTTGTTGATCTCTGAGTTGTTGATCGCTCAAGGTATGTCTCTCAGAAAACCTTCAGCTTTTGATCACACAAAGATGATTTTTCTGTCAGCCTCCCCCAATAGAGAAATTGTTATAAACGTTAAGTTGAAGCGTCAACATCAAACAAAAAGTAAAAGACTACAAAACCTGGAGAAATCTCATAAATCTTCTACCGATAGACCTTCTGCTAAGAAGAAGAAGAAGAAGAAGAAGAAGAAGACAAGAACGGCTGTACCAGTATAGCCCAAAAAGATCACTGAGAAGAGGAAGAGACCCTATACTGATGTTGCTGGACCTCACATCCTGAAGAAGAAGAAGAAGGAGAAGGAGAAGAAGAAGGAGAAGGAGAAGGAGAAGGAGAAGGAGAAGGAGAGGGAGAAGGAGAAGGAGAAGGAGAAGGAGAAGGAGAAGGAGAAGGAGAAGGAGAAGGAGAAGGAGAAGGAGAAGGAGAAGGAGAAGGAGAAGGAGAAGGAGAAGGAGAAGGAGAAGGAGAAGAAGGAGAAGAAGAATGAGAAGAAGAAGGAGAAGAAGAAGAAGAAGAAGAAGAAGAAGAAGAAGAAGAAGATGTACATCTACGGGGAGACATGTCACATCTACATCGATCACAAGAGCCTGAAGTATGTATTCACTCAGAAGGAGTTGAATATGAGACAAAGGAGATAGACCTCGAGCGGCGCACTCATAGCGAGATTTGAGGTTAGACCTACGTTGCTGAGTGAGATCAGTAGAGGTCAAGGCATTGATGAGGAATGTCAGAAGGTCCGCGAACGGATCCTTGCGGGACCCGTTGAGGATTTTCAGGTACGTGATGATGGCCTTTTATTGTTCAAAGATCGCGTATGCGTACCACAGAATGAGGAGCTCCAGAAATCCATACTCGAGGAAGCTCATTCTTCAGACTATGTTATGCATCCAGGAGGTACAAAGATGTACCGAGACCTGAAGGAAAGTTATTGGTGGTCTGGTATGAAGAGGGACATCGCGGAGTATGTGAGCTGATGCCTTACTTGTCAACAAGTTAAGGCGGAGCATCAGCACCTGGTGGGACTTTTGCAGCCACTTACCATTCCAGAATGGAAGTGGGAACATGTGACCATGGACTTTGTGGTAGGGTTACCACGGACGGTGAACAATTACGATGCAGTGTGGGTGGTGGTTGATAGGCTTACCAAAAGTGCACACTTCTTGCCTATCAACATCACTTATCCTCTTGAACGTTTGGCCAAGTTATACACGGAGGAGATCATGAGGTTACACGGAGTTCCAATATCCATCGTCTCGGATAGGGACCCAAGATTCACATCTAGGTTTTGGCCAAAGTTCCAAGCATCATTGGGGACTAAACTGAAGTTTAGCACGGCGTTTCACCCTCAGACGGATGGACAATCCGAGCGGGTGATACAGATTTTGGAAGACATGCTTTGGAGTTCCAGGGGAGTTGGGACAAACATTTGGCACTAGTGGAGTTTGCCTATAACAACAGTTATCAGGCGAGTATTGGCATGCCTCCATACGAGGCATTGTATGGGAGGAAATGCAGGACACCTTTGTGTTGGGACGAGGTTGGCGAGGCCAAACTCGAAGGCATAGAACTTGTCGAGATCACCAAGGCCAAGGTGAAGATTATTCGAGACATGCTTAAGGCTGCCCAAGATCGGCAGAAGAGCTATGCCGATAAACGGCATAGGCCGTTAGAGTTTGCAGTTGGGGACAAGGTATTTCTAAGGATTTCTCCTTGGAAAGGCATCATTCGATTCATATCGAGGGGTAAGCTTAACCCCCGATACATTGGTCCGTTTGAAATCCTCGAAAGGATTGGAGCCGTAGCTTACCGTCTCAAGTTATCACCTGAACTTGAGAAAATTCATGACGTGTTCCATGTATCGATGCTCAAGAAGTATGTACGGGACCCGTCACATATTCTTGAGAGACCACCGGTAGAGATCCGAGAGGACTTACAATATGCAGTGGAACCGTTGGAGATAGTGGGCCAGCAGGTAAAAAGGCTTAGGAACAAGGAGATTCCTATGGTAAAGGTACTTTGGAGGAGTGATCGGGTCGAAGAAGAAACCTGGGAGACTGAGGTCTCAATGAGGGAGCAATACCCGTTTCTTTTCGATTAGACACGTGATTTCGGGGACGAAATCCCAAATAAGGGGGGGTGAACTTGTAACACCGTTCCCAAGTAAATTTACTTTTTAGTAAATCCTGTAATAAACCCTGAATAATGATTTATGAATTTACGAGGTTGTAAATTTTGTTATTACTTTTGCGTGAATAACGAATGGCACGTGGGGCCCACATCGGGAGTGGGGACCACCCGATAATCTCGGGACCACATATTGTATTCATCTTGGCCTAGATAATATTTATATGGTGGTGGATATTTTAGTTGGGCCATAGGAAGGGCATAGGGTTGACCCGTTGGTCAAACGAGGCCCAATTACCGGTATTGGTAATTTATCGTATAACAGCCGAATTTCGGAGACTTCTAAAATAAAGTTGAGGAATGTATATTCATTCTAAGGTCCAATAATTATAAAGAACGCGTGTTATATTTTATTTGACCCAATAATATAAAATATAAGTAAAACAGTTCGAGAAATACAACTTTCGGGACCAGTTGTACAGTTCGCGGCTTAATGGGATGACCTCCCCCAACATGAGTGGGGGTCACCCCACGAAATTTTGTGCTCAATTAGACATGATGAGGCTGGATTTGACAAAGGAAGATGTGGAGGAGGTGGCTTTGGCATCTAAGTACATGGAGGACCCCCCTCCCATCACTTATTTGTCATTTGAGACAAAATAAGCCACTCTCTCACACCCTGTCTCTTTGCTCGACCAACCAGCTCAAAAAAGCAAGGACCTCAAGGAAGAGGAAAAAGTTGCAAAAGTAGTGAAAAACCTTGAGAATAAATGTGAAGAACTCCTTAACAACTTTTCTGCCATATTTTCGATTTTCATATGACTTTATAACGTATGCAGTACCCCTAGGATTGTTCTACATGTTTAGAAGTGTAGAACAAGGGATTGGAAGGTGGTTCTAAGTCCAAGAACGGACTTAGAAGCCAAAACAACCGGTTCACCGGAAAAAACCTTTTAGAGGTTATTTGTATTGATATGGGTTTTGTGATGATAAAACCATGTTAGGATCTTGACTAAAGTGTTTCTAGATCTTGCCGGACTTTCGTCGGAGTTTTGCCGGAGTTGGCCGGAGTTTCGCCGGAGTTCAACTAAAAAGAGTAGAATCTTCTTAAAGCTCATTTGAGGTGAGTGGATGGCTTAATGTCTTGTAACTTTTGGGTTAAGCATGAGATTACCGAAGTATATGTTATGTGTGTTCATAATAATGTTTAAATGAATTAAAGATGTGATTAGCCAATTAAAGTGATTAGGCTTGTATGAAGTGAACTATTGAAATATGCATGATTTGTGAAGTGAAAATGCTCATAAAAACATGTGTGATATGTTTAGAGATGAAATGTGCATAAAATAGTTATTTATAACTTAGTACATATTGTGACTAAGTTTGACACACATTGGATTTGGAATGGCGGGTCAACCGAGAGTTGACCGGCGCCGGTTTGGCCTTACTTTACCTTTTTTTGCCCCGGAAGGTCAACCACCAAAAACAGTGGGGTAAATGCCGGGGAGCATTTACCGAGTTTTATTAATAAGAATGCCTTACTTTACCTATATGCTAATTTTAATGCATGAGTTGCATGGATGATTTTGTTTAGGCCTTAAGACTTGGTCTAGTCTTGTTTATTGATTATGATATAGGCCCTATCTAGTATGATATGTGGTAGATCATAGGTCGGGTGGAGTACCCAAGAATCGGGCGGTATCCTCAAAACTCGTTTATATAGGGTGGAGTACCCAAGGATCGGGTGATATCCTCAAAACTCGGTTATATAGGGTGGAGTACCCAAGGATCGGGCGGTATCCTCAAAACTCGGTTATATAGGGTGGAGTACCCAAGGATCGGGCGGTATCCTCAAAACTTGGCTATATAGGGTGGAGTACCCAAGGATCGGGCGTGTATCCTCAAAACTCATAGATTACTATTTAGTAATTCAGGATCGGGTGGTGTCCTTATGATTATTTGATTTGGACAGGAGGAGTCCTATACACTCATAGGTCTATGGGTGGGTTGGGGTTTTAAGTCAAGGATATTGACTACTATTATTTTTCCCAATTAAACAATGACCTACGGGTCGGGTATTTCCAATTGTATATAAGTACTGATATGTATTTTGTAACTTGGGGTAAGGAAGTATAAGTATATGTATCACCCTATGTTTGAGTCTTATACTTGAAACGTTAGTTACTCTACATTTAGCTTGCTACTCGCTCGGTACTTGTACTAACCCCTTCGGGGGGGCCACCATTTCAGGTTGAAGCTAGAGCCTGTTGTCTACACCTTTGCACGGGTGGAAAGAATCTAGAGGAAGACGTGGTTCGTGCTTCCTTTATTATTTTAAATCATAAACTATGCTCATGGATACTTTTGTAATATTACACTGTTTTGGCCTACGAGCCTACGTTTTGCCTAATGTGGCTTATGATTGACTATTGAATATTTTGCGCTATTCATTCAATCTATGATGTGATGTTGTTATGTATGTTTACTATTGAGTACGGTGTAAACGATGTTCATGAACGCCTTGTGTGATTATGTGAGGTTGACTTGCGAGTGACGTCACTTAATCACACGGCGGTTGACTTGCGGGTGATATTACAGTTGATTTGCGGTTGACTTGCGGCCGAGACTATTTTTTTTCTATTTTTGTGTAATTAATTTAATTTATGCAATAATAACAACTAATTACCGAAATTAATTAAAAATTACTTGCACTTCGTGAAAATTAACTTTCTTCAGATAAATAACAACCTTGAGGCTAGTGAACAACTATATAATTAATTGGAATGAATTCAACATCAACAACTATTTTATTTAATTTATGGAAGAAAATGCGAAATACTAGATAAATATTCTGGAAACATATCGAGAAAACAAAGTACAGATTCAGATTCTACTCGTTGAGTAGATGAAAATACATATAAAGAACTTACAATTTGAAGCTAAAATGAAGAAGATATGGAGATTTGAAGTTTCTCTCTCCAAAAAATAGCTTGGAGCTCGGAAATGGCTGAAGAACTGGAACTTTTTGAACTGAATTAGAGTTGGAAGTGGTGTGTTTGAGTTCAGCAAAAATCGGGCTATTTATAGGTCAAAAAATCGCGTAGGCGCCCAACCAGGCGGCCGCCTCTGGCCTTGTCCCGACCGCCTTCCGTCCCTTCACCGTTCCTGTCTCGCCGCCTGCCGTCAAATCCCACCGGCCGGTGGTTGGGTTGTCACCTTGTGCCGCAGGCGGTCATCGAAGGCGGCCACCTTCCATTTTTCTCCGGTCCGGTCAAATTTCTAAAATGTTGATTTTCCAAAAACAACGGTAGGCGGCCGCGAAGGCCTTCAATTTTTGGCCGCCTTCCTGGTTGCCTGTGAGATTATTAGTCTGGCTTCTTCCTTTTTTGTGCTCTTCAATTTTGTCTTCTGAACCACTTTGAAATTCTGCTTGCTTCTTTCGGTATGATATCATTTGTCACTCAAATTGACGCATTTTGTGCTTAATTGACCCGAAATTTCATCAAACATATCATGGACGTGATTTTTACCCAATTTCACGAAACTTGAACCAAAATATATAAAACATGCCTTTTTTCTATTTTTTAATCCAAAATCACTTAAATTTGATAAGAAAAATAAGTACAAAAATGGACTTATCAATCTCCTCACATTTAAGCGTTGCTTGTCCTCAAGCGACAAATTAGTTGCAAACACACTCAAAAAGGTAAAACCTGACTGAATCACAATCGAATTGCTATTAAAGAAATAGAAACAAAAATCTCCCTTTTTTATTCTCAATTTTTAAACATTTTAGAAAATTCACCCAAAATACAAGAATTTATATTTATTATTACTAAAGAAACTATTGATTATGTTAAACCACCAATCATTTCCTATCCCAAGGTTTTCATTATTCTAAATTGGACATTCATCTAGTTTTTTTTTTGTTTTTTTTTTGTTTTTTTTTGACTCATTTTCACTCTTGTTGGCGGTGTAGTCTCATGGTGGATGTATTGTCACAGACTATGGTTAATGGATAAAACGGAGCCCCCCTTTTTTTGATTTTTTTTTGTGTTGGGGATGGAATTGTCCAAGAGGAGGATATAGTGACAGCGGGAAGGGATGAATAGGTATAACAAGACATGGGTGCGATAATCAGAATGGAAAGCTGCAACACTTAGCCGCATATGTAATTTACACAACTTGGCCGAAAGAAAATAGCTCTTGGAAGAAAAAAATTGTTTATTGGGTAATAAGAGAAGGAGCTAACCGCAGAGTAGATTAAATGAGTTTTTTTTTTTACTAAAATGAATGTCCGATTAAAACAAATTCAGCCCTTTTACTTTCACAACCAAGAAACCATAACAATTTCAAGTTTTCTAAAAATAATAATAAAAGTAAATTCTTATAATAAGGGTGATTCTGTAACCTATTATGTGATTGATAACAATTGAGAAATTAATGTTTCATATCAAAAATAGTAAAAAGATTGTTCTAAAACAAGGTTTTAACTTTTGAGTGTAAAACGCAACCTCCTCACACTTGAGCTGGACCTCACCCTCGAGGTCTCATTTTAATGCACAAAGTTTAGAAATAAAGGCACATTTTTTTTTTGTTCTTTCCTCACACTTGAGTTTTGAAAAGATTTTGTGAAGAGGAACGATGAAACAGGATTAAAATGGTTTTAAAAAATCCTTACAGCATCCATAGGTAGTTTGTGAGAGCATTCAAGTCAAAAGAGCAGCGCAATGTCCAATCCTGAATAAACAAACAAACACAAATAAATGTCAAGGAAGAAGCAAATTTAGGCATCGCCTGTGTCATCCCGTGATCCATGATTAGGCCGTAGCCACTCTCGTATCTCCTCAATATCCAGTCGCTGGGTCTCTAGCTGCTCTTGAATATCCCTGTTGGCTCCCTCCTGTGCCAGTCTATAATCTCTAAATTCTCCCAGGGCCGACGCATGTGCCTCTCGCATCTCCTGAAATGCTCCCTCCTGTGCTAGTCTATAATCTCTGAATTCTCCCAGGGCCGACGCATGTGCCTCTCGCATCTCCTGAAATGCTCTCTCATGTGCACCCCGAAAATCTACGAATGAGGTCTGAAGACCCCTCATCGTGTCCATCATCGCACTCCAATCTGAAGCACTAGGCATGTCCGAGGATGGCTACTGTGTGGTGGGGCTCGAGAAGAGCTACTCTGCTGGGTCGACTGCTCAATGCCCGGAAGCTCCTGAGTATTTCGCTTCTTCTTGATCCCCATGTTCCCAAAGGATGAGGATCTAAGAATGCGAATGCTATCCTGTTGTAATACCCGAGATTAATTTAAGAGGATTAATAGTACTACTCATACCAACAGAGGTGCATCTCCTTTTAAGGGAGTTCATCACCCAAGAACTCCAAAGTTAAGCGTGCTTGCACGAGAGTAGTCTTGGGATGGGTGACCCCCTGGGAAGTTTCTCAGGGCGCGCATGAGTGAGGACAAAGTGCGCGGTAAATGCTCGTGGTGGTTTGTGAGGACAGTACTATTGGTCTAGAGTAGCTACCTCAGGTCCTGCGAGGCCGGGGTGTTACAAATGGTATCAGAGCAACCGTGCGACAGTGTGTTGACCCGTTGGATATCGGGCGGGCACTTAGCGGGGCAAGATTCTGGGGTTTGATTGAGATTGGTTTAAGGGCGCAACGAGGACGTTGCGATCCTAAGTGGGGGTGATTGTAATACCCGAGATTAATTTAAGAGGATTAATAGTACTACTCATACCAACAGAGGTGCATCTCCTTTTAAGGGAGCTCATCACCCAAGAACTCCAAAGTTAAGCGTGCTTGCATGAGAGTAGTCTTGGGATGGGTGACCCCCTGGGAAGTTTCTCAGGGCGCGCATGAGTGAGGACAAAGTGCGCGGTAAAGGCTCGTGGTGGTTTGTGAGGACAGTACTATTGGTCTAGAGTAGCTACCTCAGGTCCTGCGAGGCCGGGGTGTTACACCTGTAGTAGGAGTAGACCTGGAATGTCTAGGTCAAGATAGAAAGACCGGATGAGAGTAGTGACGAAGGTCCCTGCCTGGATCGTGCGGCGAACACTCTTCCCCTGGCTCCGGAAGAAACGATCCAAAAGGACTGCCATATTCATCGAGGTGCGGTGAACCAGACTCCAAAAGAATAGTATGTCCTTTTTGGACAACTTGTTCGTGTTGTTAGGTCGTCCAAAAAACCCACAAGAGAGTACAAATGAGAGTATATACTAGTGAGTCTGCCTCCACCGGCTCGACTGGGGGTGCATGCGGAGGAACGGTCTAGTGTCTGTGGAGTGCCTGTGCTAGAACTCATCAATGTCAAATGTCTCAGGTAAACGCGTCGGGAGAGCACAGAACTCGTCTGACTGTGTATATGCAGAAGCATAGAGCCCAATCCTCCATCCGAGCTCAGCCACAGTGATGGAGTGCTCAATGCCCATGATAGTGAATCTCATCTGAGTCGCAAACCCAATGACAGATCCTGCGTGCACAGTGTGGCCGTAGTGAGTGAAGCATAGAGAGCATAGGAACTCTATCGTGAATGGGAAGCTGGCTCTCTCCTGTATGGATAGAATCCCACGCCACAAGGAATCTCCCAGTAGATCATCAATGTCGCCCCAATATCCCCATTCCTCGAGCATCCTCTGATCCAGGATCATGGGAGCTAGGAGAGTGCGGTACTGCCCCAACGTCTGGAAGCGTATGCGGTCAGCATCAGTAGCAAATGGGATATCTGGCACATGCAATGAGTCATGCCTAGCCAGTGGTGGCTCCTAACAGATGGGATCGTCGCGTCCTCCTCTAGACATCTGCAAAAATCAAAATAACATTTTTTTAGGGTTAGTTTTTTTTTAATAATGGGTTGCCTCCCAATGAGCGCTTCTTTAACGTCACTAGCTTGACGAATTTCCTCCTTTGGTTCAAAATTTCTGTAGATAGAGAATCTACTTGTTTTTTCGACCGGGCCACCGTGGTAAAGTTTGAGTTGGTGGCCATTGACTTTAAAGGGACCCCCGTTTGCATCTTCGATCTCGATGGTTCCATAGGGGTAAGTTTTCACGACCGTGAACGGTCCGGACCATCTTTATTTCAGTTTTCCCGGAAAAAGTTTTAACCGGGAGTGGAACAGTAGCACCTTGTCCCCAGCATTGAAACCACGGGCCTTGATGTGTTGATCATGATAGAGTTTGGCCCGTTCTTTGTAAAGTTTGGAATTATGAAAAGCTTGCACTCTCCACTCTTCCAGTTCATTTAGCTGGTAAAATCGTTCTTTCCCTGCAACGTCAAGTTTGAAACACACATTTTTCATCCCCCAAAGTGCTTTATGTTTGAGTTCAACGGGTAAGTGGCAAGACTTCCCGTATACTAGGCGAAATGGGGTGGTTCCGATCGGGGTTTTGTATGCGGTCCGAAATGCCCAAAGTGCGTCGTCAAGTTTAGTTGACCAGTCTTTCCTGGTCTGGGCAACAGTTTTCTCTAAAATGGACTTCAAATCCCTGTTAGCGTTCTCAACCTGCCCCTGAGTCTGGGGTGGTACGCTACTCCGCTTCGATGCTGGACTCCATATTTGGCCAAAAGTCTGGCCATTGGGTCATTATGAAAATGAGTCCATCTGTCACTGATCAAAACCCTAGGAACACCAAACCTCGTAAACAACGTTTTCAGAAAATTCACGATTACTCGAGAGTCGTTGGTGACGCAGGCCTGAGCTTCAACCCACTTAGAAACATAATCAATGGCCACAAGAATGTATTTGTTCCCTCTTGAGCTGGGAAAAGGTCCAACAAAGTCGATGCCCCAAACATCAAATACCTCACAAGGTAATATAAAGTGTTGGGGCATCTCATTGCGCCCAGAAATGTTCCCGATTCGCTGACAGTTATCACAAGAGGAAACAAATACATTAGCATCCTTAAAATCGTGGGCCAGAAGTACCCACAGTCTAGAACCCGTCTAGCAGTTCTATTCCCTGAAAAGTGGCCCTCAGTAGGACCGCTGTGACAATGTTTCAGTATGTCTCTTTCCTCAGCTTCAGTAACACATCTTCTCACCACCTGGTCAGCAGAAATTCGGAATAGATATGGATCATCCCAAAAATGGTGCCTTGCTTCTGACAGGAACCGCCTCTTCATGTGCCTTGTTAGGTTGGTAGGCTCGACGTTACCAACAAGGTAGTTGGCAATGTCGGCATACCATGGTGTTTGTTCATTGGCGGATATTGCCATTAACCTCTCCGCAGGAAAAAGTTCATCCACCTCGCATCTTCCAAAGGTTTCTCCTAATTCGACATCTAACCTTGAAAGGTGATCAGCTGCCTGATTAGCAGATCCTTTCCGGTCCCTGATTTCAATATCAAATTCCTGCAACAAAAGAACCCAGCGTAACAGTCTAGGCTTAGCATCATGCTTTTGGAGGAGATATCTAATGGCCGAATGATCGGTATAGATAATAACCTTCGAAAGAATGATGTAAGTCCTAAACTTCTCTAAAGCACAAACAATAGCAAGGAATTCTTTTTCAGTGGTGGTGTAGTTCAGTTGTGGCCCGGACAGAGTTTTGCTGGCGTAGTAGATCGGGTGGAAGTTCTTGTCCTTCCTTTGGCCGAGAATGGCTCCCACTACTAAGTCACTAGCGCCACACATGAGTTCGAAAGGTAAACTCCAATCCGGGGCCACAAGTACTGGAGCATTGATAAGTTGTGTTTTAAGTGTTTGGAAAGCTTGGTGACATTCATCAGAGAATATAAAAACCGCATCTTTTTCAAGTAACCGGGTGAGAGGTTTGGCGATTTCAGAGAAATCCTTTATAAAACGACGATAAAAGCCCGCATGTCCCAAGAAACTGCGGATGGCTTTTACCGTGGTTGGTGGAGGGAGTTTCTCTATCATTTCAATTTTCGCACGGTCAACCTCGACCCCGTTACTTGACACTTTGTGTCCAAGTACTATACCCTCTTTTACAAGGAAGTGACATTTCTCCCAACTTAAGGCTAAGTGGGTTTCCTTGCAGCGGATAAGTACTTTTTCCAGGTTTTCAAGACATTTTTCAAAGGATTCCCCAAAAATAGAGAAATCATCCATGAATACCTCCATGAAGTGGCCAATGTATTTCTCAAATATGGCGATCATGCACCTCATGAAAGTGGCAGGGGCATTACAGAGACCAAAAGACATCCTACGAAAAGCAAAGGTCCCAAAAGGGCATGTGAACGTAGTTTTGTCTTGGTCTTCCGGGTTGACATGGATTTGGAAGTATCCACTCATGCCATCCAGGAAACAATAATGACTATGGTCTGCCAACCTCTCTATTAATTGATCGATGAAGGGGAGGGGAAAATGGTCCTTCTGGGTGGCTTCATTCAATTTGCGGTAATCAATTACCATTCGCCACCCAGTAACAGTTCGACTGGGCAGAAGTTCACCCTTTTCATTTTTCGTGACAGTCATTCCCCCTTTTTTGGGGACAACATGAATCGGGCTTACCCATTGGCTATCAGAGATGGGGTAAATGATACCCGCATCCAGCAGTTTGACGATTTCAGCACGCACTACTTCCATCATGTTTGGGTTCAAACGTCGTTGTGGTTGGACGACAGGTTTAAACCCTTCCTCGATCTTAATGGTGTGGGTACAAAAGGTTGGACTTATTCCATTGATGTCCTCAAGTTTCCAAGCAGTTGCTTGCTTGTGTGTCTTAAGGACTCCAAGTAATTTGCCCCTTTGTTCCTCACTTAAGTGTGCAGCGATGAAGATAGGGCATTTGCCTTCCCTATCCTCTTCCATGTCCATTACTACAAAGTCTACTGGGAAAATGAATTTGTCAACCTTGACCAAGACGTCTTCAACAATTCCTTTCGGATATTTGACTGAGCGATCAGCCAGTTGAAGACACATCCTGGTGGGTTTCATTTCCCTAAGTCCTAGCTTCTCGACTATAGAGGAAGGCATCAGGTTGATACTCGCCCCTAAGTCAGCTAGAGCATTATTGAAATTGAAATTGTCAATTGAACAAGGGATAGTGAAGCTACCTGGATCCTTTAGCTTTTCAGGTATTGACCTTAGGACCACCGCTGAGCATTCTGCATTTAGGTCCACGACTGAGAGCTCCTGCAGCTGTCTCTTGTTTGTCAGCAAGTCCTTGAAGAACTTGGCATATTTTGGCATCTCCGCCAATGCATCCATCAGCGGCATGTTGACGTGGAGTTGTTTGAGTAGGTCCAGAAATTTGTTGTATTTCCTACTATCGTCATCATTTCTAACCCGTGAAGGAAACGGGAGAGAAGGTTTGACAATGGTGACCTTTGTGTTAAGGCGTGTTGGTTCCATGCTCTTCTCAATTGGAGCATCAGTATGTTTCTCAAGTGTCATACTAGGTGTCTCCTCCTCTTCATTGTTCTTCTGCTTGTCCTCGGTTGTTTGTCTCCCACTTCGGAGAGTGATAGCTTGCACATGTTCACGGGGATTAGGTTCTGTAATGCTAGGCAAGTTGTCAGGCTGACGACCGGGAACATTATTCTGAGTAATTTGCATCATCAGAGTTTTGATCTGATTGTCAGTGCTAGCTTTGTATTTTTCCATTTCGTCCCGTTGCCTTGCTAGTTCAGCTACCAACAAGCCTATCTCCGAGGTTTGGGCCGCCTCTGTTTGTCGTATATGCAGGGGCACATAAACCTGATTGTTCTGGGTTGATTGGTTTATTGCCCCTCCTTGGTTTCGCCCGTGGAAGTTGTGCCCTTGATTGTTGTTGTTGGGGTAGCTCTGGTTACCTTGTTAACCTCCACGAGGAGGACCATTGTTGTAATCCCCCCGCCATTGGTTGCCTTGGTAGTTTCTCCTCTGGTAATTCTGGGGAGGGTAATTTTTGTTACCCCTCCCCCCTTAATGCCTTGATTTGCCCATGGCCCTTCTTGTTTCGTTCGTCCATATTCCAGCATGTTTACCTCTCTGTTGTTACTTAGATTACAATCATCAACTAATTGACATGAATTGGTCAAATGTGGACCAAAACATATCTCACATGAGAGTACAAGTTCAGTAGAATTAGAAATAGGTGAATAAACATTAAATTGTGATGACTGTGGGGCAGAGTTCGAGTTCCCGAAGTATCGGGATGGTTGCTGATTCGGGGCAGCACCAACGTGGTTGACCTGGTTGATGTGATTGTTGTCGCTTTTAAGATTTTTCACTTCCACTACCAACCCTTCAATCTTTGCGGTTAAGGCCGTGAGTTGGTCAACTTCAAGATAGCCTGGTTTTGTGGCCACCGGAGTTCTTTCATCGTACCAGTATCTTGCGTTGGAAGTAACCTTCTCCACCAGAGCTTCATTGGCGTCGGGCGCCATATCAAGGAACGATCCCACCTGCGAAGAGAAATCAAGCTCTTTTTTGCTTCCAACTTGAAGCTCATTATAGAAATGGAACATCAAGCTGCTAGGGTCCATCAGTGTGAGTGGACACTTGTTTCTCATATCCTTGAAGCGCTCCCATGCTTCATTTAATGATTTCGTCGGGAATTACCTAAAATTTTGGATTGCTGTTTTGATTTTAGCAACCGCTGACGGGGGAAAGTACTCTTGCATGAACGCCTGGTGTAGTGCTGCCCATGTCGTGAAATGTCCTGTTGGAAAGCTATTCAACCATAGAGAGGCCCTATCTCGAAGTGAGAAAGGAAATAGGGTCAGTTTTACGGCGTCAGGAGTCACTCCGTTGAAGCAGAATGTTTGGCACGCTCTGGTGAACCACAGCATGTGGGCCCTGGGATCGTCTTGTTTGGACCCGCCAAATTGATGATTAGACATCATGTTGATAATGTCGGGTTTTATCTCGAAGTTGGTTGCCTCTATTGTTGGTGCGCTTATGCTATCATCCTCGATGAAGCTTGGCGTGAGGTTTTGCAGCACCGTCTTTTGGTCCGTCATGATTGGTTTCTTGTGGATCAAAAGATATTTCCACAAAGTTCGTTCAAGTTCAGGATCAAGTTCAAGTAGCTCTTCCACTCCTTTAGAGCGGGTGTGCATTCATTTATCTTGAAATCTTTATACAAATGTCGCAAGTGCGAAAAAGTCTCCCTAACTAGAATTCACCTATGCTAGAACTAGATTAAGAAATTACCGTGTCATTCCCCGGCAACGGCACCATTTGATAACCGCTTACGCGGCGTTGTAGTAAAACGGAGTCTAACCTTTCGGTTTTTCCCCGAGTATCGTATCTCTTGAGGAATGGCGGAGGAGTTTTCTTAATTTAGTCTTAGTCACGGGCTATCGCTAATTGTTGGAAGTTTTTTCAATACAAAAAGGTGATTGTGTTCTAGATTAGGCCAATTTGAACAATTATACTAGGAGCAAATTTCAACTAAAGATTTAAGATCAAATATTCTAAAGATTAATGAAAGGATTGAGGCAAGTAAGGGCAATGAATTGAGTAATTGGAAATGGATATATTCTTGGACCTAGTAATTAGGGGAATTTAAAACTAAAATTGGACTAATAATTTCTTTTCTCATAGACAAGAATAGAAATTACTTTATTAATTTATCCTATTTCTAGGTTTCATTAATGTATTCAAAAATGGTTGGCTTGAATTAAATTCTAATCTCATAGAAAAGGCAGAAATAATTCTCCAAAATTTTAATTAATAAAAATAGCCAAATTCTCCAAATATGTATTTCAAATAATATGAAGGTGAATTTCATCTTTATTTTATAATCTTTATTTGATAGTTGTCGGGAAAAATCCTGAAATAGGAGTAATTTTTTTTTTGAGAATATATTCCAGAAAAGGACGGTCATGTGTTTATTTTCTAAATAGGAGTCTTACTGTGATGTTCGGAAAATACTACCATGTGTAAAGTATGATACTGTCAAATTATGACAGTAATTACTTCTATTTAGGTAATAAAAATATGATAATCTTAATTTGGAATATACACACGTTTTTAGTCCTATTTAGAGTAATTTCTCATAGTTTTATTATACTCCATAAGTTTTACTTTAAATAAGTATAATTTCTTGTTTGTCTTAGAAGTAAGGCCAAAATAGTATATCGCCCATAGGCCTAAAACTGGACAGGACCGGCCCTGGAGACATGGTTAAATGCACCTTCTGCCACAAGACGGGCCACGACGTGGAACATTGTTTCCGGAGAACTGGAAACTACCCGGAGTGGTGGCATGACAACTCGGGTAGGGGATGTGGTGGTAAGAGCCGAGGGGGAGCTAACCAAGGTGGGACTGGACGTGGCGGACCTGGGCGAGGTAATGGACGTGGAACGACACATGCCATGCATGTGGGAGAATACCGGGAAAATGGACTAGTGTTGAACGAGGCCAGAGAAATCAACTTGCACAAGCCTGGGTTTACGGATGAGCAATGGCAGTCCTTCCTGAAGATGACGGAAAAATGTAAGACTACACCGACGGAAGAAAAATTGACAGGTATGAAAATTACTGATAAGTGGCTCTTGGACTCCGAAGCGTCCTATCACATGACTGAAGATGTAAATATGTTAAAGGGAAAAACAAAAATAATCTCTGTGGCAGTAGGAAAGGCTGTGATCAGTTCACAACTCACGCTGGCGGATGTGTTGTTCGTGCCTGGGTTACAGTGCAATTTAATCTCTTTAGCACAATTAATTGATAACCAAAAATGTGATATATTTTTTACTAATGATTTATGTGTAATACAGGACCTACTTACGAGGACACCGATTGGAGTGGGTGAACGTCGAGGGGGAGTTTATTATTTGCGGAGTTTGGATTATGGACAGGCACACGCAGTGACAGGAGATCTGGCTCAGGTGATTTGTGGCACTCACGGTTGGGGCACCCGTCATTGCAAGTTTGCGTTTACTTGGTTATTTGAATAAAACATTGTTACATTCTGTTGAAAATAAAACGTGTGATGCTTGTGTGCGGGGCAAACAAACACGTGATAAGTTTGATATTAGTTTTGCTCGTGTTGTTGAACCTTTTGAGTTAATTCATTGTGATATATGGGGTCCATACCGTATTCAATCTTCATGTGGTGCTCGATATTTTTTTTCCATAGTGGATGATTTTTCTAGAGCTGTTTGGGTGCATCTAATGCGGGACAAAAGTGAGGTCAAAACTATTATTAAACATTTTTTTGCGATGACTAGTCGCCAATTTAACAAAGTTGTGAAAGTTGTTAGAAGTGATAATGGCAAGGAGTTTGTAGCTCTTCAAGAATATTTTTCGACCAATGGGATAATTTTTCAAACATCATGCGTCTACACACCTCAACAAAATGGAAGGGTAGAACGGAAGCACAGGCACATATTGGATGTCGCGAGAACACTTCGCTTTCATGCTAATTTGCCTATCGAATTTTGGGATGACTGTGTCTTGACGGTAGGATATTTGATCAACAAATTGCCGTCTCCTGTTATAGACAATAAAAGCCCCTATGAACTACTATACAATAAACCACCTTTGTATAGTCAGCTTAGGGTCTTCGGGTGTTTGTGCTATGCACGTGAGACCCAGAAAAGCGGAGACAAGTTTGCACCACGAAACGTTCGATGTGTATTTTTGGGGTATGCCTATCCCCAGAAGGGTTGGAAAGTGTATGATCTCCAAAATCAACGACACTTTATTTCACGTGACGTTAAATTTATTGAAAATTCAGGTACCCAAGTAATTGGCACCGTGGAATTGCATGCAAAGGAGCCAAGACTACGTGTGTGATGATGATGACTCCCTGGACACCCACAGTGACTTAGCCACGTGTCATAGAACTACTACGCCATGGAGCAATGATACCCATGGTGAGTCAAGAGGGAGTTCCACTCCTTTGGCTTCAGCAACAGATGGTCCGTTCACAACCAACATGGAGACCCACACTCCAGACAACTTTCATCATGCTCAAGACGAGGGTCGGCCACGACGTGGGACACGACCACGTACCGCTCCATCATGGCACCAGGACTACGACGTGCAACTGAACACGGTTAAAATAAACTCTCCCCTCATCGGCACTACCACTTTGACGGTTGATTCAGGTACTCCTTATTCCATATCTCATTATGTAAAATATAATCATTTTTCGGTTCCGCACCGAGCCTTTCTTGCAGCTATTTCTACGACTAAGGAACCCGCTAGTTTTGGAGAAGCTGTATGTGACCCGCAATGGAGGGCAGCTGTGAATCGAGAGATTGCAGCTTTAGAGCGCACTGGTACTTGGCGGGTCCAGGAGTTGCCGGCTTGGAAGAAAGTAATTTTTTGCAAATGGGTTTACAAGATCAAGTACAAGAGCGATGGGTCACTGGAACGCTATAAGGCACGGCTGGTTGTGTGCGGGAACAAGCAGGTGCAAGGAATTGACTACGGTGCGACTTTCGCTCCGGTCGCCAAAATGGTCATAGTTCGTACCATTTTGGCGGTAGCTGCTTCTTGTCATTGGGAATTGCACCAAATGTACGTGGATAATGCGTTCTTGCACGGGGATCTTCGTGAAGAAATTTATATGCATCCTCCGCTGGGATATTCCGCTGCCTCTCCTGGCATGGTGTGTCGGCTGCTTAGATCCCTTTATGGTCTCCGACATGCTCCGGGGTGTTGGTTCTCCAAACTTACTGCCTCTTTGAGGGCATACAGATTTGTTCAATCCCACGCCGATTACTCTGTGTTCACTATGCGCAAGGATAGTTGGATCCTATGTGTACTGATTTACGTTGATGATTCACTCATCACCGGTAATGACCGAACTATGATTGAGCATTTTAAGACCTATCTTGCTGCCTCATTTCCCGTTAAAGATTTAGGAGTCATGAAATATTTTTTGGGGATTGAGGTTGCACGCAATCCCATTATCATTTTTCTGTGTCAACGGAAATATGCGCTCGATATTTTATCTGAAACGCTATCGCAGGCTTGTTAGGAAACTTATTTATCTGACTTTGACTAGGCCCGACATCAGTTATTCAGTTCATATTCTTTCCCAATTTATGCAAAAACCCGGAGTGGCTCACTGGGAAGCCGTGCTACGTGTCCTGCGATATTTGAAAGGGAAACCTGGTCACGGTATTTTGTTTCGCTCCAACTCTTATCTTTCTCTCACCGGTTATTGTGATGCTGATTGGGCGAGTTGTCCAGTCACTCGTCGGTCTGTTATAGGCTATTTTGTCTCGTTGGGTTCATCTTTGGTGTCTTGGCGTACCAAGAAGCAAGCAATTGTATCTCGTTCTTCCGCAGAGGTTGAATACCGAGCCATGGCCTCGGTAACATGCGAGCTTATTTGGTTACGTAATCTACTTCGGTCATTGGGCGTGACTCCTTCCGGACCCATACGTCTGCATTGTGATAATCAAGTGGCTATTCATATCGCTTCTAATCTCGTTTATCATGAACGCACCAAGCACATCGAATTAGATTGTCATTTTATTTGGGATCATATTCAAGCTGGTACTATCACCCCTTCCTACATACCCACTACTTAACAACCTGCAGACTTGTTCACTAAGCAATTTGAAGCTCAACAATTCTTTTATCTGCTTGACAAGATGGGCATTTGTGATCCCCATGGTCCATCTTGAGGGGGGGGGGGGGGGGGGGTTAGACATTATTATATATTATTTTGTAACATTGGTTTTATGTACAAACTTGTATGAACTTGGGTAGCTTTTGTATAAGGATAGGATTTGTATTCATTATTACTTCCTGATTTTTCTCCGGATGGGTTGCGCATGCAGCTGGCACCATTCCATTATGTAACTTGTATATATGGAGATATTATTGGGATGTATTGGGCGGCCTGTTACGGCCTGTTAGTCATACCACTTCTTATTTTATTATTAGTCAAACTCTTTTATTCTTAATGTATTTCTTTAGTCAATAAAACCGCATGTGTGCGGTGGACAAGTCCTAGTGGGATACTGCTAGGTATTCAGATGTATTTAACCTCCCTTTGGCATATTAATGGACACGGAAAATCATTCTTATTTGTTTAACACCTTTCGATCATGGTATCAGAGCCTTAATAGGCGTTGCCACGTTATCATGGCAAAAAGGGGTGGCGAGTTTATGATCTCGAAACCAATGAGTTCTTCGTTTCCCGGGATGTCCAGTTTTGTGAGAATATATTTCCTTTTGCTGAGTCACCTGGTGATGAAAATGTGTATCCAGAAAATCTCACTGATCTGCCCATTGACAAGTTTGACCAATATTTGTCTGGTCCGGCCACGCAATCTGTCGCACGATCACATGATCCTTCTTCGTCTGGTCTGCTGCCTTCAGCTACTGCACCATGCGACGCACCAACAACTTCTGCTCCAAATGTTGCTCCCTCGTCATCAATTGATCCTGTCATGGGTCGGGGTCAGCGTTCCAAATACCCATCAGTCAAGCTTCGAGAATTTGTTACTCATACGGTTGCTAGTAAAAGTCCATTCCCTTTGTCATCCACCTCTCAGCTCTCTTCAGGTACTCCTTTTCCTTTAGCACATTACATTAATTGTGATAATTTTTCTAAGCGGCACCGGGAGTTTCTTGCGGCTGTTACTACAGGTATTGAACCTCGTACGTTTGCTGAAGCCATGAAAGACGCAGGTTGGCGGCAAGCTATGCAGTCTGAGATTGCAGCTCTTGAAGATAATAGCACCTGGGATTTGGTTCCTTTGCCTCTTGGTAAGCACGCGTTGGGCAGCAAATGAGTGTACAAGATCAAATATAACTCTGATGGTAGTGTTGAACGTCTCAAGGCACGCTTAGTTATTCTTGGGAATCACCAAGTTGCCGGCATAGATTACAATGAAACATTTGCCCCTGTTGCTAAAATGGTAACTGTACGTGCTTTCTTGGCAGTTGCTGTTGCTAAGAATTGGGAGTTGCATCAGATGGACGTACATAATGCTTTTCTTCATGGTGATCTACATGAGGAAGTCTATATGAAGTGTCCGCCTGGCTTTCAACCTTCCTCTCCAAATAAGGTGTGTAAGTTGAAGAAATCTCTTTATGGCTTAAAACAGGCACCTCGCTGTTGGTTCGCTAAATTGGTTGGTACTCTCAAAACTTATGGGTTTCTTCAATCTTACGCGGATTACTCTTTATTTACTTATACTCAGGAGAATATTCAGATTAATGTATTGATTTATGTGGATGATCTGATTGTGTCTGGAAATAATTCTGAGGAGCTCCGAAATTTTAAATCATATTTGCATCAGTGCTTTCACATGAAAGATTTAGGTGTTCTCAAATATTTTTTGGGTATTGAAGTGGCTCGAAGCACGGATGGTTTATTTCTTAGTCAACGAAAATATACTCTTGATATTATTTCTGACTCTGGCTTACTCGGTGCTAAACCAGCTACCTGCCCGATTGAACCACATCATTCTCTTGCTCGTGCCACTGGTGATCTTCTTTCTGATCCAGAGCCTTATCGTCGCTTGGTAGGGCGACTGATCTACCTTGCTATCACACGACCAGACTTGTCCTACTCCGTTCATATTTTATCCCAATTCATGAATCAACCACGCACAGATCATTGGATGGCTGCCTTGCGTGTTGTTCGCTATTTGAAAGGCACTCCTGGACAAGGTATTTTACTTCATGCCGATAGTTCTCTTTCTTTGACTGGTTGGTGTGACTCAGATTGAGCGGCCTGTCCACTTACTCGCCATTCTCTTTCTGGTTGGGTGGTCTTCTTGGGCCATTCTCCTGTTTCCTGGAAGACTAAAAAGCAAGTCACTGTTTCTCGTTCCTCCGCAGAGGCTGAATATAGGTCCATGGCTGCCGCTACTTGTGAACTTAAATGGTTAAAGGGTCTTTTATTGAGCTTGGGGATTCGCCATACTTCTTCCATACCTCTTTACTGTGACAGTCAGTCCGCTATTCATATTGCTCAGAATCCGGTTTTTCATGAGCGTACCAAACATATTGAAGTGGACTGTCGATTTGTTCGTGAAGCTATTCAAGATGGTCTTATTTCTCCCTCATATGTTCCCACTACTATGCAGTTGGTTGATATTTTCACCAAAGCTTTGGGCACGACTCAATTTCATTCTTTACTCTCCAAGTTGGGCATTTGTGATCTCCATGCACCAACTTGAGGGGGGGTATTGGGCTGTATTGGGCGGCCTGTTACGGCCTGTTAGTCATACCACTTCTTATTTTATTATTAGTCAAACTCTTTTATTCTTAATGTATTTCTTTAGTCAATAAAACCGCATGTGTGCGATGGACAAGTCCTAGTGGGATACTGCTAGGTATTGAGATGTATTTAACCTCCCTTTGGCATATTAATGGA
This sequence comes from Cuscuta europaea, assembly GCA_945859875.1. Taxonomy (NCBI): domain Eukaryota; kingdom Viridiplantae; phylum Streptophyta; class Magnoliopsida; order Solanales; family Convolvulaceae; genus Cuscuta; species Cuscuta europaea. Next base: position 1,207,698 of record CAMAPE010000018.1, on the reverse strand, counting down.
CACGGAAAATCATTCTTATTTGTTTAACACCTTTCGATCAGATATCTCCTTAGTTGACCGTGAATAAAATAACAATAATATTCTTCCATTTACGTTTCAAATTTTACAGAATCTTCTATATGCCTCTGCGAGACATGTGTTTTGTCACTCCCAAGAATTATGAGCTTGTCTCTGAGAGAGAAAATGTTGTCTTGACAGCGGTTTAGTAAGAGCATTAGCAAAATGATCATGCGTTGGTATATTGAGGAACTCCACTACGGTTGTTAGTATACTGGGGAACTTCACCAAGCAACTGGCGAGGAATCAAGAATTAGTGGGAAGCACATCTAATGCACCATATATGAGGGATTTTGTGGTTGGGGGTCATCCACTCAGAGCTCGACACGCCGCCCTAGGCACCTACAACCTTCTAAAATAATTATTTGCATTTATCTTATTGAAAAGGGTTGTCAAACTTGCATTGTATAACATTAGGGATGGACTCGGTTCGAGCCGGGCCCGGTTCGGGCCTTGAACCGGCCGGGCCTCGATTCAAGGTATGGGAGGCCCGGAATTGGCCCGGGTAACCCCCGGATCCGGGCCGGGCCGGGCCTCGGTTCTATTTTTTTTTTTTTTGGCTTTTCCTAGTTAACCCCCAAACCAACCCTAACCACCTCAAATGGCCCAAAATACTCAGCCCAACCCAAAAACATAAAAAAAAAAAATCAAAAAAAATATTGGCCCGGGCCGGGCCCGAACCGGCCGGGTCGGTTCACCTTTTGAAAGGCCCGAGCCCGAACCGAGATCCCACTGGGCCGGGTGGACCGAACCGGCCAACCAACCGGTTCACCGGGCCGGTCCGGTTCCGGGCCGGTTGGCCCGGCCCGAGTCCACCCCTAAATAACATAGACTTCGCTAGTTCTCTTTAGTTCTTCTGTAATCTCTCCGGTAGAACAGGGGATCAGGAATCGGGCTCGGTGAGAGTGGCGTAATTCTTGCTATTATTCTTGCCTTCATATTTGCTTAATATATTAATTGAAATACACATAATCCAACAAGATTCTTCGAAATATGAAATGATTGTGTTGGGCACTTGGGCCTTTGGTCCGGAGGACTTGACCTCAACACCCATTATGTATTTATTATGCATTTATTTAAATAATAATATAAAAGTGGTGTGTAGCTTTCGTAATTGTCGACAACAAACATTGTGTACTATTCTAAGATATCAAACGGGTATACATATGATCCCAGACTTATCGAGTCATTTGAGTGTATAAAAAAGTTTGGCTAAACTGCATCAAGACATTTTAGAGATAAAGGAGAGCCGCTGATTTAAATCTCTTGTACTTCATTGTCACATTATTCTGGATATTGAAATCAAAACTTTAATCTTCTACATTCTCGTTTATACGTGATTTTTTTATAAATATGGACTTGAATAATTCCAATTAGGTTATTCGGTTTCATCCAAACTGATTCCAGTCAGGTCTTGCCAAGACCGTCTTGGACTAGCTTCACCCCTATTAGCAATGCAACAATGGAGGAAAAAATCTTACATCAATATCAACCGTTACATTAATGTTATTATTATAGATTATGAAGTTCGGCTAAGCAATAATAACATTAATGGCAATACCAATTTTTGTGTCTAATTGACAACTCACTTAGCTGAACTTTATAATCGATAATAACATTAATAACATTTTATTAATAATTGTGACAAACCAAATAAAATGATTGAAAGATAAAAATTGTGATTGAGATTTGAATACATAAAGTAAGATCTTGTGAACCATATATTGATAACACAAAAAAATAAGACATGTAAAATGAGACAGAATAGTAAATGAGACATGTAACATAGCCAGCGTTCCGATCCTACTTTACACATTTTCATCGAGGATCGGGCACTCTTGGGACAAGAACCAGCTTCGATGACCAATTCACCCCTAACTCCACTGCAATGTACAGTTGAAGATACTAATAGTAAGACTAATAGTAATAATAATAAAATAACAACTGCAACCATAACTACATAGGCAATCCACCATGTATATAAGATTTTTTAAACAACACCAAGACTTCAACAAAGACTTCAACTCGGGAATAGAGATTTTAGCTTCTCAACTGTCATCACGTTTCAAAAGAAACACTACCTAATACAATGGGAGACTTAGCAAAACAATGATAAAGGCCTGTATACAACGCAGGGAAAAACTGAGATGTCTCGAGGAATTTTGGAGCTCACACACAAATCTATGGAAGATTCCATCCATGTGCTACACAAATCAGTATTCAAGTGATCCTAGAGATGGAAGTCCAGAGAGAAAGTCTCGTCCACCGTCAGCACTGTTGGCATTCATTCTTTGCCCCATATTGCGACCAAGGGACTCACATTTTTGCTTTCCCATTGTTTGCACATCTTCAGGTGAAAGGATTTTGATGTACCAGACATTATTCACAAAAGCACTGGAAAATGCAGTAACACAGCTTAGGTACAGCTTATCAAGGCCAGCTTATCAAGGCTTGGGGAACAATAGTTTAAAAGTTTATGAGTTGTACTTTTATATTTGTGGGGGTATGAACTGACGTAACATGCACCCACAAAATGGTGACTCATGGAAGCAAACCAATATTTAAAACAATGTACTTTTTTGTCTCAGTCAAATAAATTGTGTTTGAGCTCAATTAGCTTTTATCATATTAAGATGTCAGTTCCATTTTAAATGACAATTTGATGGGAAAAGCATACCAAGGTTTTTGTGACCAAGATCACATCTTTAAATTTAATCAGTGTGGAACTATTTAATAGATGGGAAAAGCATACAAAGGTTTTTGTAAGCAAGATCGCATCTTTAAATTTAATCAATGTGGAACTATATAATAGAAGGGAAACCTTGGAGCACCGATTACGGTGTTGCTATGTGACTGAGAGGTCAGGGATTCAAGTGAAAGTGGCCTCTTATAAAAAATGACAAGGGAAGACATGCCCCTTATACACTCTTGTGGTGGGACCCTTCCCCGGACCCTCTCCTTGCGGGGACACCAATATGCACAGGGCTGACCTTTAGTGTGGAACTATTTAATAGCCAAACATGGTTTAGAGTCGAATGATGAGCAAAACTGGTTTACATAGTCCATTAAATACTTACTCCCATGGGTCATCTCCAAGAAGAAGTATATCATTCTCCCTGTCGACGAATACAAGCTGCCAGCCTGATCTTTGAGGGTTGTCAAGCAACCCTTCAATTCCATACATCTGACCCAGTTCTTGTCTTAGTTCTTGATAGCTGTTGAACCGGGTTATGTCCAATGACCTCCCAACGGATCCTGATTTGTAAACCTAAAGGTATACATAACTCAATTTTTTTGAAGTGGTAACAAAGCAAAATAACAGCACCCCATAATAAAGATGATGAGCGCACTCACCTTTACAAACGCACTAGTTGGGGTTGGTGGGTCAACTTGTCCCCCACTCTGCATCATCTCGGATGAGTCTTGCATGTACTCATATAGAGAACTCTGAAACCCAGAAGCCCCTAATGTCTCCGAGGACATGTCAGCATCTCCATCATCAACTGAAGCAATAGTAGCACTTGACAAAGTGGTGGGGAGGAGAAGACCAAGAGAGTCTACACCATTAGCACCACCAAAAGTAACTTGATTCCTGGCATCAAAACCATCGCTGTCTTGCTGAACAGTCATATCCTGTCCATGAGCTTTGAGCATCCAGGATCTCTCAGATGGCTGTTGGTTAACCATAGTCTGGCCAGTTCTGGTGAGACTTAAAAGATTATCACTCCCTTCAGGGAATAGGGAACCTGACGGCACAAATCTTGAGTTACTTTCTGCATGGTCTTGTCTAGAGAATGATGGAGAAGTGTTAATTTGTCTTGAAGGTGAAAGTATTGGTGGAACAAAATTTGAAAATGGTCTCTGTTGAAGGTGATGGTCAGTCCTGTTAGGGAAATCTTCCGGGAACGCAAGCTGCTCCGTCTGATTACTGGTCTGCTGTTGTGGTTGCCTTTGTTGTAGGCCATCTGATGCCATTCTCATTTGAGAGGACAGCAGACATTGTTGGATCAATTGCTGCTGCTGAAATTGCATAAGTTGGTGTTTCAGAAAATCTTCACTTCCAAGGTTTTGCAGTCCTGCAGCTAGTATAGCTTGATACTGCTGGTTAATATCATTCTGGAGCATCATCGGATCAACTCTCTGTGGCATCCAAGGAAGCATACCAGCAGACTGAAGGTTAAAGGCCCGGGGTCCTGTCTCACCACCAGTTCCCTCTCCTCTCAGCCATGTCATTCCATTATTTGCATCACTATTGCCATCTGCAATGACATCAGGATTTCGCCCAAGTAACGAGCAATTTAGCAACAAAAAGTTTGACCAGTGACCTCATCAAATAACAGGTTTGCTTTAGAGGAATGGCCATATTTAAATGATACATAATATTTTATGTTAGTCTTAAATATGTTTTATTTGCAAAAAAAAAAAAAGTCATCCCTCCAATATGTTCTGTTTTCTTTTTAGTCTTCTATAATCCCGAGTCAACCTCCATTTGGCAAAACACCATGTTAATTGCATAACTCCACTCTAAACTTTTCACATTACTTTTTGGAAACTAATACTAATAGTGAAACTAATCATTCACATTTTTAATATAGGTCACAAATTCTCAATGTCACAAGGAAATAAAACTTATTACCTCCGTCCCACTCAACTTTGCCAAGTTGATGTTAGGTGGGAAATTAGAATAGTAAAATTTGTGTGGTTGAGGTTTGTGCAGAGGAGAGAGAAATGAACACAGCCACAAAAACATTGCTTTAAAAGGAAAGTGGCAAAGTTTTTTGGGACAAACAAAATAGGAAAGTTGGCAAAGTCCAGTGGGACGGAGGAATATTTATTTAAAAAAATGTGAAAAGGACATATAGAAATCCTGGATGCTAAAAGCTCATGGATGAAAAGGAAACCACTAATCTACTAATCTATCTTGAGTCGACAGGGGCCTATAAAGGAAACTGTGTAATTTACAGGAATGAAAAACAAATAAAATTGCAGTGATCTAAAACAAAACATAGCTAAGCCTTTATAATAATGTAAATTATAAAGAAACTATGATTCACTCATTCATCTTGTCAAGAAGGTTATAGGTGTTCACAAACCATTGGTAAAATAATGTACCTGGATAAGAGGAGACTCCCGGATACCAGGGCCGTTTTTGCCTAAGGGAAAATAACGATGGGTACATGGGAAAAGTAGTTAAGGGCTCAATCTCCCACAATGACACTCTTGGTTGCCTTTCACCTGCAGTTGACTCATCCCAACCCACCTGAATATTTAAAACTTGGTGAGATTAAGTGATTAATCTTGCTATAGAAATAAAAGATTTTGGATTCATGAAAATTACTAATGCAGTTTAAATGGCAGCATGGAGGAAAAAGTTGAATTAGGTAGCAATAATTCATATATACGAAGACAAATTTCATGATTAAATTTATCATGAAGAGGCCACATCCCGCAAGTCTAGCCTGCTGTCTGACTATTTTCATTTTCATAATAATTTCCCTGGCATTCAAGAACCTGAAATCCCAGTTTAAATTGAGATGAGAAACCTCCGGACCAAATGCATATCTGCATAGGTTTGATGGTTGGGCTCTGCAGAGCTAAGCCAAGAATCCAAGAGGCATGGCTTTTAACAAATGCTTAGCAATTGGCAATATCAAATAAATGATATCAACAGCCATAATAAACAAAAATAAAACAAGTTATAAAACTTGAGTGGACAAAACATTCCGCGAGAGGAACAAAAAACACATATGTCACATGTTCATCATCATCATCACCCCGGTGGGGTAAGGGGGTCGGATGTACACATTCTTACCCCTGTACTAAAGCACAAAGAGATTGTCTCCGGATGACCCATAGTGAAGATCTCGTCAAAAATTGCATGGATTGACTATTGCTTCATAACAAAGAAGCGCATGCAATTTAGTGAGCCATTTTGCTTTATTCCATCATATTCCCAAGACAAAAAATAGTGAGTCTTTCGCTCCATTGCAAATGATGGAAAACATATGTCACATGGTACAGTCAAAATATACCATAGCTCAATTGCAAGTGGCTCCATATTTTGGAATGTACAGAATTACTGTGGACCTCTAATACACTTAAATTGGTCTTTGAAATCGATATGAGGGTGCGAGCCCGGCCTAAGTATTAGTATATGTACATGTATCCTGTTGTTCTATCCTAAACACTAAGAAGTTGGCAATTATAAGTAGCTATCAATGGGGCAGATTTCTGGAGTAGCTCCAGGCATTAAAATCACAGAACCAACCCAGCCTCCACATGGAAGACTCAAAAATGGAGAAAAGTAGCCAGCTGAAGGATATTCTTATTTGGTCCGTAGAGAATATTTTTATCAGATTTGGTTGAACCTCAGATTCCTTATTTGTATATATAATGAGGCTAAGAAACTGCATTGCTGATCTTCTCAATCTTCAACTAAATCCTCTTCATTTCAAGAATAGAAGTTTCATTTCAAGAATAGAAGTGTGTTCTTGGATTCTATAATGAGACAAATATTGCATCCTGCAGCTTAGCCATCTTCAATATGTGTGGATTTCCTCATGTTTTGAACTGTTTACCATCAAAACTGCTATATGTGGCCAGTTGAAACAAGCTGTCTTTCTTCCGAGTATTCTGGAATTCTAATATATCTGTTCAGATTTATATCTTTCTTTGGCGGCTTTTTGGAGAAAACCTCTCATCTCCTGAATCTCTTTAAAAACTTGGCCTCCTTTGCTCCCTTTATCTCTCTTGGAGTCTTGGATGGTGTCACATGGCAGCTACTCTAGTCTTTATGTTTAAAATGATTCTGAACTATTTCTTAATTATATCGACAACCTTTTGAATGTTGCTTGGAGATTATAGGATTTCTTGGACCATTCTTTTCATTGCACCTCTATGCAAGCCAGGGTCCCTAATATATATCGGGCAGGTAACACCGTCATTAACTCCCTTGCCGATAAGTGTCCAGCTGTAATGCAGAGATGCTTGGGGAATATATAGGTACGAAAATATATGAGAAATTTGGAAGGAAAGAAATTGTTGAGGAAAATATAACATGGTTTCAACTATATTTTTTCAAACATTTGTTGAAACTCATGTTTATTTATTTATTTATTTCTCTCTTATAATCAATAAGCAGAACTGAACATAGTAAAAAAACATAAAAACATCCATCATACATCATTTTTCTGTGTATAGTCCGTGGTATATGAGTATGTTTTGTATTTCTATTTTACTATGTAGCTCCAGTACATTTTTCTGTGTATAGTCCTCTACTATGTACTGTCTACGTTTTGTATTTCTTTTTTTGTTGCTCCAGTAGCCTGTATTAATCAATTGCTTTATATTATTTCTATTTAATATTTTAATGTTTTGTATTTCTTTATTTCATTGCTCCAGTAGGCTGTATTAATTAATTTTTTTAAAATCATTCTATTTAATATTTTAATGTTTTAGTGTTGAACTGTGCAATGTTGTAGTGTTGTACAGAAACATTTTGAAAAGATTGTATTGTTACTATTTTAAGAAAAGTTTCAATTGTTTCAATTTTCTGGAGAAAAAAAAAACAGTTTTCCCCATATAATAGTGAAATTTCAGTTGTTTTCTATATGTTATATTTAATAATTTTATTGGGGTGTTGAAGTATTTTAGTGAAATATTTGACAATTTCATTGGTGATGTTTAAGTATTTTTATGTTGGATTATGTTATTTCTATTTTCTAGTTTTTGGATTATGGATAATGCTTGTGATTGTTTTGATGAACTATAGACTTATGGTTATGGTCTTATGGATTACTCCCTCCGTTTCACAATCAAAGTCACAGTTTGACTTTTGTGGTCTCCAAGGCGGACATTTGACCGTAATTTCCTATTAATATATACATATAAAATCTACAATAAATGGACATTTGAATAATACATATTACAATGAAGCACATTATATAAAGTTTTTGGGATAAAATATTATTAATTTTGAGTAATAAGCGGTCAAAGTTTAACAAGTTTGACTGTGACTTTAATTACGAAACAGAGGGAGTACATGTTTTACTACTTCATTAATAGTGTTAGCTATAAGTGTTCCATGTAGGCATTTTAGTATGTAAAACATATTATGAATTTATTAGTGTACGTATGTCAACTTATAGCCGTGATGCCGCCACGACGGGCGCCATATCGCCATGGTGGTATGGCAGTCTGAAGGCGCCGCGCCGCGAAACCCCGCCATAACAACTATGGGTATATCCAAAGATAAGAAAATGGCATTCCCATGATCCAAACATAGCCTAAAGTGTAGATCTTTCATCCTCTGAAGTGTACATTTAATTACCTCCCTCTTTCCAAGGCATGTAATTTTTCCTCATATTTGAGGGGCTCGCCCACATTCATGGTTGTAATATTCAAATTTTCATTAATAATATTGGTATAGCCACATAGGCTGTTAGGGACCCGGACACTACCAATAATTAGAGTCTTATTAAGTAATTTTAATTTTGTTCAATAATAGGGTTTTAGGCCCTATAACTAAATAGAAGTGGGCTGGCCCATTAGAAATAGAATAAATAAGTGAGAGTGGTGAGGAGATGGGAAGGGAATTTTGATCGGGACTGGGATTTTGGGAGTGCAAAACCACTCGAAGAGTCTCAACCTTCTTCTTTTGTTGTTTTATGTTCTCCTTCATTAAATCTTCATAAATATACTTTGATTATCTACTGGGATTCTGCCATTACTTTTCATTGGTATCAGAGAAAACGATCACTGTAGCTGTGTATGGTATTCACTCGATCGAACATGGAACAGAGGATTGAAAGTTTAGAGCGATCATTGGAGCGTTCAAGGGAAGAGATGTGAACGAAGATGTGAGCCTTGCTTGATGAGAAAGTGCAGGTGTTGCCGAAGAAGATGCTTGTGGATGAAACATTTTTAATTTATCTTGATGGAAGAGCCAGAAGTAGAGAAGGAATAGAAGATCAGCTATATGAACGGGATGAAGCTGAAAACCTGCTGAAACCGAATGCCAAATCAGTCTCTTATCATCCACCTTGAGGACAAGGGGGGAGTGATGTTAGGGATCCAGACACTACCAATAATTAGAGTCTTATTAAGTAATTTTAATTTTGTTCAATAATAGAATTTTAGGCCCTATAACTAAATAGAAGTGGGATGGCCCATTCGAAATAGAATAAATAAGTGTGAGTGGTGAGGAGATGGGAAGGGAATTTTGATCGGGACTGGGATTTTGGGAGTGCGAGACCACTCGAAGAGTCTCAACCTTCTTCTTTTGTTGTTTTATGTTCTCCTTCATTAAATCTTCATAAATATACTTCAATTATCTACTGGGATTCTGCCGTTACTTATCATAGGCTATCGGGCCCTTGCCCATCTGACACTGTGAGGAGGGTTATCTTTCAGATTATTTTAAGGATAAAAATTGTCACATCAACAAAGCCAGATATTTCTCAACTTGCTAGGCAATAATAATTAAGGGCATAGAGTATATTTCAAAAGTAGTTTTGATGGGAATATAATATAATGAGGTCATTGGTGATAACTTTGATGTTATAGGTGTATTGTTTTAAATATTTGATGATTAATTGTCATTTAAGAGTGGTAATTATTTCCTAAAATAGAAATGAGAACCTTCAGCTCGGACATCCAAAAGAGTCGAGTAAGAAACTTGAGCTGGGATGGAGGGAGTAATAGTTACAGACTAATTCTATTATCGTAAATATCAGCGTAGAAGCCGAATGATCAAGAAGGATGAATCTGGAACCCAAAGTGGCTGAGAAAGAACTTTGGAACCAAGAAGCCTTAGGCAGCTTCCTAATTAGCATTTATCTCCTTTTATAATTATTCCTATTATGTTTTAGACAACTTAGGATGTTTTTACTTGGACTGAAATTTTCTGGTGTGGTCTGATATGGTAAACGTCGGTAAACGTATGGTCTCTGTGTATTTTATAACTATCCAAGCCTGGTCTGGTATGGTCTGATCTGGGACTAAAACATCCTTAATTAGCATTTATTTCTTTTAATAAGCAATACTCTTGTAATAGCTATATAAGGGTCATCGGAATTATTCAATAAAAAGCTTTGGAGAATTAATTCGTCGATCTTTGGAATACATCCAAGATCAGATTAATTCCATTAAATCTTTTCTTTTAATTCTTCCAATTAATAACTTCACCATATATTCCAAATTACAGACTTCTCTAAGCTCTTGTTCACTGTCAGTATCTCATTCTCGTCCGCAGACAAGGTCTTGTACCTTAACAAAATATTGTAATATGAAAAGAAAGCGTAAGGTCTAATGCCAATGCATACAATAAAAAGTGAACTCCTTCACCTTAACAGATCGCCAGTGTGATTTTGACCAACGAGCTGCATCCAAGTCGCCAATGCCAGTAATGGTTCCCATGTATCTGAGAAAGGTGAGCACCCACACGTAAGATCCAGTTCTTTTATTTCAACAAACATTCAGTGTAAACCAAATAAACCGAGTATTCCCAACTCCCGAAGTATGCGTCCAAAAACAATTGGCTTTCGTATATAACCTTAGGTACATTAAGTACATATTTATTCAGTAAATTTTTCAGTTGAAAGCATTAAGCATATCAAACATGACAAGGAACCCAAAAGGCGAAGAGGGAAAAAACAAGACGGGTATTCTGCTTGCATCATCAAAATGAAACTAAACCTATTCCAATAAAGTGCATGGTTTTTAACACTTGTAGTATGACTGAAATCCAAAATCTAAATTTACAATGGCTACCAAAAGATGTACCTTTGGTTAGGTCCATTTCAGATAGGGGTGTGTGTTTCATTTCTTAACAAAGTAGTCCATGTGTTTTAATTTCATTATCAATGTAGGGGTCCAGTGCCTGACGCCATTAGAATTGCCAGAGGAAGACGATAAACGCTAAATCCAATTTACAAAAGTTCCCGGAGGATTGAAAGGAAAATATAGGGAGGTGCTTCTCATCAAAGCGACCTCCAGACCATCTTTCTTTTTTGTTTCGTGCCACCCTTGTCGCCGAAAAGTCCACCATAAAAGTGATATTAGCGAATTTAAAAAACAAATCCAAACAGAGCCGAAAAATCCAAAAAGAAAGATGGTTTGGATGTTGCCTTGACGAAGCGCACCTCCTTGTTATTTTTGTTTTAATTTTCCGAGTACTTCTAAAAATCAAAGTTACTGTTCGTCCTCTTCCTCCTGCGATTTCTAACGGTGTTAAGCGCTAGACCCCTTCACTGTAACGGAATTAAAACATATGGACTACTTTGTTAAGAAAAGAAACAGAGGCCCCTATCTGAAAACGTGTTCTGATATAATAACTAATAAGCACACAATATATTGTACTTCTGCCCATTCTTAATCATGGTAAGGGATAGTTCATGCCAATAAAGTACCTACGGACACTTGATTCTTCCGTTTCAAATAGCATCCGGAAACGCATTCCTACCGAAACATTGGTGTGGCACACAGCTTTGATGTATTTCGAGAGAGGTATGACAAATTCAGATTGGCTAGCCCTGACATCATGTAGTGTAGGAATTTAATAGTTAATAAAAGTATATAAAGGGAAATAACACAAACTTCCCTACCTCGGATTATAGAAAACAGTAAAACAGCTATTAGTAGCAGCAGCATGGGCAGCAGCTGCAAGCAGTCCAATGTGCATACTGTCACTTGACAGAACAGAAGATGGCATGATAGCTTGTGGTCTAATTGCACGGCGAATGCCCAAATGCAGCTGATTTTTCTCGTTCCTATTGCAATAGTCATTGGAAGACCATAATGCACCCCATAGTATAGAGAAAAGAGATACCAAAGGTCAGATACTGAAATGTACATACACTTAAACTGTTAAAGTAATAACATACTTAGCACAGTGTTAGTAGTATTATATTTTTAGACTTTAATACTCCCTCCGGTCCTTAATGAACTTTACATATTGACTTCACACATATTACGGAAATAAATTTGACTTTACTGTAGAGTACACTGTTTGACACTGTTTGGCACTGTTTGACACTGTTTGGTGTAGATTTGTTTGCCAAATAAGGCAAATAAGGAAGTGTAAAGTTTAATATGAGATGGTTCAAAAAGGAAAGTGTAAAGTTAATTAAGGACCGGAGGAAGTAATAAATATAGCTACTATAGTTTAATTTATATTACAGGTTTCTATTCTTACCGGGTTTAGTTCCATTATTTCTCTATATAAGCATTGTGATAGCCTCACAAATTATGAAGTTGTAAGTTAGTCAAGCCTTATTTCCAAAAGATTTTGGGGTCGGCTAACATGAATCGATCCATGATATCAAAGCCAAGAAGAGAAGAAAGATAAAAAGAATAAAAAGATAAAGTACGATAAAATGAATAAGATAAAGATAAAAATAACATAAGAACATAAGAAAGATCATTTTCATTTTCATTTACCTCAGTGCCGCAAAGGCTCCCACCTACGGTGGGATAAGGGGGATCGGATGTACGCAGTCTTTCCCCTTTACTAAAGCACAGAGAGACTGTTTCCGGATGACCCATAGTGAAAATCTCATCCAAAATTGCATGGACTGACTGCTGCTTCATAACAAAGAAGCGCAGACCGTTTAGTGAGCCATTTTGCTTTATTCCATCATAATCTCAAGCCAAAAAATAATGAATCTTTGGCTCCATTGCAAATGATGGAAAAATAAGAACATAAGAAAGATAAAAGATAAAAAAAAAGAATAACAAATATAAAGTAACATAAGAACATAGAAATATAAAGAAGATAAAGTAAGATTAAATGAATACGATAAAGATAAATATAATATAAAAATAACATAAGAACATAGAAATATAAAGAAGATATAAATATAAAAATCTGAAGACCAGAAAAAAAATGTTTTCAGCTTTTTGTTGACCGTCTTCAAAATTAACATGTTTAATATGAGGGCAGCCGGTGCACAAAGGCATCCCACAAGGCGAGAATTCGAGGAAGGGTCCCACCACAAGGGTGTACAAGGGGCAAGCCTTCCTGTGTCAAATTTTGACAAGAGGCAGCTCCCAAGACTTGACCTCATGACCTCTCGGTCACACAAAAACTTCTTAACCAGTGCGCCAAGCCTCTATGTTTAATATAGGTATGACTATATATTAGCTAGTAATACAACATATTTCATATACTGATAGGAATATGGCTTAGTAGGCTAATAATAAGAAATATTAATAATAGTAAGGGTACATTTAGTAAATATAAATAGAAGCGGAAGGCTGTTAAGTAATTAGCTATTTAGTTGGTTATTTATATTTGGACCCTGCGTGGATACCTTTTACTATAAATAGTAGGCCAATAGCTAATTATGGCAGGCTGTTATTTGGATATTGAGTGTTGCCTTGGAGAGTGGTCTTCCCGAACAGACTTGTTGCCTTGTTACCTACGGGTTACCTTCTCTTATCAATATACCCTTTTATCAGTACATTTTTATCAGATCTGAGTATCCGTGTACTGTTTTAGCTTGCATTTGTGATAGCTCTATCAATGGTATCAGAGCACTAGCTCCTGGGAATCGGAAATCTATTTGCGACGCAGTTTAGCTTCGTGACAGTGGTGTATGGTCAGAACGAGGTCAAAAATGGAGAATCGAATCAATACGTTGGAGCTGGAATGAAAACGGGAATGGCAAACCTCACAGCGATGACTGAACAGATGCAGAGGAATTTCGCAGCTTCGATGGCAGCTATGAGCGAACAGATTCAAAACCTTCATGTTCGGTCACATGGGAGATCACGATTACAACACCACCAACAGTCACGATCACCACATAGCTCACCGCCGTCGAGAGGTAATTCTGTTCATTCTCTCACCCCTACTCGTCATATTCATACGGGCAGGAAGGTGGATCTACCCCTATTTAACAGAGAAGGTGCTTACAACTGGATTGTGAGGATGGAACGCTATTACCGATTGAACCAGATAGATGAGGAAGATAAGGTGGAAGTCTGTGTAGTTGCAATGGAGGATCGAGCCTTAAACTGGTTTCAATGGTGGGAACACCAAGTGGAGGAGAGAACCTGGGAAAGTCTGAAAGATGTTATGATCCGAAGGTTCCAACCAGATATATTACAAAATCCGTACGGGCCGATGCTGAGTTTGAGACAAACGGGGACTGTAAAGGAATATAGGGAGGAATTTGAGATGGTCATAGCTCCCCAGAAAAATGTAGACAGGGGTATTCTGAGAGGTATCTTCATTAATGGCCTCAAGGAGGATGTTAAGGTTGAACTGAAGTTATATAATTCCAAGTCCTTATCTGCCATCATGGATAGGGCGCTCCTGATTGAACAAAGGAATGATGTTTATTTGAAGGGTAAGGATGTTGACAGGGTAAAGGGGAAGGATGAGGGGACCATGAACTTCAAATCACCAAATTGGGGTGAAGGATTTAAGGCAAAGGGTGGAAATTCCTGACCCAGTACTGAAAAAAATACTGCAGATAACAAAGGAAAACAGCCTTGGTACACCCCAGGAGGGGTAAGAGTGACTGAAATCAATCCCTCAGGGATAAAGCGAGTAGGACCCCAACTGTCTCAAGAGGAATACCAAGACAGGAGTAGGAGAGGACTTTGTTTCAAATGCGGGGAAAAGTGGAGTAAGGAACACACATGTAAGTTGAAGAATTATAAGCTGATTTTAGTAGAAGATTCAGAGGGTGAGGAGGACCAGGAAGTGACAGAACCAGAATTGGCTGAGGAAGAGGAGATTAATATGTAGTCTAAAACCATGCAACTTTCTGTGATGAGCGGGGAGGGGGTACCTTCAATGAGAGCCTTTAAAGTGCCAGGCAATCTGAAATGGGACCAGGGAGAATTACCAGTAGAAGTACTGATTGATAGTGGGGCTACCCACAATTTCATATCACAAAGATTGGTGGAGCAATGGGGTATACCATATCAGAACATTTCTGGTTACAAGGTTCAGATTGGAAATGGGGATAAAATCCCCAATAAGGGCAGATGTGAGGGATTGGGATTAAGTTTGCGGGACACTATTACAAACCAGAAGTTTTATATATTGGAATTAAGGGAAACTGATTTGGTTCTTGGCATGGAATGGCTGACTAGTCTGGGGGATGTGGAAGTTAAATTTCAGAAACAAATCATCAAATGGCATCAGTTAGGAGTAAGATAGACTATCCAAGGGGACTCTCAGCTCAATTCTATTGAAGAATCACTGCAGACCTTGGCCCAGAACATATAAGGACTCTAGGGATAAGTACCCCTTACTATGTAAAGGCATTCTGACAGAAGGGAAAGAAGAGCACCTAATGGATTTAGACTTGAAAACCGAAGTTGTTAATAATATCCAAGTTGCTATAGAATTGCTGGAGGGAATGAAAACTCTTTATAGAGCTTATCAATGGGCAGTCTACACTGATAATTCTCCTATGATGCAATCTAAAGCGGAGACTGATGAGTTGGATATACGACTAGAAGTAAATAGCTTGCTTGGGGGCCTCTTTGCTTTATCCAAATATGAGATCCAGGAGGCTACTTATCCAGTATTTATGGAAGTCCTAAAGAGGTCTACGGAAAGAACATTTCAAGTTTGGATGGGTGTTCTTGAAAAGGTTATAGTTTGTTGGTTAGGTGATCCCTTTAGAGATGAAACTCCCCAGATTATTTCTATTTTAGGGAAGATACTGCTGAATTCTGATGAAGATCTGGGTAAGCCAGATGCTGCGGTTCTCTATGATGTAGCAGCTGAAATTACTACAAGTGCAGCTGGATTTTACCTTGCAGAACCTTTATATGATGATTGTTGATAAAACGAAGAGACATCATTAATCTAGGATTTATTTTCCTTATTATTACTGTAATTATGTATCTTTAGTGCTTCAGGTTGTATTTAATAGCTGCTGTCTTTTCAGTTCTCAATCATTTATGTTTAGTATTTAGACAGTCACCTAGGGTGCTGAATAGACTCTCTCAGGATTCCTATCTGTATAAATAGCTTATGTACTTCTTGTAAATGAATTCAAGGAAATAATATTCAGAAAACTTCATGGTATCAGAGCTTGGTTTCGTCTAAGCCTTTTTTGAGTCAGTCTATCACCTCTCCAACGGTCATTTTTTGGGTGTCTCTACCCTTCTCTCTCTTTAACTCCCGGTGGAGTCTCTTCATCAAGGGTTTTATCATGTCTAAAGAAGCCGAATCAGCCTCAAGTAACCTTGATCACTCAACCATTGTTTCAGCTGCTACTGCAGCCGCGTTTGCTCTTCGAAACCAGAAATTTGATCTCCCTTCTATCCCGCCATCTTACCGTCTCAATGGCAGGAACTATCTTGGGTGGTCAAAGCTGGTTTACACTCTTCTACGTGGCAAAGATCTTGAAGATTATCTCACTGTCTCTACCCCAGAAGAAGGAGAGATTGATGCTGCTATTTGGGAGAAAACTAATGCCAACGTACGGGTCTGGTTATGGGACTCTATGGATCCCAACATTAGCAGTACATGTTTATACATGGACTCGGCTAAAGAAATCTGGGATTTCATACAGCAGTCCTACTCTGTTGCTAAAGATGGCGCTTTTGTCTATGACTTATGGCTCAAAACAACGAATCTTAAGCAAGATTCACAATCTGTCACAGATTATGCAACTGACCTCCAACGACGATGGTCTGAACTTGACCAGTATCAAACGATGAAGTGGTCGAATGCTGCAGATGCAGCTCTTCACAAGAACTATATAAATCAGCAACGTCTATATTGCTTCTTGTCTGGTTTAAATCCCGAATATGATCAGACTCGGGGTCAAATTCTTGGCATTACTCCTCTGCCTTCCATATCTTCTGCCATTGCCACTATCAAACATGAAGAGAGCAGACGCAATATAATGATGAATACAAATCTGATTGACAGTACAGCTCTTGCTGCCAAATCTACTCCTTCAGATGTTAAGGAAACTAAGGGTAGTAAGGGAGGAAGATGGTGTGATCATTGCAAGCGGTCCAACCATAATGTGGATACATGCTGGAAACTTTATCCTCATCTACAGAAAGAAAGGAAAAGCCAAGACAGACGTGGAATGAGTGCTGGACGTGCCAACTCAGTCACTCCCACTATTGTTGAGAGCTCTACTAATCTTTGGCCCATTTCCCAGGAGGAATTAAAGCAAATTCGTATGATGTTACAGTCTCTTAATAACTCAAATGGTTCTGGTCATAGCTCTTTGGCCCTGCAAGGTAAAACCTCTACTATTTTTTGTCTTAATGCTTCGGAACAGAGTTCACAATCCCAATGGATATTAGACTCAGGTGCCACATCTCATATGACTGCCATACCCTCTTTACTCTCTAATTATCATCCATGTTTTACATCCACGCACATTACTACTGCTGATGGGACACCTACAAAGGTTGCGGGACTTGGTACGGTTGTTTTTTCTGAAAAATTAAATCTGAAAAACACCCTACATGTCCCAAACCTGGCTATGAACCTTGCTTCTATTTACAAACTCACAGTTGATCTTAATTGTGCTGCCATTTTTTTCCCTTCCCACTGTTTATTACAGGATCTACACACGGGGAGGACGATTGGAATTGCTAAACAAAGAGATGGCCTGTACTACCTTGATGCACTGTTTGTCTCCAAACCTCCACAAAAAGCTCTTACCACAATCACAGCCAATACCAACACTATTTGGCTTCACCACAAGCGTCTTGGTCATCCCTCTTTTCATGTCCTAAAAACCATGTTTCCCAGTCTTTTTAGTAGTATTGATGTTTCTACATTTCAATGTGATGTCTGTGAACTTGCTAAACAGTCTCGTGTATCTTTTTCCAGAAGTAATACAATCAGTTGTTCTCCTTTTGATATTATACATAGTGATGTCTGGGGTCCTGCTCCAATTGCTAATATATCTGGTGCCCGGTGGTATGTTACATTTATTGATGATTGTACACGTTTTATGTGGGTTTTTCTGCTAAAAAACAAGAGTGAGGTGAGTTCCATCATTCCTATCTTTTGCAATATGATTCATAATCAGTTCTCCGCCACAATAAAACGCTTCCGCACTGATAATGCTCTTGAATACTTCAATCAAACCGTTTCCTCTTATTTCCTCTCAAAAGGCATTGTTCATGAGTCCTCTTGTCCGTACACACCACAACAGAATGGCACAGCAGAAAGAAAAAATCGCCATCTCCTAGACGTCAGTCGGGCTTTATTGTTTCAATCAAATATGCCTAAACACTATTGGGGGGAAGCCACACTCACAGCATGTCATCTCATCAATAAAATTCCCAGTCGGGTACTCCAAAATAAGTCACCCCTTGAATCTCTCCGTCATTTCTTTCCTCAAACCAGAATTTCTTCTGATCTTGATCTAAGGGTGTTTGGGTGTACTGCATTTGTTCATATTCCTCCACCTCATAGGGGAAAATTGGACCCACGATCTATTAAATGTATCTTTCTTGGTTATTCTCCAACTCAGAAAGGATATAAGTGCTATAATCCTACAACCAGAAAGACATACACCAGTGCAGATGTGACCTTTCACGAAGACACACCTTTTTACACTCCTACTTCTCTCCCTGTATCCCAAGATACTCCACATCCTTCACCTCTGCCCACCTATACTATTACATCTTCTCCACCACATACAATCTCCTACCCTCCTAAGCCTTTATCACCAGACATCCCATCACCACCACCACCACATGATCATCCATCACCTTCCTTAGATGTGTCAGCAACCTCACCTACTTCCCAACAGTCTTCAACATCACCTGAACCTCAATCAAATACACCACCAGATCATCCCATTCCTACACCTACTAAATCCACCACTCATGACCCATCTTCTCCTCTACCAGTGACAAAAGTGTACTCAAGGAAAAACAGGTTCACTCCATTGTTGACGCATGACCAATTGGCTGACCCAGGTAATGTCTCTTCTTCTCCACCACCATCTCCGCCAATTGCTTTACGCAAGGGTGTACGTCAATGTACCAAAACACCTCTATACCCTCTTGCTAATTTTGTTACCATTGATAACTTCTCTCCTTCACATGCCTTGTTTGTTCAGAGACTTAATGAAATTCCCATACCCAACTCTGTTTCTGAGGCATTAGGAAAGAAAGAATGGAGGGATGCTATGCAAGAGGAAATTAGAGCTCTTGAAAAGAACCATACTTGGGATATTGTGACTAAACCTCCTGGGAGGCATGTTGTTGGTTGCAGGTGGATCTTTACTGTCAAATACAAGGCTGATGGATCTCTTGAGCGGTACAAAGCTCGTCTTGTGGCTAAAGGATACACTCAGACGTATGGGATTGACTATCAAGAGACCTTTGCTCCTGTAGCTAAGCTCAATACTGTCCGTATCCTACTATCCTTGGCATCTCACTTTGATTGGCTTTTATTGCAATTTGATGTCAAGAATGCTTTTCTCCACGGTGACTTGCATGATGAGATCTACATGTACATTCCCCCAGGCTTTAATAAAACATCAACAAGAACCTCTACACATGTATGTCATTTAAAAAAAGCCCTCTATGGTCTCAAGCAATCCCCTCGTGCTTGGTTTGACCGCTTCACACAGGTTGTTCTTGCTGCTGGGTATAGTCAAAGCCAAGGGGATCATACTCTTTTTTACAAACACTCTCGCCCAAATGGAGTCACTATTCTTTTGGTATATGTGGATGACATCATTGTGACGGGTAATGATCCAGTTGAGAAACAACGTCTTGAGGGGCAGCTGAAATCCAAATTCGAGATGAAGTCTCTTGGCCCTCTAAAATACTTTCTTGGAATTGAAGTTGCTCGCTCATCTGAAGGCATCTTTATCAGCCAACAAAAGTACATTACAGATTTGTTAAATGAGACCGGTAAGAGTGCTTGTCGACCGGTTAATGCACCTATGGATCCTAATCACAAGCTTGGACTTGCTACTGATGAACCCAAGGTTGATTCATCAATGTATCAGCGCTTGTGTGGCAAACTTATCTATCTCTCTCATACTAGACCTGACATTGCCTATGCAGTTAGTGTTTTGAGTCAGTTCATGCATGATCCAAGGAAACCACATCTAGAAGCAGCCTATAGGGTTCTTCACTACCTAAAAGGAAGTCCAGGGCAAGGGATAATATTCAGGAAGGGTGGGCAATTATCAGTCCAAGCCTTCACTGATGCAGATTATGGTGGCTCCCTCGTTGACCGCCGGTCAACTACTGGTCTCTGTGTTTTCCTAGCAGGAAACCTCGTGACATGGAGAAGCAAAAAACAGAATGTTGTGGCACGATCATCTGCTGAATCTGAGCTAAGAGCTCTTGCCCATGGCTTATGTGAACTTCTATGGATCAGAATTATTCTCTTAGATTTACGAATCAAGTGGAAAGGACCAATGGAATTGAGGTGTGATAACAAATCAGCAATCAACATAGCTCATAATCCAGTCCAACATGATCGGACCAAGCATATTGAGATTGATAGGCACTTTATCAAAGAAAAGGTTGAAGGAGGTCTGATCGAACTAAGCTACACTCCCTCAGAAGATCAAGTTGCAGATGTGTTTACCAAACCTCTGCACAGTCCTAGGTTCCAGGGTCTTATTGTCAAGCTAGGCATGACGGATATCTACAAACCTAGCTTGAGGGGGAGTGTTGATAAAACGAAGAGACATCATTAATCTAGGATTTATTTTCCTTATTATTACTGTAATTATGTATCTTTAGTGCTTCAGGTTGTATTTAATAGCTGCTGTCTTTTCAGTTCTCAATCATTTATGTTTAGTATTTAGACAGTCACCTAGGGTGCTGAATAGACTCTCTCAGGATTCCTATCTGTATAAATAGCTTATGTACTTCTTGTAAATGAATTCAAGGAAATAATATTCAGAAAACTTCAATGATATTAGTTACAAAGAAGAGGCTTCAAGTGTAATCCCAGGGAGTTCTTATATCCAGTTTCTGCCCCTAATTGCTATGAAAGATGTTAAGATGAAAGGTCATGTAATGAAGGTCATGGTCAAGCAAGCTGTGAGGTATTGGGAAGGAAGAGGTGCCAGGATGAAGTGGAAGAGGATGATCATGGCTGTTTCATATCATCCACCTTGAGGACAAGGTGGTTGTTTAGGGGGGAAGTATTGATAGGAATATGGCTTAGTAGGCTAATAATAAGAAATATTAATAATAGTAAGGGTACATTTGGTAATATAAATAAAAGGGGAAGGGCTGTTAAGTAATTAGCTATTTAGTTGGTTATTTGTTTTTGGACCCTGCGTGGATACCTTTTACTATAAATAGTAGGCCAATAGCTAATTATGGAAGGCTGTTATTTGGATATTGAGTATTGCCTTGGAGAGTGGTCTTCTCGAACAGACTTGTTGCCTTGTTACCTACGGGTTACCTTCTCTTATCAATATACACTTTTATCAGTACATTTTTATCAGATCTGAGTACCTGTGTACTGTTTTAGCTTGCATTTGTGATAGCTCTATCATATACCTTTTAAAATTATTAAAAAGAAACTGAAAACTCACCACGGTACCGAATGGGCCCTTAAAGTTGCATCAATAAATGTAGTGGTTTATTATTCAACAAAACCCAAACTATGGCAATAGAAAAAGATGTACCAGATGAAAAGAACTGAATCTCCAGCAACAAGCCTTTTGGAGCTCACAAACACGCTCCATCCAGTAGTAAGAAGATGTCTCTTTGGCTGCCCTGCGTAAGCACAAAGAGTCAATGACGGTGTGAAAAGGTAGGTCATATATACACATTCCAATCAATTATAAATATTTAATCGCAAGGAAAGATGTGAAATTCTTAGAAATGGCTAAAGAGTGCAGCTCAGTGGCAGTAGGCCTGATTTCAGGTAGTAGGCATCAGTTTGGAGCCTACCTCATCCACCAGCAGCAGCCAGCCATTATGAAGGAAATGAAGAATCAGAGCGAAAAATAAATTTCTGATTACAAAGGAAAATAAAAACCAACTCCGGAACTTCTGATATTCAAAAAAAGAGTGGGTAAAAGTTATAGTTGATGAGGCAAAACTGCAAAAGTAATCGGTAAACTAGGACTCCAGCTCATCTTACTGTTCACATATACCATGTACCATGAATTTTTTAAATATAGCAAGTATTAAGACAGCTTCTTAGGACTTATCAGCACTCTTGGTACAGAGTATCAGATAAACGCCGTGGCATAAATCAATGATGGTACTGGCAAAACTAACTTTGTTTGTACATGTCTAAGTCTTCCCTTGTACAGGAGTTGATTAAGGGGCCACAAGAGGGGTTTCCGTGAATGGGTGCATAGATTTGAACTCGTGACATCCTGCAATGGGGAGAGATGTCTTACCACTCAGATTGTGACCTCCTGCACTAAGGTAATAATTGAGCTATCTTAGCTAATTTTCATAAAGCAAAGAGTGTATTGGGATTTGGGATCCAAGTTCTGAGAGAACTTCTAATACGTGTACTGCCTTATTCAAAATAAATCCTAATAGGGATTTTTCAAAAGTTTATAAAAGAAGCGGCAAGAAGGTAAAGGACCAGAGAATGGAAGAGACGGAAGAAAGTAACGGACTGACTGAAGGGGAATAGACGCGCGGATTCGCGGAAGAAAAGAAAGAAATAAAAACAGACAGAAGAAGGAAGGGGCGGACATCTGGGGAATTGTTCGGAACTGGGAGAGAATGAAGAATTTCCAGTTGGCTTTAGTGGAAACTCAAGATGCATCTAAGGAAGAAGGGGAATCAAAATCAGAGGATGAAGAAGAGAGTCCTGTTGAAGAATTGAAAGTTTTACAGTTAACAATTCTGAGCAAGGAAGGCATTTTGGGTCAGGGAACTTTCAAGGTTAAAGGGCACTTAAAAGGAAAATCTGTAATCATACTTATAGATTCAGGTGCGACTTTGAAACTTCCTTTCAGTCAGACTGCTAAGTTCAAAGTTGAAATGGGCAATGGAGAGTATCTACAATCAAGGGAAGTGTGAGAAGCTTCCAGTAAGAATTCAAGGACTATGGATTGGACAGGGTTTTTATATCTTGGATCTCAGTGGAACTGATTTGGTTTTGGGAATGGAGTGGCTAGTTTGGGAAAAATAGAAGCTGATTTCAAACAACTAACTATTCAGTGGGAAGTTCAGGGACAGAAGAACAAAATACAAGGTGATTCAGCTTTGAGTAAAGCCACAGCATCTTGGAAAAGCTTGATGAAAACCCTGCAGAGAAAGGGAGAGGGTTATTTCATTCATTGTGCTGAGTTAATTTCTGAAAAGAAAGCCGTTGGGCAAGAATGGGGAGGACATAATCTCAGAATTTCCTACAGTTTTCCAGGACCTGCAAGGTTTACCACCACACAGAGCGTGTGATCACGCTATCAATATAAAAGAGGGTGCTAACATTCCCAACATCCGACCGTACTGTTACCCTCAATACCAAAAGGATGAAATTGAGAAGTTAGTAGGTGAAATGTTAAAGATGGGAATTATCAGACCAACAGCCCTTACAGCGGTCCAATAATCCTGGCAAAGGAGGGAGGATGGAGGTGCTGTGGAGACTACAGGGTTTTGAACAAGATCACCATTCCGGATAAATTCCCAATACTGGTCATTGAGGAGCTTCTAGATGAGTTGGATCTTAAGTCTGGAGAAGTTTGGGAGAGAGAGGTGTCAAATGGTTAACAAATTTCTTCAACATGATTTGGAGAAACAAGAAGATGTCAACGAGTTGGAGGAAGAGTACTCTTATCCCCTTATTTAAGAATAAAGGTGATGTACAAGAATGTGTCAACTATCGAGGGATTAAGCTTATGAGTCACACCATGAAACTACAGGAGCGAGTGATTGAGCAAAGACTTCGAAGAACTGTGAAGATTTCATAGAATCAATTCGATTTTATGCCTGGTCGCTCAACAACTGAGGTCATTCACCTTCTTCGACAACTTATAGAGAAGTATAGAGACGCTCACAAGGATCTGCATTTGGTGTTCATTGACTTAGAAAAAGCATATGATAGGGTACCTCGAGGAGTTCTTTGGTGGACCTTAACTAGAAAAGGCATATCCCGCAAGTATATCAGCATCATCATGGATATGTATGAGGATTGTATTACAAGTGTCCGTACTAGTGTAGGGAGGATTGAAGAGTTCCCTATTACTATCGGAGTGCACCAAGGATCGGCTCTAAGCCCTTTCTTATTTGCCATAGTCATGGATGCACTTACGAAGTCAATTCAAGACGATATGCCATGGTGCATGATGTTTGACGACGATATTGTATTGATTGATGAGACACAATCAGGTCTTAAAGCAAAGTTGGAAGTATGGCGACAAACATTGGAGAACAAGGGTTTCAGACTAAGTCGAAGCAAGACAGAGTACATGGAGTGCAAGTTTGGTGGAGGTAGAAGCAGTGGTAATAGCGGAATTACTCTAGATGGTAAGGAGATATTGGTAAGCGATATGTTTCGTTACTTAGGCTCCATAATTCAGAAGGACGGTGAGTTAGATGGAGATGTATCCCATAGAATCAGAACAGGGTGGATGAAGTGGAAGAGTGCGTCAGGATTTCTATGCGATCGAGGTATGCTGACTAGACTGAAGGGTAAATTTTATAGAACAACAATTAGGCCTGCATTACTGTATGGCGTAGAGTGTTGGGCGGTGAAACAATGTCACATTCAAAAGATGAGTGTGGCAGAGATGCGCATGTTGCGTTGGATGTGTGTGCATACTAGGAAGGACCGTGTGAGGAATCAATGAGACAATCAGACAAAGGGTGGGAGTAGCACCTATTGAAGACAAGATGCGGGAGTCGCGCCTACGGTGGTTTGGTCATGTGCGTAGAAGACCGAGTGATGCACCAGTCAGACAAGTTGAGAAGTGTGGAGAAGAGGCCGGGAAGAGAGGGAGGAAGGCCCCAAAAGACGTGGGTTAGGGGAGTCCAAAGTGATATGATTGTTCTTGGGTTGGATGCGGATATGGCTTTGGAGAGAGCAAAGTGGAGGGCGGGTATTCGTGTGGAGGAGTGATCTCGTATATCTGTTCCTCTCATCTTTTTTTCCTTTGTTTTTTTATCCTTATATATAAACATTATTTGTATCCTTTTTATTTTATCATTTTCATGTATATTCATCTCTTTTTATATTATCTTTTTTATCTTTATTTTCTTTCTTTTCCTTTTGGTGGTGATATCATGTATCGATTCATGTTATCCGACCCCAATATCTTTTGGGACTAAGGCTTGGATGTTGTTGTTGTTGGATCTTAAGTCTGGTTATCATCTGATCCGAATGAAAGAAGTTGACATTCACATAACGTCTTTCAGAACGCACGAAGGGCACTATGAATATCTAGTAATGCCCTTTGGGTTAACAAATGCTCCCTCCACTTTTCACTCTCTAATGAATCAGGTTTTAAAAGCATATCTAAGGAAGTATGTGTTGGTGTCTTTCAATGATATTTTAATCTGCAGCAGGAATCCAGAGGAACATAAAACACACCTTAGACAAGTTCTTCTTTGGGAGAAAATTAGTTGGTGGTTAACAAAAAAATGCATGTTTGGGCAGACACAATTGGTGTACCTGGGGCACATCATTTCTGGGCAAGGGGTGAAGGCAGATCCCAGCAAGATTCAAGACATGATTGATTGGCCACTACCCCAAAACTTAAAAGCACTGAAAGGTTTTCTGGGATTAACGGGATATTATAGACGATTTGTTAAAGGCTATAGCAAAATTGCTGCTCCTCTAACACATATGCTCAAGAAGGGTGGGTTTCAATGGACTCCTGAAGCGGTAGCAGCGTTTGAAAAATTAAAAGTCGCCATGACATCCTTACCAGTTTTGGCTACCCCGGATTTTGATAAGACAATTATTGTTGAGACAGATGCATCGGAGACCGGAGTAGGGGCAGTTTTGATGCAGCAAGGAAGACCCATTGCGTACATGAGCAAGACGTTATCTGGCAGAAATCAGGTTAAATCGGTGTATCAGAGAGAGCTATTGGCTATAGTGTGGGCCATTCAGAAATGGAGACCTTATCTTCTGGGAAGAAGTTTTGAAGTGCGTACTGAAAAAAAAGCTTAAAATTTCTCACCGAACAAAGGTTGCTAGGGGAAGACCAACAGAAATGAATTTCTAAATTAATGGGGTATAATTATATTATTAAATATAAGCAAGGGTGTGAGAATAAACCTGCTGATGCTTTGTCCAGAAAGGCTTGCTTAAACTCATTATCGGTGGTGACTTGCCAAGAGTGGGAAGGGTTAGAAGAGGAACTGTTGAAGGATAGTCGGTGTCAGAAACTTAAACAGGATCTTCTGGGCCAGCCAGATTCACATGCAGGGTTCAGATTGAGAAAAGGGCTGCTATACTACAAAGGCAGATTGGTAATACCAAAAGGATCACCTAGAATATCAACTATCTTAAAAGAGTTCCATGACTCGGCTTGTGGAGTTGTGGGGGACATTCGGGTCATCCCAGGACCTTAAAAAGAATATCTGATGTGGTATTCTGGGAAGGTATGAGAACGGATATCCAACAATGTGAGAAGCTGTGACACATGTCAGCGAAATAAATATCAGAATTTGACTCCGGCAGGGCTGCTTCAACCACTTCCTATTCCTAGCCAAATTTGGGTGGACATCAGCATGGATTTCATTGGAGGGCTTCCTCGAGCAATGGGTAAAGACTCCATACTAGTGGTGGTTGATCGACTAACCAAGTTTGCACATTTTATTGCCTTATCGCACCCCTATACGGCCAAAGGAGTTGCAGAAGTTTTCATCCAGGAGGTAGTCTGGCTTCATGGGTTTCCCAAGACCATTGTCTCGGATAGGGACAGTATTTTCCTATCTGAGTTAGGATGTTTTTACTTGGACTGTAATTTGCTGGTCTGGTCTGGTCCGGTTTCTTTGTATTTTTATAACTATCCAAGTCTGGTCTGGTCTGATCTGGGAGGAATTACAGTCCAAGTAAAAACATCCTTATTCAAGTTGGCAGGGACAAAACTGAAGTACAGGACTGCCTATCATCACCAAATGGATGGGCAGACTGAAGTGGTGAATTGATGTCTTGAAAGCTATTTGAGATGTGTAACTGGGAATAAACCCTGCAGTGGCTGAAGTGGTTAGCTTGGGCTGAGTACTGGTACAATACCAATTATCATGCATCCATAAAGAACACTCTTTTCAAGGCTCTATATGGACAAGACCCTATCTTAGTTAGAGGAGATGCAAGCTTAACGGCTGTGGATGATATGTCTAAATTAACAGCTTGAAATGAGAATTTGCAGGAATTGAAACATAATCTGGAAGTAGCTGAAAACCAGCTGAAGCAACAGGCCAACAAGCATAGAAGAGACCTCAAATTTAAAGTAGGAGATAGGGTATTCTTAAAAATACAGCCCTATAAACTCAGGAGTTTGGCTAGGTCAATGAATCAGAAGTTGAGTCCTCGTTTCTATGGTCCTTCTGAAGTGGTTAAGGTGATTAACCCGGTGGCCTATAAATTGAAGTTACCGGAAGGTTGTGCGGTGCATCCCGTATTTCATATTTCCTTGCTAAAAAAGACAGTTAACCAAATATCTCTTGCCAATGTTAGGGACCTGAACACTACCAATAATTAGAGCCTTATTAAGTCATTTTAGTTTTGTTCAATAACAGGGTTTAGGCCCTATAACTTATTAGAAGTGGGCTGGCC
Organism: Cuscuta europaea; assembly: GCA_945859875.1. Classification (NCBI taxonomy): domain Eukaryota; kingdom Viridiplantae; phylum Streptophyta; class Magnoliopsida; order Solanales; family Convolvulaceae; genus Cuscuta; species Cuscuta europaea. Next base: position 1,179,953 of record CAMAPE010000018.1, on the reverse strand, counting down.
CATTAGAAATAGAATAAATAAGGGTGAGTGGTGAGTAGATGAGAAGGCAGAATTTTGGAATAGGGACTGGGAAATTGGGAGTGTGAGGCCACTCGAAGTGTCTCAAACCTTTCGTTACTTTCTGTATTTCCGCACTAAACCTTCAGTAATAAACTACTACGTACTACTTTCTACTTGGATTCTTCCGTTACCTATCATTGGTATCAAAGCAATTGACGATAGCCTTACCTGCGCATGGTCTTGACCCGATCGAGAATGGAGCAAAGTGTGGCAAATCTGGAAAACACTCTAGCGGAAGTGAGAAATGCCGTGAATGAACTGCTTGGCTTGTGCGAGACCGTGGCCGAATTGAAGAATATAATGTTACAGGGTGACCGCCATAAGAGAAGAGGACGATCAACCACAAACCGTCGTCGCCATACTTCAGCAAGCGTGAGCTCCTCTAGTTCCGAAGGTAAATCTCATGAAACTCACTCAGTTTCACGCAGCCCTTATCAGAAGAGAATCAGCAACCGTGTATATACTGGAAGAAAGGTCGATTTACCAGTTTTTAGTGGAGACGATGCTTATGGATGGCTGATTAGGGTTGAGCACTATTTCAAATTCAACCATGTGACAGAAGAGGATAAAGTAGAAATAATCTTGATAGCCATGGCCGGAAAAGCTCTGAACTGGTACCAATGGTGGGATGAACAGACTGATGACCATTCTTGGGTTAACTACAAAGATGCTGTGATCCGGCGTTTTCAACCTGCCTTAGTGCAGAATCAGTTTGGTCCTATGCTCAGTATTAGGCAAACTGATTCTGTAATGGAATACCGGGATCACTTTGAAATGGTTGTAGCTCCTCTCAAACTTGCTGACCAAGGGATGTTAAAAGGAGTGTTTCTCAATGGCCTTAAAAAGAAATTAGCATGGAACTGAAGTTGCACCAGACCAGTGGGTTAACTGAACTGATGGACAAGGCTTTGTTGTTGGAGCAGAAGAACAAGGTGTGGACAGGAAAAAAAATAAAGAAGAAGACCACAGGCTGGAAGGAACAGGGAGTAACAAAGGGAAGAACACCTGCTTTAACTGGGTCAAAAATGGTTAGACCCTGGAACTGGGTAGAAGCAACAAAGAGAAGAACACCTGCTTTAACTCGGGAGAGAACACTTTCAGAGAACAAACTGGAGGAATCGCCAAAACCGAATAAGACATGGGAAGGTGGCCAAAGGTTGACACAAGCAGACTTAGAAGAAAGAAGCAAGAAGGGCTTATGCTTCAAATGTGGAAACAAATGGGGCAAAGAGCATGTTTGTGGAATGAAACATTATCAATTTATCTTGATGGAAGAGCCAGAAGAAGAGAAGGGCACAGAAGATCAGTTATATGAACGGGATGAAGCTGAAAACTTGCTGGAAACTAATGCAAAATCAGTCTCTTATCATCCACCTTGAGGACAAGGTGGAAGTTCAAGGGGGGAGTGATGTTAGGGACCTGAACACTACCAATAATTAGAGCCTTATTAAGTGATTTTAGTTTTGTTCAATAATAGGGTTTAGGCCCTATAACTTATTAGAAGTGGGCTGGCCCATTAGAAATAGAATAAATAAGGGTGAGTGGTGAGTAGATGAGAAGGCAGAATTTTGGAATAGGAACTGGGAAATTGGGAGTGTGAGGCACTCGAAGAGTCTCAAACCTTTCGATACTTTCTGTATTTCCGCACTAAACCTTCAGTAATAAACTACTACGTACTACTTTCTACTTGGATTCTTCCGTTACCTATCAGCCAACCATTGCCTTCTTGCATATCAGAAGAATGGGAGTTGCAACCCCAACCAGAAAGAATAATTGATGCGAGAGTTTCAGCCTCAAGAACTATGGAGGTGCTGGTTCACTGGAAAAACCTACCCGCGTTTGAAGATTCCTGGGAAGATTGAGAGCTGATCAAGAAACAATTCCCTGAGCTCCACCTTGAGGACAAGGTGTTTTTTAGGGGGGGGGGGGGGGGGGGGGTTATGACACGCGTACTGCCTTATTCAAAATAAATTCTAATATGGATTTTTCAAAAGTTTATAAAAAAAGGGGCAAGAAGGTAAAAGGCCAGAGAATGGAAGAGACGGCAGAAAGTAACAGACTGACCAGATGGGAATGGACGCACAGAAGAAAATAAAGAAATAAAAACAGACGGAAGAAGGAAGGGGCGGACATCTGGGGAATTGTTCGGAACTGGGAGAGCGAGATCCTCTCGAAAGATCTCATTTTTATTTTCTGCTATTTCATTCCTTTATCTTTCATTGTTCCCAAACTTTGATTTTGAGTTTTACCAATAAAACTTTGAGTTTGAATGTGTTGTTCTGGAGTGCTGTTCTATCAACTTCAAAACAAGATACTAAATACCTCTCCTCAGGACGAATAAATTCCATAATGGTTTATATTACAGCCTTGCAGGGTACAATTTAGAACACTTCAAATAACATAACTAAGATATACATGTTCAGTATATATCCCTCTCCCAGAATAAATTAACTCTAGAAGTGACCTCGGAAAATATGCCTGAACTTCCAATCAACATTGTGTAGATCCCTTGCAATGAGTTCTTGGGCAGGTGGAGTCTGTGTGAAATCCTGAAGGAAACAATACAGAGACAAAAATGCCATTAGGCTGTTAAAAATAACCTAACTTGTGTAAAGAAGAATATGACACACACACGAAAGACTACCAGGGGTGGAAAAACTTTTTCCGCAGCTCGGCGGGGGACTGAGAAGCCACCATGTGTGCTAGTGTCGCTTGCTGTCAGTGTCTTGCAGAAGTAATTGGTAGGTTGCCTGCTTGGCATTCCCAACTCAACAGAAAGGTATGAGGTATCTTTTTGTTCTTGCTGAGAAATATAAATAATAAACTCACCCATCAATCTGTAATCTAAAAAAATGAAGAGTCGTGTATCCTTTCGAGCTAAAAACAAAAAATGAAATGAAAAGGCTTTACTTGAGTTAGTGGCTGCAATGTCATTTGAGCATACACTTCATCTGTTTCAACGTCTGCCTGAAATTCCACAAAATTAACAATTCCACCTTAAGTCTATGGGTACAGCAAAAACGAAATACATTCATAAGGGTCAGTTTGGATGGAGGGTTTTAGAAGGATTAGTCAATATCTTATAAATATAATGTTTCGGAAAAAAATAAAGGTGATTGAAATGATAAACAATGATCAGAGTTTTATAAATTATCAAATATATATCAAGATAATGAGTAACCCTCCAAAGCATTGTCCTCCCAAAGCCCTACATCAAAACAGACCGTAAGGGTGTGTTTGGGAGTTGGTTTTTGGGAGGGCAAGACATGTGAGGGACTGAGGGTTGATGATCCTCCTATGTGTTCGGGAGTTTAAAAATGTGGAGGAATGGTTTTGGAAGTTTTTTGTGACCCTCCAAAACCCCTCAATGCTCAATTTTTATGTTCCTCCAAAATTGGGGGTTTTGAAGGATGACTAACTAAATGATAATTTAAGCTCAATTTAAAATGAATACCCGTTCAACTATTTGAATTCACCATACCTCATAAGTGATTTTAATTATAATTCCTTCTAAGACTCTCTTTTTCCAAACTTATTACTTCCAAATTAGAAAAAGTGTTTCCTCACCTTCCCCTCCCTTTCCCCTCCAAAACCATTCCTCTCCATTTTTTAAACCCCCAAACAAGAAAGGGAGGGCCATGAACCTTCCTCACCTTTTCCCCCTCTAAAACATAACTCCCAAACATACCCTAAGATACCCTAAAGAGATAATAAAATACGCCACACAATGTGTACAGGACATACATGCATAGTGACATTATGGAGTTGGCAGATTAACTGGGGAGAAAGGTTGGGATAGTTGGGTATATGAGCATCAACAACTTCTTTGTTAGTTGTGGCCACAACCTGGCAAGTCAAATTCCAAACAGAATCATCAGTTACTATTATCTAATAAATTAATTAGCTTATTCCCTAATCCCTGCATTAATTATTGTGAAGAAGAGAGTAATGGAACCTGTTCACTATGACCCTGTGGAAAGTAAACCACACGGCTCCCAAGTACCGGAAGACACACAAGAGGACCAGCACAGGCATGCCATAGCTCTGAATTGGAGCACATATTATCTCCTTTCATAGTTTAGGAGCAACAAAGAAAGATCCAATCAGCAGCATAATTCATCCAGTTCACATGTTGCCTACTTTTATATACTATTGGCTAGTACGCAGTAATAAATTAGCACTTTGAACGGAGTCAACGGATATTTTTATTTTGGGGATTTAAAAAGATTGAGCACAATTATATACGAGTAATAAAGAAATATGAAGTTAAAGAATGAATGAAATGCTAATATACCTTCATGAGCTTGCTGACCCGTCCCTGGTGTTGAAAGCTTCATATGTTATCTCTATATTATACGGAGTACTTATTATTATTTGTCAGCGTTTATTATTTTATACTCCGTACTTGATTAAACCATACTTGCAATTATATCCACTTCAAGTCCAACTCATCAAACCCTAGACTCATTGCCCAAATCATTCACCCCATCCTTACTCCATACCCAAATCTATGGACCGCCCAAAAAAGGCAAAAAAAAAACTCAATCACGGCTCGCAATCATCGCCGTCAAATCGTCAAACAAATCATCAACCCAGCTCAGTCCAATTTTCCTTTTCCGAAACTTCCATGAAGGGATAAAAACAGGAAGCAGGGAGGGGACGGCAGAGGATAAATAGAAATGAATTGTTTGTTAAGAAGAGAAAATCTTGGAGTGGCTACTCTTGAATGATTCTCGGGCTTCCCTAGCTCAGCAGAAAAAACTCAACCTTCTTTGTGGGCAATCGCTGTCCGTACTGACGTTTAAGGAGAGAGAAAAAGAGTAAAGGGGTTCTTTCTTTTCTTTATTAGACCACCCCACCAAGCTCGACCAAATGGCAGTAGAGAGAGAATGCAATGACCGATGAAAGATAGAGAGAGTACAAAAAAAAATCGAGGGGGGTCGCGGAAGATAGGAGCATCGGCCGTTGATGATACTGTACTAATGATCGCAGCCGTTGATGATACCGTACTCATGATCGCAGCCGTTGATGGCGTCTGATTTGACACGAAGCATGTGCCACAATCCTTCAGTAGTCGTTGTCAGAGTACGGACCATCCAATATCCAATATAAATTTCGAAAATTTATCTGATACTACTAAAACCGGGGCAAAAACGGAAAATGAAAAATGAAAACTAATAATCAACCTTTTAAGCAGTTTTCATACAATGATCTTACATTTTCATTATTCATGAATAATCTAACATTTACATCTCATCTTAACTCGCTGGTTCCTCACCGATTTATGACCTGTTATTTCCAAGTTATCTTTTCAAAACATTATGTGATCATAAGGGGAGAATTATGCTATAATGTTTTACAAAGATAAGAAAATAACTTGGAATAACACATCATAAATCGGTCAGTGACCAATGAATGAAGATGAGGTGCAAAGGTTGGAATATTATGAATAATGAAAAGGTGGAACTATTGTAAGAAGATCTGATGGAATATATGGTCCGAGGACCCCCGGCCCACAGACTCCTGCTCCTCTTACACGGGCCCATCAAGCCCAATGAACACACAAAGACCAAACAGAGTGGCCCAAGCATGAGGAAGCCCACGTTGCACATGTAAATGCCTTCGGCTCTATGGCCGAAGGCTCCAATTTGTAGAAGGCAACTTGATATGGACGTGCTAAGCTTTCGGGCATTTCTGGGCCAAATGATACCCTTCGGCTATTCCACGCCCTCAGTTTCCATATAGCCTTCGGCTATATACTGCCTTCGGTATTCGTACCATGCCCTCGGTATCCCACACATATGCCTTCGACACACAGCAAATTCGGCGAAGATTCCTTTTAGAGACAAGCAAACACTGCATTTAATGTAGCATCGCGTCCAACCACCGCATTTAATGCGGTGCACATGTAAATGTCGGTGTCACTCCGATTGAGGTGACCCTCGGCCGTCAGATGTTTGACACGTGTCCTTGTAATCGACACAACGACATTCATACTCGAATACACACACTCTCTTACTTATTGTTCTAACGTCTTTCTAGGTTATTCCCCGAAATAAACCCTCAGATAAGCTACCTCCCGGGTACACTATCCATCATTTGGTGCTCTCGTTGAGAGGTCCGAACAATCAAGTAAGAAACCTTCCCCTTCACCAAACACAAAACACCTACCAAAATGGGAAGAACTCGTGGTCAATCCAAGACCATGGAGGATAACCACGTAGCCATCGGCGAAACCAACGGGGTTGAGGCCTCCAACCGGATTCTCGAGGGCGGCACTATTGTTGAAATGGAGCAGGCCGTTGCTGACCTCCGTCAGCACATCCAGAAGGCTGCCCCCGATGCCCGCATCGGCCTTGATAACCGAAGGAAGGATCAGAGTGAAAACCAAGTTCCCCCTCCGGCTCCGACCATCGACCTTCAGGCCACTTTTGCGACCTTCGTCCAGAATATGGCCCTAAACTTTGGTGACTTCATTACGCAAGCACCCCTCCAACCCCCAGTATGGAGGAAACTTTATCCATTTTCCGTCGTCCCCTCCATTCAACAATCCCATCATCCGGGTTGGGATTGCCGAGGGCATGATGGCACAGGTTACCGCCTCCCAAGAGGTCCAGTCGTGAGACAATCGATGTGTGAACAAGGAGAAACCCCGGACCTCCTCCCTCGAGAGGCTTGGGGGAGTTCCTGAACGCTGAGGGGTCCAACACCGCCTCGGCGGGAGGGCGACCAGCAGGCCACAGAAGAGTGGAGGCTCCGTCTCGGAGGCCAAGGAGAGAACTCCCCCTCGGGATAAAGGTAAGGGCCTCCTCCACGCAGATGACGCCACGCACCAGATCACCCACGCCCAATCATTCAGGGCGAAATCCCAAGGGGCTACCCCAAGGGATCACAAGGATGAGATCATCGAGGCCTTCCAACGCCATCTGGAGGAGAAGGAGGCACACCAAATGCCCCCCGCTTCGACTTTGGAAGCGGATCCAAAATACGCCGCCATACTGGCACAGATGGAGGAAATGAAGCGAAAGTTCGTCAAAGGCTCGGGTGAACCCCTCATCCAGCTCCGCACGAAGACCCCCTTCACCCCAAGGGTGTTGGCAGCTCAGATCCCTGGTAAGTATCGGGGGCAACCTATCAACCCCTGTGAGGGGAAGACGGATCCCCAGGAGCACTACAGCATGTATCAAAATAGCATGATGATGGAGGCATGAGATGAATATTTATGTCGTTGGTTCCTTTCCACCTTGGAGGGACCAGCGTATGAATGGTTCAACCGGTTACCCGAAGACAGCATTGATTCATGGCAAGAACTTGCCCACCGTTTCTTGACACAATTCGCCGGGAGGCACCGGTCAAAGAAACATTTCTCCCACCTTCTGAACGTAAGGCAATAGGAGGAAACACTTCGGAGTTTCCTAGAACGCTGGAGACAGGCTTCCATCAAAGTCGATGGTGCCAACGATAGAACGTTGATGGCCCTATTCCACACCGTCCTCCGCAACGGTAATTTCTCCAGGAGCCTTATTATTGATCCCCTCGCGATTATACGAAGGCCCTCCAGCGGGGGGACCGATATGCCGAGGCTGAGGAGATCGAGAAAGATCGTCGTAACCCGGAGCCTTCACAAATGCACAAAGGCAGAAATCGCCACGGGGGGCACCCCCACCGGCAAACCACGAGGTACAGTCTAACGAACGACCTCGGAATGGCCAAGCCAGACCCGGCTACAAGAACAACCCGAGGGCGTGGGCCCATCCTACCCTTCTGGAGCACCCACGCACCCCTCTGACGCATCCCGTCAGCGTTATCTAGCACCATGCAGAGGAAAGAGGCCTCGTGGAGCAAGATTCTAGGGCTCCCCTCGAGGTATATGCCATCAGCCCTAACGAACCATATTGTCGCTTTCATCACCATCAAGGGAACAGGACTGATGACTGCCATCATCTGAAGGCCGCCATCGAAAGGTTAATACATGCAGGCCATCTGTCTCAATTCATCACGGGGCCCTCCTCCTTAGGGGACCCCTCCTCACCAAGGGCCCCTGCCGAAGGCCAACAAGTGGGTTAACTCGAACACCGTCCCTTTGGGAAATCCACGGGGGGAAGAAGCGTGAGATTGGGAACTGTTAGAATATTATTTTATTGTGTTCAAATTAATTGTAATTTAATTAATGAGTCTTTGTATTTAATTAGATTAGCTGAGAGAGAATTAGGCCCATTTAATCTAGCTCTAATTAAGCCCACACGCCTAAAGCTGTTGTTCCCTTATTGTAATAGGGCTGGCCGAACCACTCTCTATAAATACAAGAGGAGTTGGTCGAAATCAGCTCTAAGCCTCTACACAATCTATTACCGCATATTATTCTCTGTAGAGCCAGTGGATTAGAAATTCTCTCTCAAACTTATTCGTTCGAGTACTGTGTATTGTTCTTCATGGATTCATCATTATATATACACGGTATACGTTATTGGTGAGATTTCTCTTTTATTGTTTAAATTCTTCATATTATTCTTAGATTATTCGACTGTTGAAATCTGGGCATACATCAAACAATTGGTATCAGAGCCTCAACGCAATTCTGTTCATGTGATTCCTTGAATTTTTCTGGAATTAATTTGATCAAAAACACAATTTTTGGTTGAATTAATCTCTAGTTCTGTTCTTGGAAACTTACTGTTTTAGAAGGCTACTGCAATAAGGAAAAGATCACGGAGAAGGATTCTATTCTGAGTAAGTTACTAAATCTCGCTCTATCGAAATCTTAATTTCTGTTATCCGAGATCCTTCAAATCAGGTCATCCGAAATCAGATTCTCATCCTCAGAATTCGGACTTCACCCGAAATCATATAATTTAGGTGGACCGAAATCATCATCCGAAATCCGGATTTCAGCCTTGCATCTGAATTCAGGCCTTCCGAATTCACAATTTCGGACACCCGAAATAAGCCAATCCGAGTTTCTAATTTCGGATGCACATATTATTCATCCGAGTTTCTAAATGCGGACAACTGAAATCTTCTTCCGAGATCTGAGTCCGAAATCCTCTTTAAAGGAGTACCGGAATCCTATTTCATCTTAACAGTTCTCGCCTTAAGATCAACAAAAGTCATGGAAGCTTGTACCTTTGGAAGTGACTCCAGACCTCCTTTGTTAAGAAGAGTAGAATTCGCTGTATGGAAAGTCAGATTCTTGAACTTCATGAGAAGCAGGGAAAATGGGAAGAATATTCTCAAATCTTTGGAAGAAGGACCCATCGAGGTATGGGTTTTGATTCCTGAAAACACTACACTTAATCCTCCCACACCTGCTCAAAGAAATCTGAAAATGAAGAAGACCACACTGAAGCCGAAAAACTCAGAGCCAAAGCTGATCTTCTAGTTGCCACTTATCTGCTCCAAGCCATCCCCAATGATCTGTTTATGCAAATTGATAGTCTTACCAATGCTAAAGACTTATGGGATGAAATCAATCAGATCATGCAAGGCACCGATGTTGGAATCAAATCCAAAAGAGCTCACACCTTGACCGTTTACGACTCCTTTGCTGCTAAATCTGATGAGGAGCTGGAAGATACATATCAACGTTTTCTGACGATTCTGAACGAGATGAAGAAGATAAACATTCAGAAAACCAACATGGAAGTTAATATTCGCTTCCTAAGGTCTCTCAAACCCGAATGGAAGAAGACTGCCAAACGGATCAGACAAAATAAAGATCTGGATGAGCTGACCATACACAATCTCTACGACTGTCAAGGAGAAGTCTCTGAGGATATACGGGAAAAAGTCAATTCTTCAAAAGGAAAGAACATTGTTGATACACTTGCCCTCCTATCAACTGAAAAGAAAAAGAAAGAAAAAATTCCCAAAATTTCCTTTGAAGTTGATTCATCCGATGAAGAGAAGAACTTGTCTGATTCTGATCCTGAGATCAATGAACTGAATAAGGAGCTTGCTTTGTTGACAACCATGACAAGAAAAATAAACAAGAAGTTCACAAGATTCAGAAACCCCGGAACAAACAACAAGCAAAGAACTTCTTCATCAAACTATTCTCACAAAGCTAGCAGGCCTTCAGATAAAGCTGTGAGTGGTGATTCAATGAAGTGCTTCAAATGTGGGAAGTCTGGTCACTTTGCCAAGGAGTGTCATTCTGCCAAGAAAAAGGACTTCAACTACTACATGCAAAAGGCTCAAATGGACAAGCAGAGGGAGCAAGGAGTGGTCCTAATGGCTGAACACGATAGCTGGTTAGAGGACACTGATGAAAGTGAGCCTGAAAACTTGGCACTGATGGCAAAAGTGACGGACTCTGAAAGTGATGACTCTGAAGAAGAAGATGATGATGCTACATCCACTGAAAATGAGGTTAGTAACCTAAACTCTTTAATTTCTCATCAAAATGACAAAATGAAGAACTAATCTCTTCTCTAAAAAGAGAGAAAAACAAAGTTAAGGAACTTGATGACACACTTATAAATAACACTAAATTTGTGGAACAACTAATGATTGAAGGAGCACATCAAAGCATTCGCTTAAAAGATTCACGTGATAGGGTCTCATGCTTAGAAAAGGAGGTTAGTAAACTTAAGCAATCTGTCTCTAACTTAACTGTAACACCCCCAAATTTCCCACCCAAAAACACTTTGAAATAATACTTTATTATTAATTTTATTTGAAAACATCATAGTTGTTCAGCGGAAAATTCAAAGGGAAATAGGGGCGTTACCGTCACACTCGGTTCTAACCTAACCGAGTGCACATGCTAATCACCTCCAAAACAATTTAAGCTCCAAAACAAGTATTCACTAAAGATCTTGAAAGTATAAGTTACAATGATTTACTAATTAGGTGTCCTAGCGGAATCTCTCTTGAATCAACATCGTCATCAAATAGATACTCAGGTCTTATCTCCTGCACAAATAAAGTACAGAAAGAAAAGAAAGACAAAGAGACAAAAATTAGCCTGAAATGCTAAGTAAGTCCCACCCAACCCCGTAAAATAATCAGGTTTAGTACATATATACGTTTTTGTAAAACCATTTGGACGGAAAATCTTTTCAAAACATTCATATCAATCATAAGTAAAACAATATTTACAATAAATTCTCATAACTCAATTCATATGTAAAATAATAATATTCCAAATCATAATAATTCCAATAATTAGAAAATGTAATAAAAATTCTCATAAATATTCCAAAGCATATATCGTATACACAACTCCAAATATCCATCTCAAAACTCACTTAAGCACTTTATCACAATCCTAAAAAAACACATAATCAATGTCCACAAATATGTTTTCCAAACCAATATCACATGTAATTGTACTTTAGAAATTCACAATTAATAAAATGATTAAGTATTTAGTCAACTCTTTAACCCAACTCTTTAAGAGTAAAAATACCAAAACATTTGATTTACCTCAAAATAGCTTTATAGCTAATTCTCCTAGTTCATTTAGAAGGGCGGTGCTCAAGCGTTATCTCAATTCTTGAGCCCAGTGATCCGTTGTTTTGTACGGTCACTCCGATCTGCTCTCGGTACCACATCTCCTCTATTAGAATCTAGACTTCTACCTTAAGTGTGCACACCCCCTAAAGGGATTCCAAGCCCTCCGAGTAGTATGAAGTCTAAGTAGTTCTGACGTCAACGTCTCCCTACTCCAAATGGGATATACTCCCTAAGTTCCAGGTTCAAAGACCCTTAAAAGAATAGGTACTACTACTAGTGCTCTAATAAAAAGGGATCGGATGCCCAGTTGTTTGGGGTGGTTACCGAACCCTCCAAAATTCATTTAATTTGTTTCACACCTCTCAATTCAAGTAGTAGTAGTCATAACCCCCCCTCACCATTAACGGACGTGAAGGTGGCCCGACACCTGCGGATTTCTCCCGCGGTGCCCCAATTATGAAAACAATCTTTTATCTTCTCTTTTCAAAACTCAATATTTATGTCTTATAGACATTAGTGGCACCATTAAAAATATTAACTTTCCTTTGTTTTCTCAAATTCCAATCAAAAGTTCATATCTTTCAAAATACGCTAAAATTCCCATATATTTTCTCAAAATCCATTTTACTCACAACACCACCAAAATAATCACCATTAGAAAAATCTCCCAAAATCATATACAATAACTTGTATCAAAATCCAATAATAACAAACCAATATATCAAGTACAAACAACTTCAATTTACTCAAATTTAATACACACAATACATTACTCGAATTAAAACATTCAAAATAATTACGAGGCAAAAGGTATAATTTTGGTTGCAATGAAACTTACCTCAAATTGCGATAAATCTTAACGGAAACCTCTACCTCGATCTTCTCCAAAAATCACCCTTTAAGAATATTAAAATTTTAATATCAACATTTTACTTCTTAACAGATTAATCAGTCCAATCTATTTTATCATTATATCATTATTATTGTATTATAATTATTATCCCACTCCAGTTGACAATTGTTATTATAACCGGCTCAAGTATGTATCTGCCTAATATAATCCAGCCCAACAGACTGGCCGAAGAAATTACAAAATGGAGTACGTAATATGGATTAAGAGTTACGTACGAATACAGCGTCCTCTTCATCCTCGTTCTGCAGCGGTGCAGCCCGTAGCAAAGACGACCGACAGCAACGATGCCCCCTTCCTCCCCTTTATCGGCAAGCAGCGGTCCGTCTACGAGGCTTTTCTTTTTCCGGCGTGGCAGCAGTCGGCAACAGCAGTGAGGTCATCTTCTCCAGCAACATCAGCGACGCATACGGGAATGGTTGATTCCAGACAGCCCTCGTTCCAGAGATGGTGGTCCGTCCAGAGACTTGTTTACTCCAGCGAGCAAGACCAGTCCGGCCATCTTGCAGCAATACCACGGCGTAAGAAAAATCAGTCCGGCGAGTAAGGAGTAATCACTTCTATGGTGCAGCAGCTCCTTCAGCGTCAATAGCGGCAAGGTTAAAGCTCCGTCTACGGCGTCGTTGCAGTATTCTCGGCGAAGCTACGCTTCTTCCTCGGCCGACGAAGCTCCCTCGATGATGGTAGGAGATCAGCGGCGTTTTCCTCTTCCCTTCTGGCGGCTACGCAGTCCGGCAAGCCTTGCTACGTACGGCGGCCTCCCTCCTCCTTTCCAGATGACGCAGGTTTCATAATTATGTCTTCCTCTTTTTTTTTGTATCGCAGAACGAGAAGTATATATATATAGGTTTCATCGTTCGTTTGCAGGGTAGATCAGCCATATGCGTATGTCTATGGCCTCGCCGCAGTTCGTTTCTTTTCGTATGCGGAAATCGTTGACTTGCACTCGTCCTTAGGTGCACTCAAAATAAATACAATACAACGAATATACGTAGTATAACGAAGTAAGGTTCGTATCCACAGGGAAAGGTATACTTTTCTTTTATATAAACAGTAACAAGGGGGGTTTAGATTTGTTTGGTTTGAAAACACTAAGATAAACAACCTATGTGAGTTTAATTCAATGAGATGAGGACTTGGTTTTGCTTTTATCCACTTAATGAAATGTTCGTCGATCCCGGTTATATCTTTAACTATCTTCCTCTCGAATACTCAATCGAGGAGTATATCCAGTTCATCGAGGGTAGTTATTAATAACGAGATGCGTTCATTAATAAAACTTACTATCGAGTCAATATAGAACAAGCGCCGTATATTAACTTGATAGTAGCAATAAACTTAAGATGAAAACGATTGAGATTGATAACCTCAACACAAGCGGTTTATTGGTTTGATCAATATAATTAATTCCCTTTGGCATATTAACCATGAGATGCATGCATTAATATTCCAAGTTTACTACCGTTGAAAGAACCGGATTAATAACAAGCGTATTAACCGATCGTTTCTAGTAATAATTAATATGAGAAACAATACTAGTTGATACTTTAAGTAATGTTTAAGATATTAACGTGAAATATGAATAGGAATTAATTAATACTCAAGGAAGAATATTAAAGAATATGAATCCTACTATGATTAATATCAAGATGTTAACTAATTGTCATCTTAGTAACACTCCCCAATATTAACATAGAGGAAGAAATAGCTATTACTATAACCAATGTCAAGATGTTAACTAATTGTCATCTTAGTAACACTCCCCAACTTTGATATAGAAATAGTATTTGAAAGGAAGAATTAATATTCAAGTAAGAAGATTAAAGGAAATAACTCACAACTTACAAATTCATTAAGCTTCAAAGTAGCAAAACCAAGATGGAAGAGTTTAGCTCCTCATTTGGAGACTAAACATGATGAAAAATATAAAGAAAGAACTATTCTATACTGAGCTTAGATGTACAAAGGAATTGGATATCTTTTTGTGAAGGAAAGGAGGTGTATTTATAGGCTTTTGGGATGAGATTCGGGTACCTAATCGGGTATATACATGGTACCCGATCGAGTACGTGTGTAACACTCGATCCGAGGTATACTCGACCGGTTTCAGGCTATTTTCTATAAGTATACCCGATCGAGTATATATTAATACCCGGTCGAGTATGCTTAGAAAATGGTATTCGGACCATACTCGACCGATCATCGTTTGAAACTCAAAGGCATACCCGATCGGGTATGTCGGTCTACCCGATCAGGTATAGACATAAAATCGTGGCCGAAATCTTCCCGGCATGTTCCCTTGTCTTCGGATCTGATCCGATTTGAAGTTCCAACCTAATACCCGATCGAGTATAGTTAATACTCGACCGAGTATAGACCAAAATTCAGGATCTTCCTTTGTCTTTGAACTTTTGCACCTTCTTTCCACTTTTTGGGTTCACCAACTGTACTTCGAGTGATCAATACCTGTTTGAGCTCAGAATATATCTAATCTAACCTATTCACAAGAATTTAACAAACTAATATATTACACCAAAAGTGTGTAATTTCCGTAGTAAAGATCAAGCAAAACTAATTAAAACACAAACATAAATATGGAAATTACAAACGTATCAATCGTAAATCGCATATATATATCCTTCCGATGTTTCTAGGCCCTAGGGTTTCTTGTATTAAATCTTTAAGCATTTTGTGCGACAGTTTTTCTTGGGTGCTTGGCTGTGCGTTTAAAATTGTATACGCATGTAGGTATTAATCCATAGGTATATATAGAAAGTAAGCATTGGTATAAAAAGTAAGTATTGTGTACGAAAGTCAGCATTTGTATAAAAGCAAGTACTATGTACGTACGTCATAATATTATTATACTACTATTACATGTTATTATATGCTATATACGTGTGTACCTATTTCATTATATATATCACTTATAGAAAAAAGTGTTACTTCCATTATTTAGATCAAAATTTTATTTGATTAACACAATTGTCATAAAAATATCACTTTCAAATATGATTAATTTTTTTTATCTATCTTATTAGTAATTAGTAATATTATTTATTTTAGTTTATTGAAATTTTCGGAGTGTCACAATCTACCACCGTTAAAAAATGCTTCGTCCCTGAAGCATAAACCTTAGTTTTTTTATATACCTTTTTAATTTATCATTTTATGTATTAATATGTCATTTGGCGTTGGGTAATGATAATGTTATCTTTAATATTTGATTTCATCATTTTTTTTATTAAAATTTTTAGGGTGTCACATTCTACCCCCCTTAAAATTGTGCTTCGTCCCCGAAGCACTTACTTATTCAAGAACATTGCAGGAGTGCAAATCGTACTTGCTCCAAGAATTTAGTGTAGTGATCTTGGATGGTCATACTCACTTGCTTCAAGTGTAAGAATCTTCCTACTTCGTAGCTTTCATGTTCTTTGTAGAATCGTTCTCGCACAACTTCCTTAATCATCTCCCACGAAAGTCGGGTTGTTGATACAATGTTGGTTCAATCGTGATCCACCAGTTATTCGCCCTTGACGTAGGTTGGATGCAGCCATAACAATTCGTTGATCCGCAAGGTAGTTCATAGCATCTACGAGTTTGTCGAATATGCTAATCTAATCCTAAGGAATGAGAGGATCTTTTGGCTTAAAATAAGTTGGGGAATTACGCCGAACTACATGTTTCGCGATATCATTGCGCTTAATGAGACGATGTTGACGTTGATTTTGAGGTAACATATTTGCGACGGTCTGGATGAGTTGAGTAAGTTGTCCCAAACCTTGATCCAGCTCCGCGTTCGTCGATGTGACGTCATTGTCTATCACGTTGTCCTTCGTAGGCATCATTGTCTTCTTGAAAAGCGTCATTGTCTCCCATGTTGTCCCTCATAGGCGTCATTGTCTTCTTGAAAAGATTGTGATACGAATAAGATTGACTACTACTCGTAATTATAATACCTTAGCTAATGAATTCACTTATATGTATAGTTCCTCTACAAGCCCAAATTCATTCTTAAATAAGTTAGCAAGAATATATCCAAAACAAAAAGAATATCTCAAACAATTCAAATGAATCACATACTCAACCAAAACCAAAAATTAAAATCTCACAACCTCACCGCGACCTAAAATTTTATTTTAGTCCTATAAATTCTTAATCATTCTTCAAATATCTTATAAAAAAACATATTGAGAACTCCCTTGAAAAACCGTAAAAAAATGTTTTGAAAACCTATTTAGAAAACCTTTAAACATATTTGTTTAGATGTTTTGAGACTCTAGTTGCCGCCATACCAGTTGCTAACGGTACCATCTTAACAACTAGAGACTTTACAACTTGAGTCTCAACCTGTCTCTGATACCAACTTGTAACACCCCCAAATTTCCCACCCAAAAACACTTTGAAATAATACTTTATTATTAATTTTATTTGAAAACATCATAGTTGTTCAGCGGAAAATTCAAAGGGAAATAGGGGCGTTACCGCCACACTCGGTTCTAACCTAACCGAGTGCACATGCTAATCACCTCCAAAACAATTTAAGCTCCAAAACAAGTATTCACTAAAGATCTTGAAAGTATAAGTTACAATGATTTACTAATTAGGTGTCCTAGTGGAATCTCTCTTGAATCAACATCGTCATCAAATAGATACTCAGGTCTTATCTCCTGCACAAATAAAGTACAGAAAGAAAAGAAAGGCAAAGAGACAAAAATCAGCCTGAAATGCTAAGTAAGTCCCACCCAACCCCGTAAAATAATCAGGTTTAGTACATATATACGTTTTTGTAAAACCATTTGGAGGGAAGATCTTTTCAAAACATTCATATCAATCATTAACGGACGTGAAGGTGGCCCGACACCTGCGGATTTCTCCCGCGGTGCCCCAATTATGAAAACAATCTTTTATCTTCTCTTTTCAAAACTCAATATTTATGTCTTATAGACATTAGTGTCACCATTAAAAATATTAACTTTCCTTTGTTTTCTCAAATTCCAATCAAAAGTTCATATCTTTCAAAATACGCTAAAATTCCCATATATTTTCTCAAAATCCAATTTACTCACAACACCACCAAAATATTCACCATTAGAAAAATCTCCCAAAATCATATACAATAACTTGTATCAAAATCCAATAATAACAAACCAATATATCAAGTACAAACAACTTCAATTTACTCAAATTTAATACACACAATACATTACTCGAATTAAAACATTCAAAATAATTACGAGGCAAAAGGTATAATTTTGGTTGCAATGAAACTTATCTCAAATTGCGATAAATCTTAACGCAAACCTCTACCTCGATCTTCTTCAAAAAATCACCCTTTAAGAATATTAAAATTTTAATATCAACATTTTACTTCTTAATAGATTAATCAGTCCAATCTATTTTATCATTATATGATTATTATTGTATTATAATTATTATCCCAGTCCAGTTGACAATTGTTATTATAACCGGCTCAAGTATGTATCTGCCTAATATAATCCAGCCCAACAGACTGGCCGAAGAAATTACAAAATGGAGTACGTAATATGGATTAAGAGTTACGTACGAATACAACGTCCTCTCCATCCTCGTTCTGCAGCGGTGCAACCCGTAGCAAAGACGACCGACAGCAACGATGCCCCCTTTCTCCCCTTTATCGGCAAGCAGCGGTCCGTCTACGAGCTGAGGCTTTTCTTTTTCCGGCGTGGCAGCAGTCGGCGACAGCAGTGAGGTCATCTTCTCCAGCAACATCAGCGACGCAGACGGGAATGGTTGATTCCAGACAGCCCTCGTTCCGGAGATGGTGGTCCGTCGAGAGACTTGTTTACTCCAGCGAGGATATCAACGAGGTTTTCCACCGGCAATCAGCAGCAATTAGCAACGTCGCCAATTAGCAGACTTCCCCTTCTCTGATGTGAAACCAGTCCGGCCATCTTGCAGCAGTACCACGACGTAAGAAAAATCAGTCCGGCGAGTAAGGATTAATCACTTCTATGGTGCAACAGCTCCTTCAGCGTCAATAGCGGCAAGGTTAAAGCTTCGTCTCCAGCGTCGTTGCAGTATTCCCGGCGAAGCTACGCTTCTTCCTCGGCCGACGAAGCTCCCTCGATGATGGTAGGAGATCAGCGGCGTTTTCCTCTTCCCTTCTGGCGGCTACGCAGTCCGGCAAGCCTTGCTACGTACGGCGGCCTCCCTCCTCCTTTCCAGATGACACAGGTTTCATAATTATGTCTTCCTCTTTTTTTTGGATCGCAGAACGAGAAGTATAAATATATATATATATATATAGGTTTCATCGTTCGTTTGCAGGGTAGATCAGCCATATGCGTATGTCTATGGCCTCGCCGCAGTTCGTTTCTTTTCGTATGCGGAAATCGTAAATCACACATATATATCCTTCCGATGTTTCTAGGCCCTAGGGTTTCTTGTATTAAATCTTTAAGCGTTTTGTGCGACAGTTTTTCTTGGGTGCTTGGCTGTGCGTTTAAAATTGTATACGCATGTAGGTATTAATCCATAGGTATATATAGAAAGTAAGTATTGTGTACGAAAGTCAGCATTTGTATAAAAGCAAGTACTATGTACGTACGTCATAATATTATTATACTACTATTACATGTTATTATATGTTATATACGTGTGTACCTATTTCATTATATATACCACTTATAGAACAAAATGTTACTTCCATTATTTAGATCAAAATTTTATTTGATTAACACAATTGTCATAAAAATATCACTTTCAAATATGATTAAAATTTTTTATCTATCTTATTAGTAATTAGTAATATTATTTATTTTAGTTTATTGAAATTTTCGGAGTGTCACATTAACTAAGGAACGAGATGACTTTAGACATGAACGCAATGAAGCTCTTACAAAATTTACCATGCTTAACAATGAATGTGGTCCTCTTTATGCTAAAATCAAGGAGTTAGAGGATATTCTTGCCAAAAGAGGTCAATCTGAACAAACTGCTTTTCTGTTAAATAATAGACCAAAGGACACTGGATTTTACAATCCAAAAGCAGGTCTAGGTTTTAACAATCCTGAAAATTTGAAAAAGGTTGATTGCCCTCAGTTGTATGGCATCAAGCACATGAATTTAGGGCTGACGAAACTAATGAAATTTACTAGTGAAACTGAAACAATTGAGGAAGAAGAAGAGAAAAGCAAAACTAGAGCTAGAGCTGAAGTTAAATTTGACTACACTGCTTTAAATGACACCTATGCTACTAGAGAAATTCCTTTATCTGATGACTACAAGACCTTCTTCCCTCCTAAGAATCAACCTGAATCCAGGAAGGAAGAAGCAATTACCTCAAATGCTTCTGTTCCTCATATACCTCCTTTGATTAAGAAAATTGTTGATCTTCACACTGCTTTTGAAAAAGAACGAGAAACTTTTAAACTTGAAATGGAAGATCTTTTAAAGAAAATTGCTGAGCTGACAGACGAATCCTCTCAAGGCACTAAAACTCCTGAAACTTCTTCTTCTGATGAACGCAAAAAGAAAAATCATTTTGAAAAGGAAAGAAACTCATCATCTGCTCCAAACACAGGGAAAGCTTTTTCTAAATCAAGTGCAGGAAGGTTGACCTGGATCCCCAAGACAACAGTGAAGAAGGAAACAAGACATGAGCACTCAAAGAAGATTTCTAAAATCTTTAATTTTGTTGAAGAGTCTTGTAATAGAGTTAGAAATTATTTCCGTTCTAGTTCTTCTAATAGTTCCTCTAGTTATGTTTCAGACAGATCTCCTAAGTTTGCTTCTTCTTCTCATTCTAGTTGTGATTCTAATTCAAGTGATGATTATAAGCGTGATTATTTAATTTCTCCTTTCTCCAAACAAGATGTGTGTGATGTGAATGATTCAAATGGATGTGTTACTTTCTCTTCTTGTGAAGGTGACTATTTAAAATATCCTTTAAAGGTTCACTCTATTAAACACTTCAAGAGATTGACAAGAGAGAAAATTTTCACAAATCATAAACAATCTCAATCACAGTTCCAGAACTCAAATGAAAAATTCCAAAAGATTAAACAAGTTTGGGTTCCTAAACATAAACTGACCAATACTGATCATATTCTTTCTTCACATCAAAAGGATGGACCCATCCTTAAATGGGTACCTAAGGCTGCTTAGTTTTGCAGGTCAGTCATGTGTGGTACTTAGATTGAGGTTGCTCCACACACATGACTGGGAAGAAAGAACTGCTGAGCAACTACGTGGACAAATTTGGTGGAAAAGTTAGATTTAGAAACAGTGACTCTGCTCCTATCCTCAGATTTGGAGATGTCTGCAATAGCAAGGTTACAATCAAAGATGTTTCTTATGTGGCTGGTTTAACACACAA
Source organism: Cuscuta europaea (assembly GCA_945859875.1). Taxonomy (NCBI): domain Eukaryota; kingdom Viridiplantae; phylum Streptophyta; class Magnoliopsida; order Solanales; family Convolvulaceae; genus Cuscuta; species Cuscuta europaea. The sequence continues at coordinate 1,159,167 of CAMAPE010000018.1, read as the reverse complement.
CTTGTTTAGCATCGGACAATTCTGTGACAAGGGCATGAAAGTCATATTCTGAGCTAACAAATGTTGTGTAAGGGATGATCAAGGAGACACCATTTTGAGGTGTAGACGCAAATCCAATCTCTACACCATTGTGCTGAAAACTGTGTTTCCCAATTCAAATGTCTGCCTGTTGTCTAGAGCGTCCTCTGAACTGAAGCAACTGTGGCATAAGAGAATGTCTCATCTGAACTACCGTGATCTACATACATTATCATCTAAGGAGCTTGTTACTGGTCTGCCAACATTGCAGAGCAAATGTGATCATCTGTGCGATTCTTGTGCACTTGGAAAAATGAAAAGAGCTTCTCACAACGCGAAAGTGACTGCATCTACTACACGACCTCTTGAATTGCTTCACGTGGATCTTTGTGGGCCCATGCGTACACAAAGTATCAATGGGAAGAAATATGTCCTGGTGATAGTAGATGACTACTCAAGATATACATGGATCCGGTTCATACGATCCAAAGACGAGACAACAGACATCATCATTACCTTCATCCGTACTACTCAGAATCTACTGCAGGCTACAATCCTCTTCATACGATCTGATAATGGCACTAAGTTCAAGAATCAAAAACTCAGTGAATTCTATGAGACTCAAGGCATCATTCAGCAATTCTCTGCAGCAAAGACCCCACAGCAGAACAGGGTGGTTGAAAGAAAGAACAGAACTCTTGTTGAAGCTGCTAGAACCATGCTGATACACTCCAAACTTCTACATTCTCTATGGGCTGAAGCTATCAACACTGTTTGCTTCACTCAGAACAGAACATCTATTCACAAAAGGTTTGGAAAGACACCATATGAGCTGAACAACCGCCGAATTCCCAATGTTTCTTTTCTAAGAGTGTTTGGATGTAAGTGCTTCGTGGCTAATGACAGGGAAGATCGAAGCAAGTTTGATCTGAAATAATTTGAAGGCGTGTTTATTGGCTACTCCTCTTCGTCTAAAGCTTACCGAGTATACATCAGATACATAAAGAAGGTCATTGAAAGCATCAATGTGACCTTTGACGAGAAAGAAGAACATGCTTCTGGACACATCAGTTCAGAACCCGATATCACTGGTAATCTAGCACAACTACCCGCCTCATCTCCCTCGCCTGATTCCAACAAAGTGGATCTTGATCATCTGTTTGACCAAATATACAAGAATCCACATCCACACAATTCATCTCCTCCAACCACTGTTACATCTACAGCTGCAACTCCTGCTTCCTTATCAACTCCATCATCTTCTGCAACCACAGCTGAGATTGAAACTACAACACCTCCGTCCTCTGATCCTACATCTTCATTTGTTCCTCATACTAATATTCCTTATGTTGATCAGCAACCAAACAACAATGCTCAGCCACTCCCTCATGTTAAAAAATGGACACGTGCTCATCCACCCGATCTCATACTTGGAAATCCATCAAGTGGAGTGTGCACACGATCTGCTACCGAGAATGAATGTCTGTTTTCCTGTTTCCTAAGTCAATGTGAGCCTACTCATGTCACTGAAGCGTTAGCTAATCCTGATTGGATAATTTCCATGCAAGAATAAATCAATCAGTTTGAGAGACTTAAATTCTAGTCACTTGTGCCTCGTCCCCCTGAAAAATCAATCATAGGCACGAAGTGGATCTTTAAGAACAAGAAAGACGAAGATGGGATCATGATTCACAATAAGGCCTGATTAGTTGCAAAAGGCTATAATCAACAAGAAGGCATCGATTACAATGAGACGTTCGCTCCAGTTTCACGCATTGAAGCCATTCGACTGTTCATGGCTTATGCTGCACACAAGAACTTCACCATCTACCAAATGGACGTCAAAACAGCATTCTTGAATGGGATCTTGAAAGAAGAAGTTTACGTTGATCAGCCAGAAGGTTTCATTAGTGAGAAATATCCAGATCGCGTCTATGAATGTAACCACTTATAGGGGAATGGTTGGTTCATTGTTGTATCTGACCTCGAGCCGACCTGATATTATGTTTGCTACTTGTCTCTGTGCTCGCTTTCAAGCAAATCCAAAGGAATCCCATCTGCTGGCTGTGAAAAGAATTTTACGTTATCTGAAAGAGACTCCTAATCTAGGACTCTGGTATCCTAAGGAGACTGCATTTGATCTGATTGCGTTCACTGACGCGGATTTCGCTGGATGTAAAATGGATAGAAAGAGTACTTCTGGTAGTGCTCAATTTCTTGGAGAAAAGCTGGTTTGTTGGTCCTCAAAGAAACAAAATTGTGTGTCTACATCTACAGCGGAGGCTGAATATGTCGCTGCTGCTAGCTGTTGTTCACAAGTACTATGGATGAGGACTCAACTACGCGACTTTGGATTCTATTTCGACCACATTCCAATTTACAGTGACTCAAAAAGTGCGATTGTTATCTCATGCAACCCGGTTCATCATTCTCGCACCAAGCACATTGACCTGAGATTCCACTTCATCAAAGATCATATTGAAAAAGGTCATGTGAACCTATACTTTGTGTGCACTAAGCTTCAGTTAGCTGATCTATTCACAAAAGCTCTGGACGAGAAAAGATTTCAGTTCCTGGTCTCCAAACTGGGAATGCTGAATTTGGATTTTTGAAACCGTGCACAAGTATAGGGGGAGTTTTTAATTTTTAGTTTTACTTTTTTGTCGTGTCATTTTTTTGAGTCAGTTTCTTGGTCTGTCAGTCTGTTTCCCTAAAATGTGCAAACATTGAGGGGGAGCAAAATTAGTCTGGTCTGAGTGCTACAATTGAGGGGGAGTAATTTTATTTCTATTAGTATTCGCATTTTTTTTTAAAATCAGAAAATCACAAAATTATTTTTTCTCTTTTAATTGAGTCAGTTTAGGAATTTTTAGTTTGAGTCAGTTTAGGAAGTTTTAGTCTGTTCAAATTGAGTCAGTTTCCAAAAATCAGAAAAATACAAAAAGATTTTCCTTTCTTCTTTTCGCGGGTACTTAAAGAACAAACGGTTGATTTTTTTCTTATTTCTCTGGCACCATCTCTCTTAGCACTCAAAGGTGTGTGTGTGAATTTGCAGGTATCATCTTTCAACGACGACGAGAAAACCGGCCAAGACCACCGGGAACCACTCTCGTCGCCGACAGCCCTCACCACCACCAGCAACAACCTTCTTCTCAAAATTTATTCACACACTTCATCATAAACCATCCCCTGAAGCTTTAACCGCCATAGACAAAATCCCTTACCCTTCGAATTCCCATTCTCGAAAATTGTCCGAGCCGAAACCCCCTTCCCAAGATTAGTCATCATGACCATCCGAAATTCCAAATCTCGGGCATCCGAATTCCTAATCCGAGTTCTACCCAAAAAGGCCCTTTCGAAATCCTAAAACGCGGGCCTCCGAAATCCTTATAGTAAACTGGGCCTCCGAAATCCTTAAGATGATTCAAATTCCCTAAGCCATCTGAGATCCCCTGTTCCGAATTCTTTGACCCGAAATACATAAGGCGTCACCCGAATTCCTATCATCCGAAATCCCTTTATCTGAATTAAAAGGGCTATCGAGATACTTCACCCCGAAGTCCACAACCAAAAACCTCATACCCGAATTCCCTTTCATTTACCCGAGATCCTAAGGCCCAATAACCACATCATCAGCCCAATTAGTCCATTTACCCAAAATCAAGCCCAATTGACCTGACCCAAAACCATTTCTCTAATCTTAAATGTTCTATTTGTGCAATTCAGGCATAATGGCATTCTTATCTGAGGAGGAAGTGTATCCAATGGAGAAGTGGATTGACATCAAGGACAACAATTACCTGCTGGACCCCACCGTACTCAAATTCCAAGACAAAGTAATGATCTCCATACTCAAAGGACATCCATTGTGGCCGACACTTACCCTTTCTGTTAAAGCCCCAAAAATGTACCTAAGACAGCTCTGGGGAACCATGCATACCACTGATAACCCCACACCCACTCACCAAGCCACACTAGCCAATTCCACCATCACCATCACCCAAAACACATTCCATATCCTCCTCCACCTACCCATATCAGCTGAATACGATCCATTTCCAGAGAACCCCACAATCTTCTCTGACATGCTAAGGATAGGCCATCTACCTCCTCTAACTTCTTCTTCTCAATTCTTCAGCAACAAGCTACCCAGGCCATGGAAAACACTCTTTGCCATTCTGAACAAGTGTCTATCATCCAAACAAACCGGCCATGATCAATGCAACATTCACATCCTAAAGTTGGTTCACGGAGTGATGTTTTCAAGAACTATGATTGGGCGCAGCTGATCTGGCTCGAGATCCTAGAACAACTGAGCACAAGGGCATCGAACAAAAAGACCAAGTACATTCCATATGTACGTTGGTTCTCCATTCTCATCGACCATTTCATGAAAGAAGATGGCAGCATTCCACCAAGGCCTACAACAGAGCTGCAAGCCATTCCTCAACTCATTCACTTCAAGAACTCTGAGAACACCGCTGAGATGCAGCCCATGCAAATTCCTGATGCTCTACTCAACCTTGCTGCTCCAAATGATCCGCATGTCGTTGAATACAAGGTTAGTATCTCTTCCATCCCTACGACACAGTCAAACCCCATTGTGTCTACCCAAGGGACTTCAAAACCGTTTGGAAGTAAGGGTCCAAGAGTGACTAAACCAAAGAAGAGGGCAGGTGAGACTCAGTCCAAGAGAGATGATGTCTCTTCCTCTAGTGCTATAATTGCTACATCCATCCCAGTCACTGAAATACATCGAACTCAGCCCATAGGTACAGGTTCTGACGTTGTTAGTTCCCGAGTAGAAGACGCTACATTGAGTTCAATAGCGCAAAATGGGCCAATCTTAGACCACTCGACCGTCTCCCAACAGGTGGTCGTTTCAACCCAACAAGGGGAACCCATAAGTGAACCACCCACACTGCTACCCAATGCACGATAGGTCATGTGTCCACATTCCTAGAATTTTTATCATTTTCTAGGGTATAACCTCATTCTACTGCACACACTGATACATGCTCATTACCTCCTGTCATAACAACCAGAGATACATCAATGACGGTTGGACGTCCTGCCACACTGATCTCCCCAGCAGGCCATGGCACCGCTATTGTTAGTGATGCTGTGAGAACTGATACTTCATTTAGGTCGGGTTTTTCTTCATTTGCTAGTTTAACTAGGGAGGATCTGAGGTCTAAACTTCTAGCATTCAAGCTTTCACTTTTACAAGACCTACGACCTGTAGTCCCAACAGGAGTAGCAAACCAAAGATCATACCCAACTCCCTACATAGGAACTCTTCCATTAACCATTACACCCACTACCATCATACCTACATCCACTCCATCTACCTCTCACCCCGACCCAACCCAAATGAACATTCTTGATTTATCCGAGTATTTCCTTGATAGACTCTTATCTGAACCCACCCTCCCACCTCACCTCATCCAAGTATGTAACATCCTAGCCCCCACCCCACCATTCATCCCTACCACCACTTGCCGTGATCAAGAATGCTTGCCTGAGCGTAAGCATGATGACGTTGATGATTCGGATCATCATGAGGGGGAGAAAAAGCAACGTACTTGTGAGCAAACAACATCAAAATCTATCATCCCATCCTCCATTAGCTTTGAACCATCCACATCTTCTCATCCTGAACCTTCATCCTCCACCGCACCCAACGACTCACTAGCCTTAACCATTTTTCACCCTTCCGTACCCCTTAACACCGAGCCAGGACAAATGTTTATAATCAATTTCAATTAATTTCAATATGTGAATCTAATGTAGTATGATATGTTTGATATGTGCAACATTTTAAAATGAGCATAAAGCAGTGCCAAATGAGCATACATAATTTACAAAATGAGTATAAAAAAATTCAAATGGTCATTTGTGTATGCTCATTGATTTCGGGCGTTATACTCATTTGAGTTTAAAATAAAACTCATTTTTAATGTGCTTAATATTCAGTTGTGTATGTTCATTTCTGTTATGCGTATACTTATTTGAATTTAATATAAAACTCATTTTTAACGTGTTTATTATTCAGTTGTGAATGTTCATTTCTTTTATGTGTATACTCATTTGAGTTTGATATAAAACTCATTTGAGATCAATAGCAGTAAGGATTCCTTTGTCTGCAGTTGGCTCACATTGTCTTCCAAAATCACAATCTCAAACAGCAAAATTGAATAAGAAAAAGAGAAAAAGGAAAAATAGTGAAAAGAAAGACAGAGGGAGGAGAAGTAATTGCGCAGACGGATCTGTTGCGTCCGTGGTAGAGGATAAGGGTATGAGCAGTGAGCGGTTGTACCGTGTGCACGGAGAACCAAATGAGATCGGAGAAACTGGTGCGAAGTCGGATCTTCTTCTGGTGCGGAACGAAAAAGTGCAAAGCCCAAAAAAAGACCGGTTGTACCGTGTGCATGGTACAACCGGCTGTACGGTGTATTTTACCCAAGGCAAGACCTATAAACTATTTTAAAAATGAAAATGTAGTGAATAATAACATTAAACATATGTAAAACATAAAAATAATTAAATAACAAAGGAATCCATTACTTTTTTTAAATATACTATTGATATTATTATTATTGTAATTATGTATCAATTTGTAGTAGTTAATTTTAATAAATTTGAACCATTTTCACAAAAAAAAACTTATTACGATTTTGCTACGATTTTAAATGATTCTACACGATTTTTGTACGAATTTTTACGATTTTGTAAGATTTTATGCTTTTACGATTTTACCTGTGATTTGAATCAATTTATTAATGCAGAATCGTAAAATCGTACGATTTTACGATTTAAATCAAGATTTTAACAACTTTGCTTAATATATAAGGACGTTTGCGAGGACTATTCAAACTCTTTGTAATATAGAGCTCATAATGATTCGGTCCTTTCGAACATTCAACTAGGTCTAGAACATGATATTGTGTCTATTCCAATAACTCAGTCTCTGTCTCTCAATCTTTCTAGATGATCCATAACGATCATATTAGATATCCAAAACGAATATATCTTTGCATTGGCCAATGACTTTATGATCCATGTAGATATGAGAAGTAGAATATTCTCTCTTAATCTATTACGAGGAATGAATCTTTTCTTGGCTCAACCACTACTCCATGTGCTTTGTGATGCACCCAACACATGGCGTATCTACCCTGATTGGAGCGCAAACGTTGGTCATGGTCAAAGTACATCACTCCGCACATGTAGTACATATTGACCTCAAGTAAGATGACTATTACACTGCTCTATACGCCGATAATCCCATAGACACATGAATAGAACTTATCAAATGATTTCTCGGCGGGTATTCCAATATTCTCTAAAATATCTATGTCACCATCATGAATTACAGGAACTCATAGTTGTGAGATCAACTATACTTTCTAAAAGTATGATGCAACCTGCATACCAATCATATCGCATATCATCAACATCCCTTTCTTGATGATCATTGATTGAGCTATTTTAAGACCTTATGTTATACTCACTCCGTCCCAAATTGTTTTGCAAAGTCAACATTTTTTGGTCAACCAATAAAAAAAGTCAATGCTCCATATCGATAACTAATTCCATTTTTAATAATTAAAATTTATATATTCGGAAACTATATTAAAATTTCTTCAAAGTTGTAAACTCCAAATTAGAATATAATTAAAATTGGCATCCTAATTAAGCAAATAAAATGAAACTGTTTGACCAAGAAAAGTCAAATTTGCAAATCAATTCGAGACGGAGGTAGTATCATATAAGCTCCCACTTACTTATTGACAATATAAGTCCAAGAGAACACAATTATGAATAAGACATTCACAATCGAAATGTTTAATCATCAATGTGTAATACCGTATATATCAAATATATAAAACTGAATGTGATCAAGTACATATATCTCTAAAAAGTGATTGTCGCTAAGACATATATACTAACATTGGGTTGAGGACTCGAAAGGTATTTACACAGTTAAAAGTGGTTACAGAATACTTCAAGGTGAGTGTGATGTTAATTACTGGATGGGATGGGCTAAATGTGGGATTTAGGAATCCCCCGAAATAAAATGTTTTTTTGGCAAGTTATGACGGGTGTTTTTACCTATAACTATTAATAATTGGAGGGTAGATTTTCCTGTGCTCTGCAGGTTATGTGATGTTAAGGAAGAGTTAGAGGTCCATTTTTTTGGAAATGCCCCACGACTATCTGAGTCTGGAGACAAACGAGTGTAAAATTTATGAGACATGGTACTACATTTAAGATTTTGAGGAGTGGATTAAAAACTTTTTTGTAAATCTGGAGCATAAGGAACTTTTTCACTTTATCTGTTGCTTATGGAGTATTTGAAAACACGGAATGAGAAGATTTGAAAAAATAAAGAGGTTAGGTAGCGACAGATTGTGGAAGTGGGGACAAGCATGCTCAGAAACCGGAGGCAACCATGATTCCCATGGTGGTAGCGATAGGGATGCGGGAGGTGCTAACTGGCAACCACATGTGAAAGGAGTGGTAAAAATTATAGTTTATGCGGATCTTGATGCTAGAAGAGGTATTCGGGCATGGGCATGAGTGGCCAGAGACGACACACGACAGTTTATTAAGGCAGGATGTCAGAAGACTGTGCGGACTGGACGGCTGGAGCGACGGAGGCTAAAAGAGTTGGTGAAACTTTATCTTGCATCAAAATACAACGGTGGCCAATAGCATAGGTAGAAATGGATTTTCGATGGTAGCCTTAGGGATCACGAATATGGAAGGCGATTCTTACTTTGACTAAATCATCAATGACATAAGACACAATCTTCAAATTGAAGCTGGGATAGAAGTCACCCATTGTACAAGGTCCGCGAATAGTGTGGCTCACGCTCTAGCAAAGACTGCACTTTCTATGTTGGATAGTGTTAAGGGCGTGAGTTAGAGACCTCGTCCAAGGACGTGAACGGGATTGACCACATGTAAGGGATGATGTTCCGGGAGCTATTTTTAATTGACGAGGAATAGATGAACTGAAAATAGGGGCTTAATAGATAATTATCGATCTCCGACCTAGTCAAGAGATCTCAAGATTAATTAACCAAAAAGCTGTTTATTAAAGTAGCTGGGATCCCCTTAAATAGATAAAGGGTTTCCTAAAACATATAGGAAACTAAGTTGCAATTCTAATACAACTTAAATAAAGGAATACTAATTAAAGTAGGACTAATTAAATACTAATACTAATATGACTCTAACTGCCTTCTTATTTCTTTTCTCTTAGCCACGTTGGTCATTAATCTTCTCTGCCCCACACTGCTTTCTGCGTTCATATGTACGACCATAATATTGGTCCGTAACATTACTCCCCCCTTGGACAAGGAGCTTGTCCTCAAGCTTGAAAGCAGGATATCTCTTTTGGAAGGAATCTAGTGGTTCCCATGTGGCCTCATCTACTTGCTGCCCCTGCCACTGAACTAAAAGCTCCCAGCTGCCATTCAAGAAGCGGCTGCGAAGAATTGCCTGGGGAGTTGTGGTTCCCAGAGTGTAAGGTTCGGGAGGAAGACTGCCCATTGCTTCTGGAGGAGGTCCTTGGTGTAGCTTGAGAAGGGAGACATGGAAAACATTATGAATACGAGCAGTTGCTGGCAATTGGAGCTTGTAAGCAGTTTGGCCAATGCGCTCAAGAACCTGAAATGGACCAAAATATTTTTGCAACAGTTTGGAATTTCCCCTGCCCACTGTTAGCTGGCGATATGGTTGCAAACGGAGCCAGACTCAAGCACCTGGTTCAAATGAGAGCTCACGGTGGCCTTTGTCAAACTGACTTTTCATCCACTGTTGTGCATGAGCTAATCGGTCACGAGCACGTTTGAGAAGATCGTCACGATCCATGAGCTCTCGATCCACCCCATCCACCTTGGCTGTCCCAGGCATATAGGAGAGCATACGGGGTGGTTCCCTGCCATAAACCATGCGAAATGGTGTGTCGCCCAGAGATGAATGGTATGACGTATTGTAACAATACTCAATCCAAGGAAGCCAACGAACTCATTCCTTGGGATAATGGCTCCTGATACAACGTAAAAACAACCCGACAATTCGGTTAACGACTTCCGTTTGACCATTGGTTTGCGGGTGGTAAGCGGAGGAGTAAACGAGTTTGGTACCAGATAGGCGGAATAACTCGCGCCAGAAAGTGCTCAAAAAGATTTTGTCACGATCAGAGACAATGGATTCCGGTAGCCCATGAAGACGAAATATTTCAGAAAAGAATATGCCGTCTACGGAAACTGCCGTATATGGGTGAGCTAAAGGAATAAAATGGACAGCTTTAGAGAGTCTGTCAACGACAACCAGGATGACAGATTTGTTTCGAACCTTGGGTAAGCCTTCAACAAAATCCATTGATATATCTGCCCAAATGTGATGTGGAATGGGAAGAGGTTGCAATAAGCCAGCTGGTTGCAATGTTAACCACTTGTGCTTCTGACATGTCTGGCAGTCCCGAACAAAGTTGGCCACCATAGTTTTCATGCCGGTCCAATAAAACTCCCGTCGTAGTCGTTGAAGAGTTTTTTCAACACCTTCATGAGCCATGTTATGAAATACCGAGAGCAAAGTCTGAACCACTTCAAATGTATCTAACAAATAGAGTTTGAAGCCGTAATAAATTAAGCCATCTCGTATTTCCCAATCTGGGCCGCGCTTTCCCTCCTGGATTTCGTGACGGATATTATTCATAATCGGGGAAACCGCTTATTCAGACCGGATTTCACTGAGGAGAGTATTGAAAGGAACTGTGAGTGCTGCGAGGTTCATAACCTCTTCATGTTGTCGAGACAAGGCATCCGCGACAGTGTTGAAGCGTCCCGGTTTGTATTCTACTCGGAAGTTAAAGCCCATCAATTTACTGAGCCAATGTTGCTGCGGGGACGTAGTTAGTCGTTGATCCAGTAAATGTTTCAAGCTCTAATGATCAGTTCGAATAAGAAATTCAGATCCCCATAAATAGGGTCACCAATGTGTGACTGCTTTGGCTAACCCTATCAGTTCCCGTTCATAAGCTGCGAGCTTAACATGACGTGCAGCAATCTTGCGACTAAAATATGCGATGGGATGACTTTCCTGTTGTAATACTGCCCCAAAACCAGATCCTGATGCATCACATTCAACAATAAATTCTTTGTCGAAATTAGGTAATTGGAGAACTGGGGCTGATGAAAGGCGCAGTTTGAGCTCGTGGAATGCTTCTTCGGCTGCATCTGTCCAGGAAAAGGCACTCTTCTTCAGCAATTGTGTGAGTGGACCAGCAATCTCACCATAATGGTGAATAAATTTGCGGTAATAACCTGCCAGGCCCAAAAAACCGCGTAAAGCTGTAACTGATCGGGGTGTTGGCCACCCCGTGATGGCCTGGATTTTGGCTGGATCAGCCTCAACGCCTTGGCTATGAATAATATGGTCGAGATATTGTACCTGCGGTGCGCCAAAACTGCATTTGGATTTTTTTAAAGCAAGGCCATGGGTGCGCAAGGTTTCCAGGACAAGGTGGACATGATAAACATGTTCTACCCAAGATTTGCTATAAATGAGTATGTCATCGAAGAAGACGAGGACAAACTTACGAAGGTATGGTGCAAAGATGGCATTCATTAAGCTTTGAAACGTGGATGGTGCATTGGTGAGCCCAAATGGCATGACTAAGAATTCAAAGTGGCCGTGATGAGTTCGAAAAGCTGTCTTTTCGATATCTTCTTCTGCCATGCGGATCTGATGATATCCTGAGCGCAAGTCAAGTTTTGTGAAAAACTTGGACCCATGAAGTTCGTCCAACAACTCATCGATGACAGGAATCAGAAATTTGTCCTTAAAAGTGCGGGCATTGAGTTCTCTATAGTCAGCACAAAACCTCCATGTGCCCTCAACTTTTTTAACTAGAAGGACAGGTGATGAAAAGGGAGATCTGCTTAGGCGGATGATACCTTGTTGGAGCATCTCAGAACACTGCCGCTCAATCTCGTCTTTCTGGAAATAGGGGTAACGGTATGGTCGAACGACCACCGGACTAGTTCCTGGAAATAATGTGATTTTGTGATCACAAGCTCGTGTAGGCGGCAGACCAGATGGCAAGCGGAAGATGTCTTCAAACTGGTCCAGGAGACTTTCTAACTTAGAAGATGATGTGGTAATCATGTGGGCCTGGAGTGGAGGTGCGCCAGCATGGCCATGCCATTCCACAGAAGTGTTCTGCCATCTGAATCGCATGAAAAGGTGTGAAAAATCCCATTCAATGGTGCCAAGATTGTGAAGCCACTGAACGCCCAAGATCATGTCAAACCCGGCCAGTGGAAGCACATAAAAGTCGGCTGTAAATGTGTGTCCGTCCACTAAGAAGTCAAGCCGAGGACAAGTGCCCAAAATAGGTACCCGATCTCCATTAGCTACTAGAACATGCAAATAAGATTTCTGGTGCAGGGAATGGTTACTGGCAGGAACTAGTCTTTGATGGAGAAAATTATGGGTACTGCCTGAGTCCACCAGAACAGTGATGGGCATATTATTAAGGGTGGCGGCTAATTGCATTGTAGAAGTGGAGCCGATTCCAGTCATAGCATGAAGTGAGAGGGCTGGTTCAAACTGCTCTTCGGACTGGTCATCTTCTATAATGTCAATAAAAAATAATTTTTTGCATTGATGGCCACGAACCCAAGGATCGTCACAGTTATAACAAAGGCCCTTTTCCCGGCGAACAGCAGCTTCTGCTCGAGAAATCTTTTTGAAGTGTGGATTGGAGGCGCGCCGTGGTAAATTCGAATCTGCAGGAGCAAGTACTGATTCTGAACGGGCAACTGATTGGGGACGTATTGGAAGTGCAGGCGAAGAATGGCCTATACTGTACTTGCGCTCAACAAGCCTGGACAACATCATAGCAGAATCCAAGTCAATAGGATCCTGGTATTCAACCTCCATGCGTACAACCTCGCGCAGCCCAGCGGTGAATATTTTTACCTGCATACGGGCAGAAATTCCCACAGTTCGAGCCAACATCTGTTGGAATGTTTCAATATAATTCTCGAGATCGCCGGTCTGGCGTAGTTTGGCTAGATCGCCTTCCGGATTTGTGCTACTCGGCGGCCCAAAACGTTTAGTACAGCGACCGTAGAATTCAGTCCAAGAGATAACGGAAGTTCAAGTATCCAACTGATTAGCCCATAGTTGTGCGGTCCCGATCATGTGGAAAGTCGCCAAACCCACCCTAGCTGGAGCAGGTGTGCGTTGCTGAATAGAAAAAACTCTCACAACGTTTTAACCAGGAGAGGAGATCGCTTTTCCCATCGTACTGTGGGAATTCAATTTTCGAGAACCTGGGAACTAAAGAATCTTCAGTATCACGGCGCGAATGGTCTGCCTCTCTCATGCGGTCGAACTGGGAGGAGCTGGATGAGGAATCGCCTGTTAATTTCTACACCGTTGAAGCGAGTGTCTCCATGGCGGCCGGAAGGGTGGCCAGTTGTGCCATAGCGGTCTGCAGATCTGCCAAGGTGTGTTCCACCGCCAGTTGCCGGTGATCGATACTCTCAATCATGGTTTTTAGTGAATCCGCAGTAGGAGTCTCGGTCCCCATCGTCCCAGAATCTGATACCAAGTTGTTAAGGGCGTGAGTTAGAGACCTCGTCCAAGGACGTAAACGGGATTGACCACAGGTAAGGGATGATGTTCCGGGAGCTATTTTTAATTGACGAGGAATAGATGAACTGAAAATAGGGGCTTAATAGATAATTATCGATCTCCGACCTAGTCAAGAGATCTCAAGATTAATTAACCAAAAAGCTGTTTATTAAAGTAGCTGGGATCCCCTTAAATAGATAAAGGGTTTCCTAAAACAAATAGGAAACTAAGTTGCAATTCTAATACAACTTAAATAAAGGAATACTAATTAAAGTAGGACTAATTAAATACTAACATGACTCTAACTGCCTTCTTATTTCTTTTCTCTTAGCCACGTTGGTCATTAATCTTCTCTGCCCCACACTGCTTTCTGCGTTCATATGTACGACCATAATATTGGTCCGTAACAGATAGCTTTTTATATTTTTCATTTCTGCCTGGATTGCATTATTCTCCATTTGGAGAATGATACTCCCTCCGTCCCGCTAACAATGGGACAAAAGAGAATGACACACAAATCAATAAAAAGTGATACATGTGGTTGATATTGAATTGATAAAGTCAAAATAAAGTAAGAATGATTTAGAGTCACCAAACTTTGCCAAATTTGGTATGAGACAATCTTAGTGGGACGAACCGATAAGATAAAATGGGACAATCATAGCGGGACAGAGGTAGTATGATGCAGTAATATATGATCAGTTCTGAGTCAAAGAAATCGTGGTTAGGGTCATCCCTAGTTGAAACTCAAGTTGGTTGCGTATCGAAATCAAGTACACATAATAATTCCTCCGATCCATTGAATTTTGTCAACTTTTTCTTTTTGATTTTCCTATTAAACTTTGTAACTTTCCTATTAAATCAACTAATTTATGATTATGTTCATTTCTATCTCCTCTCACAAACTTTAATCAATGATACTTTGCTCGGACGGGAACTCCGAGCTCAAGAAAAATTAAGAAGAAAATGCTTTTAAATTAAAACCTTGCGACCTACGTACACATGCATTTAATCTTATACAGAGTATAACATTCCTACTTCCGGCTGGCCAGGCGCCTGCTATAGGCGTTAACCCATGCATCTCGATCTCTGCTTGATCATATATATTTCAAAATTTACTCATAGCCACGATCCGGCCCTTATTATTCACTGCCTGAACCCCATCCCAGACATCTGGTTGGGGTACCGGATTCCGAACGGGTCGGGTGCGCTCGAAAACCTTGCTGGCTGCTGGAAGAAACCGGGCGAGTTGTCCGCCCTTAGACTTTTGATCGCACTCTGCACTTCATCATCTCCCGCCGCTTGAAAGTTCATCATTGCCACGGCCTGGCCGTACACGTCATTTGCAGCATAGTTCACGTCGTTCCCGAAAACCACCGGCTGATTCCCGTTGACCAAATCCGGCAACGGGTTAATGCCGCAAGCCCAGTCGAAGTTCCCTGCTCCCAATTCTTGCAGATTCATCAGCTTCTCTTCTTGTTTGATCAGCAGCGAGTTGGTCCTCGGCAGAGCGAAGAAGCGGTCGTCGATCTCCGGCAACGACTCCAGCATGTCGTCCAACTGCGAGGATGACGACGACGACGACGCGTGGCTCTGTTCTTTGCTCTGCCCGCCCGGCCCCATCGCCGCCTTCTCTGCGCTCGTCATTTTCTTGTATATCCGGCAGAGTACCCAATCATCCAGCTGCAAATTTCAGATACTAAGATTTAATAATAATAATAACCATCTTAATTATAAGAGAGAATTCCATAAATTGGAGTAAAAAAGTTTTAAAATTCCAAAATATGAGTATATGTTTTTTATTCCTTGAATAGGAGTAAATTTCTGGCAAGTTTGGCATTACTAGGTTTTAAAACATGTCATTTTTTTCCAAACTTTGCAGATTACTCCTATTCAGGGAATAAAAAACATGATACTCCTATTTTGGAATTTCAAAAAATTTTTGCTCCTATTTAGAGCAATTTCTATAATTATAAACCATAAGCTGACGAAAGAATTGAAACACAAAGAGCTCAAGAGCTTCACTCAATTTACTGTATTGTAATTAGTAGTTGGTAAATAGCGGTTACCCGCATCCCAAATTGATTTTCAAATTTGACTTTTCTTAATCAAACAGTTTCATTTTATTTATTTAATTATGATGTCAATTTTTAATAATTTTCTAATTTGGAGTTTACAACTTTGAAGAGATTTTAATATAGTTTCTGAATATATAAATTTTAATTATTAAAAATGGAATTAATTATTGATAGGGAGCATTGACTTTTTTTATTGCTTGACCAAAAAATACTGATTTTGCAAATTAATTTGGGACGGAGGAATTAGCAAAACTGAGAAGGGGGTAAATTTTAGTCTTGAGACAAAATTTTAAAATCTTTTTAAAAATAAATATTACCTATATGATCGACATAATCAAAGGGATAAGTATAGTATTAACCTATTGAAGGGATGACTTAAGTACCGAACGAAACACGAATATTTTTGGAGTGTGATACTAAAATCGGTTGAATCGACTGATTCAATTGAAATTTATGAAATTTTGACTGAAGTCACTGTATTGGTTGGTTGATTTGGTTGATTTATGAAAAAATTGATCGATAAGTCTCATAAATAAAAAAATTATGAAAAATGAGACAAATCACCCGATAAATTTTTTAGGTGAGACAAATTATGAGGTAAATTTGAGCAAAAGACAAATAACGGTTGAATTTTATTGACTGATTTATTTATTTATTTATGGGAGAGCTATCAAATAAACTCTCAAACTTTCATAAAAAGTGCAAATAAGCCCTTTTACGGGAGGCTTTGTTCGACTGTCGCCATTCGGGGCGGTTTCCGGTGGAAGTTTTTGATGACATTTTTTGAGCATCTTCTTCATTAAGTCTAGTTTACTCATACCAAATTTCAGCTAAAAAGTCAATCTAGAGGGCAGTCAAATGATTATCTGAAATATACTCCGCTGCCTAACTGCACAGTTAACTTCAAAAATTCATTTGACTCCCTTTCCGATTGAATTTTTAGCTGAAATTTAGTATGGATAACCTAGACTTAATGAAGAAGATGCTCCAAAAATTTCATCAAAAAATTCCACCGTAAACCGCCCCAAATGGTGACGGCCGGACAGTTCGAGGACTTATTTGATAGTTCTCCCTTTATTTATTTATTTATTTATACCCGAGAGCTGCCAGCTTTCCTTGGTGCATCACACAGTCTGTATTCATGCATGATCCAATTGGTTTTGGTTCCTTTGGGTGCTTTCCCCACGTAGAAGACAAGCGCTTTCTTGATTCCAACTTTTCGCCCTTTGGTGGAAATCACCTTATCCGTTCCAGTCGCTTTCCAGTACCCGGAACCCGCGACCCGGTTCGGTCTGGATCCATTCGGGTATTTTCTGTCTCTCGGGCTGAAGAAGTACCACTCCTTTTCTCCGAAAATCGCCTTGCCTGTAAACAAGGCACCCAGCCACATTCTTATTTACTAATGACTTATGAGCCGAGCCATCAATTAAATTTTACGGAGTATAATTGATAATAATATATAGGTAGGCAATTAATTAATGAAATTAACTTAATTACTCGGAAGAACCCAGGGATCAAACTTGTAAAGATCGACTTCTCCGATTATCTGCAGGGAGAAGTCTTGGCCGGCGATCTTTCGGCACAGGTACTGAACCAGAAGCTCCTCGTCGGTCGGGTAGAATCGGAACCCCGGCGGCAAGCTCAGCTGCGAGAGCGGGTCGGCTTCTTCCATACCCGTTTTTTTTACTTCTAATCTAATCTAATCTAATATATAAACGGCGTCTTTTTTTCTGTGATCGAGCTGGATGGAGGCGCCGGGATTTAGTTGGCTTGGAGCTGAGAAATTGATTTTGGATTTGAATTTGTTTGGATGAGAAACTGGGGAGAGAGAGGGGCCGCTATTTATAGAGAGGGGGAGAAAGTAGTGCCGCCGATTTGGTGGGGCCCGCGGAAAGCTTCTCGCCGGATCACGCCACGTATCACCGCGAGTGAGATCTCATGTCCTGCGCTTCCAACACCCACAGCTCTTATTTAAGTGCATGAAGTCCTCAGTTTAGGAAGATGACAAAATATGCCCCTACGTGTCGCCTTCACATCTTGCCACCTCGCTTCTCTCTAATTAATTCTTCCTCTTTTTACTTCACTTCTTCACTTCTTTTTATACTCTGTAATAAAAAAAAATTATGTACCTATAAAAGAATTACTGACTCAACTTCACAAGTGTACAAGGAGGAAATAATGTTTAATGTTTTTTATTTTCTCCACTCTGAACATGGTAAAAGTGCCTAGCCAATCGATCTTTGATATAGAGACGACCACTATTATTTTATAAAAAATTGATCTTCTGATAAGTATATATCGTTTGTTTTACATTATTGCACTTCATATTTAAATCATGCACTTATCTATAAAAAATGTATTTCGAAAACATGTTGTTTTCCGAGCCCATTTGATGTTTTCCCATGGTGCCGTCATCTTTTTTTTAACTGGCCGGTGTTGAGGGTGCATGGTGAAGTCATAATATGCACCCCTCGATCACATAATAAAATACTTTAGACGTTTATAAATCTGGTGTGTTTGAGAGTTGGGTTTGGAGGGGAATGGAAGGCTAATGGAGGTTTATTACCCTCTTTTCATGTTTAAGAGCTTATAAAATTGGAGGGGATGATTTCACATGGCTTTTGTGACCCTTCAAAACCCCCTAAATGCTCAATTTTTGAATTTCTCCAATTTGGAGCGTTTTGAAAGATAATTAACGGAATGGAAATTTAAGATCAATTAAAAAAATATCAGTTTAATTATTTGAATTCGACATATGTGAAAGTGATTTTAATTATAATTCATTCAAAAACTCTCTTCTTCCAAATTTATTACTCCCAAAATACAAAGAAGTGTTTCCTCACCTTCCCCTTCCTTTCCTCTCCAACAACATACCTCCAAAGTCTTCCCCTCCTCTTCCCTCCAAACTTCCAAACATACCCTAAGGGTGTGTTTGGGAATTTGCGGGTGAGGGAAGGAGAAGGCTTTGAAGGGGAGTAGAGAGAAGGGAAGGGGAGGGAGATGAGAAGGGATTCTCTCTTGTTTGGGAGTTAGAAATTTCAAAAGATGAGGGTTTTGGGACTTGAGGGGTTTCAACGGCGGATTAATGGAGCGAGTAGCTAGCAGCTCATAATTTTTGTATGCGGAACTGTATTAGTTTCAGAGGATAAATATGTCATTTGCGTAGCTAGACGTTACAAAACCCTCAAATCTGGGGAATCAGAAAACCCATGTTTTGGAGGGTTTAAGGATTTTAAAACACTCCCAAAACCTTAAGATCAACTCCCAAACACACCCTAAAAATTACTTATTAAGATCATTGCATGACTGATTTAATGGTATATATATATATATATATATATATATATATATATATATATATATATATATATATATATTGGATTCATATGTGCCCTCAATCATATCCCTCACACTCACTCATTGGAGATACATACTATATTTTAAATGAATGAATGGTAATACTACCTAAGTGATATTGAGTATGTGACATTTTCAAACTATGTACGGAATGTCTTGGAAAACCTAGCGTCATTGCGTTTGCATTTCACGTATAAACATTAGAGTCGACCAGACCCGATCATGACCCTGGACTGGTTGGGACCACAACCGGGCGGTTCGGTTAGGAGACCGGCCCCAGGACGATTCACTTGGGTCGATTTCGAGTTGCATTTTTTGGGACTGAGATTGACTGGGCTGATCCCAGTAAAGAAGGGGGGTCGATAGGATTTAAAAAAAAAATTGAGAAGTTAGGAAAAAGTACTAGATTGTGTCCGTGATCAGAAAACTGGTGGTGTCGGTTCACCTCAGCTCACGGTCCCACCCACACCCCCGAGATCGGCCGGTCTGAGATGGAACAGGCCCAGGACCGGAGTGGGTCCATGCTTTATACTTATAAGGATTCGAATTTTTTACGGAGTACAATATAAACATGTAACTGTCACCAATATTTGTACTCGAACAACTACGTATATGGCCACTACATGAGATAAATACATTGTAATGTATGCACCCCGTCATGTATAGCTCATCTGGTTGGTAGGGTGTCATAAGGGGTACATCTTTCAACCATCGAACCACTGACAATTGTGATAAGAAGTTATTATGTAATTAAAATGCATAAGGTTTCTGCAAGTATTTGGGTCAAAATCTCATTCATCATATATGATTAAAGTTTAATGTACATTCTCAGTTAATTGTGTGAGCGGTGATGAGACTCTCACGTACATATGGGGAGTCATCTTTTTTATTTTATTTAAATGTATGCATTGTTAGTATCCTAAACAAAGAAACCATCACATTTTCTAGCATTTCATTTTCTAGGAACTTTTATATCCAATTACAAACAATTGTCATTTATTTAGACAATACTCTTCAACTTAAATTATTCGTTGTTACCAACAGTCTGAACTGCATTTCATAATCGTTTTAAACTGAAAATTTAGTATCTAATTTTAATCTCATCAATACTATCAAAATACTAATCACAACATATATATCTAACCATAAGAGTATGGTTAATATGGTATTTAGATGAAATATTTCATGTTTCAAATACTTTTCTATAACTACCGGAATTACTTAACCAGTTTAATTAGATGTTTCAAATTAACCTTTTTTTTTCTTTTCGAAACACAGCTGGTATAAATAATACTCCCTCCGTCCCTTAAAACTTTGCGAACTTTCCTTTTTTAGATGTCCCACTAAATTTGCCATTTTTCCTTTTAAGTAAAGAATTTGTGGTTCCAGTTAATTCTTTCTCCTCTGCACAAAACTCAACCACACAGTTTTTACTTTATTAATCCTCATGGTGGTCAAATTTGTCAAAGTTTTAAGAGACGGAGCTAGTATGATATTTTTGGGAAATTCTTATAATGTGATCTGATTTTAGGATGGAGAGATTACATCACAATTTGAAAGCATGGAAAGCATAGAAAACAAAACCCGGTTGCGGATTTGATGGTTAAGCTAAACGAAAAGTACAGAACTGTTATTTTGAACTAATTTTTCAGATAGAAAAGCGGCGTTTTCCTTGCGCGGTAGGCAGGATTCTAAGGCAGTCGGCAAAAGAGATTTAAAAAGTGTGGATCCAGAGTAGGACACGTGCACACACGTGTCACAACACTCAGGGATAAAAGTAGAGCCGTCTTTCAGAGTTAGGCGTAATTTTTTTGAGAAGAAAAGGATGGGTGGTAGCCTGGTAGGGCGGGAGGGGATTAAAAATCTAATGGGATTAATACAAAAACAAATTTCATCTACAAAAAATCACTTTAAAAGTTCCAAAAATGAAACTAAACTTCTACCAGTGACAATTACCAAACACACCAACTCTCAATTCGATCGTGACCAATCTGATCGTGACCAACTCAACGTGATTAACCCGATCGTGACCGGTTCGACCGTGACCAACCCGATCGTGATCAATCCGACCGTGATCAATCCAACCGTGACATATTCGACCGTGACCAATCCAACCGTGACCAACCCAACCATGACCAATTCAATCAATGGTCAATCCAATTAGTGACCATGACCAATTCAACTATTGACCAATCGGCCACTAACGCCTTGACCACAGCTGCCTCGACCACCACCATCCCTGACCACCACTCCATCCGACCACTGCCAAGCTCAGTGACAGCTGCTCCTGCCCCGCACCTACACCCTCCTCAGCCTAATGAAGAAGTCAATTAGGTCATTGTATTTTTTAAAAAAAATCAATCAAATCCCCGAGCTTTGTAAAAACGTTCAATTGAGTACTTTTGCAGGTTACTTGACATGTCAGTAAGTCACCCGCTGACATGTCACACACATGGCGGTCCACATGTGACCACGTCACCAGCAAATGGCTGACTAGACGTCCACACGTGTGCCACGTCAGCAAAGTTATTGCTGATTGGGCTGCCACGTTTGCGCCACGTCAACGGGTGACATGCTGGCATGACAGGTGACCTCTAAATTGACTCAATTGAGTACTTTTACAAAGTTCGGGGATTTGATTTTTTTTAAAGTACGAAGACCTAATTAACTTTTTTCATGAAAGTATGAGCATCAAAATGACAGTTTTCCCTTAATATAAGCGTTTTCCTTTTTAAAAAAAGACATTATGATCTCACCCCGCAGCAGCCGTACGCACAAGGGTCAAACCCAAGCGCAAACCTGCACCTGAATGCGGGCCATGAAGAAGGCTGAGCTAGAGGGTGTCACCTGAGCGATCGCTTTAGCTTAGGCCCAAGGCGAATGACCCTAATACATGTATAGATATGGATGCGGAATGAACCGGCCCATGTCATCACAACTTGTGGAAAATCTGAATTTGATGGGAACTGTGACACCGCACCCGAACGTCCTTGAAATTCAAATTAAATTTCAAAGCTTATGTATTGAATTTCCCTATTATCGAACAACTGTAAAACAATTAAAGTTCTACGTAACGTGTGATTAATCATATTACCGTTGGGCTCGTATAATAGTAATGGACTTCAAAATAATTAATTGGGCCATCTTATTGATATTGGGGCCCAACATTCTTAAATAAAGATATATAACCCCTCGATACAAAATAAGAACGGTCGGGCACTTCAAATGTGATTTTGGGCCTAACCTGCTAAAAATAGCAATTATTCAAGAATGACGTCCTAGACCCACTCGAGTGTGACCCACACGGTTAGTAGCCCAGCTATATAAATATTAATGTCATAAATAAGTGATAGAATGATTGGAGAAGACTACAAATCCCTATGGTCCCATCTTTGGCATTATTAAGCTAAATAATGGGAGTAGGGTCTTCTTTTATAATTATACATCATATAAATTATTGGGGTCATCCTACACATATCAGAGATCAATGATATGATGTAGAAGGTTTGATTTTATCTAAATAAATTGGGATGAGTACAAAAGTACATCTTGTGACAAAAGACAAAAACAATAGGACCTATCTTTCCACTTTCGGAAGTATTGATAGATATTTTGCTCCCAAATTAATTAGGGGACATGAGAGTAAGACCCACACCTTCCTAACACCTGCAAAATAAGTAGAATAATGTTAGAATGGGGAAGGGGGTCGGACATAATAGACTTGAGGACTGCACATGACAAAAGAGATCAAAAGTGAGACCCCACCCATGTCTAAAAACATCTAATGGAGATCATACCAATTCATTTCACTCCACACAATTTATCTACACTTATTGATGGGTATTAGAAGCTCCTACAATCCCCCATTCGCACTTCCACTCATTTAGAGAAGGATAAGAACTCATATTAAAAGAGAGGTGGAGAGCTTTGCTGGTCGCACAGCTGAAGTACATCACATTGTTTGATTCGTATCTGGAGCTATAATCGTCAAAATAAGGCATTTTAGGCATCAAATGAAAGCTCTCAAGAGTAATCCATATAGGTGCGTTTTGCATCAATCCGAGCAGCTTAAGGCTTCCAAATTGTCGAAAGAAAACGCTACCTCGCATAAACGGATTTGCCTCTTCAAAGTGAGTTTGAACTCCAAACCTCCCTTTTCATTACATCAATGATATGAAAGATTCGTGGAGCTATTATACACTATTTAAAGTGTATAATATGTCCTTCATAAGGTTACCTTATTGAAGTAAATTTTTTATACTAACCTAGAACAAACCTTGAAAGGTTAGGAAACGATTTCGCCGAAAAAACACCCTTTCTAGGGGCTGTTTTTGCATCATTGGTTAGGAGTTGAGCTAGCACCTTGAGGAGGCTGTCTAGCACTCATTTCTAAGCAAGGAATAAGTTCTCAAACTTTCTTGGCCGAAGCTTTGAGAATTGGATTGAGAAGGAAAAGTTTAAAGCTCATTTAAGGTGAGGATCGACATCTAGTTGCTTACAACTTGTAGGTTAAGCATGAGATTACCTAAATGTCTAAATCATGTTTTTCATGGATTTTAATGACTGATTATTGATGAAATATTGATATATTAGATAAGGAATGAAATTGAAAATGATTTGGAAATCATATTGATAAAAATGGAGTTAAATGAACA
The DNA here is from genome assembly GCA_945859875.1 of Cuscuta europaea. Lineage (NCBI taxonomy): Eukaryota > Viridiplantae > Streptophyta > Magnoliopsida > Solanales > Convolvulaceae > Cuscuta > Cuscuta europaea. The sequence continues at coordinate 1,135,400 of CAMAPE010000018.1, read as the reverse complement.
ATTGTGTGAAATAGGCATTTTTACTCATGTGTGAATTGTGTAGATACATAAATGATTATTTATGTATTATATTAGATGATTAAGTTGCTGCTACATATCTCTAAATATGTAGGGATTTACAAATGAAATATATGATTGATAGGAATAATCTTAATAGTATGGAAATACTAGTTAATGATTGTCTATAATTGTTAAGGAATTGAACCTAAGGACTTGATTGTAAGTGATGTACTTGATTGTGATTCAAGTGACTAAATTGATGTAATATGATGTAAGATCATGATGAGGCAGTCCGTAAGGATGTCCCAAAATAGATTATTGATATTACAATTCTAGGCATAGCGAGTGCTTAGGGATTGGGGTCTATGCCAATGTAAGGAGATGTACTTAATCCCGTGCTCTAGAATTGCATTGGGTAGACATGACGTGGTGATTGATGACATGCATGGTGATGTAGTTGAATTGGACTCAAGAAATGCATGAGATATATGAGGTTGTAGCCTATGATGTGCATGGTGATGTAGTTGAGTTGGACTCAAGAAATGCACGGTGGAGTAGTTAACTTGTGTTATATAAGGTGCATGGTGATGTAGTTGAGTTGGAATCAAGAAATGCAAACATATGTGTTAGGGTTAGACCCTATGTATTGTCGTGACTAGGAGTCACGAGGTTTGGGTTATGTTTTGTAAACAAACCTTGGGCCTACGGGCCGACTACTTGACTTTATATATAAAGTAAGTATATTTTGAAAAAGGGTAATTTGGGGTTACGGTATAGCTTATATTATCACCCTGTTTGAGGGTCTTGTGTTTGAAATACTTGTCCTATATCTATTAGATGCCATCCACACTAGCACTTTATAGCCCTATAGAGTGCTGACCCCTTCGGGGGCATCCCACCACCATTTCAGGTTGAGGCTAGAGCTTGCTTCCTGTGCTCGTTGCTCGAGTGATCATCTTGGAGAGAAGACTTGGTTCGTGCTTCCTCCATTCTGTTTTTGAACATTAATAAAAATGCTCATGGATATTTTCACTATAGAGCCTACGTGCTCATGTTTGCCCCGTGTGGCATTTGTTTTTAAACTATGTTTTCTGCTGCGTATTGAATTGCTTATTATGTATGTTTATGGATGACTTACGTGTGAATGATATGCGAGACGCCTTGTATAATATGGATGTGTTAGATTGTGGTTGACTATTCGTATTGTACGACGGGTTGTTGACGGGTTTGGATAGGTCCGGGACTTGACAATTTAATTGGTATCAGAGCCAGGTTGGTCCATAAATTCTTCTTCTTCTTCCCCTTCTCCTCCTCCTTCTCCTCCTCCTCCTCCTCCTTCTCCTTCTCCTTCTCCTTCTCCTTCTCCTTCTCCTTCTCCTTCTCCTTCTCCTTCTCCTTCTCCTTCTCCTTCTCCTTCTTCTTCTTCTTCTTCTTCTTCTTCGTCTTCTTCTTCGTCTTCTTCTTCGTCTTCTTCTTCTTCTTCTTCTTCTTCTTCATTGGCACAACCCGAAGGAGATCCGAACTGAGGGTTCGTGAAGTCCCTGATGCACTAGCAGTGGCCGAAGGAATAACGACAGTCACCTGGAGGCGCTCCTCCTCCTCCTCAGCAGTTTGGACGTCAAGTTTCATCTCCTCATCCTCCGCCACTTGCTCAAATTCCTCGGCTTCAGCTTCGGTCCTTAGTTTGCTCTGCACGTCTCTGGCTACATCGGAGTCATTCGGGGACGAGGAGTGCGTGCTCGGAGATCTTTCCTCCGAATGGGCCGATGCCTCCTTTGATATCACTTGCCGAGGACATTTTCCGGTATCGTATCGGGGGGGAAGGGGGGTTGGATAATAAGAAATCCTAAGGACACTAACACTAGATCTAACGGAGATGGAGAAAATTATGAAGAAATCAACAAGAACAAAGGAAGCAATGACCTCGAAAAAGGGTGATTTGATCGATCTAAGCTTTATCTCTCTAGAAATTTTTGCAAAGCTTCGCCCCAATTTATGAATGCGCAAACAAAGTGAGTTCAAACATCGGGTATTTATATCCATCCCAACCACGGTTAGTGCCGGAACCTGGGCCTCCGGTTAAAAGCCCATCATTACGAACCGTTGCTTCAGCCAACCGGTGACAGTCGCCCAACGGAGGCCAGCCAACGCACGCCACGTGGACCCCTTCTCCAACGGTCATATTCCAATGGCTACTTCCAGGGAACTGAACGGCCTCAACCAGCACCCCCGAACACATTGTAAAACTCCTTCGGCCCGAACATGCCCTCGGCCTAAAGGTGTGGGGGACTAGGGGAACTGTAACACCCCTAAATTTCCCGCCCAAGACATTGATATATTTAAAAGAAATACTTTATTCATTCATCAAAGAGTTGAAGAAATACAGCGGAAGTCAAAAAGGGAAATGAGTGTTACCGTCACATTCGGTCATCTCTTAACCGAATGCACAGGCAACTCAATGTAAAACAATAAAAACTAATGTAATAATAAGTAAATGTTTGATTTATGACTAGATTTAACTAAGGCACCTTCTAATTCGCACTCAAGCTCGAGCAATCCGTCAATCCACATAGGTATTCAACTCATCACCTGATAAAATTTAAGGGAAAAGAGAGAGACAAGAAAAATAACAAAAATTAGCTTTAGAGCTAAGTAAGTACTACCCAACCCCGTAAAATAATCAGGTTTGACTAAAAATAGATTTTTATATAATATCATATAAAAATAACTCACTCTTCCAAAATACTTTTCTCTTTGATTTTTCTTAAAATCACTTCTTTGCTAAAATCTGAAACTTCTCTTGGAAAATCTCTTAGTAATTCTTCTCTTTAAACTTCTTAAGAAAATCACCTCTTCTCTAACTTCCTAGTAATTTAGAAGGGCGGTGCTTAACCTTTCGGTAGAGCCCGGTGGACCGTGGTTACGGACGGCCACCCCGAACAAGTGCCGGTACCACAACTGCTCTGTTGGAAACGAAACGACTACCTTAAGTGTGCACACCCCCTAAAAGGGATTCCAAGCCCTCCGAGTAGTAAGTCATCCCGAGTGGTCGGAACCCAACCACCCCAATTCTAAAATTCTTGAATGATTAGGGACTACTACTATAACTTCTTCTTAAAAGGGATCATAAATCCAAATCTTACTTAAAAGGGATCATAGATCCAAATCTTGCTTAAAAGGAATCATAGATCCAAATTTTGCTTAAAAGGGATCATAGATCCAAACTGTACTTCTTAGTAGTAGTAGCTCTAATCACCCTCCACATTTATCCGGATGTGGAAAAACCGACACCTCGGATTACTCCCGAGATGCTATCTTCTTATAAAAATGTAAATTTTATCTTCGCTTATCAATACTTCAAAAATACTTCTTAATTTCTCTAAAAAGTCTCAAAGGTATTTAAAAATATTTAATACCCCAAAAGTTCTTGATTTATACTTCTTAACTACCATATATATAATATCTTCTCAAAATCACATATATATAATTCACAAATCACACTTAATCACATAATGCATAATAAGCATATAATACGAGGAAACAATTTTGGATTGGCAGAGAAACTTACCTTAAGTCCTGATGCTCCTAGTTATCCTCTTCTAATCCGGTCTCTAGATAATCACCTTTTTAATTAAATATGATAAATTAGTCACTTATTCTATTTGTAATTACTTTACCCGATTTTCTCCTTTTATTTTATTATTCGCATAAACTTTGGTTAATCACTTTTTATTAATCAAATTACCTTATTAATTCAGCTATTAATTACAATATTTGAATTCTAATATTAAATAAAATATCCGAATATTATAGACTACAACATCCACTTTTTATTCAATAATCACCATTAATTTTCTCTAATTATTATCTAATTACTTTATTTACATAACCGAAAATATTTATTTTCCTTATTTTATTCAAACATTATTTTTAGTCCAGAATATTATTTTTCAACCTCAGTGATTTATTTATTTCACCATTAATACTAATATTTCCTTATTTAATTACTTAACTAGTTTTATATGGCCTAATTTAAATAAATAGACTAAAAATCGACTTTATAAATTAGTAACCGTCCATAAATATATTTTGGGTCTATATTCAACCTAGGTTGTCCAGATATCTATTTTATAATTATTTCCCATAATTATTCCTCTAATTTCATATATCTATTAACCGGTTTAATTACAATTAAATATACTAAACCTTATTTTTATTAATTATAAATGGTCCATAAGGTCCTAGTTAGTTATATATTTATCCTAGTTTACTCTAATATTTATTTCATAATTATTTTCGTTATTTAGTTAATTATTTGCTAAAAGTGTATAAATTGGCCCAATTACCAATAAATCAATTAAAAATAGCTAAAAATATTATTTTCCAATTCTGGTTGGTCCGAATATGTATATTTATACTAGGTATTTAATTTATATTTTTCCAGATTTTATTTATTTCATTTACTATTTTATTTTTAATTTTTATTGCAACTGGGCCGAACTAGCCCAAAATAAAACAACAGGCCCAACAAGAAAAAGGCCCAAAAACCAGACCAGCTAGGTCTTCTTCCTCCTCAGCTCGCCGGAAAACGGGAAAAACAGGGGGGGGGGGGGGGGGGGGGGAACTAACCTCGTTTGGACGAGCGAAACGGCCGAAAACGGTGGTAGCAGGGCGGCGAAGGTCAGAGGTGGTACGGCGGCGGCGGCAGCTCCTCTCTCCTCTCCGTTTTCCGTCGAAATGTTTTTCCCCGGCGAAACTCCGGCGAAGCTTTTCTCCCTCGTTTCACGACCGTTTTCGACGATTCTTTTTCCGCTGGATTCGTATTACGAAGGGGAAGGTTTGGGAAGTATTTTCAAGGCTTGGTTCTGGCTAAAACGCTGGGTCGCAAAAAAAATATATATATATATATATATATATATATATATATATATATATACGTATATTTGTATATTTCTTAGTTTTTTGGGATGAAGAAAACGCAGGTTCTGGCCTATTATTTATAGGGAAAGATGAGGGTTTTAAGCTGGGATGTTAGAGTTGGAGTTGGAATTGGAGTTGAAGCTGCCGGCCAACAAAACCTATCGGGAGTAGTTTATCTCCCGTAGGAGTTTACTTCTATTGTTTACGTAGTAGTAGTAATATAATAGTATAATAGTAGGAGTATACTTCTATAATATGTAGGTTTAGTTTAGTTTAGTTTTATATTATTGTATTACGTAGGTTATATGTACGTAGGTAGTTTTATTAGGAGTAGGTTTATTATATTTTATTTATTATATTGTTGTATTTGTGTATTATTATACTTAACTTAAAATAGATATATATATAAAAGTTAATTTTATACTAAAACGTTACTTCTATTATCGGGCCATTTTTATCTGATTAAAAAGTCGTAAACTTGGAAATTTTTATCTGATTAGGATGTTACAACTGTTGAATTTTTGTCTGACTCAATTAATAATTAAAATGTTATTTTCGTAATATTTTATCTGAAAAAAAATTATTTTTATTTTTTATTAAATTTTTGAAGTGTCACAGGAACCCCTCGGGAAATTACAAATGTAAAAACCTTTTTCCAGGACATCAACAAAAGCATGCTAGACTTCACCAAAATTGGAGGACCAACCACGATTTCTGTATTCAAATTTTGGTGCTAAATTTGGAAGGTCAACTCGACAGGAGTGGCATCAGCATAGCATGTGGAACCGCATTCAATGCGGTGGCTTGGGTGTCACATCGCATTTAATGCGGGTACACTTTGACATGATTCAATACGGAAGTGGACCCCACTCAAAATCTCCCTGAAATTGACCATTTAATGCAATTTTAGCATATTTTCCCAACATTTCACACTATGACCCATGGGGGTACTAACGGCTGAAAAATTACTATAATAAACTGATGGAGTATATGGCCCGGGAACCCCCGGCCCACAGACTCCTACTACTCCAGCGAAGGTCCAACAGGCCCAAATCACAGCGCCCAGAGTACCAAGCAGCCCGCACTACGCGCCAGGGGTGCCTTCGGCCCCCTGGCCGAAGGCTCTAAACTCTCACAGAACGGGTTTCTCAAGCAAACTAAGAAACTGGGAGAAAACGGCGAAAACAGTAGCCCTCGGCACTGTGAGCCCTCGGCACCAGGGTGCCATCGGTTGGAGGAGCCCTCAGCTACTGCTCTATAGCCGAAGGCATCTCACTCGACAAGATATCCGCCTCACATGCGTACAGATCACCGCACCCTGTACAGACGTCCCATCCAACAGCCGCATTAAATGCGGCCACATGCGGCTGCCAGCGCCAACCAGTTGAGGTGACCCCTCGGCCAATGAGCGCTTGACACGTGTCCCTGTCCGGCATTTATTGCTACTATAAATAGCACCCCATTTCCCCATTTGTAACCACGCTGAAAACGGCATCCATACTGAATACACTCTCTCTCTACTTTTACTTACTTGCTCTGACTTCTCTCTAAGTTATTCCCCGTAATAACCCTTCGGATATATACCCCCGGGTAGACTATCCATCATTTGGTGCTCTCGTTGAGAGGTCGAACAATCAAGTAAGAAACCCTCCCCCTCGACCAAACACAAAACACTAGCCCTCTATCAAAATGGTGAGAACAACACGGGCCAACTCAAAGAACGTAGAAGACAAGAACCTGGCCCTCGGCGACGTCAACGCCCCCGAAGCCTCTCACAGGGCTCCCGAGGGCGGTGTCATCGCTGGGCTGGAACAGGCGGCTGTCGACCTACGCCTTCAGATCCAACAAAATGCCCCCGATGCCCGCCTCGGCATCGAGGTCAAGAAGAAAAACCGGAGCGATGACCAAGTCAGCCCTCCGGTTCTCACCATCGACGTGCAATCGGCACTCTCCGCCTTCATCCAAACGCTCACCCAGAACCCGGGTGCCTTCGGCACCCTGGCTCCAGCTCACCCTCAGGTTGGGGAAAACATCATACTTCCCTCTCTGCCACACCCCTTCGGAAATCCCACCCCTCGGGTGAGAAACGACGAAGGGGTGGTGGCCCAAGATACGTCCTCCCAGGAAGTTCAGTCCCGGGACCGCCATAATGACAACAAGGAAAGGCCCCGTACTTCCGCCCTCAACCGACTCGGAGGAGGGCTAGACCGCCGAGGGGTCCAAGACCGCCTCGGGGGGAAAGCACTCCAAAGGCCCCAGGAAAGCGGGGGATCTGTTTCGAGGGCAGACGAGGAGCGTCCCCCTCGGGACAAAGGCAAGGCACCCCTTCATGCCGATGATGCTCGGCACCAAATCAATCAGGCCCACTCGGTCCGGGTTCGTTCGCGGGGGGTGGAGACCCTCCCGAAGGATCCCCGGGATGATATTATTGCGGCCCTCCAACGCCGGCTTGACGAAATGGAGTCCAACAAAGCTCACGCCACCACCTCCGCCCCTTATTCAGATCTCAAATACGAGGCCATGATGGAAAAAATGGAGGAGTTACAAAAGAAGGTGGCCGAGGGCTCCGGGGAACCCGTCATCCAGCTCCGGACTCGGACGCCCTTTACCCCAAGGGTATTGGCGGCCCGGATCCCGGAAAAATACCGAGGGCAACACATACAGCCCTACAACGGGAAGACGGACCCCCAGGAACATTACAGCAAATACCAGAACATCATGATGATGGTAGGGGCGTCGGGCGAATATTTGTGTCGTTGGTTCCTCTCCACCTTAGAGGGGCCGGTATACGAATGGTTCAACAGGCTGCCCGAGGGCTGTATTGATTCATGGCAAGAACTCGCCCAACGATTCTTGACACAATTTGCCGGGAGGCGTCGCACAAGGAAGCACTTCTCCCACCTCCTAACAATACGCCAGAAGAGGGGTGAGACCCTTCGGGACTTCCTAGAGCGCTGGAGGACGGAGGCCGACAAGGTCGACGGTGCTGATGACGGGACCCTCCTGGTCCTCCTACAAACCGTCCTCCGCACCTTCAACTTTTCAAGGAGCCTCATCATTGAACCCCCCCGCGACTACATAAGGGCTTTGCAGCGGGGGGACCGATATGCTGAGGCCGAGGAGGTGGAGAAGTATCACCAGCATCCGGACCAGCAGCCCCCGAGGGCTGACAACAGGCATAACTGAGGGCCGGGGGCTCCTCCGAATCACCCTAAACCTTCGGGACCCTCTGATGACCGCCCTCGGCAAGGCCAAGCCAAGCCCGGGGGAGGTTATAAGGGCAACCCTAAGACTTGGGCACAGCCCATTCTCCTGGACCGCCCTCGGACACCATTGACGCACCCCGTCAGCATCATCCTCGATTTTGCCGAGGAGAGGAGCCTTGTCGAGCGCGACTCTCGCGCACCCCCGGAGGTACACGCTATCAACCCTCAGTTCCCCTACTGTCGCTTCCATCGGCACCAAGGGCACAGGACCGATGACTGTCATCAGCTAAAGACGGCCATCGAGAGGTTAATACAAGCAGGGCACCTGTCCCAATTTGTTCAGAGCCCTCGGCAGGAGGGACCTTCTCATCAGGGGCCTCCCAGAGGGCACCACACGAAGGTGAACGCTTGGGTAAACCCGAATACCATCCCCCTCGGCAAGAAGAGGGAGATTGGAAACTTGGAAGAAGAGGAGGAGGAATACCCCCACTACCAGGAGAAAAAATGCCACATCCTCATAATCACCGGTGGCAATACAGGGGGCGATTCCACCAGCCAGCGAAAGAAGTGGGCTCAGTCGCTTTACGTGGGGGAAGTCACTCATATGCCCCCGGTAAAGCGACTGAGGGAGGAACCCATCACCTTCACCAACGCAGATCTCCCTCCTACTTCTTCTCCTCACCGGGATGCCTTGGTGATTCGGACGGAGATAAACGACACCATCATTCACCGAACTTACATTGACACGGGCAGCTCCGTCAATGTAATGTATCTCAGCACCTTCAGAGAGCTGCATCTGGAGAGGGGGTCCCTTCGGCCCATTAAGACCCCTCTTGCCGGTTTCACCGGCGATACTATTGATTCCGAGGGGGTAATAACCCTCCCGGTGATCTTCGGCGATGGGCTCCATAGAGCCAGCTCGAAGTGGAGTTCGTCGTCGTCAACATTGACTGCGCCCACAACATCATCCTTGGCCGGCCAGCCCTCGAGGACCTCGAAGCCATCATCTCCATGAGGCACCTCTGCCTCAAGTTCCCCGCCGAGGGGGGCATTGGCTACTCCCGAGGGAACCAGAAAATTGCCCGCGCCTGCTATCTTCAGGTCACTAAGAAGGTAAGTAAGACGGAATTCCGTGTTGACACCATCACCGGAACCATCGACCAAGAGGAAAGAAGGCCGAGGGCTGAACCGGCCGAGGACGTAGAAGACTTTGTGCTCGATCCGGCCCAGCCGGAGAGAGTCGTGAAGATTGGAGCCCAGCTTCCTGAAGATCTCAAGACCGGTATCACCGACGCCCTCCGCGCCTACTCCACTGTCTTTGCGTGGGGGCCGGAGGACATGCCGGGAATCAGCCAAAGGGTCATCACCCACCGCCTCTCGGTGGACCCTTCGGCAAAGGCAGTGCAGCAACGAAGAAGACCCCTCTCCGCCGAGAGGAGGGAATTTGTGAAGAAGGAGGTCGCCATGCTCCTCTCCATTAAGCACATCAAGGAGGTGAAATACCCCTCGTGGCTAGCAAATGTAGTCCTCGCACAGAAGCCCCCTACCTTCCGCATGTGCGTGGACTACACCGATCTTAACAAGGCGTGCCCTATGGATCCATTCCCCCTACCAAATATTGATCAACTGGTGGATGAGACCGCAGGGTGTGAGATCATGTCCTTCCTCGATGCCTTCCGAGGGTATCACCAAATTTTCATGCACGAGGAAGACGCCGAAAAAACTGCTTTCATGACTCCCGAGGGCATCTTCTGCTACCTGGTAATGGCCTTCGGCCTAAAGAACTCAGGGGCCACTTACACCCGGATGGTGGCCCGGGTCTTTCAAGCCGTCTTAGGGCGCACCATGGAGGCCTACGTTGACGACATGATCGTCAAGAGCAAACAATCTTCCAGCCATGCTGACGACCTCCGGGAAATCTTCGCCATCATGCAAAAATTCAACCTTCGGCTAAACCCGAAGAAGTGCACCTTCGGCGTCCAAGGAGGCAAATTCTTGGGCTACATGGTGAGCCGAAGGGGTATTGAGGCCAATCCCGAGAAGATCCAGGCCATCATCAACATGGAGCCCCCACGAGGGCATCTTCTGCTACCTGGTAATGGCCTTCGGCCTAAAGAACTCAGGGGCCACTTACACCCGGATGGTGGCCCGGGTCTTTCAAGCCATCTTAGGGCGCACCATGGAGGCCTACGTTGACGACATGATCGTAGGCCTCCATGGTGCGCCCTAAGAGAAGTCTCTACCCTTCTTCCAGATCATGAGGAAGACGGCTGGCTTTCTATGGACTCCGGATTGCCAGGGGGCTTTCGACGAACTCAAGCGGTATCTATCTTCACCCCCTGTGCTCTCAAAACCAAAGGTAAGGGAGACCCTCTATCTCTACCTTGGGGTCAGCCCGGCGGCCATCAGCTCTGTGCTCATCCGGGAGGAAGACGACATCCAACATGCCATCTTCTACGTTAGCAAGACCCTAAGGGAGGCCGAGCTCAGGTACTCCCCTGTGGAAAAAACGGTGTTGGCCATCGTTTGGACTGTCAAGAAGTTGGGCCACTACTTTGAGGCTAACCCGGTTCAGGTCCTCACTCATCAACCCCTCGGCGCCCTCATGAGGTGCCCCACCAGCTCCTCCCGCATGGTGAAATGGGCTATCTTCTTGAGCCAATACAACATCGACATCCGCCCGAGGCCTGCCATCAAGGGCCAAGCCCTGGCAGACTTTGTGACAGAGTGTACCGCAAGGGCAGCCACGGACGGGGAGCCCTCGGCCACCTCGGACGACTGGTGGACCCTCTACACCGACGGCTCCTCCGCGACCAAAGCATGCGGGGGAGGGGTAGTCCTCATTACTCCCGAGGGCTTCAGAGCTTACTATGCAATCCGCTTCTTCTTCAAAGTCTCCAACAACGAGGCCGAATATGAGGCCCTCCTATGTGGCCTTCGGCTGGCTGCCAACATGAGGGCTCGGCAGATCCACATAAAATGCGACTCCAAGTTGGTCGTTGGCCAAATCTCCGAAGAATATGAGGCCAAGGAGGGGAGAATGAAACAGTACAAGGAAGCGGCCAAGGAGTTGCTTAAGGTATTTGAGGCACACTCTCTCACTCAAATACCGAGGGCTCAGAACTCCGAGGCCGACATATTATCTAAGCTCTCGGCCGACTCCCCCGAGCACATCTCCAAAATTGCCAAAATCGAGGAACTCAGCCTCTCAAGCATCCATGCAAGCCCCGTTATGAACATACAACAACGTCAAGAGGATTGGATCTCAGATATCACCGCCTTCATCTATACATGGCAGCTACCTGAGAATGAGGCCCGCGCTAAACTGGCAAAGCTGAGGGCTCCTAGCTACACCATCGAAGATGGAAGGCTCTACAAACGATCTTACAATGGCACGCTACTTCGGTGCCTTCATCCAGATGAAGCCGAGGTCGCAATGGAGGAAGTGCACAGTGGCACTTGCTCAGCTCACCAGGGACCCTTCTCCATGTCCCGAAGGCTCATTCTCCAGGGCTACTTCTGGCCAACCATGGCTGGGGATTGTGCTGACCTTGCCCGGAGGTGCACCGCATGTCAACATTTCCAGAAAGCTCCCGGCAGGCCAGCGGTCAACTATGCCCCCATCAGCACCTCTGTCCCCTTTTCTCGATGGGGGATAGACCTTGTGGCCCCTCTGCCGAGGGGTACCTCCAACAACAGATACATCATTGTGGCCGTCGACTACTTTACCAAGTGGGTGGAGGCTGAACCCCTCGCCAGCATCACAGAGGCGAAGTGCCGTCACTTCGTCCTCAAGAACATCCTCACAAGGTTTGGCGTCCCCCAGCAGATCATCTCCGACAATGGGACACAATTTGAGGCAGCCCCCTTCTGTGCCCTTCTAGAGGCATGGGGCATCAAACACACCTTCTCCTCTGTTGCCTACCCTCAAGGCAACGGGCAAGTAGAAAATGCCAACCGGACCTTGCTCGAGGGCCTCAAAAAGAAGCTGGAGGCCGAGGGTGGTGGCTGGGTGGAAGAACTCCACAACATCCTTTGGGCCTACCGCACCACCCCTCGGCGAGCAACAGGTGAAACACCCTTCTCCCTCTGCTACGGTTTTGAAGCCAAAGCTCCTACGGAAGTCACCCTTCCCACCCGAAGGGTGATCCAATATGACCCCGAGGTCAACGACAGCAACATGGCCCTCGACCTCCACCTCATTTCAGAACGCCGGGAGCAGGCCTTCATCCGGGCAGAAAATTACCGAAGGCAAGTCAAAAGCTACATCGACACCAAAGTTCGCACCCGAGAATTCCAAGTGGGGGACTATGTCCTCCGGAGGAGGGAAGCCAGCCAACCAACCGAGGGAGGCAAAATGGCACCAAAATTCGAAGGTCCCTACATCATTGCAGCCATCATCAAACCTGGAACATACAAGCTCAAACGCCCCAACGAGAAAGAAGTCCCTAGGCACTGGAATGTACACCACTTAGTTAAATTTTATCAATAATGTAAGAGCGGTCAAGCCCTCATAACTAGTGAATGTACTATCCTATGGCCCAAGGCCTCCAATTTCGAAGAATGAAGATACATTCAAGACATCAAGCCCTCATACTGACTACAGGCCCCCGGCCTCACCACGAGAAGAACCCCCTCCGACACCAAGTGCCGAGGGCGGACACCATCAACACCTACAACAACAGTGAAAACACCACGTGTTTTCAGTCAAGACCCCTCGGTACCAAGTACCGAGGGAAGGAACTCCTATCACCAACAACAAGGAACACCATGTGTTTAATTTCCCTTCGGCACCCAGTGCCGAAGGTACATCCCACCTTCAACATCAAAAAAGAAAAGATGAGAACACCAAGTGTTCCTACAGAAGACCCTTCGGCACCCAGTGGCGAGGGTACACCTCCATCATCAAACATCGAAACGAAGAAAAAACACCAAATGTTTCAAAGAAGACCCCTCGGCACCCAGTGCCAGGGATATGCTCTCCTATCAACTTCCAAACATCTGTTGGGAAACACCAAGTGTTTCATTTGAAGACCCTTCGGTACCAAGTACCGAGGGTAGACGCCTACATCAACTACAACAAAAGAGAACACCAAGTGTTCCTACAGAAGACCCCTCGGTACCAAGTACCGGGGGCTACACATCGAAACTAACACCAAGTGTTGTTTCTAAAAGCCGTACCCCACGAGGACGCATATACCGAAGGCGCCACCATCGGTGCCGACGGCACGTAGTGCCCCCGACCATTTGCAACTAGTGTGCAAATGAAAACCCTTCCTTGAAACGCTTTCCGCGTCATTACCCCCAGGGTATGACAGACATGAGAAATGCCCAGGATTCGACTTTCAAAAACGGAACGCTATCCGCGTCATCACCCCAAGGGTGTGACAGGCACGAGAAATGCCCAGGATTCGACTTCCAAACCGAAACGCTCCCCGCGCCACCACCCCAAGGGTGTGGCAGGCCACGGACTATGTCTGGCGCCGAGGGGACGACTTTCAAAATGAGGCGCTTTCCGCGCCATCCCCCAAGGGGAGGCAGGTTACGGACCACCATATCTTGTGCCCAGGAAACGACCCTCGATCCCCTCGGAACTCGGAAGGTTAACCCGAGGGAGGAGAGCCATTGGTGTATTCTGATGGTCTCCTAATAGGCCCAGCCTTACCAAGAAACCAAGTTTCTTGATGCCTTCCCTTCACCACCAACCAAAAAAAAACAAAAAAAAAGAGGGGGTGAAGGGGAGTAGACTCAGCGAGAAATCAAAGAGTACACTCCAACATATCACAACAAGCCGAGGGCTCCCCACGGGAACGCCTCCGGTAACTGAAGGCTCCTATTTCCCGAAGGATACTACTCGAACAAATAGCATCAAGAAACGGCTAAGTCCACTGCCTGGTCACCTCCGGTCACACAAACACCGAAGGCTTCAACAATACAAAGGGACTGGACTATCCAAAGTACACTAAGACGGTACCTTCAAACATATACCGAAGGCATCTATGACGCACTAGTACCGAGGGCCTTTCCCCATGACAAGGGTCAAATTCTACATCTTTTAAAGTGTACGCCGAGGGCACACACTCCTCATTGGCTTTCTTCACAACAACAGGATTCAACATCAATTTATGCTTAGAAAATATTCTGTCCTAAATGAGCAGCCCCCGGGCATCTCGCAAAGTGATGTGGAGTCAGAGGGCACCTATCACCCGAAGGCTCCCAAGGGAAAATCTACACTTAGAATAGTTTCTAAGTCCTACATGGTTTTCCCCCGGTCAACTACTCATACATCAAGGAGGGATGCCATCTCCCGAAGGCTCCCAAGGGAGAATCTAAACTTAGAATATTTTCTAAGTCCTGCATATTCCCCCCCCCGGTCAACTACTCATACATCATGGAGGGATTCCATCTCCCGAAGGCTCCCAAGGGGAAACTCTACACTTAGAAGATTTTCTAAGTCCTACATATTTCACCCTCATCTCAAGGGACCCAATTGCCGAAGGCTACCTATCAATCGAGGGCTACAGTACACAAGGAATCAACACTAAAAAAAATTTTCTAAGTCCTAAAGAATTGGCCCCCGGCCTATTCAATATTTCAGTTGGGGCTCCACAGTAGCCGAAGGCTACGTGACATACTACACTTGCAAAAAAATTCTAAGTCTTGTACATTGGGCCCTCGGTCCAATATTCACACATCAGGAACGGATGCCATCTCCCGAAGGCCCCCAAGGGAAAATCTGCACTTAGAAATTTTTCTAAGTCCTAGGAATTGGGTTACTACAAACACCCGAAGGCCCTAAGGTGTGCTACACTTAGAAAAATCTTCTAAGTCCTAATTCCTACTAAACCCTTGGGTGCATATCCAGCAGAGGGTGCCCAACTACCGAAGGCTTCCAGGGGCAAGCTACAATCAGAAAATATTCTAAGTCCTAAACATACATTCAAAAATACCGAAGGCATACACTCAAGGAAAACGGAGGCATACATTCAAGAAGAAAGGAATTGGAGAAAACATGTCATATAAACAGAGCCCGAAGGCAATCATTCAATCATCAACAAACAGAGGGCAAATGTAATTACGAGTAAATGTTACAAGCAGGCCGAAGCCGAAGGATGAATAATGTCACCATTACAAATACATGTTTACATAATACAAAATACATATCAAATAATGTCATTCCCGGGGGCCGCCTCCCCCGATGGCTTCGAGGTGACTTCTGCGTCGGCCTCAGGTTCGTCGCCCTCGGCTTCCTTCATGAGCTCAGAGTCCTCCAGGTCTGGCCTCTCGACATCGGGGGGAAGAGGAACGCGGATGTCTGGCTGCAGGGGGGAGCCCGTATGCTGCCAAGTCAAAGTCCTTTGGCTCGATCTTCAAATGGCGAGCCATCCTCCGGTAGATGAGGGCTTGAGTGAAAAACTCGCCCCCATCATAGTATTGTTTACCCTTTCGGGAAACCCACTCCACGCCAGGCCGATCACACCACTCGTCAACCGAGGACTCGACGACCGAGGACAGCCATTGCTTGTGCTCCTCGGACCGCCACCCCCTGCCAAGAACCCCGAGATTGCGTCCCCTCGGGCTCTCTCGACGGCTTCCACCTTCGCGGCCTCAGCCTCCTTGACAGCTCTCTCCAAGGCCTCAGCTGCGGACCTCTCAGCCTCTGCCCTGCCCCGATCTGCGGCCTCCGCCCGCAGGGTCATCTGCCGAAGGCTCTCCTCCAGCATAGCCATCTGCCGAACAGCGTCAGCATTCTGGCGGATGAGCTCCCGCATCTTAGCCTCCTGCTCAGCTTTGCGAAGGCGCCACTCCTCTAGCTGCCGGGCTTGCTCCCCGAGGGCAATGCAGGTCTACAAAAACAAATGGGTTAGCGGTGCCAAACATGGTTTCTTAGCTCAAAGTAAAGAAGAAAGATATAAACATCAAAGACTTACTGTGAGGGAAGACCGGAGGATCCTGTCCTCAAGGGCTTTGTCTTCATCAGCCCCGAGGGCTACTCTGTCAATCTCGAGGGTGATGCCTCTCAGAAGCGCCCTCGGGTCGGCCGTACCGTTCATCACGGCCGTACCAGCCGGGAGGGAAACCATGAGGACCTCGGAAGATGGCCCCTGAACTCCCGACGGCACTTTCGCCACCTGCATGTCCTCATTCGCCCCGGAGGCAGGGCCTTCATCAACAATGATCACCGGGGGGACTTTCTTCCCGGCATCCCCGGTCTTGGGCTTCTTGCCCTCGGGATCTCTGCCCGAGCCCTTCCTTTTGGCGGCAGCGGCAGCATCAGCAATTGGGCCCACCGACGGCCCCTCCGGTTTTTTGAAGAAGTCACTGGCGGGGTTTGGGACACCGGCGTCCGTCCCCCTCGGGCCCTTGGAGGGTTTTTTCTTCTTCAGGTCTGCAAGGCCTCTGACGTTCATCATTTTCACTGGGACACCTGCAAAAAAAAAGGTATGGGGTTAAAATCGAGGGGTTACTGACCGAAGGCACAAAGAATAAAAAGAAAAAAAAACACGAACAAGATAAGCTATGTGCTAAGATATGAAAACCGAGGGACCTCGTAGACTACCTCCTGCTCCCCCGAAGGCCTCAGCAAAAATGGGGTACTTCTCGTCCGCTTTCCCAATGAATCGGTATCTCCGAAAGCCGAGGGCGTAGAGTCCCTTGTCGGCAGTGTAGTCTTTGATGGAGACCTGCTTTTTGCGACCCTCCGAGATTTTGGCTATCACCAGGCCATCTTTTTCGAGGGCGGCGCTTCGAACCTTCGGATGCCGACGGAAGCGATCCCGAAGTTCCGCCGGGAATGGGTTCTCAGCAACCCTGACATAGCACCAGCACTCCTTCCAGCCCTTATTGGACGAAGGCGCCTCCGTAAACAGCTTCCACCTGGCCACCTGCTGCAGGTTGGCGAAGCCCTCGGCATTTGCGTGACCCCCTCGATAGAGGTTGAAGCTCTGGAAGAACAAGTCCAGGCTGGGGGTCACCCCTCGGTCCCTACAGAGGTTTAAAAAACCCACCACGTAGGAGTGGCTATTAGGTGTCAGCTGGCAGGGTACCAAGCCAACAAACCTCAGGTACTCCCGGAGGAAGGGGTGCAGAGGGAACCGAAGGCCCATGGAGACCGACAGTACGTGTACTGCAATACACCCCTCAGGCGCCCGAGAGAGCACGTCGTCAACTCCCGGCTCGACCACCACGGCCGAGGGCCCTACATGTAGCTGCGTCACGTAAAGGTCCGCCCTGTCCGCCTTCGACTTTATCTCCAAGGCAGCCGTGTTGAGCCAGGAATACCCCTCCGGCATATCTACGGGTTTCCCCTGATCAGCAGCAATAACCTTCTTCGTGGGGGCAGCTGCCTTGGCCTTCTTCTTCCCGGGGGCCACCCGGATGGGAACTGCATTCAGCGGCTGGGAAGTACTGGCCTCACCAGCACCCCGAGGGGGAAGGACGGCCACAGTGACCTTCGCCCTCTCCTTTTCCTCCTCCTCTTCAGCAACTTGGACGGCGAGGGCCAACTCTTCATCCTCGGCAGTTCGCTCGAATTCCTCCGCCTCGGCCTCGACCATCAGATCCTTCTGCACCTCAGTGGCGAGGGCTGCGTCACCACCATCCGAGGGCTGACCGCTACTGGACTCCACGTCGGAGATGCCTTCGTCCTCCATCGAGGGCGTCCTCGAGATGTCCTGAGAGTCACTCTGGGACGACATTCTAACTCTAGCTCGAGGGTTCGGGGGAACTAAGGTTTCTAGTGAATTCTATCTCCTAACCCGAGGGCACAATGCACAGCTATACTAGAAGGAGAAAGGCAGGGAGCACTGACCTCGAAAGCTGAGTTAGGACCGAAGGCTTGAGTTTCTCTCACTAGAATTTTTGGCAGAGCTTCGCTAAGACAACTCATCGCACAAGAGGAAATGGCTCTGGCCTTGGGGTATTTATAGGCGATGGAATCCGGGCTTGGGCCTGAATTCCGGGCCTCCGGATGGACCGCCATCATTACACACCGCGTCCTCACCCAACCAGCGATGCCGCCCACGGACAGCCAGTCATCACACGCCACGTGTGCCCCCCCCAACGGCTATATCCTGACGTTACATATTCCAACGGCTATATTCCCAACGGCTATATTCTGGAAGCCCCCGGGTTTTCTACTTCACTCCACTTTATCAAGGATAGCCTCCGGGTACACTTACCCAGTAGCGCCCCCGGGTTGTGCCCCACACAGCACGTAACAGACGCCTTCGGGATCGCTCCTGCAGAGACCCAAGGCTTCATATCAGGGCACCCCTCGGGGATTCCCCCTCAGCACTGCAAAACCGGGTAGCCCCCTGGGAGTTGCCTCATTGACGGATGACCCATGGCACACAGGTAATGGGAGCCCTCGGGTATCTTCATCACCAACTAATCAACAAACAGTGGACCCCCCGGTAACAACTCCATTGCCGCCCTCATCCAGCAGGCCCTCGATCCCCGAATTGAGGGGCTCCCCTTCGGCGCCACCAGGACATCAACAGCAAGCCTTCGGCTAATCAACACAGGAGCCCTCAGAAGAGAGAGCCTTCGGCATTCCCGTCATTCTCCATTTTTTACCAAGGTTTGACATTTTCGATTCATCATTGGGGGAATTCGGTGCACTCTTTTTCCCTCATTAGGATTTTTTCCCACAGGGTTTTTCCTAATGAGGTTTTTAACGAGGCATCCCCCCAAAATGAAACGAAAAACGTCAGCCTTCGGCCCACAACAGCAACGCAACTACTCTACTCCTTTTCACCACTTTACAAGTGCCTCAAGGAGTGGGGGACTGGAGGACCCCCTCGGGAAAATCATTAAATTACAAAATTAGTGAAATTTCAACAAACGACAAGGCAAGCCCTCAAGTCCCGACATGTGGGTAACTGAGGGACTGCCTTCGGCAGGGACATAAAAGCAACAACTCCTCACCAACTTCAGAGATCACGACGGGAACACATCAAAGGGCAAGCACAAATTACTCCTTTTCCCTCAAGTACCTTTCGGCAAAAGGAGTGAGGGACTCCTGATGGAGTATATGGCCCGGGAACCCCCGGCCCACAGACTCCTACTACTCCAGCGAAGGCCCAACAGGCCCAGAAGGCCCAACAGGCCCAAATCACAGCGCCCAGAGTACCAAGCAGCCCGCACTACGCGCCAGGGTTGCCTTCGGCCCCCTGGCCGAAGGCTCTAAACTCTCGCAGAACGGGTTTCTCAAGCAAACTAAGAAACTGGGAGAAAACGGCGAAACAGTAGCCCTCGGCACTGTGAGCCCTCGGCACCAGGGTGCCATCGGTTGGAGGAGCCCTCAGCTACTGCTCTATAGCCGAAGGCATCTCACTCGACAAGATATCCGCCTCACATGCGTACAGATCACCGCACCCTGTACAGACGTCCCATCCAACAGCCGCATTAAATGCGGCCACATGCGGCTGCCAGCGCCAACCAGTTGAGGTGACCCCTCGGCCAATGAGCGCTTGACACGTGTACATGTCCGACATTTATTGCTACTATAAATAGCACCCCATTTCCCCATTTGTAACCACGCTGAAAACGGCATCCATATTGAATACACTCTCTCTCTACTTTTACTTACTTGCTCTGACTTCTCTCTAAGTTATTCCCCGTAATAACCCTTCAGATATATACCCCCGGGTAGACTATCCATCATAAACCTTTTGAAATATTCTCAACATAGTGAGATTGTGTCAAAGCAACTCCTTTGCTTGCTTGTTTAATTATTATTCCTAAGACTACATCCCCATGTCATTCATTGAAAACCTTGATGATCACAACTTCTTAATTTCGTTGACCAGTTTCAAAAATCAACATGTCATCAACATAGAGACATATAAACACACCTGCACCTTAAGACACAAACCGATTATATACATTTAAACCTTGAAGATCTTGTTCGTATTGTCATTATTATATATATTGTTCTTCAATTCTTTTTTTCATGATTTTACTTAGCTTTTTTCTGCAAAAGGAAACCGGTGAGCAGTGTTACACAATTGAGCGGTGTCATTTGTATGTTGAGGAAGGGATAGTGGTGCGACTCTTATTATGACCTTTTGTTATGTGTATGAATGAGAGATATTGAACTATTTGATATGATCATCTGTGGCTTATGCATCAACCTTTGTTATTCTAAAAAAATATTTACGTATGATGTTGTATCTAATTAGGTATGGTACACTATATCGAATATATTCGGTATACAGACCGATAATTCAAAATACCGAAACACGATATGCCACAATTTCGGTGCAATACGTAACAATATAGAACTTCACTATACTGCAAATTTGATACGGCATACAATATCTCTTGAAAATTTTGGTGTATCATATCGATCCTGCCCAAAGTGAGAGTGGTCCAATGGAAGCATACCTCAATCTTCCCCATGTGGGATGTCTTGGGTTCAAGTGATTGAGGATGTGGATTTGGTAGGATTTTCTCAAATGATAATCCTTTAATCTCACGCTAGCTTGGATTGTTGCACAATTGGTGATTCGTCTCGTACCAAATGATAGTGTGAGAGTTAGCTTCTTTCTAAGAATCTGATAGACTGATAATGTTTATGAATTAGTTATGATTATCCCAAAGTCACAGAAAGAACATGAGGAGATATGAAATCAATCTTGTGACTTTTTTTAAACACTGATATATAAATGGGCGTTGAAATTTAATCAATCGTAAAAAGGACTCAAATTTATACCGTGGGATCGGCCCACCATGCAAGCCGTTTTATTAATTAAAAAAGAGAGCATAGCGCGAGAGAACAAATAGCTGCCGCAGAAGAAAAAGCGTGAACTCTGGCCTGGCTAGCTCCTCATCCCTTGGTAGGAGATTCCGCTCGGCCGTCTTCTACGCGGCGACGGCCAGAGGGAGAGTTATGGCTGAAGTACTGAAGGAGAAGAAGATATCTAGTACTGCGGCAGATGCGGCTTCCCCTTCCGTTTCTCCTTTCGGAAGCCGGCCATAAACGTCTCGACAACTTCCTGGATGATCTTACGGAGAGAACAAATAGCTGCCGCCGTTTTACACATGTTCTGACCGATTAGAAAACAACGGCTGAGAAAATATGGTCTCTCCCATCCCTCCTTCTGACTTTAGTTGCAGCTTTTGTCTTATACTCCGATATTGGAGAATTGATGATGGGTTGATTTTTTTTTGAAAAATTTGTTTGATGATGGTTAAAAACGGATGATACATTTCTTGAAAAAAAACTATTAAACAATATTAGACAATTTACATTTTGATCGGACTCAAATTACATTTGAAAATAAATGTAGTTACATCTGAATTTGCCTAAGGTTGCATCATGTTTACAATTGATTTAAATATTCCAAAACACGTGTTACATCACAATATAATGCGAGTTACACAACCCAATAAGTCTTTTCTATTCAAATAAAAGTTATTTTATAAAAAATTGTTTTATAGCCTTGATATTAAAAATAAAACATATACACTATTTATGTAAAATATTTGGGCAATTAGACTCTTTTTTTGCATTGAAACCAATATTTTATTGCTTATATTGTGTGTTGGACAATTACACTTCGACTAGACTTGAGTTACATTCAACAATCACGTGAGTTACATTTCTTTATACGTGAGTTACATCATTCTGCTATTAGAATAAGAGAAAAATAAAAAAGAAGTATTGTTCACGTGTGCACTATTCACACGATTTTTTTTAATTTGATCAAAACTACGTCGTTTTGGACGTGGAGCATGATGCTCACAACGTGGGATCATCCCACGGTGAGCATCATTCTGCTACTGGAATAAGAGAAATAAAAAAGAAGTACTGTTCACGTGTGCACTGTTCACACGATTATTTTTAAATTGATCAAAACTACGTCGTTTTGGACTTGAAGCATGATGCTCACCGTGGAATGATCCCACGGTATACGGACTCGAAAAAGTCAGAGGTGATACAGTATGCATACGAAAACTAGTTTCTAATTATTCATTTATAACATTTATAAAAAGGGCACTAATTGATAAATCCATTGACATACACGCACGTTTGTGTAGGTCAAAGCTTGATTGGAAAAGCAAGAGATAGGACTTGTGTACGGTTGTCTTAGATTAGGATTGGTTGGACATTTGTACACGTGGCCAAGTGTAAACTCGTTCTTCAGTTGGATATAAAGCTTACTGTTTATACTTCTGACAAACATTCTTGATGTACACACCCTTGTACACAACTTATACACATCATGTTTGTGAAGTTTTTTTTTGTCTGTGAATCTGGTTCACAGACAATATTTTGTTTGTGCAAAACATTGTCTGTGAATCGATGTTCACAGACAAAAAAAAAAACTTTCACAGATATAGGTGTGTACAAAAGTGTGTATAAGAGTGTGTACCAACATCATTTTTGTACTTCTAATGTGTCTTATCTTTCAAAATTGAAAAAAAATGTTCCTGTACACTTTCTTATACTCCCTCCGTCCCTAAATTATCTTCAAACTTTCCTTTTTCGTCCGTCCCAAAATTATCCCCTCTTCCCCCTTTTAGCAAAAAATTTGTGGTTCACAACCATTCTTACACATTCTTACACATTTCTCTCTCCTCTGCACAACTCTCCACCACACAAATCTCACTATCTTAATAAATGTGCCCAACCGAAAAGGGAGAAAGATTAGGGACGAAGGGAGTAATAAGGCTATTTTTATTCGTGAATCTCATACGCAGATAAATGCGTTGGTCAGTGCGTGCATGTTTAGACAAAAAAATAGTCTTTCTCACAGAGAAATAAGGTTTACAAGAAAGTGTATACAAGAAGAAGAATGATTGTTCAAAATTATAACTTTATAAGAAAATTGCAAGTCCTTAAGTTGTGAAAATTTTTATGTTTGACTTCAGATTAGTTTAGAAGTGAATTGTTATCAAATACTGTACGTATCTTATGATTTCATGCATTAAATTGTAGATAGTTATTTTAGTTTTTTTCATACAATTTGTTCTTTATTTGATTATAAAATGAATTTTAAATGTAACTTTTCCATAACTCACCAGGTCCAGGTTCAACTAAAATTTCATCACTTTCGACAAATTCAGCTAGCTAGTTTGTTACCGATTCGGTTCTTAATTAAAATTAGTGGAACAATTGCAAAAAAAAATTAACTAATACCATCGTTTCAATTTCTATCTAAAAGTTTAAAAATTACTCCCTCCGTCCAATTAGACTTGGCCAACTTTCCTTTTTTGTTGTCCCAAAAAACTTTGTCACTTTCCTATTAAAACAACTAATTTGTGGTTCTGCACATTTCTTTCTCCTCTGCATAAATCTTAATCACACAGTTTTTATTATTTTTATTTCTCACCTACTTTGCATTTGACAAAGTCCACCGGGAAGGAGGTATTATTATAGAATCAAATCAACGTCAAACGATACATAAATGTCAAAAATTCAAAATACAATGAATAACTTTTTGAAGCTTAATAACGGTAAACACCACAGTTTAAATTTTAGTTAGCGAACGCTTAACAGAATGAATTAATTTCTCAATTTTTGTTTGTCAATAAAATATAAGAATCTTATTATTTGATATCGAATGTTGGATCAAAATAGTGAAAAAAATAAAAATAAGACGTTTAGTTCAAATCCTTCAAAACTTATAAAAACAAATTGAATGCACATGCATAAATATAAAAGATCCTTACACTTCAAACCGTACTAACAATCAATTTAATAATCACAATCATCTTGAATATCATAAAGTAAATAAAGTAAATATGTATTGAACCAACACATATTTATTTGGGTTGCTTTTACAAATATGAAATTTAAGTATAGAACAAAACATGATTTGTAATAATACGAGTTTATTGTATACATTCAACCTCATGTACAATATTTGTAACTTCAGTTTTAATTCGTTAAATTTATAATTTATAATACTTTGTGACTAATTGTCATTGATTGTATTATTATTATAACTATTAATATTATTATTATTGATGTTTTTATCATCATCATATTATTAGAGTTTTTCACGTCACAAATATTATTCAAACAAAACTTATATATAAAAGTATGACTAAAGTTCTTGTAGCATGATATAAATATGTAATTATTTTTTATTATTAACTCTAGTACTACTGATGGAGTAATGGGACTAGGCCCAGAGCCTAATCATCCCAAGCCCCGAACTTGGACCCATGGATCCAAGTCCATAACCTGGAGCCTGTCAGCCTGCCCAGCAGGGAGCCTGCCAGTCCGGCCGACCTCCTAGCCCGGAAGAGTAACGGTCGAGCAATTAATGCGCTATTAATTATGTATTTAATTCCGTATTAATGTTGTAATTAATTAGTCATTATTATCGATAACAGTTACGATTTGTATATGCCTATAAAAGGCGGGTTGTAATTCAGATTAGGGGAGACAACTTCTATATGCTATTTCTGGCTAACTTTCCATATTCGTACTTTCCTAATTCTTGCTTGAGTGTCGTACGTAGCTTTCCTAAAAGCCTACGAGCGTCCTATTTTGGACCAACATTGGTGTTTTCATTGAGAGCCTCTATTGTCTCTCACATAACTGGAGTAGGAATCACACAGGAAGATGGACGGCCCTACCGTATTTTATAGGAATCACACAGAATGACATCAAGTTCCCAACGGGCAGGCTCATCCACATTTCCGCTAGACACCATCTGTTGGAAATTTTGAGCCAAGGTCCCTAGAACCCGAGTTGCCTCCTGCAGGGCTTCCACCCCGGAATCTCGTCTCGACGTGACCATGTCTCAGTCCACACCGAGGAGTCTGCCCGGTCTGGCCGCCAGCGTGCCCTCGACAACCATGCACAGGGCAGGAGGGCGGCGCGCCAAGGCGACCTTCGGAACCAATTATCAGGCCACGGCGACCTAAGGGCGACGCTCAACCACACCCAAGGTGAGCGCTCGGTCCGCAGCCGGCGGGGGGAGGCCGACGTCATGCTCCGCGCATGGACCCGGCTCGACTCAATGCCGGGGTGGAAGCCCTGCAGGAGGCAACTCGGGTTCTGGGGACCTTGGCTCAAAATTTCCAACAGATGGTGTCTGGCGGAAATGTGGATGAGCCTGCCCGTCAACAGACGCCAGCGGATGTGGAGGTGTCCTCCAGGCGGCGTGATGAGCGACGCTCTGGATCCAACCAAAACAGGGGGGAAGAAGTCTCCCATCGGCGGGGGGAAGAAGTCTCTCAGCAGCCTAGCCGACCCCATCGGCAGACGGGGAGGGGCGCCCAGCAAGGGCGCCCAACGCAGATGGAAGGAGGCGAGCCCTCTCGCCACTCTCACCGGGCGAGCAGTCGGACTGGCTCCACGGAGAGGCAAAACGTGGGGCCCCGACCTCACGTGCACGGACGACTTGGAGGTGCCGCTGGACATGCCCAGCCCCGCGCTGGAGCTGTCCGGGGGAACCCACCGCCGGCCGAGGTGGAAGATCTACGACAGCGCCTTGACGAGTTGAGAAGGAGGGTCGTCGGGGGGGAGCCTTACACGGCCGACCTCCGGATACCCGAACCCTTCACCCGGGCGGTCATGGATGCGCCGTTGCCGAGGGGCTACAAGCCCTGCGCCATTGAAGCATACAAGGGCGCTTCTGACCCCCAACATCATGTATCTCGGTACCTTTCCTACATGGTCATGATGGGGTATGAGGACGCCATCCGATGCCGCGGTTCCTCCGCCACTTTGGATGGCCCGGCTCGTGAATGGTATGATTCTCTACCCGACGGGAGTATCACGAATTTCCGTGAGTTGGCTCAGCGCTTTCTCTTGAGGTTCGCGAGCTCCCGAGACGTCAAGAAAAACTTCAGCCACCTGTTCGGTCTAAAACAGGGGAAGAAGGAATCATTGTCGACCTTCCTAGCGAGGTGGAGGGTCGAGTCAGTCAAGGTTCAGGGCCTTGATGACAGGACCGGGGTGGCCATGCTCACAAACTCTATCCGATCGGGCGAGCTTTACAAAGATTTCGTCAGAAGTCCCCCCACCTCGTACGAGGAGGCGCTCGGCCGTGCCGACCGGCAAGCCGAGGCGGAGGACGCCTTGCAGAGGAAAAGAGATGAGGAAGAAGGTGCAAAAGAAGAAAAGAAGAAGGAATCCGGTTCGGGTGCTGAGAAAGCTGACGGCAAAGCTAGCAACAAAAACAACAAGTTCAGAGGTAACAAAAGTAGAGGCAAGGGCAAGGCGGACGTCCCGAGCGGACCGCTACAGCCCGTCAAGCAATTGACCCCACTTGCTCAGCCGGTCGGGGCCATCCTCGACTACGCGGAGGAGCAAGGTTTAGTCGACTTTCCGGAGGAGTGTGATGTGGTGACTGCCAAGCGCAACCACGACCAATATTGTCGATTCCATCGGAGAGCAGGGCATGATACAGATGATTGCGTCATTCTCCGGCGGGAAATTGAAGAACTTATCCAGAAAGGGTACCTGGGCCAATTCGTTGGCAAACAAGGAGGCATCCCGCAGAAGAGGAGCCTGACGTGGCAGCGGTCCGACCAAGCTACCACGTCAAAGGAGACACCGCCTGCCAAGAAGCGAGAGCTCGGCGCCTTCTCCGAGGAAGACGATGCCGACCTAGGGAACGGCCCCCGGAAGTACCATCGATGTTCATTCATATTCGGGGGACCCCAGGGAGGCGACACCTCTGGAGAGCGAAAGCAGTGGGCCCGAGCCCTATATGTTGGGGAGATAACCAGGGCTCCTGCCGACAAGAGGGTGAAGAGGGACCCCATCTTCTTCACCGACGCAGATTTGCCACTGATGCCTCCGCCGCACAGGGATGCCTTGGTCATCAAGGTCGAAATCAACAACACGATCATCCACCGAGTCCTGGTGGACAATGGGAGCTCCGTTAACATCATGTACTATGACACCTTCCAAGGTCTCGGGCTGGACCGAAAAGACTTGATCCCGGTGAGAACCCCACTCTCAGGCTTCACCGGGGACTCCATTGAGTCGGAGGGCAGCATAGTCCTCCCTGTGATGGTGGGCTCCGAGCCCTGCGTATCCAAGTTAGACGTCGAGTTTATCGTCGTACGCCTAACTTGTGCGCATAAGATCATCATGGGAAGGCCGGCCCTGGAAGACCTCAAATGTGTGATATCCCAGGAGCACCTATGCATGAAGTTTCCCACTCCGAATGGCGTCGGAGTCGCCAGGGGAGATCAGCGAATGGCGATGAGCTGCTATCTGAAAGCTTGCAAACAAATCGGTCAAAAAGACTTGAGGATCCACACTATCAACAGCAAAGCCATGAAGTATGAGGAGGGTCAGCTCCGCGCTGAACCCACCTCAGACGTGGAGGAGATCCAGATTGACCCCGAGAGGCCGGAGCGGAAGGTCAAGATCGGGACCGGGCTCCCGGCCGGCTTGAGGGAGAGGATTATCCAGGTACTTGTCCTTTTTAGCGTTGTCTTCGCGTGGGGACCGGAGGACATGCCTGGCCTTGACCAAAGCATCGCTGTCCATCGGTTGGCGGTCAATCCAATGGCGAAGCCCATCCAGCAGAAGAGAAGTCACCTCTCAACCGAGAGGAGGGAATTCGTGAAGAAGGAGGTCAATATGCTCCTGAGTATCAAGCATATCCGGGAGGTCTTGTACCCGGTCTGGCTGGCAAACGTGGTCCTGGCCCCGAAGCCGCCAACCTGGAGGATGTGTGTTGATTACACCGATCTCAACAAGGCATGCCCGATGGATCCATTCCCATTGCCTAACATCGACCAACTAGTCGATGGGACGGCCGGATGTGAGCTCCTTAGCTTCATGGACGCTTTTCGAGGATACCATCAGATTTTCATGCATGAAGAAGATGCGGAGAAGACCTCATTCGTCACCCCAGAGGGGATTTTTTGTTATCTTGTCATGGCCTTCGGGCTGAAGAACTCTGGGGCGACGTACACGAGGATGGTGGCCAAGGTATTCCGGAAGGTGCTCGGAAGGAACATGGAGGCGTATGTTGACGACATGATCGTCAAGAGCACCCGGGCATCCGATCATGCAGATGATTTGGCAGAGATCTTCGGGATCATGAAGGCAGTCCGTCTGCGCCTGAACCCGAAGAAATGTACCTTTGCCGTCCAAGGAGGCAAGTTCCTGGGGTACATGGTCACACGGAGGGGGATTGAGCCAAATCCTGAGAAGGTAAGGGCAATACTTGACATGGAACCCCCGAGGTCGGTGAAAGAAGTCCAGATTCTCACCGGCCGGCTAGCAGCCCTTGGACGTTTCATGTCCAAGTCCGCCGAGAAGTCCCTACCCTTCTTCCAAGTCCTAAAGAAACAAAATGGTTTCGTCTGGAATGATGAGTGTCAGCGAGCCTTCGACGACTTGAAGAAGTACCTCCTCTCTGAGCCTTTACTCAGCAAGCCGGAGAGGGGGGAGACGTTAATCCTTTATCTTGGGGTTTCCCAAGGTGCAATCAGTTCCGTGCTGGTTCGCGAGGAGGAATGCGTTCAACGTCCCGTCTACTATGTAAGCAAGACCCTCCAGAATGCTGAGCTCCGGTACACCCCGCTCGAGAAGACAATATATGATGCCTACATCACCGCCAAGAAGTTGACACACTACTTCCAAGCGCACCCGATCAGAATCCTGTCGGACCAACCCCTAGGTGCCGCTCTGAGGGCGCCCGGCACAACCCGGGTGGTGAAGTGGTCGATGCTCCTCAACCAATACGAGGTTGACTTCCAGCCTCGGACGTCCATCAAAGGCCAGGCTCTGGCTGATTTCATTGTGGAATGCACGGCCCGAGAAGTGGCAGATAGGCAACAGGAGAGCAATGAACAATGGTGGACTCTGGCGACTGATGGGTCGGCAGGAGCCAAGGGATGCGGGGGCGGAATCGTCCTCATCTCACCCGAGGGATTCCGAGCCTACTATGCCTACCGCTATCTTTTCAAAGTCTCCAACAATGAGGTGGAGTACGAGGCCCTACTATCTGGGCTACGATTGGCGGCCGCCATGGGAGCAGAGTGGATAACGGTGAAATGTGACTCCCGTCTAGTGGTTTCACAGGTCAAAGGTCAGTTCGAAGCGAAGGAAGAAAGAATGATGAAGTATCGAGATGTTGTTCGGGAGTTGCTCGGGTTGTTCAAGCAAGCAGAGTTGATCTGCATCCCGAGAAATCAAAACTCCGATGCAGACCTCCTCTCAAAGCTATCCCAAGGGTTACCTGAACATATATCGAGAATTGCACGCATTGAGGAGATGACGACCTCAAGCATATCAGCCTCACCGTCCATTGACGTCCTTCCCCTGCAACCAGTCGCCTGGTGTTGGGTGGATGACCTCCTACGCTACATAGCCGATGGGACGCTCCCCGAGAGAGAAGAGGAGGCAAGGTTAGTCCGGCGACGAGCTATGGGCTACGTCGTCTTGGATGGGAAGTTGTACAAGAGGTCCTACAATGGGACCTTGCTAAAGTGTTTACGCCCACATGAGGCGGAAATGATCGTCTCTGAACTTCATGGGGGCGTATGCTCCGCCCATCAGGGGGTAGGCACGTTAGCTAGGAAGGTCGTCCTCCAGGGGTACTTTTGGCCAACAATAATGAAGGATTGCGCTGACTATGCAAGGAGATGCAAGACATGCCAGAAATTCCAGAAGAGCCCCGGCCGACCAGCAACGATGTACACACCGATCAGCACCGCCCTTCCATTCACAAGATGGGGTGTCGACCTGGTCGGTCCCTTACCAACCGGGTCGGGAAACCGGAAGTTTGTCATCGTCGCGGTGGACTACTTTACGAAGTGGGTTGAGGCCGAGCCGCTTGCCAGCATCACACATCTCCAATGTAAGAAGTTCATATGGAAGAATATTTTCTGCCGGTTTGGGGTTCCCCTCCAAATAATCTCCGACAACGGAAGGCAGTTTGACTGCAAAGCCTTCCGGCAATTCTGTGCAGAGTGGGGAGTAGAATCCAGCCGAGTTGCGGTCTGCTACCCCCAGGCAAATGGACAGGTGGAGAACACCAACCGGACGATCGTCGATGGACTGCAAAAGAAGTTGGAGGCCCTCGGGACTGCCTGGGTGGAGGAGTTGAACAATATACTCTGGACCTTCAGAACAACCCCAAGGAAGGCAACAGGAGAGACCCCCTTTGCCTTGTGTTATGGCTTTGAGGCGAGGGCACCGTTCGAGGCCGTAGTTCCCAGCCGGCGAGTAGAAGAGTTTGAACCAGCCAGCAATGAGGAGAGGCTCCGAGCCGAGCTCCACCTCATTGAGGAAAGAAGAGACCGTGCCTTCATCAAAGCGGAAAACTATCGACGACAAGTCAAGGCGTACCAAGACAGCCGAGCCCGAGCCCGGAGTTTTGACGTCGGTGATTATGTCCTAAGACGTAGGAAGGCCAGCAGGCCGACAGAGGGAGGTAAGCTCTCCGTCAAGTGGGAAGGCCCTTACGTGGTTGACGCAGTGATCGGCCCTGGGACATACAAGTTGAAGACAACAACAGGACGGTTGGTAGACCGCGTCTGGAATGCCGAGCACCTGATGAAGTTTTACCAGTAGAAAATCGAAGTTTCACTTTTCTTTGTAAACTCCTGTGCTCCGAGCACGGGATTACAATTTGTAATTCTTCATGTGGTCCGCCCACATCATGAATTCAATATACTTTGCCAGCGATATTTTGTCATCAAAAGAGGTCCGACCTCACTTAGCAATAAAGGGCGGCGGCAAAAAAAAAAAAGGTACTATGCCCCCCCTCGGTGTTTGGCCGACCTCGGCCAGGCTCTTAAACCGAAAATAGACAAGCGATTTTCAAGAATCTGGGCAATTTTCTAAAGTAAAGAGCTAGCCGCGACAGTCGAGGCGACGGTAGGGCCGGCCTCCGGGTCGAGGGTACTCAGGATGCTGACCTCCGGGTCCTTTCGAGTGCTCGCCGCCTAACATCGCTGGCCAAGCAGCTCGCACTCTCGTCATCCCTGAGTTGGCGGTGCGGGTTCGTTCTGGTGGATCATGCAGGGTCTGCCCCTGTTGTTTGGCTATCCATGCGGGAGTAACCAGATTATTCCCCAAGTCCGGGCAAACTGGACGGGTTAAAGTGACAGTAGGACTGACCCCCGGGTCATGAACGTTCAGGATACCGACCTAAGGGTCTTCCTCGTCAGTTCAATGTCCGACCTTGCTGGCCAAACAAGTCGCTTTCTTGTTGATTCCATATCAATAGCGAACAGATCACTTCTATCCAACTAGGAGAGGCACGGATAGGCTCGGCCACGCCAGCCTAACCGCCCCCCGGGAGGTTAGAGAAGCCAGATCCCCGAATAAATTGCTAAGTATTCGTAATGCAAAGTATAGAAAAGGAAACATATGAATTAAAAGGTAATATTCATTCGAATTTTACATATGGTGGCTACAAGCTACACAAAAAAAAGAGGTGCAACAGTCATGGCCGGATGTTCCCATGGCCATCAAGTACAATGATCCAGACACGGGAATTGCTAGGAATCTCAAGGAACTCTCCTGGAATCTGAATTCAGTGCGGTCTTCATCATGGTTGTTCACCTCTCGATGGGTGGTCGCCAAGTTCAGTGGAGGTCTCTCGTCATCAGTATTCTCTCAGCCGGTTCAATGTGTAACATTTTACTAATGCTTGTCTGCTCACCTTGGGGAATGGATTACCTTCCTATTTCTCACTGCCCGGGAGCCTTGGCTGCAAGGACATCACTGCCTAGGAGCCATGGTAGCTACGGAGTCCCCAAATTCTGAAAACAATTCAGTCGGACGGGAAGCGAACCTGCAAAGACAAAAAAAAGAGAAGTAACAAAGCCTCAAACCCCAGTAAAATTCGCCGACCAACATGGAGCCCAAACCCGCCGACCATATTTACCGGACCCCGAGAACGACGCCCAGCCAGCTTGCCTTCGCCTGGGGATG
This sequence comes from Cuscuta europaea, assembly GCA_945859875.1. Classification (NCBI taxonomy): domain Eukaryota; kingdom Viridiplantae; phylum Streptophyta; class Magnoliopsida; order Solanales; family Convolvulaceae; genus Cuscuta; species Cuscuta europaea. The sequence goes on along the minus strand of CAMAPE010000018.1, from coordinate 1,103,396 downwards.
CCGGGCGACACCCTATTGCCCGAGAATCCATCGGATCCCAATTGGCCGCCCATGGCACCAACCTTCTGGTATCTCGCCTAGGGTCGATACAGCCAGCCACCAACACCCGTCCATCTGGTCCGAGAGGGATCTGACTCCAGCAGCGCACCATAGCTCGTTCGCCCTACCACCACCAACGTCAGCCTGCTGCTCGCTAGGGACAAAGGATTTGCCCACCTGAGAATCATCACACGCCGTCCCAACCTGGAAGCACTGCCGCTAACCGATGGGGCTGCCGACTTGGGAAGACGGGATGTTGCCATGGCCCGGTGGGTTGCCGACAGAAGCAGAGGGGTCATCGGACGTGCCTGGCCTTGAAATTCCGACGGCCCTTGGTCGCCGGCCCCCTCCCTCGCCAAGCTCTCCGGCCGGTCGCGTGTGGATGTCGGGCCTGAGGTACCAACTACTCAATTCGTCTGCCGGTATGGAAGAAGAGGTGACGGCCTGCTGGATTTCCATCTGCGGCGCTGGGCTACGCGAGGAAGACGCACGCACGCGGTTCCAGGAGAGAGAGGAAAAAGAAAAGAAAGGAAAGAAAAAGAAAAGGAAAGAAAAGAAAAGAAAGGAAGAAAAGAAAAGAAAGGAAAAGAAAAAAAAAGGAAAGAAAAGAAAAGGAAAGAAAAGAAAAGGAAGGAATTTATTTGGAGCCTTTTTTGGGAGCCTGATTTAATTTGGGAATTTCCATAAATTCTGGGATTCCCATAATCCACAATTATGGCTCCCTGATATGTGAATATTTTTAAATCGGCAGCTGACTTAAACTACTCCCTCTTAGCCGAGTCTACTACTCGACTAAGGGAGTGGGGGACTCGTGATGGGGTTATGGGACTAGGCCCAGAGCCTAATCGGCCCAGGCCCCGAACTTGGACCAGCGGGCCCAAGCCCAGCAACCCAGAGCTCGAGTCAGCCCAACCAACCAGGGCAATCAAGGAGCGGAAGCCCAAGAGAGCCTATCGACTAGCCCAGTGGGGAGCCTGCCTTCCAGCCCAGTGGGGAGCCCGCCTTCCAGCCTAGCCAGGAGCCTGCCGACCACCAGCCCAGCTGGGAGCCTGCGGTCCAGCCCAACTGGGAGCCTGCGGTCCAGCCTACCCGGGAGCCTGCCTTCCAGCCCAGTGGGGAGCCTACCTTCCAGCCTAGCCAGGAGCCTGCCGACCACCAGCCCAGCTGGGAGCCTGCGGTCTAGCCTACCCGGGAGCCTGCCTTCCAGCCTACCCGGGAGCCTGCCTTCCAGCCTACCCGGGAGCTTGCCTCAAGCCCAACGGGGAGCCTACCTTCCAGCCTACCCGGGAGCCTGCCTTCCAGCCTACCCGGGAGCCTGCCTCCAGCCCGGTCAGAAGCCTTCCTCCAGCCTAGCGGGAAGCCCACCGTCCAGTCCAGCAGGAGGGAGCTCAAGCGTCCAGCCTGCCAGCCAGGCTGACCTGCCAGCCAGGCTGACCTGCCAGCCAGGAAGAGTAACGGCCAACAATCAATGCGCGACTTAATTATGTGTTTAATTCTGTATTAATGTTGTAATTAATTTAGTCATTATTATGTTCGGCAGTTACCATTTGTAATCGCCTATAAAAGGCAATTCGAATTTCAAATACAGATATGCTATTTCTGGCTAACTTTCCATATTCGTACTTTCCTAATTCTTGCTTGAGTGTCGTAAGTAGCTTTCCTAAAAGCCTACGAGCGTCCTATTTTGGACTAACAACTACTATTATTTTTTTTCTTTTATAATAATGTAACAGCTCCTTAAACATATTTTCATAGAAACCAAAAGGCGAAGAATTGACAAGAAATTAAAATTTAAGCGTCAACAACTTATAACTTATATGAATATGAATAGAGATTCCAACAATTCTCTAGTTCTTTGTTTCCAAAATCCGACTTCTAAAATGAATCGATTCAGTTATATATGTGTTGGATATATTTTTGTTAAGTTCAAAATGTACAAAAAAAAATATATATCCAACAATGTTGATCGAGATTTGTCGAGTATTAAAAAGGTTGCATCTTTGACGCATGTATTTATGTCAATCTTAACTTCGTTTTTTGCCACGTGCTTTTGGACTTGGCTGCTTCTTGACATTGACAAGATGAATATGGACAAATTATTGAGGAATATATCATCACAAACACTTAAATACCATTCACACTATCGCATCAATATCTGTTCGGATCCTAGAATTTTTTCAACCGTCTACATTTATTTTGTTTGATAAATGATATTTCCTTTTTCCTGAATTACACTTTGTGAATTTTAAATTTGATTGACCATAAAATTAAGTCGTTCCTATAAACTAAAATATCAATTTTAATAATTAAATAAAATTTTAAAAATTAAAAATTACATTGAAAGTTCTATAAAGTGGCAAAATCGTAATTAGTATACAATATGGAGTTAAAAATTGAATTACTAAATAAGTAAATAAAATGTAACTATTTTGGTTGACAGAAAGGTTGACTTTGCAAATCATTTGTAGACAAATCTAGTTATGAATACATTATATCCAAAAAGTGCTAAAATGTTACTTAGTACGTAGTAGTACATATCTACATCTCAATTTTGAATATATTATATCCAAAAAGTGATAAAATGTTACTCCCTTCGTGCAATTATGATTGTCCCATTTTACCTTTTCGGAAAATCCCACTAAACTTATCTCATACTATATTTGGTAAAGTTTGTTTGACTCTTAATCATTCTTACTTTATTCTTACTTTATCAATTCAATATCAACCACATAAACTCAATTTGCTTAATAACTGCGCCACCTTCTTCCGTCCAAATATTAGTGGGACTGAGGTAGTATAACGTATCTACATCTCTCAGAACACTTCGGCATTATACCCTGAAACTAGAGATTCAAAACACTTAAGTGGAATCTATTTTTTATGAAATAGGGGCATAGAAGCAGATATATCAGATAAACTTAAAGGACATTGTTTGACGTTGTATTTTCGTGTACTCTTCAATCAATGAGTTTATGGATGAGTTTTGCTAGAGGTACCTCATTTGGTACCTCTTTCTATATTTGTGGTTCACAAAAGGCCAATACATTAAATGAATTGATCCATTTTAATGAAGTGCATTTGTGAACCATAAATATAGGGAGGAGGTACAAAATGAGGTACAAATTGTGGTAGCAATAGCATTTATGTTTATCAATGATGTTATCTTAAGTACTCCATTTTTATGTACTCCATTGTCGTGAAATAATACTCGGGAAGTTGAAACCTGTTTGTGTTTGCAAAAAATAAAAAAAAATGATTTTTAGCTTTAGGCTTAAAAAACCCGAGAAGAGTGTTTTCAAGTGACAACTTCTGCTCAAATTAAACGTCTAAAAGCTAAAATCTAGAATCTGCTTTTACTTTTTCTATTACGTAAAAAGTAAACATTTCACCAAACATTATATTACCAACTTTTACTTTTCAAAAAAAATTGTAACTCAAACATTATCAACTTTTATTATTAAGCACTTTTTCCAAAATCACTTGAAAAAGTGATTTTTTTAAATAGAAGCAATTGCAAATACTTCCTAAGACGCGAAATTTCATTCTAAAAGATAACTCGATAGGAGGAGTCACTCATGATCTTATATAGTGTTTTATAATATCATACCATTCTGGAGTGCAACATTTACTTTAAAGACGCCCCTCATCCCAAATTGGGTTAGACAACATCGAGGTATATAAATGGGCCATACAACCCTTAATAAGTTATTTTTAATCATGAGTGCTAAACAAGCAGTCAAACCACGATCGGACATGGCTTTGATACCACAACCACAATCTAGTTTAACCTTTTAGGATGGAACCTCGAGTCTTAACAAGTATCAGAACCAAATTGATTCATAATCATGGTGTGAGCCCCTGTGAAAAATGACAACTCATTTATGCAAAATGACAATGACAAAACGTCGAAAAATAAGAATGACGACACGAACCAGATGAAATGTCTGGTCGTGAGGGAAAGTTAACCTTTTAGGATATAACCCTAAGTCTTAACAAAGGTTTTAAAACCACACTTTAAGAATAGTGGGAAGAAAATAGGAGTCATAAATTATAAATGGCTATTTGGACTTTTAAAAGGTTACATTAGACTATTTGTAGTGGAAAGGTTTTAGGAGTTAAAATAGCTAAATATGAAATTTTTTGACTCCTAAATGCTTATATTGGGAGAGCAAGAAGGGTAATAAAATTGTTGAGGTTTATTCCTTCAACCCAAATGACCAACACCTTCCCTTGGATTTCGAGTGGAGTATAAAGTGGATTAAGTGGATAATGTAGTGTAAGCAAACAAGGAAATGACAAGTCAGAATAGTAGTAAGTGAGTTGTATCTTATTCAATAGAAATAAGGGTCCGTATACAACACACTTCACTACAAGCCTCGAGGTCGTTTGTCTATCTCAGTTAGAAGAGCTAGAGATAATTGTTATTGCTAGAAAGTATTAATTGTCAACCTTTTCTAATGAAATAAATGCTACTATTTATACTACCAAGTGATAAGTAATGTTGGTGATGTGGAGGATTGTGGATGGCTAGCTTCCCAATCACCAAATCCATTGCATTAAATGCGCTTCCCGCCAATATCTTGGTTTCTCACCAAATGCCCTGGATGAGCGTCCCCCGGACTTTGGGTCGTAGCTCTAACTGGGCACAAGGGAGAGGCTCCGCTCGGCTCCTGCGGGCTATTCTGTCGAAGGCCATGGATCATCATCTGGCTCAAGTTGGGCCAAGGTTGTTGGGACCGAACGTCTTCGAGGCATCTACGAGCATCTGATAAGCATCTTTCCGGATTGAGAACCAACTTGGATCTTAATGGTTTCCTTTCTAAGGGGTAATGGGTCGATCTGCTATCGGGCCCATTAACCCAACACAAGTCCCCCACTTCTGATGTTCCGAGCGTGTGCGAAACATAAAGAAGTATATGTCTTTTCCGGGCCGAACTCCACTGACGCTCCTGACGTGATGGTTCACGGTCGTTAGGTGGTTCCCGGAACCCTAGGTGATTGTCCACTTGGACTCGATAATAGCCGACATAGGTCTCCCTCTACATCTGTTTCTCATCGGACTCTACCGGGAGCTCCGAATTGTACCCGCGCAGCTCATCCCAACTGTGTATAGGCTTATAGCCGTTTTTATCATCCGGTATCATTGTGTGGGGGTCGTCCCCACCACATATTTGTTCCTTCACTTTTTCCGTGTTTTCCCCTTTGGCCGTACGGGTTAACTTGGCCTAACCACCCGTCCCTGGCGAGTTCTTTTTACCAACAATGGTCCGAATCCAGAGGGCTGGGAGATGAAGTTCTTCTTCGTCGAAGTGGGTTCTCCGATGCCTTTTTCGGATCGGTGGAATCCGTACCCGGTCAAGTTTGACTCTCCGAGCCTAACCGATGAAGAGCTGGGTTACGCCGCACATATTACCTCTCCGGCCCGTTTAGTTGGTAAAGGGTACAATCAGCAAGAAGGCATAGACTACAATGAGACGTTCGCTCCAGTTGCACGTATTGAAGCCATTCGACTGTTCATGGCTTATGTTGCACACAAAAATTTCACCATCTATCAAATGGACGTCAAAAGTGCATTCTTGAACGGAATCTCGAAAGAGGAAGTCTACGTTGATTAACCAGAAGGATTTGTTAGTGAGAAATATCTCGATCATGTATATCGTCTAGGTAATGCTTTATATGGACTCAAACAAGCTCTGAAAGCTTAGTATGAGGAATTATCTAACTTCCTGGTTGAATCTGATTTCTCAAAAGGAACAATAGATACTACACTCTTCATCAAACATCATGAGCCTGACATCATTCTGGTTCAGATCTACATTGATGATATCATTTTTGGTTCCACAGATCCCGCTCTCTACACCACATTTGGAAGTCTGATGCAATCAAAGTTCGAAATGAGCATGATGGGTGAAATGAATTTCTTTCTTGGACTGCAAGTTAAACAATTGTCTGATGGAATTTTCATTCATAAGGTCAAGTACATTCATGATTTGCTGAAAAAGTATGGTCTTGAGAACATCACCCCTGTGAAAACCCTGATGACTCCATCATGCAAGCTTGATACTGATCTATCGGGAAGGCCAGTTAATGTTACTACTTATAGGGGAATGATTGGTTCTTTGATGTATCTGACATCTAGCCGACTTGATATTATGTTCTCAACATGCTTATGTGCTCAAGCATGTTTTGATTTATGACTCTGGTATCCTAAGGAATCTGGTTTTGATTTAATTGCATTTACGGATGCGGATTTCGCAGGATGCAAAATGGATAGAAAGAGTACATCTAGAAGTGCTCAATTTCTTGGAGAGAAACTTGTGTGTTGGTCCTCAAAGAAGCAAAATTGTGTGTCTACATTTACAGTAGAGGCTGAACATGTTGGTGTTGCTAGCTGTTGTTCACAAATATTATGGATGAGGACTCAACTACGCGACTTTGGATTTTATTTTGACCATATACCAATTTAGAGTGACTCAAAAAATGCGATTGATATCTCATGCAACCCAGTTCATCATTCTCGCACTAAGCACATTGACCTGAGATTTCACTTCATCAAAGATCATATCGAGAAAAGTCATGTGGACTTATAATTTGTGTGCACTGACCTTCAATTGGCTGATCTATTCACAAAAGCTTTGGACGAGAAAAGATATCAGTTCCTGGTTTCAAAATTGGGAATGCTGAATTATAATTTTTAATTACGCGCACCAGTATAGGGGGAGTAATTTTGTTTTTGTTGTCGTATTAGTTCATTTTATTTTATTGAGTCACTTTGTTGATCATTTATTTTTTTTCCCTAAGGTGTGCATACATTTAGGGGGAGAAAAATGAGTCTGGTCTGAGTGCTACAATAGAGGAGGAGCATTTAATTTTTTTTGTTAGTATCAGCATTTTTATCTCAGTTAGAAAATCACAAAAATATTTTACAAATTTTGAGTCCGTTTAATTTTTGTCAGTTTCCTAAATTTGAAAAGGCCAAAAAGATTTTTCTTTCTTTTTTTCTTCTTTCTTACACAGGTACTTAAACTCTGAACAGTTCAATTTTTTCATTACTCTCTCCTCCAATTTTCAAGTCTCTCTCTCTAGCACTCACAAGCTCTCAAAGGCATCTTTTCCTCTTCTCCATCGTCGTCTTCTTCATTCTCCCTAAAGGCATAATGACATTCATCTATGAGGAAGAAGTGTATCCTAAGGAACATTGGATTGATATCAAAGAGAACAATTACCTACTGGACCCAGAAGTGTTCAAATGCCAAGATATGATCATGGTATCCATTCTGAAGGGACACTCTTCTGTGGCCATCACTGAATCTCTCAGCAAAAGTTCCCAAAATTTATCTGAGACAATTCCGGGGAACAATGCATACTATTGAAATTCCTATTCCTACCTTCGAAGCCCAACTAGCCAACTCCACAATCCAAATCTCCCTTGATACCCTCAACCTGGCAAATCAAAGTGATCCTCTTGTCACTACTTATAAGGTACATATCTCTTCTATTCCTACGACACAGTCAAACCCCTGTCTTTCTAGAGAACTTCTAAAACGAGCGCAAGTAAGGGTACGAGAGTGGCTAAAACCAAAAAGAGGGCATGTGAGACTCAGTCCAATAGAGCTGATGTCTCCTCCTCTAGTGATATAATTGTTACATCATCCTCAGTCACTACTGATAGAATATTAACTCTTAGAAAGAAGTGAGAGCTAGAGAGAGATGTGATTTGTATTAATGAATTTTCAACTGTTACAACTACTCCCAAGGGGAGTATTTATAGGGAAAATATGGGCTAGGCTTCCAAGTCTTGGGCTTGGGAGGCCCATTACAATATAAGGTCTCTATTGGGCTGATTGCATTCGAATATATTAGCTATGTATGGAAGTCTGACTTTGTGAGCTCCCTGTGGCCGACGAACGTCTGGCTAATGGAGGTGTGGCCGACGAAGGTGTGGACGACGAATGTCTGGCTGACGGAGGTGTGACCGACGAAAGTCTGGGTGACAAACGTCTGGCCATCGGAGACGCTCGTCCGATGGAGACCTTTCCAGGATGGAGACGGCCGGCCGATGGAGACCTTACCAGGATGGGGACGCTCGGCCGATGGAGACCTTGCCAGGATGGGGACGCTCGACCGATGGGGTGCCATCTGGCTGACGGAGGGCCCACTGGATGACAGCTGTGCTCCTCTTAGTCTTCTGAGTATGTGGGTCATGGGGTCTGGACCCATATACTCTATCAGGAGTCCCCCACTCTCTGAGCTGAGATGCAGACGAAGTGAAAGGGAGTAGATCCTTGTTGTTCTGACTCTTTGGTCGACAGAGGATTACCTGGGAGTTCTAGTGTTCCTAGCCGAGGCGGTGCCATCTGGTGGTTGATGCTTGCTGGTACTTCCTGGGCCGTCGTGGGCTGCCTTTTGTGCTTCTGGCCGAGGAGGCACCAGAATTGCTTTTGGCGTTCCAGGCCAAAGCGAAATCATTCGTAGTTTGGTGTCCATGGCTTTGAGGGCGATGGGGGTCCTAGACCAGAGGACGTTGTGCGCCCTTGGTTCTGTGGACAAAGAAAGTCATGCTTTGAAGATAATGCATGTCATTGGCCTTGAGGATGAGGAGTGTCCTTGGCTTTGAGGACGATATGTGTCTTTGATTTTGAGGACGACGTGTGTCCTTGACTTGGAGGACGATGTGTGTCCTTGATTATGAGGACGATGTGCGTCCTGCTTTGCGTTTTGGCTTGGCCGAAGGTGGACGTCTGTGGTGCCTTTGTCATTCTTTGCTGATATTATACACGTTTTGCTCATCCAGCCATTGCGGAGCTTCTGTTTCTATGTTGAGGACGATGGAGGTCCTTACCCAGTGGACGTTGCGCATCCAAGGTTTTTGAGGAAAACGAGTGTCTTTGCTTGAGTAGACGATGGATGTAGTCCGTTTTCAAGGACGTTATGCATGCCACGGCCGCTGTGGCGTTATTCTTTCACCTTGGCCGAAGGTGAAACATGTCATCCAAAGCCGTTGAGGATCCACATGTCGAGGGACGACACATATCATGTTCTGGGTGTTGTGTTTGAGCTTTGCTTCCCTGTTTGCTTATTTTGCTGCGGCTGAGGGTGTACCACAAGGTCCTGGACGTTGTGGTGCATTGACGATACGATGTCGTTGCAGTTGTACACTTGTGCATTCTTGGATCTTCAATTTCATCCTTGCGTTAGGAGGCCGATGTAGTCCCCTAGTCCCCCACTGCCTGAGGCGAGAGTATTCGAAGCGAAAGGGAGTAGAGCTATGTATTGATCTGTCATCGTTAGGTGGAGTAAACTTCTAGCGTCGCCGAGGGGCCTCGCTCGGATTCCCCAAGCCGATAATCCGATCTCATTGGCGAGCCCTGACTGAGGCAACCCTATGGGAGAATCCTCAGCCGCAGGTCGCAGGCAAGAGATCATCACTACCGGTCTAGGGGGCCGAGGGGCTATGCGTATGATGTGAGGTTGTCGCCGGTGCGTGTGGCTATTTTTGTGAAGAATTTGAATTTTGTGCGTCTGTGGTGACGGAGGCGCTAAGTCCCCTCCTCTTTTAGTGCCCCACTCCTTGAAGTGAAAAGGAGTAGAGCAATGCACGTCTTCAACAGGGGGCCGAGGGTTGACGCCTTTTGCTCCACAATGGGGAGATGTCTCGTTAAAAACCTCATTAGGTAAAAACATGTGGGAAAAAATCCTAATGATGGAAAAAGAGTACACCGAATGCTCCCATAATGAAGCAAAAGTTGTGAACCCTTTGGCCTGGGTGGAGCTGCAGCGGTATTCATCTGCTGAGGGGACGCCTGTTTGATGATGAGGACGACGGCGCTGATGAGCTGGTCCGAAATTGAGGACGAGGTGATGGACGCCTGTCTGAATATGAGGATGAGGCGGTGGACGCCCGTCTGAATATGAGGACGATGGTGGTGAAGAGCCGTGCATCATATGAAGGCAACGGTCGCCATCCAGGAAGGGAATGGCGAGCCCAGTCGTTAGCTCAAGACTCTCTGCTTTGGGGGAGCCGGGCTAGAGATATAGAATCACGCTGAGGCCGAGGGGCCGTTCATGATCTGAGGGCGTCGGTGCCGATGAAGCCGATTGTCATATAAAGGCAATGGTCACCATCCAGGAGGGGATGGCGAGCCTGATCGTTAGATCAAGACTTTGGCGCTGAGGAGCCAGTCTTGATGTAGATAATCACGCCGTGGCCGAGGGGACGGTCATGATGTGCGGATGGCAATGAGAAGGAACCAATCCGAAATATGATGATGAGGCGATGATGAAGCTAGTCGTTACGTAAAGGCGACGGTCACCATCCTGGAAGGGATGGTGAGCCTGATCGCTTTAACAAGACTTCGGCGTTGAGGAGCCGGTCTTGAGATAAATCATCACGCCGAGGCCGAGGGGCCGGTCATGATGTATGGACGTTAGCACTGAGAAACCGATCCAAAAGTTCGAGCAGCGGTCCTCATCCATAAAGTGAGAGGATGAGGCCGGTGATCTTCAGAGTATGATGATCACGTTGAGACCGAGGGTCTACCGTGTCGATATGAAAGATCACGTTGAGATCGAGGGTCTGCCGTGTCGATATAAAATATCATGTTAAGACCGAGGGTCTACCGTGTCGATATAAAAGATCACGTTGAAACCGAGGGTCTGCTGCGATATGAGGACGTCGGTGCTGATGGGCCGACCATCAGATGAAGGAGACGGTCACCATTGTGGAAGGGAATGGCGAGCACGGTCGCTAGATCAAGATTTCGGCGCTGAGGAGCCAGCCTTGATGCAGATAATCACGCCATAGTTGAGGGGCCGGTCATGATATGAGGACGTCGGCGATGATGAGACGATCCAATAAATGATGATGATGGGTTGATGAAGCCATCTGTCATATAAAGGCGATGGTCACCATCCCGGAAGGGATGGCAAGCCCAATCGCTGGCTCAAGACGCTCGGCACTGAGGAAGCCGGTCTTGAGATAAAGGATCACGCTGAGGCTGAGGGGCCGTTCATGATCTAAGGATGTACGATGATAAGGAGACGGTCCTATAAGATGATGATGATGCGATGATGAAGCCGGTCGTAATATAAGCTCAAGACTCTCGGCGCTGAGGAAGTCGGTCTTGAGATAAAGGATCACGTTGAGGCTAAGGGGCCGTTCATGATCTGAGGACGTACATCAATAAGGAGCCGGTCTTATAATATGAGGATAGGTGATGATGAAGACGATCGTCGTATAAGCTCGAGACTCTGGGCGCTGAAGAAACCGGTCTTGAGATATAGAGTCACGACGAGGCTGAGGGGCCGTTCGTGATATGAGGGTGATGGAACTGAGAGACCGTTCATCGTAAAGGCGACAGTCCCCATCCTGGAAGGGATGGAGAGCCCGATCGCTGGCTCAAGATGTTTGGCACTGAGGAAACATGTCTTGAGATAAAGGATCACGCTGAGACAGAGGAGTCGTTCATGATCTGAGGACGACGACTCTGAGAGGCCACTCGTCGTAAAGGCAACAGTCCCCATCCTGGAAGGGATGAAAAGCCCTATTGCTTGCTCAAGACGTTCGGCCCTGAGAGCTGGTCTTGAGATAAAGGATCACATTGAGGCTGAGGAGCCGTTCGTGATCTGAGGACGACGACATTGAGAGGCTACTCGTCGTAAAGGCGACGGTCCCCATCCTGGAAGGGATGAAGAGCCCTATTGCTTGCTCAAGACGTTCGGCCCCGGGTTCTGGTCTTGAGATAAAGCTAGGATCATGTTGAGGCTGAGGGGCCATTCGTGATCTGAGGACGACATAACTAAGAGGCCGTTCATCGTAAGATGAAGGACGGCGGAGCCGACCCGATAATGGACCAGGCTTGGACGCTCGTCTGAAGATGAGGGACGGTGGAGCCGGTCCTCTGATGGACCAGGCTTGACGCTCATCTGAAGATGAGGGACGGCGGAGCCGGCCGCATGACGGTCCAGGCTTGGACGCTCTTCTGAAGATGAGGGATGGCGCTGGCGCTCCCCTGAAGATGAAGGACGACGTTGGGCACCCACCTGAAGATGAAGCTAATGAAGTCGGACGTCACATGAAGGAACAAGCTTTGACGTTGTCCTAAAGATGAAGGACAACGTTGGGGATGCTCGTCCTTTCATGAAGGACTGGGCGTTGGCTCCCGCCTGAAGATGAAGGACGGTGTTGGACGCTCGTCCCCTGATGACGACGACGTTGATGAAGTCGTTCGTCATATAAAGGACCAATCTTTGAAGCTATCCTGAAGATGAAATACGACTTTGGGGACGCTCGTCCTTTGATGACGACAGCACTGATGAAGCCGTTCATCATATGAAGGACCAAGCTTTGCAGATTTTCTGAAGATGAAGGACTATGTTGGGGATATTCTTCCTTTGATGACGATGGCATTGATGAAGCCGTACGTCATATGAAGGACCAGGCTTTGACCCTGGTTTGAAGATGAAGGGCGGCACCAGACGCATGTCCCTTGATGATGATGGTGTTGATGAAGTCGTACGTCCTATGAAGGACCATGCTTTGAATCTGGTCTGAAGATGAACAGTGCTGATGAAGCCGCTCGTCATATGAAGGACAAGGCTTTGAAGCAAGTCTGAAGATGAAGGACGGCGTTGGACGCACGTCCCTTGATGATGACGGCGTTGATGAAGCCGTATGTCATGTGAAGGATCAGGCTTTCACCCTGGTTCGAAGATGAAAGGCGGTGCTGGACGCACGTCCCTTGATGACGATGGCGTTGATGAAGTCGTATGTCATATGAAGAACCAGACTTTGACCCTGGTTTGAAGATGGAGGACGGCGCCGGGGACGCTCATCCATCGATGACATCGACGTTGATGAAGCCATACGTCATATGAAGGACCATGCTTTGACCCTGGTTTGAAGATGAAGGGCGGCGCCGGACGCATGTCCCTTGATGACGATGGCGTTGATGAAGCCATACATCATATGAGGTACAAGGCTTTGACCATGGTTTGAAGATGAAAGGCGGCGTTAGACACACGTCCCTTAATGACGATGGCGCTGATGAAGCCGTATGTCATATGAAGGACCAGGCTTTCACCCTGGTTTGAAGATGAAGGGCGGCGTTAGACGCACGTCCCTTGATGACGATGGCGTTGATGAAACCGTATGTCATATGAAGGACCAGGCTTTCACCATAGTTTTAAGATTAAGGGCGGCGCTGGACGCACGTCCCTTGATGATGATGGTGTTGATGAAGCCGTTCTTCATAGGAAGGACCAGGTTTTGACTCTGGCCTGAAGTTGGAGGACGGCGCTAGACGTCACTTGATGACGACGGTGTTGATGAAGTCGTTCGTCACATGAAGGACCAGGCTTTGACACTGGTTCGAAGTTGAAGGACGGCGCGAGACGCACATCCCTTGATGACGAGGCATTGATGAAGCCGTTCGTCACATGAAAGACCGTATTTTGACTCTGGACTGAAGTTGGAGGACGGCGTTAGGGACGCTCGTCCTGTGATTAACGACGACGCTGATGAAGTTGTTCCTTTGATGATGGACAAGGCAATGGCGCCTGTCTGGAAATGGACAGCGTTGATGACGCTAATCAGGTAATGAAGGACGGCCTGGGACACCCATCCTTTGCTGAAGGACAAGGTGTTGGCGCTCGTCTGATCCTCATGTATGGTCTTGCTTCGTCCATAATGCATATTGTTTGCCTGATATGTACTTAGCCAAATATGTGGCTTGATTTGTGGGGATTTTGCTCCAGGCCGGCGAGTGCACGGTCCTTCGGCTGTCCCTCTCTTCTTTGTGGGGATTTCGCTCAAGGCCGACGAGTGCACAATCCTTCGGCTTTCCCTCTTTTCTTTGTGGGGATTTCGCTCCAGGCCGACGATTGCACGGTCCTTCGGCTGTCCCTCTTTCATTTGTGGGGATTTCGCTTGAGGCCGGCGAGTGCATAGTCCTCAGCTTCCCTCTTTTTTGACTTCCTCTTTACTTCTTTGAGCGAGGAGTGCAAGATCCTTCTTTCAGGCTCGGCCGAGGGGATTGCTATTCCCTTAGCCAGTAGGGAGTCCAGGAGGGCAGTTGTTAGTCCTCTGGCGCTGGATCGTCTCTTGATCTTGGGGGGTCCCGTAATCTATTTACGGCACGGGCTAGGCTTTTGGTCGGTTACCGATGGCTGCCGTTTCCCAACCCCAACTTTGGGGATTTTTCACCTCGGCCATTCTTTCAAGCCTGTCACCGTGCGATTTAGCGCGAGGACGACGCGGTGAGCTTCCTGTTTCAAGACGCGGGCCATTTTGTGGACCCTTCATCCTAGACATCATTGGCCATACCTGGGCATTTCTCCTCGAAGGGGCCGATATGATGTTTGGATTGTGTGGCATCGTTGGCCATACCTGAGCGTTTTGCTCGAAGGGACCGATACGATGTGTTGTGTTGTGTGGCGTCCTTTACTTAAATTTACAAGAAATAAGCGGAATACAATAGGTGTGTTGTTCATGGGACCGACTTTTATTAAGATCAGTGGCTCGAGGCCGAGGGTGGTAATCTTATCAACAACCCGTTTAGGAGTTAGCTTCTCAGTGAGCTTCTGACCTTGGGGTGGGGGCTTTCCCCGTTTGCGCCTTCTTCGGCTTGCTGAGAGCTCCTTACCCATTAGGGTGTGAGTTTGTACGCTCCGTTCTTGATTGTGGCACTGATGATGTAGGGCCCTTCGTATCTTGAAGGCTAATTTTCCGCCTTCTTTCGGCATGCAGGCTTTCCTTCGGTGAAGGAGACAATCAGTGGATGTGGCGCTTCTTTGGTTGGGGCTCCTTGAAGTCCTCGTCATCATTGAGCCTCCCAATTTCATGCTTCTTCGTCGAGGTATCCCCTTCCTGATTTCCGGTGTTCTCCCAGGTGTTCTTCCTTGGGGTGCCTTTAACAAATTGGTGGAGTTCACCTCGTTCAATCAAGCGCTCAATGGCTTTCTTCAGCGCGGCGCAATCGTCTGTATCATGGGAGGTGTTCTTGTGGTAACGGCAATAAGTGTCGCCCCGGTGGATGGCATAGATTTCTTTCATCGACCGAGGATCCCTGGGGATGAGGTCCTGCTCCTCTGCGTAGTCGAGGATAGTGCTCACCGAGTGTGTGAGGGGAGTCCTTGACATGTCCAACCTCAGACGCCATGGGCGCTCCTTCCGGCCCTGGCGGGCCTGGCCTACATGATCTTAGCCCCCATCCGAGGGCACGCTTGGAGCTGGAGCATTGTTTGTGTTCTTTGAGGGTTGGCCTCCATCCTTCTTCTGGGAGTGGAGCTCATCGGCGTCAGCATACAAGCTCCCTCGCTGGAGTGCCTTGGTGTATGACCTCGGTGGGTCAGTGATGAGGCTCCTCGCGTAGGGGCTGTTGCGGAGAACGCCGTGGAAGAGGAAGAGGAGGGTGCGCTCATCGGCGCCTTCGATCATGTTGGTATCCTTCGTCCATCGGTCGATGAAAGACCGGAGTGATTCATCGTGTTGCTGTTTGATGGAGAGGAGATGGGAGAAATGTTTCTTCACGCGCTTCCTTCCAGCGAAGTGGGTGAGGAAGCATTAGGCAAGATCTTGCCATGAGTCCACGCTTCCTTCGGGCAGCACATTCAACCACTCGTACGCTGGTCCCTCAAGAGTGGAAAGGAACCAACGGCACAAGTATTCATCAGACGCATTCACCATCAGCATGTTGTTCTGATAACGGCTGAAATGCTCCTGGGGTCGGTGCGGTCGTCATAGGGCTTGATGGCATTCGCCCGGTGCTTCTCGAGTATTGGGGCCGAGAGCACCCTTTTTGTAAAGGGAGTTTTTGTTCTGATTTGGATGACGGGCTCACCACATCCTTCGGCCAGCTCCCGCTCCAGGGCGCTGACCTTGTGCAAGAGCTCGTTGAAGCTGAGGTCCTGGGAGGTGGTGGCCGTGGGCTTTCTAGCTCATTGCCTTTCCTCCATCTCGGAAAGCCTCTTTTCCAGTTGGGCAATGACATCGTCCCTAGGATCCTTGGCGGATGTAGTGGCGCCCTATTGAGTCATGACGTGGGCTGCATGGGCCGTGTTGTTGTGGCGACGTGTGTCGTCCTCATGCAGCTTCCCCTTGCCTTTGTCAAGGCGGGGCCGATCCGCTGTCCGGGATACGAACCCCAAGCTCTCCCTCGGTGAGCCAGGCTCACGTTCAGCCGTCCGTCCCGCTAGCCTCTCCAATGCTGGTCGACGATGCGCGTCCCCTAGCCTATTGAAGGTCGAGGCTCTACACACTGGGGTCGGTCCTACTCGGGGACGAGAAGCAGGGTTGGAATGGGATGAAGAAGTGTCTTGGGGCTGGACCCCCTCGACGTTGCCAATCTTCATGACCAACGGATGAGGTGGGGGGCGGTGGAGTGGTGTTCTCCCCTGTCCTTGGCATCAGTGCGCTGAGGACGGTAGGGTTCTGAGCCAGGCTGGCTATGATGGCTGATAGAGCGGCCTGGAGTTGAGGGTCATCAACGGGAGTAGTCTGTTGCCCCGATGCATGGTCACCCTTGTCCATGCGCTTCTTCTCAAGGCCGATGCGGGCGTCTTGAGCGTTGCCGTTAAGCTGATTGCGAAGGTCGGCCGTGGGGTCGATGGTCTCCTGGAAAATATCCTCATCCCTTGCCTTGTTGCCCGAGGCGTCGCCAGAGCGCTCCCGATCCTCCTGAGTTTCAGGGACCGCCTTGCCGATGAGGTTACAGTTTGACCTTGTTTTTCCCATAGTCAAATAGTTGTGCTTGGTAGCGACGAAGGATGCTAAATTGATTGTTCTAGCTCTCAGCGAGAGCACCAAATGATAGAGTATTAACTCTTAGAGAGAAGTGAGAGCTAGAGAGAGAAGTGATTTGTATTAATGAATTTTCAACCCTTACAACTACTCCAAAGGGGAGTATTTATAGGGAAAATATAGGCTGGGCTCCCAAGTTTTGGGCTTGGGAGGCCCATTACAATATAAGGCCTCTATTGGGTTGATTACATTCGAATATATTAGCTAAGAATGGAAGTCTGGCTCTGTGAGCTCCCTGTGGCCGACGAACGTCTGGCTGACGGAGGTGTGGCCGACGAGGTCTGGATGACGAACATCTGGCTGACGGAGGTGTGGCCGACGAAGGTCTTAGCGACGAATGTTTGGCCATCGTAGATGCTCGGCCGATGGAGACCTTGCCAGGATGGAGACGCTCGGCCGATGGAGACCTTGCCAGCTATGAAGCACGGATACTTCCCTAAGGTAGCGTATTGGCGTATCGGATACGTTCCCGTATCCGATACTCTAGGATACCCGTACCGTACGTTCCCGGGCCGTATCTGTAATTTTTAAAAGTTTCTATTTTATTTTTTAATTTTTTGAAAGTTTCCGATACTCGTATCCTGACGGATACCCGTATCAACTTTTTTGAATAAAAAAAACCCAAAATTTGAGGATCCTGAATCTATTGCAAGCAGATATTACATGGAACCTAAGAAGTGGTGGGCATGCTTTGGTTCTAATGCACCTTTTCTTCAAAAATTAGCTTTCAAAATACTAGGACAACCTACTTCATCATCATGCTCAGAAGGAATTGGAGTTCTTATTCTTTTATTAATTCATTTAGAAGAAACAAACTGCTTCCAAAGCGAGCAGAGGATTTGGTATTTGTTCATAACAATCTTCGTCTTTTATCACGAGCTTCTAAGCAGTATATGTTTTTAAAATATTGTTTTCTATCTTAATTATTCTAGAACTTTGGTACTTGCACTTTTAATTTCAAGATTGTAGTTGTTTGACTTATTTCTCATTTTAAATTAATGACTTATCGACTACATGTCTACATTTATATTTCGAGATGACTAGTGTATATGAGAAATATTATGATGTATATGTAATGAATGGGTATATATGTATATATAGGATATATATATCCAAAAAATTATTATTTTTGTATATTTCATAGGATATTATATGTATATATTTCCAAAAAAAAATCTATTTTTAATATTTATAAATACATCCCTGTAACTTTTAATATTTGTAAATACACCCCCATAACTTTTAATATTTATAAATATGGCCCCGTATCCGTATCCTACTTTTTTTTGCCGTATCCCCGTACCCGTGTCCGCGTTTCCGCGATTCCGCGTACCGGTATCGGTGCTACATAGCTTGCCAGTATGGGGATGCTCGGCCGATGGGGTGCCATCTGGCCGACGAAGGGCCCACTGGATGACAGCTGTGCTTCTCTTAGCCTTCTGAGTATGTGGGTCATGGGGTCTGGACCCATATACTCTATCAACTACCATATCCCGAACTCAACCCATAGGTACAAGTTCTGACCTTATGAGTTCCCGAGTAGAAGATGCTACATTGAGTTCAACAACGCAGATTCAAACAATCCAAGACCATTCAACTGTCTCTCAACAAATAGTTGTTTCAACCATACAAGGGGAACACTTAATTATCACTGAACCGCCCTACACTGTTACTCAATGCACGTTAGGTCATGTGTCCTCATTCCCAGATGGTTTACCATTTTCTAGGACACAACCTACCTCACACACTGATATCGGAATATTACCACCCGTCATAAAAACCAGAGATACATCAATGACAGTCGGATGTCCTACCACACTGAACTCCCCAGCAGGCCACGACACAACTATTTTTAGTGATGCTGTGAGAACAGAATCTACATTTAGATCTGGATTTTCATCCTTTGCTAGTTTTACTAGGGAGGATTTGAGGTCTAAACTCTTAACTTTTAATCTTTCACTTCTTCAAGAACTACGTCATGTAGACCCAACAAGCGTAGCAGACCCAAGATCACACACCGCTCCCTCCATAGGAACTATTCCATCTTCCCTCACTCAAACCACTTGCATACTCATTACCACCCAATCCACACCTTCAACCTCTCAAACCAACCCCACAAACCTTAACATCATTGATCTTTCTGAATATTTCCTTGAGCGCCTATTATCTGAACCCAACCTACCACCCCATCTTATCCAAGGCCGTGACATCCTAGCCCTCGCCCACCATACATACAAACCTCTTGTCGTGATCAAGAACGCCTACCTAAACGTAAGCATGATGACACCAATGATTCGGATCATCATAAGGGGAAGAAAAGTCCACGTACTTGTGAGCAATCCTTAACATTAGTTCCATATCCATCTTCAAACTCTGAACCTTCATCATCCTCTCAACCTCAATCTTCACCTACTTCTGAAGCCCCACACCAATCCCTAGCCTTAACCGTTTTCCAACCTATCACATTTCCTTCACCCTCACCCATTGTGCCAGGACTGTGTCCTCATGAGAACTTCCATAGGCACATCTAC
This sequence comes from Cuscuta europaea, assembly GCA_945859875.1. Lineage (NCBI taxonomy): Eukaryota > Viridiplantae > Streptophyta > Magnoliopsida > Solanales > Convolvulaceae > Cuscuta > Cuscuta europaea. Next base: position 1,084,028 of record CAMAPE010000018.1, on the reverse strand, counting down.
TATGGATGTTGACCAAGGATCGGAAGGAAGTCCTGACAATGCAACATTGTTATCACCATTGTCTTTAGGCCATTAAAACGAGCTAGTCTCTAGTATGATGACAACAGTACGTCTTTGTGACCCCGGTGTTACTTTACCCATTTATACAGTTCCACAGGTTCCAACAGTTCCACAAGCACAAATCACTTCATCTCCTACAGTTCCAACATTTTCAAAGCCATCGTCATCTAAACAACGGTCATCAAAGAGAAAAGATAAATCATCATCTGAGAAAGTCAAAGCACCATCAAAAGCAGATATGTTGTTAGTAGAATGGGTTGAACGAAATGAAAAGGACAACCTACAGGGAGAAAGCAAAGAGGAAACATTTACAAAGCTAAACTACATCAGAGAATTAAAGAAGAAGGATGTTGAAGAGCTCATGGAACTGGAACTAGAAGAAATTGTCCAAGGAGAATTCTATAATGATCCACTTCCTGATCTACATCAAGTCAAAGATCTTATTCGAAGACATCCCAAAGAATCCAGGATTGAAGATAAGTTCGAGACACCATGGAAAACGTCATGATTGTTGTTCCATATCAAGAAGATCTGATACCTAAGATTTGGAGAAGTCAGAAGAATATAAATAAGATTGATGAACTTGAACTCCGAGGATTAGAGCATCTTGAAGGAACTGTTGCTTCCGGATATATTTGGATGCTGAGAAATATGTATGCTAATCAGAATGATCCTTATGGACATCGTGAAAGACTGAAGAAACGTTCTGATTCATTGATCATTGGGATCACCTCAGTAGAAATCCATCAATGTGGTTCCGTGAAATATCATGTGATTGAGTTTGAAAGAAAAGAACAAAGTGATTCAAAGAGTACCAGAAGCTGATTGTCCATATGTTGTTCCGAAAGATGTGATACAGTTTCTCTTTGAATACAGAAATTTAAGATTGAGTGACGTTCCATTGAAAGACAGAGAATTAGGTCTCAACGCCATCAAGAGGTTCATGCTGAGACAGATCAAGTACTTCTCTTTAGTAGATCTACAAATGGCAATTGAGAGCAACCTAAACAAGGTCAATCTTACAGCTCCGAGGAATAAAGCTTCATTGATAGAAAATTTTGAAGAAGGCAAAATCACCACATACCCTGAGACTGGAATCATTTACAGAGATTACAAAGGTGTGAAGCGTATCCTACTGATGGAACAAGTGCATAAATATTTTGATGGAACGCTACGCATCATTAAAGAATTTCTGGAAGAATGCGCCTTGAAGCTAAAGAATTCTGAGAATCCAAAAGACATGATTAAGATAGCTCTTATAGGTGATTTTGCAGAAGCCATAAGTATTCGACTCGATTTCAGAAGAACTCTTAGACATCATGAAGTCATACTTGACTACAGGAAATCATTATACATGACTCAAAGATAATTCGTGCTTCATTGCGATTTGAACACAAGGGGGAGATTATTAGAACATTATTTATTGTGTTCAAATTAATTGTAATTATCTTTGTTTAATTAGTCTTAGTATTAGCAGGCTTTTAGTTGAGAGAGAAATAGGCTTTTTAACTGCTATAAATAAGCCCACGCGCACGCCCAACTCTGTATTCTAATTGTAATAGGATGTTTGACCTCTCTCTTATAAATACAAGCAGAGATGGTTCGAACAGCCTAAGTCTCTACACAATCTATTCCGCATCTATTATTCCCGTAGAGCACCTAGATAATTCTCTCTCAATAGTTCATTCATGTAATATGCATAATTGCCACATCTTTATGAATATACGGTATTGAATTTTGATGAATTATTCTTCAAATGTTTAAATTCTTCATATTATTATTTAGATTTATTCGACTTTTGATCTGGAATCGCTCAAACACCCATCATTCACATGCGCCAAGACTGTTATTGTTAAAAAATGGATTCCTAAATCAGAATTACAGTCATATAGCCCTTCAAAAGCTTCAAAAGAGACTGTTTTAGGAACAAAACACAACAAAAATTTCACAATTTGTGTTATGCAAGAAAGGACAGACCCATCCTTAAATGGGTACCGAAGGTTTCTTAATCTGTTACAGGTGTCCCTCATGTGTGGTACCTGATATGTTTGCTCCACACACATGATGGGAAATTGAGCTGCTGAGCAACCAGTTTTGGCTTCTGAGTAAAATAGCTTAGAACCCGCTCTACAACATGATTTCTGGATACAACAGACCCGAACTTGATAGCACAGTAAGGCTTCTGAACACCTCGATTCAGAACCCACAAACATAGGACGTCACATATGTCAAGGGGAAGCGAAGAAGAATTCTTTTTCTGAGCTTCCAAACAAGTTCAACAAAAGCTCCCGATGCACAATTCAAGACAAATCATTCTCTAGGGGAGAAAATATGCACATTATGAAGGAGAGTACTAGCGTGTATACTCTCTACTAAGCTGAAAATCAACAAATGCACACCTAAACACCGACACACGCCAAGAACAAACAACAAGTGCATATTCTGAGGGGGAGTGTTTCTTTTTCACTCCTCCTGAGTCTAAACAACGAAGAAAAGCACAATCTGAACAACACCACATGCACATTCTGAGGAGGAACATCACTATTTCCTCTTGGCACCACACAGTTCAACGCAAGACATTATTCAAGGACGCACGTTTTGAGGGGGAGTTTCAAAGTTCTCCTCCCAAGCGCCAGACAATGTCAAATGCATCCTACTGAGTGCTCCTATTGAGAGGGAGCAAAGAGATCAATGAGAGATAAGTCCCAATGTCTTAGTAAACCCAACTAAACCCTACCCAAGTGACAAAGCTGAGGGTGAGTGAGAGAGTGAACATTATGAGAGTGAGGAAGCAGAATGCTAAAGTGAATGAGAAAACAATATTCTAAGACAAGTCTACTACCTCAACTGCGTTACAAATTGAAGAATCAATCTTAGCCACTCAAATACTCTAGACAATTCCCCATAGGTACATGACTAAATTTATTTAGATCCCGGGTAGAAGTCGCTGCATCTTGTCCAACAACGCATGCATAACCGTACCCTAGACCACTCATATGTTTCCTAAAAGACAAGTGTTTCATCAAAATTTCGCGGGGAACCTCATTATTTATCACTGTTTCCTTCTGAGGCGACTGATGCTGACTACAGTGGCCCACAACCCCTCGCCATTGAACTATTATTGATCACATCGTGTCTAGTTTTCACACTCCCAAATGTTTTGAATTTTCTAGGACTCAGACACATTTTAGAGTCAGTTGTTGGTCCATGTGACTTGCGAGAACTTCCATAGGGCTCATCTATTATAGATGTAGACCGATGATTGGATGGAAGTTTGATGTTGCAAAATAGAAATCACCAACATTTTCAGGTCTACGCAACCCTGGGGGGGCTACAATTTTTCTTTGCATATCATTGAGATCATGTCATGATGACCAGAGTGACATCTACTATAGATGCCTCACGATGATCGGTCGGAAGTCATGTTAGAGCTTTAATGATTCTATCATTTTATACAGGCCACACATCAGTGTTTACATTGATGTTGTGATAACGGAACTATTGGGATTCGAGCAGAAAAACGCAGTGGAATAAACAAAAAAATACTGGCCAAAAGTAAACAACTCGATCCGAGGTTCTTACTATAAACGAAATTACAAGACATAAGAGGGACTTACAAGGCAATATTAAGCAAGGATGTCAGACAGTTCGAGAAAACGATCCCGAGCTTTACTGTATCCACACGCACGTGACTGGATCGGCCACAGGGAACGTGCTAGTGTTCTCTTCTTTCTAACTCTTAAAATTCGTGGCTCTCCTTAGCCCTATTTATAAGAGAAGGAAAGAAGGAGTTTTATAGCTAATAGAACTCTCCTGGAGACCCTAGCCCAATACCATTCGAAAACCTATTTCAAATTGGGCTAATCAGGCTATTTTAATGTTATTAATGAATATTAATGATCCAAATCACTTAGGTATGTGACCCTATAGGTTTATATATCGTTGGCAGTGGGCTAGAAAATTAATTCAAGTCTCACAAATCATAAGTGACCTCTAGCAAGGCATTATGAATATCCAAACTATATGAATGTCAATTAAATCTAACATAACCTTTTAATGGTTAATTTGTGCTAATAATTCTCTTTTGTCAAACGATATCTTAATTGAGACAAGGTTAGGTCGTGTCATCCTTGTTATTTTCAATTAATATTTCTTGATTACCAAGTAAGATTAATCTTGAACAAATGACACCTCATTTGAGCATGATCATGCTAATTAATCTTACTTGTCAAGGGGCCCAATAGATATCTTTCTCTCGCTATACAAGAGTGACAAAAACTATCTTGATAATTCACATACCACTACATGGTTCATAATATGTACAAGATAAATTACCCAAAATAGGCTAAAAACGTTTGTATATTCTAAAATAGGACTATAATGTATTTATTCCCAAAATAGGACTAATTACTGCCATGTTTTGGCAATATCAGACTTAAAACATGACTGTATTTTCTAAACTTGGCAGTAATTACTCCTATTTTGGGAATAAAAACATGGCAATCCTATTTTGGAATTTTCAAACTTTTTTACTCCTATTTCAGTAATTTTCCCTATGTACAATTACCACCTTTATAATTACCCATTTAAAGATAACATTTAATGGTGTTAATACATATTAATTCACATTCAAGTAACCATGATTATCTCGAGTATAATAATATAGCACCTCATCATTATTGAGAACAACACTGATGACATATAACCTACCAGTGTCCTCAAGTTGGGTCTGTCCAATGAACTTGTCCACTAACAAGCATCTATTTTATTAACTTGATATCTTTATACCCATGACTAGTGGAATATAGCCATTAATAAATCAACATACCGGTCTATTAATTATTAATGTCCCAAATTAAGAATATTAGATCAGGGACAATTAAAATATTATGCTTATTTTAAAGTGTAACATTCCACAATTAAGGCACGTACTTAATTAGCTACTAAACATAATATTCAGGGACTAAATAATAATAATGAAAACTCACAATAATTATTAACATAAAATGAGTTTGTGACTTTATTAATTAATGAGCATTAAATATTCATTGATAAATCATAAACTATGATTGTACTAGGGCATACTTCCAACAGTCTCCCACTTGCACTAGGACCAATCGTGAACAAAACGAATGTCTAATGCACTAGTATGACGTTCATGCTTTGCTTGTAGAAGTGGCTTGGTGAGCGGGTCGGCCACATTTGTATCTGTCGGTACTTTTCATATCTTGACGTCACCTCTATTGACTATCTCTCGAATGAGATGATAGCGTCTGAGTACATGCTTTGATTTCTGATGTGATCTAGGTTCATTGGCTTGTGCAATGGCTCCATTGTTATCACAATATAAGTCCATAGGTCCAACAATACTAGGTTCGACACCGAGCTCAATGATGAATTTTCTTATCCATACCGCTTCTTTTGCTGCTTCTGAAGCAGCAATGTACTCAGCTTCTGTTGTAGAATCAGCCACCGTGTCTTGTTTAGAACTCTTCCAGCTCACTGCTCCACCATTGAGGCAAAACACAAATCCTGACTGCGATCTAAAATCATCCTTATCGGATTGGAACCCAGCATCTGTGCAACCATTTACAATGAGCTGATCTTCACCTCCATAGACCAAGAATACATCCTTAGTTCTTCTCAAGTACTTTAGAATATTCTTGACCGCTATCCAGTGACTATTACCTAGATTTTACTGGTATCTACTAGTCATGCTTAGAGCGCAAGCTATGTCAGGGCGAGTACATAACATAGCATACATGATAGAACCTATAGCAGAAGTATAAGGGACTATATTCATTCCATCTCGCTCATCTTGTGTTTGTGGACACCGAGTCTTGCTGAGATGTGTGCCATGTGACATAGGCAAGAACCCTCTCTTGGAATCTTGCATATTGAACCTATGCAAGACCTTGTCAATGTAAGTGCTTTGACTTAGTCTTATTACTTTTATATATCTATCTCTATAGATCTTGATCCCTAATACATAGGATGCATCACCCAAGTCTTTCATTGAGAAACCCTTTCCAAGCCAAGACTTTACAGACAAAACCATTGGAACATCATTCCCAATGAGAAGTATGTCATCTATATATAGGACTAGGAAAGTGATTGCACTCCCACTCAATTTCTTGTAAACACAAGGTTTCTCTTCGTTTTGATTGAAACCAAACTCTTTGATTGCAGCATCAAAACGAAGATTCCAACTCCGAGACGCTTGCTTCAGACCGTATATTGATCTTTTAAGCTTGCATACCTTCCCAGCATGTCTTGGATATTTAAAACCCTCAGGTTGTATCATATACACGTCCTCATCTAGATTTCCATTTAAGAAAGCAGTTTTGACATTCATTTGCCAAATCTCATAATCAAAATGAGCGGCAATTGCTAAGAGAATCCGAATTGATTTGAACATGGCAACCGGAGAGAATGTTTCCTCATAGTATATACCATGAAATTTGTTTGTAACCTTTCTCCACTAAACGTGCTTTATAGATCTCTTTCTAAGAAGATACCATTACAAGCAACAAACACTATGTTCTCTGATGGGTTGTAAAAGTAATATCCTTTTGTTTCCTGAGGATAACCCACAAATAAGCACTTATATGATTTGGGTTCAAGCTTATTTGAAAGTAAACGTTTTACATAAACTTGACAACCCCATATTTTCACAAAGGTTAGACTATGAACCTTTCCTGTCCATATCTCATATGCTTTCTCATAAGCGTTTTATTAATGTGTTTTATACAATCATTTATAAAAGCTTTTATACTTAAAAGAATAAAACTCTCACACATATGCCTCGTTTTGCAAGAAATACTTTTATTGATGATTGGATCAAATACGAGAATGAGAATACACACGAAAAATCCCGACAAGAACAAAAGAAGAGAAGAAGATCTGCCTAATCAACGCAAAAGCTGCCCGACATCCATGAAAAGGGCTCGACTTTTGCCTACCACATCAGCATCAGCATCCAAAGCTAAACAAAAGCGTCTGGAGCAAAAGAAGACGAAATCCGCCCGGCTTTCGTGAAAGGTACCCGACTTTGAGCGCCGTAGGATTAATTGAATAAATCGGGCCAAAAGCCGCTCAGCTTTTGGCAGAAGCCGTCCGGCTTCCGTCTCCTGGAGCAATAGTCCACGTAATTTAATTAGTGAAAGCCACCCGGCTTTCACAAATGGCGCTCGGTTTTCATCTGTGCGAGGTTATAACAGCAACGGTCATCACAATCATTCGAGGAAAACACCAAATCTCATTAAGGAGCTTGCTTCCTTGTCTGAAAATGGTCATTGAGGACTCAATATTTAAGTGGTTTGAAGCCCTCTCAACATGGCATTCCATATTCTATACACTACACTTCTACTTTGGCATCTCAAGAGCAACCCCTTGGTCTTGGGAGAAGTTCTTCAATTGGGGAATGCATTGTCCAACATAGCTTGGAGTTGTAGTATCAATTTCTTATCTATTTCATTGTATTTTATCATTTCAATACTTGTAATTTCATTATGAATTATTCTAGCTAATTTTCCATAGCCAAGGTTAGGGATGAAACTTTATGCACTATAGGTGTTTGATGTATGTTCTCAACCAAATTATTATGATCTTTCCTTTATATTTTAATGTGTATGACTACGGTGTACAACATATGATTATATCGTTGGCTTTATTTGAGCAATTAACGTTGAGTTATAAACTGTGCACTTAAAGGTTAGACATATTCTAATTGCTGATAGAAACATACCTCAATTGAATATGGTGGTTTTTATAATGTCCTCATCTTCAATGGGGTTACTTTTAGATGAATGTGAATCGTGACGGGATTCACACGTAGAATTAATCACAATCTCGCTGCCGTAAGAGGAGTTAGAACCGTGACGGCCGCACTGATTGATGTAAAGAATGGTGTTGTGAAATTTCGTGTTGGAGAGGAAGAGCAAGAATTCCATGTTTGGGATTTCTTGAAGAAGCACCGTGATGATTCTACATGTTTTAGTATCAATATTTTTGATACTTTGACACAAGAAGTTTTTGAGAGGGAGATACATGAAGATCCTCGAGGCATGCATCTTGCTAGGATGCACTGAAAATGAAGAAATCCCTGCACTTTTTGAGGAAGTGATGTACCTTCAAGCCGAAGGTTCCTACACCAAATTCCGGCCTAAATTTGAAGAGCTTGGTGCAAGGAAGTCTAGCCAACCATCCTCATGTGAAGTTGCTCCAAAGCCTACTCTCAAACCTCTCCCGACTCATCTCAAATGCATTTCTTGGAGATGAGTCTACTTATCCGGTGGTAATTTCTTTTACACTCACCTCTTTGCAAGAAGAAAAATTATTGAGAATTTTAAGGGCTCACAAGTCCTCTATTGCTTGTTCCTTGGCGGACATTAAGGATATTATCCCTTCTCTTTGCATGCACCGGATCCTCATGGGGGAAAATCACAAACCTACCATTGAACATCAAAGAAGATTGAATCCCAACATGAAGGAGGTAGTCAAGGAGGAGGTTCTCAAACTCCTTGATTATGGTATTATTCATCCTATTTCGGATAACAACTTTGTGAGTCCCGTTCAAGTGGTTCCTAAGAAAGGAGGAATTACCTTTGTGACTAATAGTAAGAATGAATTAATTCATACTAGAATGGTCACCGGATGGAGGAGGTGCATTGATTACCGGAAGTTGAACACCGGGACTAGGAAGGACCATTTTCCTCTTCCATTCATGGATGAAATGCTTGAACGTGTTGCGGGTCATGAATTCTATTGCTTCTTGGATGGATTTTCCGGCTATTTTCAAATAGCTATCTCACCTGAAGACCAAGAGAAGACCACATTTAGTTATCCCTTTGACACTTTTGCCTATAGAAGAATGCCATTTGGTCTTTGCAAGGCCCCGGGGACCTTTCAAAGATGTGTTATGGCCATTTTTTCCGACATGGTAGGGGATTTCATGGAAGTTTTTATGGATGACTTTTCTGTATTTGGAGATTCTTTTGATGCTTGCCTTCAAAATCTTGAGAAGGTTTTGATAAGGTGCAAGGAAACACACTTGGGTCTCAATTGGGAGAAGTGTCATTTTATTGTGACCGAAGGAATAGTCTTGGGGCACAAAATTTCCCCTCAAGGCATTCAAGTTGATCAAGCCAAAGTGGAAGTTATTGACAAATTGCATCCACCTCACTCGGTGAAGGCCATCCGGAGTTTCTTGGGACATGCCGGTTTCTACTGGTGATTTATCATGGATTTTTCAAACATTGCAAAACCACTTTGTGATTTACTTGCCAAAGATGCTCATTTTGATCTCACTCCACAATGTCTACAAGCCTTCAACACTCTCAAGAAGGCTCTTACTACGGCTCCAATCATTATCTCACCAGATTGGTCTTTACCCTTTGAACTAATGTGTGATGCTAGTGATCATGCAATTGGGGTTGTCCTTGGGCAAAGGAATGACAAGAAGATTCATGCCGTCTATTATGCCTCTAGACTACCCCATGATGCAGTGTTAAATTATGCCACTATCGAGAAAGAATTCTTAGCCGCTATTTATGCCTTTGATAAATTTCGGTCATACCTCATTGCACAAAAGGTAATCGTCTACACCGATCACTCCGCCATCCGGTATCTTATGAGCAAGAAGGATGCAAAATCAAGTTTAATTCGTTGGGTATTGTTACTCCAAGAATTTGATCTTGAAATTAGAGATAAAAAGGGGAGTGAGAATATTGTTGCGAACCACCTTTCCCGTCTTGAAGCTAATGCCACAACCAACAAGGAAGTCATTCATGATGATTTCCCTTATGAACAAATCATGGCGATTAGTGGAGGCTCATTACCTTGGTTCACGGATTTCGTGAATTATCTTGCCAAAGAAATTCTCCCTCAAGAATTCACCTTCCACCAAAGGAAGAAATTCTTGAATGATGTCAAGCACTATTATTGGGATGAACCTTATCTTTTCGAGCATTGTGCCGATGGTATCATCCGGAGGAGTGTTCCAAACGAAAAAATGCTACCTATCCTTGAGCATTGTCACAATCTCCCTTGTGGAGGTCATCATGGCCCCCACCGGACAGCCGCCAAGGTACTTCAATGTGGATTTTTCTGGCCTACTTTACATAAAGATGCTAGGAGCTATGTTCAAGCTTGTGATCATTATCAACGAACCAGTAATTTGAGTCGGAAGAATGAAATGCCACAAAACATGATTTTTGTGGTGGAAATCTTTGATGTTTGGGGGATTGATATTATGGGACCATTTCCCAACTCTCATGGCAAGGAGTACATCCTTGTAGCGTTTGATTACGTCTCAAAGGAGTACATCCTTGTAGCGGCTGATTACGTCTCACGAAAAAATATATTTTCAAGGTTCGGGGTTCCAAGACCTATCATTAGTGATAGTGGTACCCATTTCAAAAACGCTCACTTCACCGGCCTTCTAAAGAAATATGGATGTCTCTTCAAAAGCGGAGCTACTTACCATCCTCAAACAAATGGTCAAGTAGAAGTCTCTAACAGGGAAATTAAATCTATACTTGAGAAGACGGTCAACTCTTCTAGGAAGGATTGGTCTTTGAAACTTGATGATGCCTTATGGGCATATCGAACGACTTTCAAAACGCCTCTTGGTATGTCCCCTTATAAGCTTGTATTTGGGAAACCATGTCATCTTTCCGTGGAGCTTGAACATAAATCACGTTGGGCTATCCCTCAACTCAACTTTGATCCAACACTTGCAAAGGAAAGAAGATTTCTACATCTTTTTGAGTTAGATGAACTTTGGAGGGAAGCTTATGAAAATTCCCGTTTATACAAGGAGAAAGCAAAAGCGTGGCACGACACGAACATTTGTCGGAGGGAATTCCAAGTTGGGCAGAAAGTGCTCCTATTCAACTCAAGACTCCGGTTGTTTCCCGGAAAATTGAAGTCCCGTTGGTTGGGACCGTTCACCATCAGCGAGGTCCGGCCATATGGAACAATGATGATACAACAAGGTAATAATGAACTCTTTGTTGTGAATGGACATCGTTTGAAGCTCTACATGGAACACCACAACACCTCCGCCACCATCCCTTGCAATTTGGAGGATTGATCACAAACAACGTCCGGCCAACGACGTTAAGGAAGGCGTTAATTGGAAGGCAACCCAATTTCATATCCTTTTTATTTACATGCTTGTCTTTAATTTTTCTTTTTATACTCCTATTACTTGTGGAAAATGCAATTCAAGCGTAGGGGGCAAGGTTTGACACAAAAATAAAAAAGACAAGGCAAATTTTGAAAAAAATGGTGAAACAAGCACAATTCTCGAACCGCGCCGGGCTTGTACAGAAGCCGCCCAGTTTTCAATTAAAAGCCCCAGGTATTTTTCTCGCTCACGAAAGTCGCCTGGCATTCGCAGAAGGCGCCCGACATTGGGCACCGTAGTATTTTGCGATTTAATTAAATCGAACCCCTCCCGGGTTTCGTGTAAGCCGCCCGGCTTACGGACGCTGGGATCCCACTGCCAAGCGAAAGTTGCCCGGCTTTCGCAAACACCGCCCGGCTTACGGGCTGTAGGGATTTTAAATCCCCTTCTTCTAAAATACAACACACGCACGCCTAACACAAACGTCGGCCGAAGCTCGAGCATCCAACTCCATAGCACCAAATTCCTCTCTTCTTTTCTCAAATCTCAAGCTCAAATCAGGTAATATCCACTCATCTTCACTCCTTAATCCATATTTCACAGCTTTTTAGTCATTTAATTGTTAGATTTGGTTGTTCTTCAATATTTCGAATTTTAGGATTTTTGAAAATTGAAAGCTTTTAGGCCAAATTTGGTGATTGATAATTTGATATCCTATTCTTATTGCCTATTATGCTTATTTGAACCTTTCTATACCCTTTCCAAGTAGTTATTTTCGAAAATTTTGATGTTTTTCCTATTTGCTTGAAATTGGGGGTTAGGATTCGAATTCTTTGTTCAAAATTTGAGGAATTTCAATCAAAATTATGTGATTACTTGTTGATGAATGAGGTTGTGATTATATTGTCCCTTGTTGTGATAAATTGAGATTATAGTCAGGTTTTAGGGGAATCCATGTCAAAAATTTTTTGAAAAATTGACTAGAATTTTTTGAGTTTGTAGGAACAATGACTTCAAGGGGGAAATCCGCGAGTAACGAGGTCGGCCCAAGCAACCCAAAGCGGGCTTGGAACAACAAAGGCCCCGCTCCCTCCACCACGATCTTGCCGCAAACACGATTTGTTAACGTGAGGAGCTATGAGCGATATTTGGAGTTTCGGGACAATTATTTTGTCATCGAAAAGACGGTGTCACCGGCCATTGACTAAGAATTTGGGTTGACCGAGACTTTTGCTATGATTTATTGGGAGCCCATTCTTCAACTTCACGGGCCCTACTATCCCGAACTCGTCAAGGAATTCTACGCCAACGTTGAAATAGATGGAGACGCGAAGAAGAGCATCACAAGCCTGGTCAAAGGGTTACACATCGAGATAACAAATGAGCTCCTCTCCACTCGATTCAACATCACTAGAATTGACCGGTCCTTCTCTCTCTCGATATCCGGATCAATTGGGGTGATCCGTACTACCATCTAACCACAATGGATAAATATTTCGGCCTTGGAGGACAACCACTCACCCGAAACTTCGGGGAACCACACATTCGGTCACGCTTCTTGTGCTACCTCTACACTTTTAACGTGATACCAAGAGCAAGCGGCCACAACAAAATAAGGAGTGCCGACCTCTATTTTGCATATAAGATGCACAACGGGCTTGAGGACGTGGAGGGGATCCCTCTCTCAGGAATCATTATTAAGTAACTTTGGAGCGTCGTCTTGAGCAACAATCAAGATAAGACTTTTGTTTTCCCTATCTTGCTCTCGAACATTTTTCGAAATTTTAATGTTAGCCTTAGAGGAGAGAAAGAACGAGAGAGACACTCTGTGCTTGACGATGATATCATGAGGCATCTCCGCTACTTCCAAGCTACACCCGGAGCACCTTGGAGATGTGTAGCCAGTTTTCATCGGGTGGTGGAGGAAGTCAATGAAGAGGACATGATATTTGGCGAAGAAGGCCAAGTAGGAGTTCCCTAAGATCAAGGCGTGGAGCACCGAGGAGAAGAGGCCAATGAACCCCCGCAAGGAGGATACGATATGGAGTATTTGACCACACAATTCGGTCAAATCCACACGGGGCTTGCGGAGCATAGGCGGGATTTGCAAGATCAACAGCGTGCCATCCAAGGAATGGGAAGCCATCTTTGAAACATGAGCCACTATTGCCAAGAATTGGGGAGACACTTCAACCTACCACCACCACCACCCTACGACCCAAACTTCTATTTTCCTCCTTGAGGAGATGGGAATGGAAACAATGAGTAGGTTTGAGAAAAGGGGAAGTGTACTAATTGTTAAACTTGAAATATTTTTTCTAGTATTGCTAAAATCCTTTTTGTTAATAATGTGCCTCTAATGTGTTATGTGTTATGTGCTCATTGCTTTACTTAAATTGTTCTTTGTTGATCCACGTTGAGACAACGTGGAGTAAGTGTGGGGGTGGTCTTTAAACTTTTAAAATTGTAGGGATTTTCTTTTTTTTTGAAATTGTTAACTTTTGGTCCGTGTTTTTAAAATATTTTAGCAAAATCCCTTGTCCTCCAAAACTTTTTTTTCAAAAGAATACATCTTTTAAAACGAGTTGTCTTAGTACAATTAAACACAGAGGTTTTAAAGGTTGCTTGAGGACAAGCAAAGGCTCAAGTGTTGGGGTATTTGATCAGCGTTTTATTAACGTGTTTTATACAATCATTTATAAACGATTTTATACTTAAAAGAATAAAACTCTCACACATATGCCTCGTTTTGCAAAAAATACTTTTATTGATGATTGGACCAAATACCAGGATAAGAATACACACGAAAAATCCCGACAAGAGAAGGTCAACCAAACGCATCCCGGAGAACAAAAGAAGTGAAGAAAATCAGCCTAATCAACGCAAAAACCGCCCGACATCCACGAAAAGCGCCCGACTTTTGTCTGCCACATCAACATACAAAGCTGAAGAAAAGCATCCAGAGAAAAAGAAAACGAAAGGCGCCTGTCTTTCGTGAAAGGCGCCCGGCTTTGGGCGCCGTAGGATCAATTGAATAAATCGGGCCAGAAGCCGCCCGACTTCCGTCCCCTGGAGCGATAGTCCACGTAATTTAAGGAGCATGCTTCCTTGTCCGAAAATGGCCTTTGAGGACTCAATATTTAAGTGGTTTGAATCCCTCTCAACATGGCATTCCATATTCTATACACTACACTTCTACTTTGGTATCTCAAAAGAAACCCCATGGTCTTTGAAAAAGTTCTTCAATTGGGGAAAGCATTGTCCACCATATCTTGGAGTTGTGGTATCAATTTCTTATGTATTTCATTGTATTTTATCATTTCAATACTTGTAATTTCATTATGACATATTCTAGCTAATTTTTCATAGCCAAGGTTAGGGATGAAACTTTATTCACTCTAGGTGTCTGATGTATGTTCAATTCTCAACCAAATTATTATGATCTTTCCTTTATATTTTAATGTGTATGACTATGGTGTACAATGTATGATTATATCGTTGGGTTTATTTGAGCAATTAACGTTGAGTTATAAACCGTGCACTTAAAGGTTAGACATATTCTAATTGTTGATATAAACATACCTCAATTGAATATGGCGGTTTTTACAATGCCCTAATCTTCAATGGGGTTAATTTTAAATGAATATGAACCGTGACAGGATTCACATGTAGAATTAATCACAATCTTGCTGCTGTAATAGGAGTTAGAATACTTTGGTGACATTCCACTCATAAGAATTGGTAAAAGAACTTATATTCATCATTAGGAGTCATTTAGGAGTAATCTCGGACCCTTGCTTGCTTTTATTATCTCTTGAAAACTAAAAATCTCTACTCTTTTGTTAAGTCTTTACTAAAATTCTATCCGAATTTGAATCATATTAACAATGTTTCCTTGTGTTCGACCCGATATTCTTACCGGTTTTTATTACTACATTGACACTTGTACACTAGCAAGTTTTAGCTGATCAGTATCCTTTCTGCAGCCTTTGTTGGAGCCCTATTGAGTATGAATGCAGCGGTTTCAAGAGCATAACCCCAGAAAGAGATTGGTACTTCAGAGAGACTCATCATGGAACAAACCATGTCTAACAGGGTCCGATTTCTCCGTTCGGACACACCATTCCATTGTGGTGTACTTGGCGGAGTGAGTGTTGAAACGATTCCACAGCTTCTTAGATGGTCACTAAATTCCTGACTCAAATGTTCACCACCTCGATCTGATCAAATGGCTTTTATTGTTTAGCCAAGTTGGTTCTGAACTTCATTCTGGAATTGTTTGAACTTTTCAAAAGCTTCATGTTTATGCTTCATTAGCTACACATAACCAAACATACTGAAGTCATCAGTGAATGTTATGAAGTACTGAAAACCTCCTCGAGGTTAGGACTGGATGTAGGAGGATTACACCACCTCTTTCATTTTTCACTTTCCACATCACCAATAGTCCTCACTCATTCTCACATCCATTCAAACACTTAAACAACTTAGTAAATCATTGACCAGTGAAGTGCCCAATTCATTGTAATCAAGTCCTTCTGTTTTCACCCATATTTTGAAAAGGAGCCTTTCTATAGTTAGGTCAAAATCCTTCATGCTTATGTGTTTTGTCAACTCAAAAACCCTAAAAGTATTTCAAGACTATAGCCTTTCACTATGTTTAAAGTGCTCTAGCAGTAATCTTGTCACAGCTGACTGCTGAATGAGGCCAATAATTTTGACAAACACATTTGGTCATTGTTTAAACCATCTTCCACCAAACTAAAAGGGTCATAACCTTTGTTACTATAAAGTGTTACATTATATGAGGTCAACACTTCCATGTACATTTTAATATCTCTCAAAAGATATTGAAACTCACTCTATTAGAGGAAAAAGGATTGATAAATCAAAAAGATTTTAAAGTCTATCCCCCCCCCCCCCTCTAGACTATACCTCACTTGGAGCCATCAAAGTGAGAAATGGTCACTGAGCGGCAGACTGACGATCACTGAGTCATGGTTACTGCGGCCGAGGCAGGTAACTGGTCACTAGGTGGCTGTCACTGGGATGTGGTCACTATGGCCAGAGCAAGTCGCTGGGCCCAGTCACTGTGGTCGGAGGTGGTCACTCTGCGGCGGTCACTAAGCTGGAAAACTAGTGGCGACAGCAATGCTGCTGGTGGTGATTGTTGTGGGTGGATAGAGAATATTGACTAATTAATAATTATAAAAAAGGAATATTACAATAATAAATGCAATATTAAATAATTATTTTGCATAATTAATAATTTTAAAAAAGGAATACAATGAATGGTAAGTCACTTTTTGGAACATTTTATAAGAAGTAATATTTTTGTCTTTTCTGTTTATTTTAGTAATATTAATAAAAAAGCCAATATGGTTTTCCGCATGGTAACGTTGATTGTGCATGATCGAGTACACGAGGTGTAGAAGAAGATTGGCTTTTATCATGGTTTTTTCTGTCAATTGTGTGGGAAGAAGTGGAGGTATGGCGCTACTTTGGAAGGCTTTCTCAATGTCACGATTAGCAATTTTTCCAAAAACTATATTGATATAGTAAAGTCGGCTAGCGGCAGTAAAGTTTGGTGTTTCACTGGTTACAATAGGTTTCCGGAACGCCAATGGAGAAGGGAGTCATGGGAGCAGCTCAAAAATCTAGCTGGGGTGAATAATCTATCGTGGATCATGATGGGGATTTCAACAACCTCATGTTCGAGTAAGAGAAAAGAGGTATCCATAATCATCCTCCTTGGTTGCTTTCTAGTTTGCGAGATGCGGTCTGAAGTAATGGATTGGTGAATTTCCTTGTGGTTGGCACTGGTTTACTTGGGAGCGCAGTAGAGGGTCAACCGCTTGAGTTGAGCAATAACTTGATAGGATACTAGTTAAGGAGGGTTGGCTTGATTTGTTTGGTAATGCATGGGGTACCTCTGTCAATGGGGGTAATAGCGATCATATGGCGTTATATTTGGGGTATGAAAGGGTTACGGAACCAGAACGACGTGTGGATTGAGCATAAAGAAGAAGTAAATAAAATTATATTTAATTATTGTGAGGCCTTATTTACTAAGGGAAGAGGAGACAAAAGTAGAGGCGTAGGAGACTTGAGGAGTACGACACGAATCCAATCAGGATATAATGATACTACGTTGGGTCTTATCACCCCAAAAAGGAAAAACCGGAGATCTTGAGAGATTGGCGACCTATAGCTCTTTGTGATGTTGTTTATAAAAAAATCCAAGCTTTTGGACAATCAAATGAAACTGATGTTGGATAATATTATAGCAAAGAGCCAAAGTGCTTTATTCTGAGGAGGTCAATTGTTGACAATATAATAGTGACATTTGAAGTTCAACATTTTCTCAAAAGGAACACCCAAGGGAAGGATGATCGTGCGGTGTTAAAACTTGATACGAGTAAAGCTTACGATCGAGTAGAATGACCTTAATTGCGAGTAATGCTAACTAAAATGGGGTATCATATAAAGTGGATTAACTTGATCATGGGGTGTGTTTCGCTGAAGCACCAAGTTCATGTCAATGGAGAACTCTTAGTAACTATTGTGCTTACTAGAGGTCTTCGGTAGGGTGATCTGATATCGCCATATTTATTTATTATTATTGCAGAAGGGCTGAGTACTCTGTTGAGACAGAAGGAAGAAAGCGGAGCTATGCATGGTGTGAGAATTGCTAGGAATGCACCACAAGTGTCTCATTTCCTTTTTGCAGATGATTTTTTTTTTCAGGGCAAGGGAACATGAATGCTTTGCTGTTGCGTTTAAGGAGGTGTTATCCAGGTAGGCAGAAATTTATGGGCAGCTAGTGAATTTTGATAAATCTAGTGTTCGTTTGAGTGCAATTGTGCAAATGTTGCATGGGATGATCAGATTATCTGAGCAGTCTGTTGGGTGTATCACATGATAGAGGGGGCGTAAAATATCTAGGCCTACCTTCGTTAGTAGTGAGAGAAAAAAATGTTGGATATATGAAGGAGAGAATAATTCAGCGTATTCAAAGTTGGAATAGTAGATCTTCATCCCGGACACGGAGAGAGGTTTTAATTAAAACTGTTATCGAGGTGGTTCCTCAATATGCTATGAATATTTTGTTATTATATAACAGCCTCCCCAGGTGTATTCACTTTTACCAATCTATTTATTGAACTTTGAGATATGATTACTGAACTTACGGGGTTGTATGTTTTCTTTCTTACTTTTACTTGAATAGTAAAGTACATGTGGGGCACACATGGGAGCAGGACCACCCGGTATATTCTGGGACCACATATTATATTAATCTTGATCTAGATAAGATTTATATATTGGTGGAAATTCGTGTTTGGCCTTGGAAACAAAGTAGTATTGGTTTGATGACCAAACAGGGCCCAAGGGATAGTAATTACCGTATATCGATTGCGTAATAAATTCCAGGGACCACCAAATTAAGCTTCAATAATATATATTCATTCTAGGAGCCCATATTAATATAGATAATAATATATATTCATTTTGGAATGGTCAAAAGTAATTTAATTAAAATAGAATGTGAAATACAACTTTTCGGGCCGAAAATACACTTTGGGGTATAAAGGAATGACCTCCCATCTAAATTGGGGCCACCCCACGAAATAATATCTCCCAAATCAGCTAAAGGAAAACTGATTGCCTTATTGGGGAAGGAGAGTGCATGAGGGGATGTGGAACAAAATAAGAAAGGTAAATGGACCCCTCTACATTAGTTTGAGAGATATGCCAAAAAGCTTATCTCTTCACTCATTCCCCTCCTATCATTTTGGCCATACCATCCAACATAGAGAGAGAGAGGCTCTGAAACTCACCATCTCCATCACTAAGAACTGAGCTCAAGCTAGGAGGAGGCTCAAGGAAGAAGAAAGAGAGAGAGAGGTGAGAAAATTTTGAGAAAATGATCCATTGAATACTCATAGGAGGGGCGAGTGTCCCCAGATTGTGGCTATCCATTTAACACTCCTAGTATGGGCTATTGAACACAGGCTTGTGGCAGTCCAATTTAACCCTTATGGGTATGAGTGATCTAAGGCCGGGTTAGGTCCAATTAACACTCAATTGGTACGAATATAGAT
This sequence comes from Cuscuta europaea, assembly GCA_945859875.1. Taxonomy (NCBI): domain Eukaryota; kingdom Viridiplantae; phylum Streptophyta; class Magnoliopsida; order Solanales; family Convolvulaceae; genus Cuscuta; species Cuscuta europaea. The sequence goes on along the minus strand of CAMAPE010000018.1, from coordinate 1,064,735 downwards.
TATATTCTATTTTGTTTGATAAAGCAAATGACTTGTCGGTCATTTATTTTGTAAGTATATACAATATGTATCGTCTTATGGGTGAGGTAATAATAGTTACACTTAGAAGTATACATACCACCCAATGTTCGGGTCTTACGTTTGAAATATTTGTTATTCCTCATATGACCTGCATGTCACCGCTACTTCATTTTGGCGGAGCACCGGCCCCTTCGGGGCCCGTCACTATTGCTATAGGTTGGGACTAGAGTTCTTCTTCCAGCATCTTTGCACAGAGTGATCATCTCAAGAAGGAAGACATGGTTCGTTCTTCCCGTTCTTGTTTGAAAATAATAAAACGTGTTCATGGATTTTTCAATGTTATTTTTAAACAATGTTTTGAAAACATTTTGGAGTTTGCATGCTCGTGTTTGCCACATGTGGCTTAATATTAAACATTATATTTTCGTACTATGTTTCACTTTGATATTGATGTTTTTGTATGAGTTTAATAACCGGTTTGGCATATGATTAATCTTTCGGATGCCTTGTACGACCTAACGAGGATGAACAACATTTGTCCTTGGTGGTTGTCTACATTGCTTGTCCTCAAGCGACAAATTGGTTGGAAACACACTCACAAAAGGTAAAACCTGACTGAATCACAATCGAATTATTATTAAAGAAATAGAAACAAAAATATCCTTTTTTATTCTCAATTTTTAAACATTTTAGAAAAATCACCCAAAATACAAGAATTTAAAATTATTATTACTTTATAAAAACTATTGATTATGTTAAACCACCAATCAATTCTTTATCCCAAGGTTTTCATTATTCTAATTTGGACAATTATCTTATTCACAAACACATTTTTTTGCCTCTTTTCCACTCTTGTTGGCGGTGTTATCCCATGGTAGATGCATATTTCATTCTCACGGACTATGATTAACGAATGAAACAGAACCCCTTTTCGGAGATGGAATTGTCCTATAACAATGAGGCTTGAAGAGATTTATTAATAATAGTATGTTTGTCTCTTTTCCACTCTTGTTGGCGGTGTTATCCCATGTTAGATGCATATTTCATTCTCACAATCTATGATTATCGAATGAAACAGAGCCCCTTTTCGGAGATGGAATTGTCCTATAACAATGAGTTTTGAAGAGATTTATTAATACTAGATTTTTTTGTTTTTATGAATAAAATAAATGTCCTATTAAAACAAAATTAGCCCTTTACATTCGCAACCAAAAACCCATAACAATTTCAAGTTTTCTAAAAATAATAATAAAAGTAAATTCTTATAATAAGGGTGATTCTCTAAGCTATTATGTGATTGATAATAATTGAGAAGTGAATGTTTCATATCAAAAATAGTAAAAAGATTGATCTAAAACAAGGTTTTAACTTTTTGAGTGTAAAACGTAACCTCCTCACACTTGAGCTGGACCTTGCCCTCGAGGTCTCTTTTTAATGCACAAAGTTTAGAAATAAAGGCACATTTTTTTGTACTTTCCTCACACTTGAGTTTTGAAAAGATTTTGTGAAGATGAATGATGAAACAGGAATAAAATTGTTTTAAAAATCCTTACAGAATCCATAGTCAGTTTGTATGAGCAATCAAGTCAAAAGAGCAGTGTAATGTCCAACCTGAATAAACAAACAAACACAGTAAAATGTTAAGAAGGGAGTAAAAACTAATCAGAGCCAGTCTCATCCTGTGGGTCATAACGAGGCCTAAGCCAATCCTTTATCTCATCGATATCCACCTGCTGAGCCTCTATCTGCTGCCGTATTTGCCTGACGGTGACCTCCTGTGTCAGTCGATAATCCCGGAACTCAGCCCGGGTCGTGGTCTGTGTCTCCTTCATCTCCCTGATGGCGGCCTCCTGTGTTGATCGAAAGTCTCGGAACTCCGTCACGTGTGCGTCCCGAAACTCTGAGAATGAGGTCTGAAGACTCCTCATCCTGTCCATCATCGCTCTCCAATCGGGTGCACTGGGCATGTCGTATGATGGAGTACCAAATCCCCTATGTGGTGGTGCCCGAGAAGAGATGCTCTACTCTGCTGTCTTCTCAATGCCTGGGAGCTCCTGAGTATTCCACTTCTTCTTGATCCTCATGTTCGCAAAGGAAGATGACTGAAGAACGCGGATGCTATCTGGCACATGTAGTAACCCGGGAATGTCTAGGTCATGGTAGAATGACCGAGCGAGAATCGTGACGAAAGGCCCTGCCTGAATAGTGCGGCGGACACTCTTCCCTTGGCTCCGGAAGAAACGATCCATAAGGACTGCCATGTTCACCGGGCTCTGGTGAATCAAACGAAAATCGGTCGAGTATGGCTCGAATATCACTTTCTAAGCATACTCGACCGGGTATAAACATATACCTGATCGGGTATACCTTTGGAAAATAGCCTAAAATCGATCGAGTATACCTCGAATCGGGTATTACACACATACTCGATCGGGTACCATGTATATACCCGATCGAGTACCGGAATCCCATCCCAAAAGCCTATAAATACACCCCCTTTCCTTCACAAATGATCATCCAATTCCTTTGTACATCTAAGCTCAGTATAGAATAGTTCTTTCTTTATATTTTTCATCATGTTTAGTCTCCAAATTAGGAGCTAAATTCTTCCATCTTGGTTTTGCTACTTTGAAGCTTAATGAATTTGTAAGTTGTGAGTTATTTTCTTTAATCTTCTTCCTTGAATATTAATTCTTCCTTTAAAATACTATTTCTATATCAAAGTTGGGGAGTGTTACTAAGATGACAATTAGTTAACATCTTGACATTGTTTATAGTAATAGTTATTTCTTCCTCTATGTTAATATTGGGGAGTGTTACTAAGATGACAATTAGTTAACATCTTGATATTAATCATAGTAGGATTCATATTCTTTAATATTCTTCCTTGAGTATTAATTAATTCCTAATCATATTTCATGTTAATATTTTAAACATTACTTAAAGTATCAACTAGTTTTGTTTCTCATATTAATTATTACTAGAATCAATTGGTTAATACGTTTGTTATTAATCCGGTTCTTTCAACGTTAGTAAACTTGGATTATTAATGCATGCATCTCATGGTTAATATGCCAAGGGGAATTAATTATATTGATTAAACCAATAAACTGCTTGTGTTGAGGTTATCAATCTCAATCGTTTTTCATCTTAAGTTTATTACTACTATCAAGTTAATATACGGCGTTTGTTCTATATTGACTCGATAGTAAGTTTTATTAATGAACGCATCTCGTTATTAATAACTACCCTCGATGAACTGGATATACTCCTCGATTGAGTATTCGAGAGGAAGATAGTTAAAGATATAACCGGGATCGACGAACATTTCATTAAGCGGATAAAAGCAAAACCAAGCCACCACATCTATTAATCAAACTCATATAGGTTGTTTATCTTAGTGTTAATTGAATTAAATCAAATCAAACTTAAAAACCCCCTTGTTACTATTTATATAGAAGAAAAGTATTCCTTTCCCTGTGGATATGAACCTTACTTCGCTATACTACGTATTAGTGTTGTATTGATAAATTATTTTGAGTGCACCTCACGACAAGGGCACGTCAAATTTGGCGCCGTTGCCGGGGAAAGGCAATTAATTTTTCTTTTATTTCATTTCAAAAAAAATCAAAAAAAAAAATATATTAAACAAAAATATAAAGAGTGTTTATTTTTCTATTTCTGAGCTTAGTGGATTTTATGGTTAAACATCGTTCCATAAACGAAATCACATATCACCAAAACCCATAAATAGAACAAACTTTCGAGCGGTTGAAAAGTAAATTTTCTAATACTGACTCGGAAGAATCGTCTACCAGAGACTCATACACCGATAGCTCTAGTTCTAGCGAATCCGAAGAATCTTTTCACATGGCTCTCGAAACAAGAACATTGAGGGAGGTCACAGCTCCAGACCTCAACCAACAACCGCTATGTATCACCTTCCCTACTTTTGATGAAGGTGCTACATTTGAGCTCAAATCGGGGCTCATCCATTTACTTCCTTCAGTCCATGGTCTACGAGGCAAGGACCCGAACAATCATCTCTCGGAATTCCATATTGTTTGCACAAGCATGTGCCCAAGTGGAGTCACCGAGGAGCAAATCAAGTTGAGGGCTTTTCCATTCTCCCTCAAAGACACGACTAAGGATTGGTTATTCTATCCCCCTTCAGGGAGTATAGATACATGGGCGTCAATGAAAAAATGCTTCCTAGAAAGGTACTACCCTGCATCTGTTTCATCATCTTTGAAAAAACAAATAAGCAACATCGAGCAAAAAGATGATGAGACATTATATGAATATTGGGAGCGTTTTAAAAAATTGTGTGCTAGTTGCCCATATCATGGTTACACAGAGCAAGACCTCATCTTCTACTTCTATGACGGTCTTGCGGGGCAAGATAGACGCTTGGTAAACGCAGTATCTGGAGGGGGAATTGTCAACAAAACCCCTTCCCAAGCTAGGAATCTCATCTCGGAGTTGGCCGAGAATTCTAGACACTACAATGGGAGGTCATCATCAAAACGAGTCATGGCAGCGGAATCCAACAATTCGTTGGAAAGTCAAGTGGCCGGCTTGACTTCTTTGGTAAAAGATTTCCTTTTAAATCCAAAACACCAAGAAGTCAAGGTCTGCGGCATATGCTCAACACAGGGGCACCCCACTGATTCCTGCCCAACGCTACAAGAAGAGAATTCCGAGCAAGTCAATGCTTTGGGATTTCAAGGCCAAAAGAGGTATGATCCGCACGCTAACTCCTACAATCCCGAGTGGAGAGATCACCCGAATTTGAGATATGGGAACCCTCAAAATCAGCCCTTGCAACAAACTTTCCCAAATCACCAAGGCCAAACGTCAAACTCAAGTATGTCCACCGAAGACATGATCCGAGCACTCACCTCAAATGTCTCAACCATGCAACAAAACATGGTTCGATTTCAGCATGAGACCAAGTCTAGCATTCAGAATTTGGAAAGCCAAGTGAGTCAAATTGCAAATGCCGTAAACCGACTTGAAACAAAGGACTCGGGTAAACTCTCATCCCAAATGGAGCAAAACCCGAGACAACATGTGAATGCTATCATGTTGAGAAGTGGGGCGACGTTGAAAGAGGTAGAGAAGAACGATAGAGAGATTGAGGGGGTGGACCCTGAAAAAGAAGTCCCGTCGGAGGAGGAAATCACAGAAAACAAGCTCCCCCCACCCTCATCATATGAACCAGTGATCCCGTTTCCTGAGGCGCTGAGGGAGACAAAGAAGCTAGAGAAAGATGCCGACATCTATGAAACCTTCGCAAAGTGTGAGGTAAACATTCCGCTTCTTAACTTAATGAAAAATGTCCCTCGTTTTGCTAAATTTTGAAAAGAATTATGCAAAACAAAAAGAAAAGATAAATTGAAGGGGAAACAAGAGGTTAGAGTTAGTGAACGCGTCTCGGCCATTTTTCAGAGAAAACTCCCCGAAAAATGTAACGACCCAGGCATGTTCACTATCCCTTGCAAAATAGGAGACACCACATTTCCTAAGGCCTTGTTGGATTTAGGGGCATCAATAAATGTCATCCCCTATTCTGTTTATAAATCTCTACAACTTGGCCCATTACATCAAACCGGTGTAGTGATTCAACTGGCGGATCATTCTAGTACTTACCCGAAGGGTGTAATAGAAGATGTGCTAGTAGAAGTAGAAAATATGGTTTTTCCTGTTGACTTCTATGTCCTTGAAAAGGGAACTGATGATCAAACAACACCCATCCTTTTGGGTAGACCCTTCATGAAGACCGCAAAAACAAAAATTGACGTTTCTAGTGGTTCATTAACTTTAGAGTTCGATGACCAAAAAGTGGCATTCAACATCTTGGACTCTATGAGAAAATAAATGCAAAATCTAACTCTTTGTTCTCTAAATGTTATTGAACCACAAGAACCGGTATTTTTCAAAGAAGCGGATAAAATCAGAATTTTTCAAGAAGGAAGAAATAAACACGAGAAGTCATCTTTGATAGAAAGGGATGTGTTAAAATGTGAACGAAATCCACCTATGATGGAGGTGGTAGTGAGAAAGAAACCCCGGCCTTACTAGAAAAGGCCGAAAAATAAAATTGAAAAATGGCTAAATAAGGCCACAAAAAATGAAACAAGGGATGTTCACGATCCCACTTAAAAAAAATGAATAACGTCGTGCCACGACGTTAACTAAGGCTCTTCTTGGGAGGCAACCCAAGTTTATTTTTTCATAAATTCGAGTGTTTATAATTCATTTTTTTGTTTAATTATTTGAGAGATCAGTGAGAGAGGGAACTATTCACGGGTTTTGGGAGGAAAAGAAGAAAAAATGCAGGTTTTGAAGCATCTGGGGACATACCTGATCGAGTACCACCTTATACTCGGTCGGGTATGTCTAAAAGAAGGAGAACCGGGCATTACTCGATCGAGAAGTGTTGATTTTTGAAAGGAAGCATACATACCCGATCGGGTATCACTACATACCCGGTCGAGTATGTACAAAAAGTTGAAGTTCAAGGGAAACTGATGCCCACATTCGATCGAGTACAGGGCTCGAAAATTGAAAAACAAGGGATACCCGATCGGGTGTCACTATACCCGGTCGGGTATGTACAGAAAGGCTAAGGTTGAAGAAAGCTGATTCCCACACTCGATCGAGTACAGGCCTCAAAACGTGGAAAAGGACACATACCCGATCGGGTACCGAAGGCAGACTACTCAACAATTTTGGTTTCCAGCCATACTCGACCGGGCAACAACCTATACCCGATCGGGTACCAGAGGCAGATTACTCAAAAAACCCAGTTTCCAGCCATACCTGACCGAGTAACAACACACACTCGATCGGGTATACGGGCGTTTTAACCCCAAAACCGCCCCAAACACTTCATCTTCCCCAAATTCCAAAACCCAATTTCGAACCCCTCTCCCCCAACCTCCATTTTTAACACTTCTCTCTATCATATCTTCTCCATTTCTTCACCAAATCACCCCATTCCAACACCAAAATACTCCCCTCATCTCCTCTACACACCCATACCCACCAATCCAACTTTCCCCCCAGTTTCAAGAGGTCCGAAAAACCCTACCCCAACTTTCAATTTTTCGGATTTCAAGCTCAAAATCACCCAAAATGGCACCTAGGAAAGAAAAAGGACAGAGCTCCAATGCTATGACATCCATCCCAGGCTACGAGGACATCATCTTCGCTGACAACGAACACCGAACCCGTTTCATCTCCACCATTGCAAGGCAAGTAAAACCCTCTCGTTTTTTATGCCATGATGCTCTCAATGAGTTAGGAGTGTATAAGAAAACTAGGAATTTTTTTCATGAGTTGATCATGGATCGTATATTCAAAATGCAATATCACTCTAATGAAAAAATAATCTATGAATTCATGAGTTCGGTGCAATTTGAGACCGATGAAGCTGATTTTAAGGATGATAAACTCAAGTTTCGTCTGTTTAACCACAACCACTCCATAACGAAACTTGATTTCTCTGAACATTTTGGTATTCCGGTCCCCTACCAAAAATCCATATCCGATAATACCGCTTTCGGCCATACCCTGTGGACAAAGATGATCGGGGAGGCTAAGTTTAGCTCCTCCCAACTGTATATTAGTCATGTCCAACATCCCGTCCTCCGCTTATTCTTGAAATTCCTTGCCAATTGCTTGCTTGGACGTCCCAATAACCATCATACTAGGATGGGGGACGTATGCCTGATGTCTGTGGCCCTATTCTGTGTTCATGTGGATTTCAATCTGTGCAATCTCATGTGGGCACATCTGAAAAAGGAAAGCGCAACCTAGGGCGCTATTGTTGTGGGTGGGGTGATAATTCACTTAGCCACCAAGTTCGGGTATACAGATAACTCTCCTATACCTGACTATTGTTTGATGAACATATCTTGGTTGGGCCATTCGGGATGTACAGCCTTTTCCCACATTGTTTACGGTGGAGAGAGACCAACAAATATGTACAATTGGCTCATACACCCCAAGCCTCTCAAATACTTCCTCCTACCCAACCAAGAACTCCCCAAACTGTGCTATAGAGAAGCAGTAGAGGAGCCCCATTACCTCTTCCCACACACCCTTCCACCACATCTCCAAGAACCGGAGCAAGAACCTCCCCAATACCAACCCGATTACGAGCCCTATGCTCAACCTCATGGTCATGAAGACATGGACAACGACATCCCCGAACAAACTCAAAACCCTCCACCTCCCGACTTCTTTCAACAACTTTTGGAGGGTCAACAACAATTGCTTACGTGGTACACTCAAATGAACGAGAACTACATGGCTATGGACAACCGGCTCAACCAAATACAGGAGGAGCAAAGGGCCGGTTTTCAGCGATTGGAGGAGCTCCGGGGAGCCGATAGGCATCAGTATGAAGAAGATAAACGTAGGTTCTACGGACCTATGTACTCTTACATGGCACAACAGGGATCTTTTCATACCATGACAAACCCCCCTCCACCACTCTCGTGGTATGACCCCACTCATTGGGGTAACTTTGGAGGATCTAGCTCCGGGGGTGGAGGGTACGACGGCGGAGATGGCGGGGACACATACATGGGAGATGGAGGGCAGGGGAGCGGCTTCGGAGGCAGCTACTACGGCGGAGAAGGCGGGCACTAGGGACAGTGCTTGGTTCAAGTGTGGGGGAGAGACTCATCATGGTATGTAATTTTAATTTCCACCTCGCACTATGCATGTAATTCTTTTGAACTTTTTTCACACAAAAAAAAGAGAATAAATAAAAGAAAAGAAATGCTAGTTAGGTTGAAAACCCAACAAAATGGGCAATCTAAGCAAAAAAGGCTTATAAAAAAAATGAGTGAGTCGGGAAGAATGGAAAATGAAAAGAGATGCTAGGATGAAAACCTGAAAAGGCTCCTAGGCAAAATGAGAGATGAGAGAAATGTTTGTTTTTGCAGGCACTCGTTGTATCTCTTTGAAGAATAAGAAGATTCAGAAAACAAAGAAGAAGAAGAAGAAGAAGAAGAAGAAGAAGAGAGGAGGAGAAGAGAAGATGAACACTAGAAGGCCGTAAAACCCAAGATGTTCTTTGTAATTTGAGCTTAAAACTCATTTTTGTTATCCTTGGTGGTCTTTGTGTTTGTATCTTGTTTAAATTGTGGAAACTTTGGAAAAACTTGACACTTGTGAACATTTGATCTTACTCGAGGACGAGTAAAGAAACTAAGTGTGGGAGAGTTGATACGTTTGTAATTTCCATGTGTATGTTTGTGTTTTTAATTAGTTTTGCTTGATCATTACTTTGGAAATTACACACCTTTGGTGTAATAGTTTAGTTTGTTAAATTCTTGTAAATAGTTTAGATTAGGTATATTCTGAGCTCAAACAGGTCTTGATCACTCAAAGGACAATTGGTGTACCCCAAAAGTGGAAGGAAGGTGCAAAAATAAAAAAGAAAGAAGGATCCTGAAATTTTGGTCTATACTTGGTCGAGTATTACCTATACTCGATCGGGTATTAGGTTGAAACTTCAAATCGGATCAGATCCGAAGACAAGGGAACATGCCGGGAAAATTTCGGCCATGATTAAATGTCTATACCCGATCGGGTAGACCGACATACCCGATCGGGTATGCCTTTGAGTTTTAAACGAAAATCGGTCGAGTATGACTCGAATATCACTTTCTAAGCATACTCGACCGGGTATAAACATATACCCGATCGGGTATAAACATATACCCGATCGGGTATACCTTTGGAAAATAGCCTAAAACCGATCGAGTATACCTCGAATCGGGTATTACACACATACTCGATCGGGTACCATGTACATACCCGATCGAGTACCGGAATCCCATCCCAAAAGCCTATAAATACACCCCCTTTCCTTCACAAATGATCATCCAATTCCTTTGTACATCTAAGCTCAGTATAGAATAGTTCTTTCTTTATATTTTTCATCATGTTTAGTCTCCAAATGAGGAGCTAAATTCTTCCATCCTGGTTTTGCTACTTTGAAGCTTAATGAATTTGTAAGTTCTGAGTTATTTTCTTTAATCTTCTTCCTTGAATATTAATTCTTCCTTCAAAATACTATTTCTATATCAAAGTTGGGGAGTGTTACTAATATGACAATTAGTTAACATCTTGACATTGTTTATAGTAATAGTTATTTCTTCCTCTATGTTAATATTGGGGAGTGTTACTAAGATGACAATTAGTTAACATCTTGATATTAATCATAGTAGGATTCATATTCTTTAATATTCTTCCTTTAGTATTAATTAATTCCTAATCATATTTCATGTTAATATTTTAAACATTACTTAAAGTATCAACTAGTTTTGTTTCTCATATTAATTATTACTAGAATCAATCGGTTAATACGCTTGTTATTAATCCGGTTCTTTCAACGGTAGTAAACTTGGATTATTAATGCATGCATCTCATGGTTAATATGCCAAGGGGAATTAATTATATTGATTAAACCAATAAACCGCTTGTGTTGAGGTTATCAATCTCAATCGTTTTTCATCTTAAGTTTATTACTACTATCAAGTTAATATACGGTGCTTGTTCTATATTGACTCGATAGTAAGTTTTATTAAAGAACGCATCTCATTATTAATAACTACCCTCGATGAACTGGATATACTCCTCGATTGAGTATTCGAGAGGAAGATAGTTAAAGATATAACCGGGATCGACGAACATTTCATTAAGCGGATAAAAGCAAAACCAAGCCATCACATCTATTAATCAAACTCATATAGGTTGTTTATCTTAGTGTTAATTGAATTAAATCAAATCAAACTTAAAACCCCGTTGTTACTATTTATATAGAAGAAAAGTATTCCTTTCCCTGTGGATACGAACCTTACTTCGCTATACTACGTATTAGTGTTGTATTGATAAATTATTTTGAGTGCACCTCACGACAAGGGCACGTCACGATGACGACAGGGCACTTGCCTGTGTCATCCAAGAATGCATATTCTAAATGGTCGGGGAGTTTCTTTAGTACGAGGGGGTGGTCATTTCTTAAGTTTTGTTCATTTTTCTCCCCCTTGAACTCAGTAAACATTTCGTGAGAAGCTTTCTCAATTAGCGCATCCTCACAACTCTCACATGCATCACTCATGTCACTGTCGGCTTTTTTAACAGACATGCTTCATCACTTACATGTCCATTCTCTTCCCCAAATAGATACCCTACAATTGATTCGAAAGTATCAAGAAAATGACATCCTTGAAAGGAATCTGTGGGGTGTTTTATAACATCTGAGAGTCGGAAGGTGCATAAATCATCTCCAACTCTTAGAGTTAGTGAGCCATCAGTGACATCAATCAAAGCCCTGGCGGTAGCCATAATAAGAGGTGTTTCCCTATCCCCTTCCATGTCCATTACTACAAAGTCGACTGGGAAAATGAATTTGTCAACCTTGACCAAGACGTCTTCAACAATTCCTTTCGGATATTTGACTGAGCGATCAGCCAGTTGAAGACACATCCTGGTGGGTTTCATTTCCCCAAGTCCTAGCTTCTCGACTATAGAGGAAGGCATCAGGTTGATACTCGCTCCAAGTCAGCTAGAGCATTATTGAAATTGAAATTGTCAATTGAACAAGGGATAGTGAAGCTACCTGGATCCTTTAGCTTTCCGGGTATTGACCTTAGAACCACCACGGAGCATTCTGCATTTAGGTCCACGACTGAGAGCTCTTGCAGCTGCCTCTTGTTTGTCAGCAAGTCCTTGAAGAACTTGGCATATTTAGGCATCTCTGCCAAGGCATCCATCAGCGGCAGGTATACGTGGAGTTGTTTGAGTAGGTCCAGGAATTTGTTGTATTTCCTACTATCGTCATCATTTCTAACCCGTGAAGGAAACAGGAGAAAGGGTTTGACGATAGTGACCTTTGCGTTAGGGCGTGTTGGCTCCATGCTCTTCTCAGTTGGAGCATCAGTATGTTTCTCAGTTGTCATGGTTGGTGTCTCCTCTTCTTCGTTGTTTTTTTGCTTGACCTCGACTATTTGTCTCCCACTTCTGAGAGTGATAGCTTGCACATGTTCACGGGGATTTGGTTCTGTAATGCTAGGCAAGTTGCCAGGCTGACGACCGGGAACGTTATTCTGAGTGATTTGCATCATCAGAGTTTTGATCTGATTGTGAGTGCTAGCCTTGTAGTTTGCCATCTCCTCCTGTGTCCTTGCTAGTTCAGCTACCAGCAAGCCTATCTCCGAGGTTTGGGCCGCCTCTGTTTGTCGTATATGTGGAGGCACATAAACCTGATTGTTCTGGTTTGATTGGTGTTGGTCCCGGTTATACTGGGTACAGTCTAGAGGGGGGTTAATAGACTGTACTAGTTTTTAACTTTTCAAGCTAAGTACCAGATTTAACAGAATAGCCTGTTCTGTTGACAGAACAGACTGGCAGCGGATGGGGTTCTAGAAGGGGTTCTGTTCGATTAGCCTCAGAGAAGCAAATGCAGTAGGCCTTCTGTTAACTCACAAGACACGTTCTGCTGAACACAGAGACCAAGTCTTCGGAGTTAATCAGTTCTAACTAAGTGCGATAAATAAATACAGTAAGTAACTGACATCAGGGATTTTTATAGTGGTTCAAGGAACAACTCGTTCCTCTAATCCACTGTTCCACTAAGCTTGTAAAAACCTCCGTTTACAACGTCTTAGTCCTAGCACTTAAGAAGCTCTCCACATCTTCTTCAAGTGTAGATGTCTCCTAGGATGCCCTTCCTGGCTTCCTTTAAGAGTGGTCCTTTCGTTGAGCTTCCCGGAAGTATCACCACTTCACTGCTCCAGTTACTTGGACGTCCTTCTCGTTAGAGAAGAGTTTCTAGATGAAACAGGGGTTCCTCCAACTTGCTTCGTCACAAAAGATGTATTTGTTGAAGTGCTTGAAGTGTTGAAGAACGAATGGAACTTTGCTTGGGTTGGAAATGAAAAGATGTGAGTAGATAATATTTTCAACGTCTGCCTTCTCTTGTAGAAGATGATGAAGATTTAATCTCAAGGAGGCTTTTGCGTTTGAATGTTTTAATGTTTCTGTATTCGCAATGTTGTAGCAAAGTTATTTGGTTGTTCTTCGTAGTGTATCTTTTATACTGAGGTTGTCTTCCCGTTGGAGGAGGAGGAGGACAATTGCATTAAATGTGCGAGCAGTTGACTTGACCAGTGGGACCCAGCAAAATTGTCGGGTTACTATTTTGGGATAAAACTGTCCTGACAGTGCGGCCAATCATCTGCATTTACTCTACAGGGTACGGGATGCATTAAATGTGCATTTAATGCGCGTACTGTAGCTTTTCTGTTCAAGACTCCTAGCCGTTGAAGGAATCTTCAGTTGGTTTCACTGGCTTGGGAAAATTCTCTAAGTGTCAGGCCTTCTGGTGTCTTCAGCAGAGAGTCGATCAGAGAAGGTCTTGAGCACTTCTGTTGGAGAAAGCTATCAGAGAGTCTTGAGGGTTTCTGTCGAAGATATGTTCAACAGAGAACGAGGAGGGTTTCTGTCCGTGTAAGAGCTAACAGAGACCCAGAGGTCTTCTGTCTGAAGCAGAGGGCCAAAGGTCTTCTGTTAGGGGGCTTCTGTCAGTCGACTATTCTAAGAAACTTTACAAAGGAAAATTTCTAATACAAAGTACCAAAGAGGGGGTACTCTAAATTCCTAATTAATATAGCATCATCAAAATCTAATTATAATTATTCCTTACAATTTCCCCCTTTTTGATAATCCCAAAACCCTTTAACTATTTCTAGAGAAGTGTCTTCACCATAAAGAATTAAAGTATAAAACTTTCATTAAAATCTTGGTGGGCAACTTGGCATAGGAAAATAGTAAGAGTACGGTACATTCAAGATAGCAGATAACAAAACAAGATAAACAAAATTGAGAAGATAGACATACAAAGCAAATAGTAAGAACAGATAATGAGTAATTTCCTTACAGATTGAAAGGCAGAGGTGTTCTTTTATTAAGGAAAAGGTTTACAAGGATATTCCTTTACAGATTCTCCCTTTCAGCTGCAGCTAAGGCTTGATCTTCCAGTTCTTGCAATCTCTTTAGCTCTGCATTGACAGCTTCTCGAATTCCTACAAGATTGCCAGAGCTCTGATGTGAGGCCCACATAGGTGAGAGCTTGCAATCCAGATAGCTAAGAACACCTTCATGAATGTCCTTTCCGGGGAGAATTTTGTTGAGGTTCCAAAACTCAGCTTCTTCCAAGGAGCCACCATGTCTGACCTTCACCAGACCATCTCTGTCAAGATATAGGTTCTGCTGCATTGGGGTCATCTTCTCCTTCATTTCCTCAAACTGAATTCTATCAATTTTCTGAGAACCACCCAATCTCCATTCTCTGAAGTTCAAAGCCTTCTTCTTCTTGGTGCCCTTCCTGGGAGGAGATGGGGGTCTTGAAATGCCAGCTAATCGCTTCTTCTGAATGACAGCTTCAAAATATGGTGCAGGATCAACAGTTGGTTCAACAGAAGAAGACGCTTTGACAGAAGTTCTGATAGGGCGAGGCTTAGGATGATGAGGGTCCTCTTCCCCCTTTTTGGCATCATCCAGATCACCAATCAGTAAGGAAAGCTTCTGGAACTCTGAAGCCTGAGTAGAAGCAATTTGCTCAAGCGTTTCTGGCAGAGTTTGAGTAACAAAGGTAAGTCCCTCTATCAATCCTCGCTGCTTTTGAATAGCAGAGAGGATGTCTTTGTTGCTACCTTCCAACAGAACCATCTTCTGATACCTTTCTTTGTCAGCAGCCAGGAGGAACTTGCCTTGGTCAGAGTGTTCCTTGCAGAGAGTGTGAAGACTCTTGAGGTTCTATTGGATTTGGATATCAGACCTCTGTAGTGAGTGAACAGCTTGAGTGAGGGTTGTAAGAGTGGTATGCTGAGAGTTCAGAGTTTGATTCATGGCTGAAAGAACTTTCTTGACATTGACCACTTCATTGGAGATGGCAGCAACTTTTGCATTGGAGGAGGTCATGAAATTCTGTAGGGAAGTTGCAAGAGTGTCTAATAGGTTCTTGAAGCCAGATTCAAGAGTTGCATTGACCTGAGTCAGATGCTCATAATGTTTATTATTAATGAGCACAAGCTTGCTCATTCCTTCCAGCATCTGTCCACCAAAGTCTTCTGCTGCTGCCACAAAATCGTTGAAGGAAATCTGATTCTCTTGTCCAGCAGAGTTAGGCATCTCTAAGCCTCTTCCCTTAGGCATAGGGTGATGTTCTTGGACAGAGGAGAGAGATTGTACATGCATTTCAAGGTCTAGATGAGGCAGGGGGGTCTTCTGCCTTTTGGAGGTAGCTTGGTTGGACTTGCTGATAAGGAATTCCTCCATGTCACAGGAGTCCTCATAGGAGGAGTAAATGGGGATTCTGTTTCTGAACACCTTCTTCTTTCTGCGAAAGGAAAGGTTGGGTGCTGTAGATTGCCTAGAATAGCAAGGGGGTGCAGAAACATGAGAGATGGTTGTAGGGTCAGAGGATCTCAAGTACCAGATTAGTTTTTTCTGAGTAGGGGGTTGCTGTTGTGGAGGAGAAACAATTTTGGCATTCTGGTGCTCAGACTTTTGAGGTGAAGGGGATTTCTGTTGAGATGGTTGAGATGAAGAGGTAATCTGTTGAGGTTGGGTTGGAATAATCTGGCGTTGAGGTGATGGGGGAGGAGAAGGAGATCTATTCTTTGTTGGGGTAAACTGTTTGCAGGGTGAAGAGGGTTTGGATTTGGAGGTTGAGGATTTTTGGGGAGTGGGGGTTTTCTGTGCAGATGGGGTTTTCTGTTGGGGTAAGGGGGTGCTCTGTTGTGGTGTTGGGAGTTTTTGCACAGAAGGGGATTTGGGAGAAATAGGAATAAGGGGTTCTGAAGGAATAGGTACAGAAGGAGAGGAAGGAATTACCTCAAGGACGTGGTCTTCCACCAGAGATGTTCGCCATTCACAGATGAGGTCCATCATTGCAGTGCCTTCACCCTTGGGTGTAGAAGATTCCCCAGTGACAAATTTAGGGTCCACAGATTCCCTTGCCTTCTTTGCAAATAACCAGGTCTCAAACGCATCAATCTCATTATCTGCAAGAGGTTTCACTGGCTCTTCCGGGGGAGTAGAAATGAGGACAGCCTTGCCCTTATAGTTGGCCTTCTTTTTCTCAAGAACAGAAATGAGAAAGTTCATGGCAAAACACTTAGATACATCATCAGTTCGTACCCAGTTGAGTACCTCAGCTTCCTCAGACTCATAATGGTCGAAGTACTGAATGATCTTCTGTAGAGGTCCCATCCTCCATCTTCTCCAGGTTAACACTCTTTCGAATTGCTTGTCCAGGGCAACTCGGTAGTCCATCTCAGGTTCTCTATCCAGAGAGGCGTTCTGTTGTTGTTCAGGCACAGAGGTCTGGGGTTCCCCCTGAGTTATGGCATCCTTCACCACTGATTCGTCCTCAGAGTCACTAGACTCAAAAGTGATTCTCTTTCCTTGCCAAACAAGTTTTCTGGACAAGGTAGATGAGGTGGGTTCTGCTGGTTCCCCTGAGCTATTGGGCTAGTCTGAAGGATAGGAGTTTTGACCTTCTGTTTCTTAGAGATCGGAGGTGCAGAAGGGGTAGATGATCTGGACTCTGGAGAGGATTTCTTCCTCTTGGGGTTAGGTTTCCTCATCAATACCTTATCGACCTTCTCTGGTGCAGCTTTCTTAACAACTGCTTCCTTCACACTTTTCCTCACCAAGGGTTCTTCCTCAGAACGGGTGGAGGTGTTCTGTTGGGAGGGTCTCCATTGGAGCTTTTGCCTGTTAAGGTCCAACTTGGCTAACCTTTTGATTTCAGCTCTTATAGCGGCTTCTCTGTTGCTTGTGGTAGACATGAAAATCGCCTTAGAGTGATCCACCATGATTGGCTTCCGGAGGCCAACTCCTTGGATCAATAGCTCAGAGATGAGGAGGGCATGGCCTACTTTCCCAGAGTAGATGCCAATGTCTTTGTTCTTCCTCTTGGCCACCTTGACAAACTCAATCATTGATCTGACAATGACCTGTCCCCAGTTGATGTTTGCCTTGTGCAGCACAACATAGATGGCTTTGGCGTGAGAGATGGTGAATTCGTCAAGGGATGTGTATCTGCACCATACACACCTGTGGAGGATGTTTACCATCAGCTCAATGTCCCTCTTCAAGGAGTGCTTCTTTCCGGTTAGCTTGGGAATAGTGGCACCTAGTCTGCCATAGTTCATGGCAAATTCCTCAACAGTGAGGTCAACGTCTTCTAGGTCAAAGAGACCGTTTGATTCATTGTTTACCAGGATTTTGAAAAGACTGTTGATGGCCCTAGCATCAACGGTGACTTTCTCTCCATTCATAGTGGAGGTGATGACCTCGCCTTCGTAGTCAGCGTTGAGATAAAATTCAACCACATCAACGGTATTGTACTGAGTATAGTTGTAGGTGATTACCTTGCTCAGTTGGGAGTGGTTAATACACTCCAGGATCCTCTCCATGAGTTTTTCATCTTCCGCCAGTTTTGGAAGTGCATAGAGGTCGCACTTCATCCCGGTGAACACATTTTTTGTCAGAGTTTCCTGTTGAGCCTTTGGAAGCGAGTCAAAGATGATAACCGCTGTAACACCCCCATTTTTCCCGCCCAAAATAATACTTGAAATAATAATATATTGATAACAATCTTGATTTATTCCTTAAAATAGATAGAGTTTTGCAGCAGAAATAACAGTAATGGAAAAAGGGTGTGTTACCGCCACACCCAGCCCTCAACTTGGCTGGATGTTAAGGCTATCCACCATGAGTTCAACCGAATTAAAAACTTAAATTCAAAATTTAATAACATTATTTAAACTAAGTGAAGGCTACACATAAATCTTCTAAAACGCTCTCAAGGCTCGTCAAACATCATGAGCTTCATATTCATCATTACCTGCGCAAATAAAGTGCAGAGAACAAAACAAAGAAAAGGAAACAAAAATTAGCTTTAGAGCTAAGTAAGTACTACCCAACCCCGTAAAATAATCAGGTTTGACCAAAAATAGTTTTTCATATAATACTATATATAAAAATACTCACACCACCGAAATTCTTTTCAAAACATTATTTATCGACAATCTCAAATACCCTTATAATAAAAAAATAATATTTATAAGCTCCCAACAATTAATTAATATCTCAAAAGAAGTATCACTTTTCAAAATAACTTTTGAAGCTAAAAATATCACCATTCCGAAATCAATGTCAATTTCAGATTCTTTTAAGATGGACGAAACTCAAGATTCCTCGAGCCCAATGAATCGTTGTTGTGTACGACTCATCCCGGAATTCCGGCTCCCACCGACCACCAATTGGAAACTGAACTTCACCCTTAAGTGTGCACACCCCCTAAAAGGGATTCCAAGCCCTCCGAGTAGTAAGAAGTCCAAGTAGTTCGAACAACGTCCCCCTACCTCACAATGGGTTAGATACCCGGGTGATTAGAAACTACTACCGCGGCCACCAAAGAACTTTTAAAGTTCTCAAAAGAAATACCGGGAATCTCCCGCCACCAATATTTACCGGGATTTCTCCCGCCACCAATAATCATCTTAAACCTAAACTAAACCCGCGGTATATAGCTCTAACCACCCACACCTCGTGTTTCTCTCGAGATGTCAATAATTATTATAAAAACATTATTCATTCTTGGAAAATCCTCTCTATATACAATAATCCAGAATATCTATTTAATAGATACGTCCACCAAAAATTCACATTCATAAATACTCCAAAATTCCTTTATACTAAAATGCACTCCAAAGTCATACTAGGGATTAAATCCCAAAATATATCTTCAATATTTCACAAATTCTTAGTCACCCCAAATAGTACACATTTAAAATTCACACTTAATCACATAATGCATAATAAGCATATAATACGAGGAAACAAATTTTGGATTGGCAGAGAAACTTACTTTAAGTCCTGATGCTCCTAGTTATCCTCCTCTAATCCGGTCTCTAGATAATCACCTTTTTAATTAAGATGATATAATTAGTCACTTATTCTATTTGTAATTACTTTACCCGGTTTTCCCCTTTTATTTTATTATTCGCATAAACTTTGGTTAATCACTTTTTATTAATCAAATTACCTTATTAATTCAGCCATTAATTACAATATTTGAATTCTAATATTAAATAAAATATTCGAATATTATTGACTACAACATCCAATTTTTATTCAATAATCACCATTAATTTTCTCTAATTAGTATCTAATTACTTTATTTACATAACCGAATATATTTATTTCCCTTATTTTATTCAAACATTATTTTTAGTCCAGAATATTATTTTTCAACCTCACTAATTTATTTATTTCATCATTAATATTCATATTTACTTATTTAATTACTTAACTAGTCTTATATGGCCTAATTTAAATAAATAGACTAAGAATCGACTTTATAAATTAGTAACCGTCCATAAATATATTTTGGGTCTATATTCGACCTAGGTTGTCCAGATATCTATTTTATAATTATTTTCCATAATTATTCCTTTAATTTCATATATCTATTAATCGGTTTAATTACAATTAAATATACTAAACCTTATTTTTATTAATTATAAATGGTCCACAAGGTCCTAGTTAGTCATATATTTATCCTAGTTTACTCCAATATTTATTTCACAATTATTTTCGTCATTTAGTTAATTATTTACTAAATGTGTATAAATTGGCCCAATTACCATTAAATCCATTAAAACTAGCTAAAAAATTTATTTTCCAATTCTGGTTGGTCCGAATATGTATATTTATACTAGGTATTTAATTTATATTTTTCCAAATTTTATTTATTTCATTTACTATTTTATTTTTAATTTTTATTGCAACTGGGCCGAACTGGCCCAAATTAAATTTTCTGGCCCAACCTGAAAAGGCCCAAAACAGACCCCAGCAGAATTCTGGGTTGTCTTCTTCCCCAGGTCGCCGAAAAAACGGGAATTTAAGGGGGGAAGGTGTTACCTCGTCGGACGAGCGAAACGACGGTGCTATTGGCTCCGTTTGGGACAGCGAATGTCGGTGGTGGGTTGGCGGCAGCGGCAGCTCCTCCCTCTTCTCCGTTTTCCGTCGAAAAGTTTTTCCCCGGCGAAACTCCGGCGAGGCTTTTCTCCCTCGTTTCACGACCGTTTTCGACGATTCTTTTTCCGTTGGATTCGTATCACGAAGGGGAAGGTTTGAGAAGTATTTTCAAGGCTTGGTTCTGGCTAAAACGCTGGGTCGCAATTTTATATATATACGTATATGTGTATATATGTTGCAGGTTTTTGGGATGAAGAAAACGTAGGTTCTGGCCTATTATTTATAGGGAAAGATGAGGGTTCAGGGCTGTGTTAGAGTTGGATTAAAACAGCTCCTCCCGATTTTTGGTTGTGTTGTTTTGCCGGCCAAGAAAACCTACCGGGAGTAATATGTATTATAGTTATATATTACTACCTACACTTAATCCTAATACGTATATATGTAGTAGTAGTAGTATTTAAGTAGTAGTAGTATATATTATTACGTAGTTACGTAGGTTTAGTTTAGGGAAAAATACCTTGATATTACTAAAACTCATGACTTTTCCAAGAATATGACCACATCTGTTTTTAACCTTAAATATGACTAACTTAAACATCACATACATGACCAACCTTAAATATGACTAACTTAAACATCACATACATGACCGTTGGAATTATATTATAATAAGAAATGGATAATGCTCTTTTACATGTATGAACTAATTCCTTATTTTTAGGAATAGTAATTAGTACACCCTAATGCATGCATCAATAATTGAGGAAGTGATAAACGCTTAAGGGTGGTGAGCATAGGCGGTAATTAGAGGACAATAAAACAATGAGCAATAAATTAATGCACTGTATAGGATATAAACACACAAATGACAGTAAATATGTATGATGCAGTAAATGACATACGCATTAACTTAAAGGCAATAAATCGGTTATTCTATTAGCCCGTAAATACTTATATTCTATATGATCCATATATGAAATAGACAGTAAACGCAAAATTGAAGTGATTGTGTAGGAGAACAATAATTGTGTAGGAGGGCAGTATAACATGTAGCATGTATATATTTCCTTCATTATTTTTAGGAGTTCGAATTGCTTTAGAAATGGAGAAGTATTAAGGAATAAAAGGTTAATAATAAAGTAATAATATTAAAATTAATAATAATTAATAATAATAATTATTGTTATTATGGAAACGGTTATACGAAGTATGTGTCGTGCATATCATATGTCGATTGCCGAGAAACCAGGAGACAGTTTCCATATTTATTGATTGAACTAATTAATGAGGGCAGGAGTAAAATATAAAATACGAAAAAATGATACTACTAAATTACCATGCACAGTCTCCCACCATCAGAATGGGAAAAAAACATGACAAAGTCATATATTGGGAAATGCATCAAGTTTTAGTTTTATCAATGATAATTTTTTCTTTAGTTTATTTAGTTATATTACTACGTAGGTTACTATTATTATTACGTATATATATATATATATATATATATATATATATATATATATATATATATATATATATATATATATATATGTGTGTGTATTATGAGTATTTTAATTATTTAGTTTATACTTTGTATATTATACAACCTAAAATAGTTATATAAAAATTAATTTTATGCTAAAACATAACTTCTATTATCGGGCCATTTTTATCTGATTAAAAAGTCGTAAACTTGGAAATTTTTATCTGATTAGAATGTTACAACTGTTGAATTTTTGTCTGACTCAATTAATAATTAAAATGTTATTTTCGTTATATTTTATCTGATTAAAAATTATTTTTATTTTTATTTAAATTTTTGAAGTGTCACAACCGCCATTAGAGCAGAGAGAAAGTTTCTGAAAGCTTGAGATCTATGGAGGTTTGAGAATTTGAGAATATTGAGAGCAGTAACGGTTTAGGTTTGAGACACGGGAATATATGGGTTCGGGTTAGTGGACGTTTGAGATTATTGGCGGTTCCAAGGTACCAATAAATGAAAATGGGGGTGCAATAAATATTTTGCGGCTGTTATACCGTTTTAAGGGTAAAAAGGTAAAAGACCTTCATTAAGTTTGTAGGTCACCCGTTTCATCAAAAATATTTCTAAGTCCACAACCTTCTGTCAGAGATAGAGAGGGTTTCTGTTGCTGAGGTGTTCTGTTAGGAACGGAGGTTCTCTGTTCAAAGTAGAGAACAGAAGGGGTTCTGCAACAGGGATTCCGTCAACAGAGAATCTGTAACAAAAGATCTTCCTTTTCAACTTTCTCTTGGAATTTTATCCATCATTCCCAATTCTTCTCTCAGTTTGTTGAATCTAGCCTCAGGCAAAGGCTTTGTCAGAATATGTGCAAGTTGGTCTTCTGTTGACACATGCTCCATGCATATGTGCTTCTTCTCAACATGATCTCTGATGAAATGATTTCTGATCTCAATGTGCTTTGTCCTGAAGTGAAGAACTGGATTCTGGGTGATTACAATGGCACTGGTGTTGTCACAGAGAAGCTTGACATCCTTTGCTTGAATGTCATAATCATTCAGTTGTTGCTTCATCCAGAGTAGCTGAGCACAGCAACTCCCAGCTGCAATGTATTCAGTTTCTACTGTACTGGTTGAGATAGAGTTATGCTTTTTGCTAAACCAGGAGACAAGTCTCCCACCTAGCAGTTGGCAGTGACCAGAGGTGCTCTTCTTGCCTAACCTGCAACCTGCAAAATCTGAGTCAGAGTAACCAATTAGTTCAAAGTTACCTCCCTTGGGATACCATAGGCCTGCATTTGGATTTCCTTTGATGTATCTGATGATTCTTTTTGCAGCACTTAGATGGCTCTCCTTGGGCTTTGATTGGTATCTGGCACAGATTCCAACAGAGAATGAGATGTCTAGTCTGCTTGCAGTGAGATAGAGAAGAGATTCAAGGATTCCTCTGTAGGTTGTTGCATCAATATCTTAGCCTTCATCATCCGGACCAATTCATTGAGAAGTGTTCATGGGAATCTTCACTGAGGATTTGCCTTCTACTCCAAATTTCTTGATCAGGTCTCTGGTGTACTTCCCTTGATTGATAAAGATTCCTTCTGGAACTTGTTTGACTTGCAGTCCTAGGAAGTAGCTCAGTTCTCCCATCATACTCATTTCAAATTGACTCTACATCACTTGAGAAAATTTCTTACATAATTCTGCATTAGTACTTCCAAATATAATATCATCAACATATATTTGAACTAGCAGAATATTATTAGCAACAGAGATTTGAAATAGAGTTTTGTCAGCCTTTCCCTTGGTAAACCCACGGTTCACTGGGAATAGGGACAATGTGTCATACCATGCTCTGGGAGCTTGCTTAAGACCATAAAGGGCCTTTCTAAGCTTGTAGACACAGGAGGATTGAGTAGGAATGACAAAACCTGGTGGTTGTTCCACATAAACTTCTTCTTCAAGATCTCTATTCAGAAATGCACTCTTGACATCCATCTGGTAGACCTTGATGTTGTTGTAGGCAGCATAAGCTAGGAAGATTCTGGTGGCTTCAAGTCTGGCAACTGGTGCAAAAGTCTCATCGAAATCTATCCCTTCTTCTTGGAAGTATCCTTTAGCTACTAGCCTTGCTTTATTCCTTACAATGTTGCCTTCTTCATCAGCTTTGTTCTTGAATACCCATTTGGTTCCAATGACATTTTGGTGCTTTGGCCTAGGAACAAGTTCTCATACTTTGTTCCTTTCAAATTGAGTGAGCTCTTCTTGCATTGCATTGATCCAATTTGAGTCTGCAAGAGCTTCTTCTACCGTCATGGGTTCCAACTGAGATATATAGCAGACAAGTATTGCTTCTCTTCTTGTTGAGACTGATCTGGTCTGCACACCGTTTCTGATATGTCCTATCACTTGATTAGGAGGATGATCTCTTAACCATGTTAGATCAGGTTCTGTCAGTTGCTGTCTGGGTTTCTCTGGTTCCTCAACTTCTGAATCTTCATCTTCATTTAACAGAAGAAGGTTTGGTGCAGGGGTTGGAAACACTGGTTTGACTGCTACCTCTTCTGTTGATTCAGAGATGCTATCATCAAACTTTACATGTATGGATTCTTCAACATGTAGAGTTCTTCTGTTGAGTACTCTATAGGCTTTGCTGGTGTTTGAGTAGCCTATGAATACACCTTCATCAGCTTTCTCTCGAAATACATTCAGATGCTCCTTTCCATTGTTGAAAATGTAGCATTTGCATCCAAATACATGAAAGTAACTGATGTTAGGTTTTCTTCGTTTCCAAAGTTCATAAGGGGTCTTCTGGTGATTCTTGTTGATCATACTTCTGTTCTGGGTGTAGCATGCAGTGTTGATTGCTTCAGCCCAGTATCTCATAGGTAATCCAGATTCTGCAATCATTGTCCTTGCAGCTTCTTTCAACGTTCGGTTTCTCCTTTCTGCTATGCCATTCTGGTGAGGTGTTCTGGCGGCAGAGAGTTGATGAAAGGTTCCATTTTGATCACAGAAATCCTTTATGACTTGGTTGACAAATTCAGTTCCTCTGTCAGACCTGATTGTCCTGACTTTCAAATTCTTCTCAGTCTGAAGTTGCTTTAACAGAGATGGCAACTTCTGAAGAGTTTCATTTTTCTTTGACAAGAAGATAGTCCATGTATATCTGGAGTACTCATCAACCATGACTAAGGTGTACTTCTTTCCACCAACACTTGGAGTATCAATAGGTCCAATTAAATCCATGTGGATCAGATTTAAAGGACTTGTAGAAAGATCTCCAGCAATGAGTTTGAAAGAGTTCTTCTGTTGCTTTCCCTTCTGGCATGCACTGCAGAGAGTCTCTTTCTTGTATACTATGTATGGCAGTCCATCAACAATGTGTTCTCTTGCCAGTTTTTTGATTGTTTTGAAATTCAAATGGCTAAGCTTCTTGTGCGAGTCCCAGCTTAGTTTTGAATCTCCTTTGGCTATCAGGCATACTCCCATCTTTTGCAGTTTTTCGATCAACCACAGAGATGTTCTTCTTCCTTATTGTTGTAAGAACCACTTCCTTTGTTGTCTCATGCTTCACATAGCAGAAGTTCTTTGTGAATTCAACAGTGTAGCTTTTGTCACAGAATTGGCTGGCGCTTAAAAGATTGAACTTCAGGCCTTTGACATATGAGACATCATCAATGATTATCTGGTTCTTGATCATCTTCCCTCTTCCTTTTGTTTGACCTTCTTTGTCATTACCTCCAAAGGTAACTCTAGGTCCTTTGCATTTCAGGAACTCTGTCAGGCAACTTCTGTCACCTGTCATGTGCATGGAGCATCCACTATCAATAAACCATTCTTGCTCTGAGATAGCTCCAACACACAGTTCCTGCAGGATCAAAAGAAAGATTTAGGTACCCAAGCAATGTTGGGTCCTGGGGGTTCATGGAGTCTGGGTAGTTGGTACCATTTCGGTCTCATCAAGTGAAACCTTGGTGGGTGGTACCCATTGTCCACCTGGTAGTTATAGTAAACCGAAGTGTGATTCACTTTGGGCAGATGCTTGTGAGGGTCATGCTTCCTGTTTACATATATTTGCATAGCTTTCTTTGTTGGAAGGAAATCCCATATACTATCAAGAGCAGGAGGGCAGTTAGCTTTGGGCTTCTGAAGTTGACCAGCCAACCTCTTCTACCTAAAGTTAACTCTCTCTTGATATCTGCCCTTCTGGTGATCATTTCTGGCATGGTTATCATGAGGTTGTCTATTAACGGTCTGTCTTTTATTTTTGTTATTCTGAAAACCCTTTCTGTTGTTAGGTTTTCTGCCATGTTCATTGATTTTCAAAAGGGGTTTCTGTTGAACCTTTATCTTTCCTTTTTCTGGCCTGACTTCCTCACG
Source organism: Cuscuta europaea (assembly GCA_945859875.1). Classification (NCBI taxonomy): domain Eukaryota; kingdom Viridiplantae; phylum Streptophyta; class Magnoliopsida; order Solanales; family Convolvulaceae; genus Cuscuta; species Cuscuta europaea. Next base: position 1,038,776 of record CAMAPE010000018.1, on the reverse strand, counting down.
AATAACTTTGGTGCCAGATACACCAGCTTGGCAGATGGGGCTAGAAACCAGTGGCACTATGACCTTATCTGCCTTAGCAACACTGGTGCTAGGCATTACAGAAGGCTCACCTGATTCTGTTGAGCCATATCCAAGACCAAATCCAATGGCAATCTGTTGATCAAACACAATCTTTTCCATGGAAGACTGGGCCTTCTGGTAAGCTTTGTACTTAATCTCAAGAGGCTCAATTTCTCTTATTCTCTTGAGAAGAGAAACATTTTCAGCTTCCAGCTGATCTCTCTCCTTAATTAGAAGATTGATTTTGATCTCAACCTCCTTTCTTAAGTCAAGAATCTCAACCTTCAGCTTATTGTTTTCTTCTGTAACAGAGGAATAAGTGGCTTGGATGGCCTTAAACTCTTCCCAAAATTCTGACATTGACTCAGAATCAAAAGCTAAGCCTACCGAAGAAAAACTAGATGTAGAGGTAGATGTTACCTCATCATCAGAATGAGCCATGAGGCATAGGTCTTCTGTCTCAGTATCAAGGCAACATAAGGCCTCATCAGAATCAGAGTCAGGACTGGATTCTGTCTCAGAAAGAGGGTCTTTCTCAAATTGTTCTGTGACGAGTGCTTTCCTCCTTCTGGTGTTGTCTTCAAATTTCTTCTTTTCTCCGTCATGCCCTTGTCTCTTGGACACTCTTGGATGTGGACAATCTGCCTTGAAATGTCCAGGTTGTCTGCAGTTGTAACAGAGAAGCTCACCACTGCTCTCTGTTGCTTTGGGTTTCTGGAATGGCTTTCTGCTGGAAGATGAACTTCTTCCATCTTTGGGATTTTTCATAAACTTCTTGAATCTCCTAGCAAAAGCAGCCATATATTCGTCAGATAAAAGAACTGAAGGGTCAAAATCATTTACCTTAGATGTACTAGCTGTGAGGGCAGTAATTGTTCTGTCTTCAACTTCTTGATTCTCTTCAATCATCTCGAACTCATGAGCTTTGAGGTCTGAGATGAGCTTGTCTGTGGGGTAGGTCTTCACATCCTTGTTGGCTTGAACAGCAACCACCTTCATCTTTTATGCTGAAGGAAGACCTCTCAACACTTTGAGGTTGATCTCCTTGGTGGTGAGTTCCTTGCCAAGCTCAGAGATCTCTCCAGTGAGAGTGAGGAGCCTGTCATACATCTTGGAGATTCTTTCACCAGAGAGAAGCTTGAAATCATCAAACTTCTTGTTGGCTATCGTCAGCTTGTTGTCTTTCTCTTGCTCATCACCAGCTCCAATGAGCTCAAGAGTATCCCAGATCTCCTTGGCAGTCTTGCACTTCTTTATTCTGTTGAAGTATCTGTCATCTATGGACTTGTAGAGAATGTCTTTTGCAATGTTGTCCAGATTATACTTTCTTCTTTCTTCAGTAGTCCACTCAGATTTGGATTTATTGATCATCTGAGGCCTGGTGTTGTCTATAGCATGCTCAGGGTTGACCTTCTGGAAGCTTGTGAATGACCCAATGTCCAATACTTCCCACATCTCATCATGAAGGGCACAGAGATGTGCCTTCATCCGGATCCTCCAGTCATCAAACTTAAGATCTGAGAACATAAGATTCTTGGAAAGAGAGTGATCCATAATATGAGATTAAAACAGAGGCAATAAGAAAACAAGTGGATCTTTGTTCAGCAAATAACCTAAGAGATTATTACAACAAGGAGGCTCTGATACCACTTGTTGGTCCCGGTTATACTGGGTACAGTCTAGAGGGGGGGGGGTGAATAGACTGTACTATTTTTAACTTTTCAAGCTAAGTACCTGATTTAACAGAATAGCATGTTCTGTTGACAGAACAGACTGGCAGCAGATTGAGTTCTGGAAGGGGTTCTGTTCGATTAGCCTCAGAGAAGCAAAGGCAGTAGGCCTTCTGTTAACTCACAAGACACGTTCTGCTGAACACAGAGACCAAGTCTTTGGAGTTAATCAGTTCTAACTAAGTGCGATAAATAAATGCAGTAAGTAAATGACACCAGGGATTTTTATAGTGGTTCAAGGAACAACTCGTTCCTCTAATCCACTGTTCCACTAAGCTTGTAAAAACATCCGTTTACAACGCCTTAGTCCTAGCACATAAGAAGCTCTCCACGTCTTCTTCAAGTGTAGATGTCTCCTAGGATGCACTTCTTGGCTTCCTTTAAGACTGGTCCTTTCGCTGAGCTTCCCGGAAGTATCACCACTTCACTGCTCCGGTTACTTGGACGTCCTTCTCGTTAGAGAAGAGTTTCTATATGAAACATGGGTTCCTCCAACTTGCTTCGTCACAAAAGATGTATCTGTTGAAGTGCTTGAAGTGTTGAAGAACGAATGGAACTTTGCTTAGGTTGAAAATGAAAAGATGTGAGTAGATAATCTTTCCAACGTCTGCCTTCTCTTGTAGAAGATGATGAAGATTTAATCTCAAGGAGGCTTGGGCGTTTGAATGTTTTAATGTTTCTGTATTCGCAATGTTGTAGCAAAGTTATTTGGTTGTTCTTCGTAGTGTATCTTTTATACTGGGGTTGTCTTCCCGTTGGAGGAGGAGGAGGACAACTGCATTAAATGTGCGAGCAGTTGACTTGACCAGTGGGACCCAGCAAAATTGTCGGGTTACTATTTTGGGATAAAGCTATCCTGACAGTGCGGCCAGTCATCTGCATTTACTCTACAGGGTACGGGATGCATTAAATGTGCATTTAATGCGCGTACTGTAGCTTTTCTGTTCAAGACTCCTAGTCGTTGAAGGAATCTTCAGTTGGTTTCACCGGTTTGGAAAAATTCTCTAAGTGTCAGGCCTTCTGGTGTCTTCAGCAGAGAGTCGATCAGAGAAGGTCTTGAGCACTTCTGTTGGAGAAAGCTATCAGAGAGTCTTGAGGGTTTCTGTCGAAGATATGTTCAACATAGAACGAGGAGGGTTTTTGTCCGTGTAAGAGCTAACAGAGACCCAGAGGTCTTCTGTCTGAAGCAGAGGGCCAAAGGTCTTCTGTTAGGGGATCTTCTGTCAGTCGACTATTCTAAGAAACTTTACAAAGGAAAATTTCTAATACAAAGTACCAAAGAGGGGGTACTCTAAATTCCTAATTAATATAACATCATCAAAATCTAATTACAATTATTCCTTACAATTGGTTTAGTGTCCCTCCCTGGTTCCGCCCTTGGAAGTTGTGCCCTTGATTGTTGTTGTTGGGGTAGTTCTGGTTACCTACGTAACCGCCGCGAGGAGGACCATTGTTGTAATCCCCCCGCCATTGGTTACCCTGGTAGTTTCTCCCTTGGTAATTTTGGGGAGGGCAATTTTAGTTACCCCTCTTGTTGTCTTGATTTGCCCATGGCCCTTCTTGTTTCGTTTGGCCATATTCCAGCATGTTTACCTCCCTGTTGTTACTTAGATTACAATCATCAACTAATTGACATGAATTCGTCAAATGTGGACCAAAACATATCTCACATGAGAGTACAAGTTCAGTTGAATTAGAAACATGTGAATACACATTAAATTGTGATGACTGTGGGGCAGAGTTTGAGTTCCCGAAGTATCGAGATGGTTGTTGATTCGGGGCAACGCCAATGTGGTTGACCTGGTTGATGTGGTTGTTTTCGCCCTTCATATTTTTCACTTCCACCACCAACCCTTCAATCTTTGCGGTTAAAGACATGAGTTGGTCAACTTCAAGATAGCCTTATTTTGTGGCCACTGGAGTTCTTTCATCGTACCAGTATCTTGCGTTGGAAGTGACCTTCTCCACCAGAGCTTCATTGGCGTCAGGCGCCATATCAAGGAATGATCCTACTTGAGAAGAGAAATCAAGCTCTTTTTGCTTCCAACTTGAAGCCCATTATAGAAATGGAACATCAAGCTGCTAGGGTCCATCAGTGTGAGTGGAAACTTGTTTCTCATATCCTTGAAGCGCTCCCATGCTTCATTTAATGATTCCGTCGGGAATTGCCTAAAATTTTGGATTGCTGTTTTAATTTTAGCAACCACCTATGGAGGAAAGTACTCTTGCATGAACGCCTGGTGTAGTGCTGCCCATGTTGTCAAATGACCCGTTGGAAAGCTATCCAACCATAAAGATGCCCTATCTCGAAGTGAGAAAGGAAATAGGGTCAATTTTACGGCGTCAGGAGTCACTCCGTTGAAGCGAAATGTTTGGCATGCTCGGGTGAACCACAAAATGTGGGCCCTGGGATCGTCTTGCTTGGACCCGCCCAATTGATGATTAGACATCATGTTGATAATGGCGGGTTTAATCTCGAAGTTGGCTGCCTCGATTGTTGGTGCGCTTATGCTATCATCCTCGATGAAGCTTGGCGTGAGGTTTTGCAGCACCGTCTTTTAGTCCGTCATGATTGGTTTCTTGTGGATTAAAAGATTTTTCCACAAAGTTCGTTCAGGTTCAGGATTAAGTTCAAGTAGCCCTTCCACTCCTTTAGAGCGAGTGTGCATTCATTTATCCTGAAATCTGTATACAAATGTCGCAAGTGCGAAAAAGTCTCCCTAACTAGAATTCACCTATGCTAGAACTAGATCAAGAAATTACCGTGCCATTCCCCGACAACGGCGCCATTTGATAACAGCTTACGCGGCGTTGTAGTAAAACGGAGTCTAACCTTTCGGTTTTTCCCCGAGTATCGTGTCTCTTGAGGAATGGCGGAGGACTTTTCTTAATTTAGTCTTAGTCACGGGCTATCGCTAATCGTTGGAAGCTTTTTCAATACAAAAGAGGGTGATTGTGTTCTAAACTAGGCCAATTTGCAAAATTATAACTAGGGACAATTTTCAACTAAAGATGAAGGCTTAAGATCAAATATTCCAAAGATTAATGAAAAGATTGAGGCAAATAAGGGCAATGAATTAAGTAATTAGAAATGAATATATTCTTGGGCCTAGTAATTAGGGGAATTAAAACTAAAATTGGACTAATAATTTCTTTTCTCATAGACAAGAATAGAAATTACTTTCATTAATTTATCCTATTTCTAAGTTTCATTTGTATAAAAAATGGTTGGCTTGAATTCAATTCTAATCTCATAAACAAGACAGAAATAATTCTCCAATATTTTAATTAATAAAAACAGCCAAATTCATTAACTAATTAAACTCATTATTTAAGCAATTTGAATTTATTTCTCATAGACAAGATGTAAATCCTTTTCATTAAAATTTCCTATTTCAAGGCCTTATTAATATGATTGACTCAAATTATTTTCTAATCTCATAGACAAGTTAGAAATAATTGAGTTTTTCCCCGGAATAATGCTAATTAAATAAATAATTCCTGAAATACTGTCGGGTTAGTAATAATTCCCAAAATACTGCTGGGGTTAACCACGGTTAAGGAAAGCCGCCACTCCAAGTGGTGGCTCTTGAAAAGCTTCAAAGAGCCGCCACTTGGAGTGACGGCTTTTATACAGCGTATAAAAGACTCCACTCCAAGTGGCGGCTCTTGTGTTAAGCAGTATGTTGGACTGTTTGTTACACAAATGAACCGAATGAACCTGTAGTTAGCAGGAAATGTCCTAGGTTTAGCAAATGAACCTAAATTTTCGAAAAAAATTTAAAAAATCCTAGATTTAGCAAAATAGATGAATTACCTCGATTGAAACGGTTGAAAGTCGGTAGAATGGAGCACAAACGACCTCGGGCACACCGTGTCTCTTTTCCCTTTGATTCAAAATCAATCCAACCAACACAAAAAATAATTCAAATTATACAAATTCTATAAATTCAATCATAATAACAACATTAAGAACTTATATATTTCATAACATCAAATACAAAGAAAAAAACTAAAAAAAAACACTAATTTCGAACATTAAATTAAAAAAACCTAGCTTTAGCAAAAGTGGTGAAATACCTCAATTCAAACGTTTAAAAGCCAGTAGAATGGAGCACACCTGGTTCGTCGTTCGTCCGGGATTCGAACGTTTGATTTGAGCTTCGTTTGGAGGAGTTCCTGCCGGGATTAGCTCACACCTGGTTCGTCGTTCGTCGTTGCAGAGGGAGGAACTTTTTTGCGTCTGGGTTCGTCGGCTGGGGAAGAAGGGAGGTTTTCTGCGAATTAATGAGCCGCCACTCGAAGTGGTGGCTTTTGTGAAACAGGAGAAGAGCCGCCACTCGGATTGGCGACTTTTGTGAAGTAATACAAGAACCGCCCCTTGAAGTGGCGGCTTTGCTTAACCCTGGTTAACCCCAATAGTATTTTGGGAATTATTATTAACCCAACAGTATTTCGAGAATTATTTATTTATTTAGCATTATTCCGGAGAAAAACTCGAAATAATTTTCCAAAATTTAATTAATGAAAATGGCTAACAATTATTAATTACTATTCCATCAATTTGAATAACTAGTCCAATTAGTTAATTTTAACCCCTAATTTTCGGCTAACAAGTCCATCCATATTCCTTTATTCAATTCATGCCCAAAACAAATTTAGCTACTAAACATTATTTTTGCATTCAACAATATAGTAAATAAATTAAACATTAACAAGGAATTAAACATGTATAATAGCAAAAATTAAACAAAAATTAAATTCTGACAAAAAAAACTTGTAGGAACTAAAATATAACTATCTGGAATTTTTCACGAATTATTAGACCTAAAATCCAATTTTAACAAATAATTGATAATTTCCCCAATTTTAACTATAAAATGCAAAAGGCAACTAAAAACACCTTAAATTCGTGATAAATTTTATATTGACTACTGGGGGTGATATTACAGTGGAACAAACTGGAATTAGGACTGTAATTATTTTTTTTCTATTTTTAACTAATTAATTTAATTTATGCATTAATAACAACTAATTACCGAAATTAATTAAAAGTTACCTGTATTTCGTGAAAATTAAACTTCTTCAGATAAATACCAACCTTGAGGTTAGTAAACAACTATATAATTAATTGGAATAAATTCAACATCAACAACTATTTTTTTTAATTTTTGGAAGAAAATGCGAAATACTTGATAAATATTCTGGAAAAATTCGAAGAATAGATCAAGAAAACAAAGCACAGATTCAGATTCTACTGGTTGAGAAGATGAAAATACATATAAAGAACTTACAATTTGAAGCTAAAATGAAGAAGATATGAAGATTTGAAGTTTCTCTCTCCCAAAATTCCTTGTAGCTGCGGAAATGGTGAAGAAGAAGGAGGTTTTCGAACTGATTTAGGGTTAGAAGTGGTGTGTTTGACTTCAGCAAAAATCGGGCTATTTATAGCACAAAAAATCTCGCATGCGGTCTGGAGGGCCGCCGCCCTTCGGCCTGATCCGGCTGCCTGCCGTCTTTTCACCGACAGCATCAACGCGTCAACGTCACTTCACCGCAAGCGGTCACGGAGGGCGGCCGCCTGTCATTTCTGTCTGGCCGCCTGCCGTCTTTTCGCACCGACGGTGGTTGGCTTCGTCGTCTTGTGCCGTAGGCGGTCATCGAGGGCGGCCGCCCTTCGTGGGGTGTCAGCAGCCTTCGGTCTTTTCCGGGTTCGGTCAAAATCCAAAAAGTTGACTTTCCAAAAATAGCATAGGCGGCCTGGAGGGCGGTCAGATCTGGCCGCCTACTTGACCGCCTGCGGGCTTCTTTGACCGTCATGTTCTGGATTTTCTGCTCTTCAACTTTCCCTTCTGGACCACTTTGAAATTATGCTTCCTTCTTTAGATATGGATTTATTTGTTACTCAAATTGACTCATTTATGCTCGGCTAAAGGGTCAAATAGGTACATGAACTACCTTAAAGTGTTCAATGAGCCCCTTATTTAGGAGATTCTGTCCGGCCGTCGCCAATTGGGGTGGTTCCCGATGGAAGTTTTTGATAATTTTTTTTGTGCATCTTCTTCATTAAGTCTGGTTTACCCATATCAAATTTCAGCTAAAAATGATATCGGGAAGGCAGTCAAATGATTTTCCGAAATGTACTGCACTGTTTAACTGCGCAGTTATCTTAAAAAAATCATTTGTCTGCCTTCCCGGTTTAATTTTTAGCTTTAATTTGGTATGGGTAAACTAGACTTAATGAAGAAGATGCTCAAAAAATTTCATCAAAAAATTCCACCGGGAACTGCCCCAATTGGCGATGGCCGAGCAGAATCTCCTATATAAGGGGCTAATTGAACACTTTAAGTTAGTTCATGTACCTATTTGACCCTTTAGTCTTTTATGCTCAATTGGCCCGAAATTGCACCAAACATATTATGACTGTAGTTTTCACCTGAATTCATGAAACTTGAACCAAAATATCCAAAACGTGCCTTGTTTTTCTATTTTCTATACAAAAATCGCTTAATTTTGATAAGAAAAATAAGTACAAAAATGGACTTATCAAGAGTGTACGTGTTGGACAGGTTGGTGACAGTGCAATGTGTTTGATTTAGTATCTTCTAAAGTGGTAAGGTCCAAAACAGATGGCATTTTGTTTTTCCAATAATGGTGTTGAAAAATTACAAGGCAGGGGAATGGTGAATGATGCATCATTTCTTTTCATTATGTAATATTTACGTTGAATAGTACTAATAAATGTGGACAGTAGCGTGAAAAAATGACCTGCAAATGTCAATACTATTAATATTTATACCGGTGGGTTTCTTTCCAAACCCCATGGTGGATTCAAAAATACCTTTTGACAGCTGCAAATGTGGGTTTCTTTCCAAAACCCATGAAAAAATGACCTGCAAACAAGAGTGCTGCTATAACCAATTTTAGCAGCCGGTTGTACACTACTGTTGTGGTAAACAACATCCACTTTTGGACATCCTTTAGTCATCACATTATCACATCCATTATCTTTAGCCTTAACTAATAACCATCGCAATCCCTTAGTCATAACTCATAATTATAATAACACAATTCAAGTACTGAAACATTGTTATGTTTTACATCCAACCACCAACATAAAGGTTTAATACATGACAAACATTCAAAGATGTTTTACATCCAACCTCCAACATTGATACTACAACATTAACACTTGTGATATAGTATAATGCTAAATAAAATCCATGAAACAATCAGCCAAAAAAATGCAAGTTTCTCTCCCTTTGCGTGCTTGAGGCCAAAATGCAAAAATCTTTCATTTTAGCTCCCATCTTTTCTTTCTTCTTTTCCATCTTCACAACCTTCTCCTCCAAATCTTTTTTCTCCATCAAAAGCTGTTGAATGAAATTATCCTTATCATTTGTCTTCTCTTCCAAAAACATAGAAGGTTTTTCCTCAATCCATTGGAAATAAGAACAATCATCTTTCTGTAAAAAATGAAATATCATGTGTTTCATCTTTACATACAGTGTAATATCATGTTTAAATATAATCAAAATTAGAATTCAATTACCAACTTACTGGCCATAGAGCGCACCCGTAGAACTGCCGCCCAGTATTGGGGCCATTTTTTTTACAGTTCTAGGCTTCGAACACCTTATGGAAGCATTCAACACTTCGTTCACGTGAAGCATTGATTTCGGACCTGCTCCCCCACGAAGATGAACCACCTGTAGAAACCATTTTTAATTAAGCTGTTATCTGGTCTCTTGGAGCTCTTGGCTATGGCAGATTGGACGGGCAAAAAGGTTTATGGAAGGGGGTAGCGTATTATGATAAACGGAAGAGAAGAAGAATTCAAATAGGTTGTTTATAGCGTCGTTTTAATTAATAGGAAATAAACAGGTGGTTCTCACGTGATTTTACCGGCTAAGAAGGGAACGATTAGGTTGCCAGCCGGTTGGGACCATTAGTAGAAAAATCCCAATTAAGTTTGGACCACCCAGTAATAATTAATAATTGGGATTATTAAAAGCAGACCGAGCATAGTTGGGATTATTAAATCCAATTTTTCCTAATTTTTTTTAACCCCAGGGGGGCATAGGGGGAGGGGGGTTTGGGGGGCCTGGGCTAAGCTGGGATCAATCTCACTCCATTGAGAATTGAACCTGCGGCCTCCCACAAGGGAGAGTGAGTCGGTGACCAGTTGAGGTGAACCGCTTCTTCATTCAATTTGTCAAGTGTTATGAAATCACCTAAGATTTAATAGCACTTATTTTGAATTCAAACATAGTCTATCTAAAATTAAGATGTTGCATCTATTTTAAAAAAGGGGATAATATAATACTCCATATCTAATATCAATTGATTGCTAAGTGAAGAGCGGTCGTCTCCCTTGCACAAGGGTTCTGGTTTGTGCCGTCTTGTGTGCGGTGTTTAGATTTAGTCATCCTTTGGAGCGACGATTAGGTTAGCAGAGAAGGAATTGTTCGCAGGAATATCACTAGGCATGCTGTGGCGGCCAATAGAGAAGGAGTTGCGGGAGCCAAGGGAGAGAGAAAGGGAGGCGTCCAGAGGGGCTGAAATTGCGAGTCAGGCGGAAGTTACGCGTCAGGGAATCAATCGAGCGATGGGCGGGAGTTGTGCCTTGTTCGTGTTAACAATCATAGCGATGGTATGGCCTCCGCCTGAACCACTGCCAAGGGAGGAACGCGGTGCCTGGGTTCAAGATACTTGTTTTGCTTATTTAGTTTTTTTCAGGTTTCGTTCTTCTCCTATTAGCTTTTATTTTTTTATCATTTGTTTTCTTATTACCGTCTATATTGTTAGGTTTGTAAGTTTGTTTGGGAATTTAACCTCTTTTTATTTCATTGGGTATGTTTGGATCTATGGGAACATAGATGACTGTGTCAAGCCCGCTGCATGGTTAGCGATTTGTGTTGCTCTTTCAGGAGTGACCGTCTCTAAGTCTGATCATAGGGTTTACAGTCGTAGTTGTTGGAGTTTAGTTGGTGATAGATTTGTTTTTCCTTTGACTGATGTAATGATCCTGAAACTTATGATATGAATAGAGGCAAGTTTTCGTTCAAAAAAATCAATTGATTGCTAATTGGACAAGATTGAATGAGAATTTATTAGGTGAAACCATGATAAAAATAAAAAATTACTCTAAAAAAGTAAAAGTGTTTCTGAATTCAAAAATAAGATTATTATAATTTTATTCCCTAAATAAAAGTAACCGATTTCATGTTTGTGAGCTTTAGAAATTTCATTACTTTTTATGTTTGGTAATAATTACTTAGGGAAATGAAAATTAAGAATCCAACATTTTAACTGTCTTCATTCGTTGGTCCCACTTTATCGTTATTCATGAATAATCCAACCTTTGCACCTCATTTTCATTCGTTGGTCCCTGACCGGTTGATGACCTGCTATTCCAGGTTTTTTCATTTTCTTTGCAAATCATTCAACCATAAATCCCACATTTCATAAATCTTCACGAAACGGTCCCACGTATCATTTTTCTTTTTCCCTAAACCTTTTCCCTTTTTATTTTTATCGTCTTGACTCTTTTATTCCCCCTTTTTGTCTTCTTATTTTTATTTTTATTACTTTTTATTTTTTTTCAATGTTTATGTATTCCATTTTTCCTTCTTTTTCTTCTTCCCGTTTATTATTTCATTTTCATTTATATATATTGTTTCGGATTACTTTCCTTATAAAAGATCTTTTTCTCACCGTACTAACTTTTTACTTTATTTTCTGTTTACGTACACTTATTTATTTCCTTTTTCCTTTTCTTACCTTTACTCTACCACTAATATATATTTGAGAAAATAGCCCCAAAATAGGACTAAATTAATCCCCAAATGCACAAATAGGACTATGTTATTTATCTTTACTAAAGTACCGTCTATCTTCTTATTCTACATTTCTACCCTTACCATAACTTAATAGGATAATCATATTTTACATTTTAATAAAATACCGTCTATCTTCGTATTTTACATTTCTACCCTTACCATACCTTTCTTTTTATTTTGTTTCTATATTTTTATAAATTGAAGATAAATAAGAAGATAAACGGTATTTTATTCCTATTTTGGAAAGATAAATAACATAGTCCTATTTGTGCATTTAGGAACTAGTTTAGTCCTATTTTGGGGCTTTTTTCTCAAAAATATATTAGTGGTAGAATAAAGCTAAGAAAGGGAAAAAGGAATATAAGTGTAAGTAAAAAGAAAATAATGTAAAAAGTTAGTACGGTGAGAAAAACGATCTTTTATAAGGAAACTAATCCGAAAAAATATATAAAAATGAAAATGAAATAATAAACGGGAAGAAGAAAAACAAGGAAAAACGGAATACATAGACATTGAAAAAATAAAATAATTTGACAAGTAGTAAAAATAATAATAAGAAGACAAAAAAGGAGAATAAAAGAGTCAAGACGATAAAAATAAAAAGGGAAAAATTTTAGGAAAAAAAAGAAAAATGATATGTGGGACCGTTTGAAGAAGAATTGTGAAAGGTGAGATTTATGGTTGAATGATTTATAAAGAAAATGAAAAAACCTGGAATAGCAGGACATCAAGCGGTTAGGGACCAACAAATGAAGATGAGGTGCAAAGGTTGGATTATTTATGAATAACGATAAAATGGGACCAACGAATGCAGATCGCTAAAATGTTGGGTTATTAATTTCCATTTTCCCTAATTACTCTCATTATTTTCTATGTCTTGTAATAAATACTTGGTGACAACTCCGGTACCCATTTAAAAAATGGGGTACCGTACCTACCACTCACTTGATTGGTTCAAATCATTACATCATTTTTAATTTAGATTTAAATAATTCAACTACATCATTCTGATTGGTCCATGTGGACAAAGGTATGGTACCTTAAGCGTACCATAGAATCTACCTAAATACTTTCATTGGGAATTTTCTCAAAATGATTCAATCCAACAAACCCAGCGGGTCCATATTCAAAACATAGGGCCTGTTTGGTGACAGCTGCACTGGCTGGAATGGCTGAAAAGCCTGAAAAGACTTAAAGTGCTGAAGTGAAAGTGTTTGGTATTATATTGGCTGAAATGGCTGATTGTGTATAAAATTACTATAAAGGGTATTAGCTTATTTGTGTTAAATATATGGGTCTTAATTTTACTAATAAACTAGTTTTGTTTGATTGGGCAATTATAAGACTACTTAAATAATTGATTAGTTTGGAGATTTCATTCTTACTCTTACTTCGAATTTTAAATTATTTTAAACAACTACTTTCCGATAAATCTATTAACTAAGATGACATAAATAATTTCATAAGGAATTCAATTGGGTTAACGATTATAAAAGATATAATAAGTACTTTTAATGAACCGATTTATAAGAGAATTTATAAATCGGTTAAGAAGAGAATGTTTAAAGAATTTATAAGGAATAAGAATTAATAACTACTTCCCGATAAATCTATTTACTAAAAGAATTAAACAACTACTATTCGTTAACCATTTTCATAAGGAATGTTTAATTTCATAAATCTATTTTAAACAACTACTATCTGAAGGAGAATTAGGGAAGAAGTATATGTACGTAAAAAGCAGGGGATAGCTATGTCTTTTTAATGGTTAACGGTATTATAATAGAAATCAGCCCAAAAAGTAAGGGTTAGGCTACTTTTTTGGCTGATAAGTAATATCAGCCCTAACAGCCCAAATGCCTAGTGTTTGGCTCTTTTTTTCTGTTTTAAGGCTTATCACCCCATTTTATAGGCTCCAAACGGCCCCATAATGTGGAAGTTACCAATTTGAGTGTAGCATATCATTTGTGGCCCAACTATTCTTTCTTGGGAAAATGGAAACTAATAATCCAACCTTTTAATGGTCTTCTTATAATAGTCTCACCTTTTCATTATTTATGAATAATCCAACCTTTGCACCCCATCTTCATTCATTGGTCCCTGACCGATTTATGATTTGTTTTTTCAAATTATTTTCTTATCTTTGTAAGACATTATGTGATCATAAGGTGGGAATTATGGTATAATGTTTTACAAAGATAAGAAAATAACTTGGAATAACATGTCATAAATCGATTAGGGATCAGTGAATGAAGATGGAGTGCAAAGGTTGGATTATTCATGAATAATGAAAATGTGGGACTATTGTAAGAAGACCGCTAAAAGGTTGGATTATTAGTTTCCATTTTCCCTTCTTTATTTTAATTTTTAGACTTTTCTAATTTCATTTTTGTTTTACTATTTCACTTTTAGACTATTTTACGGATCCTATCATAAGTAGAGTAATCTCAATCGCCACGGAACAAAGCTTCTCCTCTCTTGCTCTTCTCTTCCAACTCTCGTTTCTTGAAAGAATCGACGTTAACTCGCCACAATCGTCAGTCGTTGACTCGTTGCAACCGGGACACCAACTCGCCGGTCTCCTCTTTTGACTCGCCGCACTGCTCTCAGCTCCTCGCTAACAAACGAATTCAAGTAAAAGGTAATTCCTCCAACTCTCCTTAATTTGACCGCCATCTACCTTAATTCCTCGCTGATAAAACTTTATGGTTACTTTTCATATCTTTAATAATTCTAAAACATGTTTTCCTTATTTTACATTTTTCATATACTTTTTAGGTTTTTACGGTAATTAACCATATTTAGACCCTTTTATTAAACTTTTGAATTTCTTTATATTTTTTACTGTTTATATTTTGATATAAATTACTGAGTATTTAACTATTTGAAAAAGTTACGTCATATTTTTAAAGTTTTCCCACACTTTAGACTAACTCTAAATTTCTTACTTCTTATTTTTCAATTTTTCTGCTCGTTAATTTTGCATTTTTCTTATTTTTTTTTCAAAACTTAAATTACATTGTTTTCTATTTAAAATTTGATTTACACGTTTCAAATTTTTCATTTTTATTATGCATTTATTGATTTTATATTTTTCTAAGTTTGAGGTTTTCTTTCCTTTCTAATTTAGATTTCAGTTTTTTTTACTTTTATTGTCCGAACTAGCTTTCAAGCCCGTGCGTTGCACGGGCAATATGTAATTTAGCTAATTTGAAATTTAATTTCTATCAGATCACATATAATGTGATTTAAAAGAAAAATATACTTAGTCTAATACAGAGTCTGTTTGATAATACTAAAGTAAATAGAATTAACTTATTTTGCTGAAATTGATTGAATTCTGGTTAAATAGGTGGAATCTTCTGAATTATGAAAAATATATGTGAAATATATTCCATTTGTGAAACAAAGAAAAAAATATATGAAAAAAAAAGTTAAATTGGTCTTCTACATAAGCATCTCAAGTAAACATAATTGTTATGAACCCAATAATAAAAAAATTCTATATTTCTTAATTGTTAGATCTTACAGTTTACTCATTAATAAGAACGTTTTTAATTGAATTAAAATTTCGGGTTTGATTTGGTATAAATTAATATGGTATATTAGATGTCTGTTTTTTATGCGACTTATTGTTATAATTATTAAAGTTTGATATGATCTGATTTAATCTGGAACTGAAATCAATCCAATTAAAAACATTCTATTAAAATAAAAGTAGAAATTCGTAAACCTATAAAGATTTTCTAATTTGGATCAGTAATCTATTTCAAAAGTGAAGGTGTATTTAAATTCTAGGTGTAAAATAAAGAAACAACAAAAAAATTTACTTATTTGGCTAAGCTAAACATATTTACTTGTGAAAATATATATACTTTATGTTGGTTATAATTTTTAATTTCATTTTTAATTATTTACTTATTTGAAGCTTACTAATTTATTAATAGGTGTCAAATTAATAAGTAAACTAATTTGCATATTTGTTTCTATTTAATTCGGTGTAGTGAACTAATATAAATTAGTTTCCGTATCAATAAACGTTATTAGAATTTCACTTTGATAACCAAAAATTATTTTACTTATTTGAAGCTTACCAAATTAATTAAGGTGGATTTATAAGGATTTTTGTTTACATATCAATATGCAATCAAAAATAGAATCTAATAAAAACAAAAGGTATAAAAATAAGTAAATAGTTGTTATATATAATGACATGACAGGATTATGTGGCGCTTTGTATGCTCTTAAAAAGTTTCTCTCTTATATATATATTGATTATTATGATATTTTAAATTTTAATTCGGAGTAACTATTTTAATACAGAGTAACTCTTAACATTTTTTTATAAAAAAACAAGAAATGGATTAATAGCTATAGGGGAGTGTTTAGGAATGTACAAGTGTGAGGATGAGACCTCCGTCCTCCGACGTTAACTTTTTAAGTTGTTCCATATGAGTGAAATCTAATGTTTAGCAAGTCTATTTTTGAAAGGAAATTTGAAAACTGAAAAAAAGTGATACTCTTTCCGGTCTCAAATGAAATTCACACTTTGACTTCACACAAATTAAGGAAATAAATTTGACTTTACTGTAGAGTACACTGTTGTGACACTGTTTGACACTGTTTTGCACTGTTTTGATGTAGATAATTTGCCAAATAAGGAACACAGAAGAAGTGTGAAGTTTATTTTGGACCTATCAAAAAAGGAAAGTGTGAATTTCATCTGGGAGCAGAGTAAATATTATTTGTGTTTTTGGATCTATTTGTGAAAAATGCCCAAACATAATTACGCCCTTGAGTTTGGTGGGACATCTTCGTCTTCATCCAATTTGTAATAAATCTCCATTCGTTTTTGCATTGAAGATTTCATACTATGGTGTATACTACCGTACTATTGAGTATAATAATTTGAGCAGCAGGCGCAACGTGATGAAAATAAGAGTCCACTACTACCTACTCTCACTTGTTCTACAAATACTACAACTACTGTTAACCGGAGATTCTTCTGCTTTTGGCTTAGAACCTGGAATGACCAATGACAATCTTCAGAATCATCTCAAAAGATCCCACTTTCCGGATCAATTCCTTTTTGGAGTCGCCACCTCTGCTTACCAGGTTACTGTATTCCTTCATAAGCGCATTAGATTCTCTTGAGAGGGGGGGGGGGGGGGGGGGAGGGTATCTTTAGATTCTAATTTTGTTTTATCTTAATCGTTTCTTGAATTTTAGATTGAGGGAGCCTATCTTGAAGATGGTAAAGGGCTTAGTAATTGGGATATCTTCTGTACCATCAAAGGTAATTTCTTTTCATCTCATCACTAAGTTAAATATCTCTCTGATCTAACAATAAATTGTTAAGTCGTCTCACATTTGAGTATTTGACAAAGTAAAGAAGTAAGAATCAGTATATAATCAGCTTCAAGTCTTAATGCAATGTAAATCATGTTAAGGCATCTCCTAAATTGGGTTGTTTTATCAAACATTGTCTGCCCCAGGGAAAACACACAATGGGGAGACTGGAGATGTTGCAGATGATCACTACCACCTTTACATGGTATTGCTTCTTTACCTTTCTGGTTTTAGGATTAGCGCAAAGCTCAACTCTCTTTTGGAATTTTAATTTCATAAAGCAATTAATATAAAAATGAAATAATGTTAATTTTCTTACTTGTTGGGGATAATATATGAATTATTATAGGAAGACATTGATCTGATGCAACATCTTGGGTTGGATGCATATAGACTTTCCATCTCATGGGCCCGAATCTTACCCAGTATACTTTTTATTATTATTTCCACTTCCATATACCACTTTTGCTATTTTTGTAAATTCATAACAACATATACATTTGGATTTGCCTTAGAGGGGAGATTTGGCGGTGTAAATCAAGCTGGTATTGAGTTTTACAACAATGTTATAGATAATGTGATATCCAAAGGTAATGGGTGGAACCTCAGCTTCCTTTTATTAGTTTACACGGCATCATGAAATGCTAAGATACTACTTGGAAAAGTTGCAGGAATAAAACCTTTCGTAACGATCCATCACCATGACTATCCACAAGAACTTGAGTACAGATATGGAGGTTGGCTTGATTCCGAGATGCAGTATGGTTTCTCACTTGGTTTGTACTTTGTAGTTGGGTTATTCGATCGAGTGTCTTTCGTAGTTTTGCTATGCCATCCACACAAATACATATAAAAACAAAAAAAAAACATTACAAACTTCGTGTTAATTCTTGTAAAACATTAACTTCTATTATGAAAATCCAAATAAGCAATTTGATTTGGCCAATTCTATAAAAAATGAACAGACCAACTTAATCAAACCATGAAAGAAATCAAACCAACATGTAAGGTTCTAGATCATAATAATAAGTATGAGACATTTTGTGTTTTTATAGGGCAGACTTTGTGTACTTTGCTGAAAAATGCTTTGAGAGTTTTGGAGATAGAGTGAAGTACTGGATTACAATCAATGAGCCAAACTTATTTTCTGGCATGGCATATGAGAAGGGGATCTATCCGCCTTCTCATTGTTCGCTGCCATTCGGAAATTGCACTTCAGGCAATTCAGATGTTGAGCCTCTTATTGCAATGCATAACATGTTGTTGGCACATGGCAAGGCCGCAAAGGTGTACCGTGAGCAATTTCAGGCAAGTGATAAAATGGTTCTTTTTCGATTACCTCCTTAAATAAAAAAGTACTTCACCGTCAACTACTGCCAAAATGGCACTGCAAATGCAGCCTAAACAAGGTGGGTTCATTGGAATAACTGCACACATGTTCATGTACGAGCCTTTTTGTAATGATGATGTGCATGATCATGAAGCTGTCAACAGAGCATTAGCGTTTAATGCGGCTTGGTACGTCTTGCTATATCTGAGCTAGGGGAATTTTCTTTTTTAGTCCCCTATAATTTGGAATTAGAGTTTTTCCACTTTTGGTCCCCGACTTCAGTGGCTTGGACAATTTTAGTCCTTGTCTTTCGTTTTTCCCAGATTTGATGCACAACTATGGAATATTTGACACTTTTGATCCTCCGATTGATTTTCCTGCCAGCAACATACATTTCCGTTTCATGCGTTAAAATTAAGAGGCCAACACATTTCTTTCCTTCTACTTGTAAAGGATAACTATTAATCATTATACTACTCACACCCATCCCTGTTATTAGCTAGGATCATGATATATCATCGTATTGGGCTGGGGATAGATAGACGGATAGATAGAGCGGCAGAAGGAGGAATTGCGATTGCAATACAAGAGATTGGGCGTAGATACACACATATTCATATATCTATATGTTCTTGGTAAGATGTGGTTCGGCTGTGTGTTGTTGTTGGCCGGAAATGTGTGTTAGTTGTTGGCCGGAAAAATCAAGGACACACATGTGTGTTTTTGACCGGAAAAATCAACCAGAGGATCAAAAGTGTCAAATATTCCAAAGTTGTGCACCAAATCTGGGAAAAACAAAAGACGGGACTAAAATTGTCCCAGTCACTAAAGTCGGGGATCAAAAGTGGAAAAAACTCTTTGGAATTATATATTCTGGAACATGTCTTTTATTTATACTCCGTACTGTTCTAGTAAATTTAACATCTCACAATTAATACTACGTATAACATAGCTGCAACCAACCGTATCCATTAAGAATCTAAGATCACTGTTTAACTGCTTAAGGGTGGGATTATTGTCATTCAATATTACCACGAATCTCTACATAACCCTTCACACCACACAATCATTTTAATAAGAGGGCCATTTGCATATAAATTTTAACAATTGAGGGATTAAAACTACAAATTATGAAAGGCATGTGTTTAGGCCTGGGATCGGTTCGGTTCTTGTTAAAATTCGACGGAACCGTATTAAAAATTATATGCGCTAAATTCGGTTCGGTTCTAGTTAAAAATGTAGTTGTTAAATTCGATTCGGTTCTAGTTAAATTCGGTTCGGTTCTTACACTTTTTCGGTTCCTAATAAAAATTTATTATCCTCCTAAAATAAACACATTTTTACCTTCAGTTACATAAAAAAATCAAATTTTAAATGATGAAATTATGACCTTTACATTATACACACATGATATTCCAATTTTCAAATATCACAAAAATATCCAAGTGCAAACATTAAGTTTAAACATAACAACATAAAGGTTTAAAATAGGCAGTAACTATCAAAATAATATTCTTCTAGTAGTAACTTTAAGGTACACATCCAATAGCAGGTAGTTCAACCTCAAAATAATATTCTTCTAGTAGTAATTCACCATAAATAAAAAGTACGTAGTAATAAACTGACCAGTAATATTTGTAATTTACTATGAACAAGTAACAACATAATCAACGGAATACTATTTCCTTATTGTGAACTCAAAAAACAAATACAATCACAAACAAATACTACCTCCGTCCCGCTATGATTGTCCCATTTTACCTTATCGGTCCGTCCCACTAAGATTGTCCCATACCAAATTTGGCAAAGTTTGTGTGGCTCTAAATCATTCTTACTTTATTCCTACTTTATCAATTCAATATAAACCACATAAATCACTTTTTATTGATTTACGTGCCACTCCCTCTTGTCCCATTGTTAGCGGGACGGAGGGAGTAATAGATATAAAAATCGACTAAAGTAGTAAAATAACAGCTACTCGAATTGGCGTGATCCACAATATATAAGGTATATTATGAAAGACAAATATTCCTGACAAGAATTTCCTGTCGGGAATGTCGTCTGGCCACCTCCATTTGAGGTGCTTCCGGGTAGAATTTTTTGATTATATTTTGTGAAATGTTCTACATGAAGTGTAGATTACATCCACCAAATTTCAGCTTAAAATACAACCGGGAAGTGAGTTAAATAAAATATTGAAAAACATTGTGTTTTTTTATATGTATTTTGACGTAATGTTTTTCAATAATTTATATAACTAACTTCCTGATTGTATTTTAAGCTCAAATTTAGTGGAAATAATCTAAATTTCATTGAAAACAAGCTCACAAAATTTCATCAAAAAATTCCACCTAGAAGCACCTCAAATGAAGATTACCCATGCAATGTATAAGAAGTTCGGTTCCTGTATAGGAACCGGAACCGAACTGGAACCGAATCGATCATATACTATAGGAGCCGAACAAAAAAAAGATGAAGTCCAAAATTATAAGAACTG
Source organism: Cuscuta europaea (assembly GCA_945859875.1). Classification (NCBI taxonomy): domain Eukaryota; kingdom Viridiplantae; phylum Streptophyta; class Magnoliopsida; order Solanales; family Convolvulaceae; genus Cuscuta; species Cuscuta europaea. The sequence goes on along the minus strand of CAMAPE010000018.1, from coordinate 1,017,968 downwards.
AACCGAACCGGAAAATTCGGTTCGGATCGGTTTTCCCGGGTTTACGGTTCCAAGTCCCTGGCCTACATGTGTTGTAATAGAAATAATTGTAGAATGTAATTGTTATGCTATATGATGTAAAACAACAAGGAGACTAAGAAGCTGTTCTGTTCGTCTTATTCTTATAACTTATCGCTTATTCTTATTTTATTCAGATAAGATCAGATTAGAAAAATTCAGATCAGATCAGATCAGAAAGATTCAATTCAGATCAGATCAGAAACATTTAGTCAGATCAGAAACATTCAGATCAGATCAGAAACATTCAGATCAGATCAGATCAAAAACATTCATAGCAAATTGGAAACATTCTATTATTATCGATTATATAATTATTATTATTATTATTATTATATTGTTGTTGTTGTCATTATTATTATTATTATACTTATTAAATAATTATAATAATAATTGTTATTATTATTATTATTATTATTATTATTATTATTGAATATGGCACTAAGTATATTTATATTATTTTTTTTTTGCCATTGAGTTGTAAGAACAAACTCATGTGTTTGTCATTTCTACGTTATTCTCTTTACGTGGACGGATTTTATATTGCTTTGTTTATTGTCAATATTTATATTATTATTAAAAAAGATTATTAGTATCACTACTACTACTAATTATTATTATTATTTTAATTATTATTATTATTGTTATTATTATTTATGATAAACAATAAATTACTATTATTATAATATTATTATTATTATTGATATTATTATTATTATTATTATTATTATTATTATTATTATATACTGCCTTAGAAAGTCATGATCAGATAAGAAGGATTCAGATCAGAAACATTCAGATCAGACAGATTCAGATCAGAAAGATTCAGATCAGATAAGATCAGAAAAATTCAGATCAGATGAGATCTTAAAAAATTCAGATCAGAAACATTCAGATCAGACGAAGAGAACAGCTTCTAAGAGTGATTCCTACTCCTCTATGTTTAAATATGGCAAAAGAGCATACACCTTGTATTTTCTTGAAAAAACAAGTAAGGTAACACAAAATGAAATCTAAATTTGAGATTTACAACTATCAGTACATTTCTTATAAGTGAACTGTATACCTTGCATGGTCAAACAGGACATATGATCCTTTAATATATGGTGATTATCCTCTAGAAATGCGTTTCTACCATGGGAGTGAATTACCAAACTTCACCTCAGAGGAAAAAGCCCTTATAAAAGACAGTGTCGACTTCATTGGCATAAACCATTATGGCACTTTGTATGCAAAAGATTGCCTTTATTCAAGCTGCAACTGCACTGGATCTAGCTGTAGCAATGGTGGAGACCGAGTTATAGAGGGATTCGTGTATACTACTGGAGAGAAAGATGGTGTTTTTATTGGAGAACCGGTACGAAAAGTTTGATTTTATAAACTAATACCACATTTTGAGTTATTAGGTGAGACTAATTCCAATTCCTGTCCGTCATTCATTTTCTGTGTCCTGCAGACAGGCAGCCCTCGGTTTTTTGGTGTTCCTAGAGGAATTGAAAAGATTGTGGATTATGTTAAGGAAAGATATCACAATAAGCCCATGTTCATATTCGAAAACGGTGAAGACCTTTTTTTTTTGCATAATATGTAATATGGTATAAATTCCAATCTCAACCAGATAAACTGATTTCACTTTTATTGCCCGGACTATGTCATTCCCCCTCTTGGTTTCTGACTCTTATTTTTTCCTGTGTTCGGTTTTGAGGGGAAAAACTATTTTCCTTAATTTTTGATATTTTTTAAAAAGTGTTTTTCCACTTTGAAAATGGAAATTATTTTTCTAAAACAATTTATGTTTTTCTATATTTGTGGGGTTAACATTATACTATAACGTGTTTTCCAAAATAGGTTATCTTCTGGAGATAAAAAGGGGGGCCCTAAATTATACGCTTTCACCAATGCTCTGACGATAAATAATACGGAGTACCAGAGTAGACATGAAATTAATTGTGTGCCACATTCGCCTTTGCATGTGATTAACGTATGGTATCCTTGAATGGCTTTATAGGGTACTCTTCACCAAACAAGACAACATTAGCTCTTGAAGTAGAGCTGGACACCAAGAGAATAGAGTACCATAAAGCATACCTTTCCCATCTGGCACAAGCAATGAGGTGAGTAGTTGGTGACTACTTGCTTATTATTATTTCGGCTATTAGGCTTAAGTAGGACTAAAAGTAGCCCTAAATGTAACAATAAGATTATAATCCTTTTATTCCGCGAAAATAGGAGTAATATATGTTCTTTCTTCCTATTCTACTCTCTTCCAATTATTTCTAATAGATTTATTTTCTTAATATGAAAATCATATTTTAATTTGTGAAAATATAATAAACTTTAAATAATATAAACTATCTCTCATGAACCAAGAATAATATGTATATTAGAAATTACTTTTAATAATACCACTATTTAAATATAAACCAAAATTGATATAGAACAATTTTGCAATGAAAAATCAGTTATTTAATGCATCAAAAACTACTATCAAAATACAAAGTATCAAATAAGTGACTGTGTTTCCAAATATCATTTATTTGATAATGTTGTATTAGTTTTTAATATTTTAAATGATTGAATTTCTTGTCGAGAAGTGACTCCATATTATTTTTGGTTTATACTCAAATAGTTGGTTTTATGAAAAATCATTTTCAAAGTATGTATTATTATTGGTTTATGGGTGATAGTTGGTATTATTTAAAGTTATTTTTCCTAATAAAAAAGAGAAAAAATAAAACTAAATAAAATAATAATAATAATAATAATAATAATAATAATAATGAATATTTAAAAACTAAGAAGTCTTAAAAATTAAAATTAAATACTTAAAAAAATATTAAAAAATATGCAGGCCACTGCCACTACATCCTCCACCTCTTACTAACACCAGCTTTGATCATCATCATCATCACCCCAGTGCCGCAAAGGCTTCCATTTACGGTGGGATAAAGGGGGTCGGATGTACGCAGTCTTACCCCTGTACTAAAGCACAGAGTGACTGTTTCTGAATGACCCATAGTGAAAATTGCGTCGAAAATTGCATAGGCTGACTGTTACTTCATAACAAAGAAACGCAGACAGTTTAGTGAGCCATTTTGCTTTATTCCATCATATTCCCAAGCCAAAAAATAGCGAGTCTTTGGCTCCATTGAAAATGATGGAAAAGTAACACCAGCTTTGATCTCTGAGAAAAATGTCATCTTGTGTAAAAAATGTCACATTCCTCTGAAAGTGACACAAAAATTGCATTTGCATTTTTTGAAAATATCCAGCCTTTTTTTTCAAAATTGCCCTCACGATGACATTTTTTTTCAATTTGACATTCTTTCCCGGCGACTAGAGGTGGCGGTGTTAGAAGGTGGCTGAGGTGGTGGTTGATATCTGTATATTTTTCATTTTTTACGTCTTTTTATGTTATAATATTATTATATAAAATATCCTACTAAGAATGGCAAGGGAAGGGGTAGAATAGTAAGACTTGGTCCTATTTTGGGAATTTTAACTCCAAGCTCATATTGTTGCAATTGTAAGAATCTCTTCCTGCTCAGGTCTCACCGATTTTTATCCACCGAGGATATTAATCACCACTAGGTCAAAAGAGGGAGAAGTGGGCAACAGCCAGCACACCTTTTCCGGCCAATTCACCCTACAGAGGAGCGGCAGCCTGATTTAGGAGAAGAAGGGTTTTTTCGGCAAGCCTCAATTACAGACGGGAAGAAGAATAAATAGGCGAAACGCCAAAGATAAAGATGGCAACTTACCTTACCCAGGAGATACGCTGGAAGCGCACAAGGAAGGAGACGGAAGAACCGCGTAAGAGGAGATAGGCTTGTGCGAATTAGAAATCAGATTAAGACATGGGTTGGGTAAGGGAATTGGGCTTAGGGAATAAAGAGGGCCAATACCAACACATTCTCCACCTTATTGGACCATAGTGGTGTAGAGCAGAACGCTCTAAAACAATTTGAGACTCATCATCGCTGGATTGCCTGAATGATCACAGAGACACAGGCAAAAGGGGTAAGATCACCAGGCAACTTATCTGCAATCAATTTTTAACGCGCGTTTGCAAGACAACATTTTTTCGACAGAGTGACATTTAGTCCCCATGTCTGCAGGATTAAACTCAAATGGATTTTTAATCAACTTGATATGACCTGCACTAACAATATCACGTATAAAATGAAATATAACATCAATATGCTTAGTTCTATCATGAAAAACAGGGTTTGTGCACAGTTGAATAGCAGATTGACTATTAGAAAACAGACAAATGTCCTGTTTCAGACTACCAATCTCCGTTAGGAGACGCTTAAGCCAAATGGCTTCCTTAAACGCTTCAGTAGCGGCCACATACTCGGACTCAGTAGTGGAAAGGACAACTATGGGTTGAAGTTGAGACTTCTAACTAATGCAAGACCCGCAAAGAGTAAACACATAAGAAGTAGTGAATTTCCTATCGTCTCTATCGTTAGCAAAATTCGAATCCACATACCCACTCAACTTAACACCCTCAGAACACCTAGTGAAAACCAACCCATGATTAACAGTAGATTTCAAGTACCTAAGCAACCATTTAAGAGCATTCCAATGGGGTAAATCGGGGTTAGACATATACCTACTCAAGCAACTAACAACATAGGCAATGTCAGGTCTAGTACTCACCATGAGATACATCACAGACCCAATAGCATTGGAATAAGGCACATATTTCATATTAGCAATTTCAGGAGCAGTCTTGGGAGACTGATCCTTATTTAACACAAAGTGAGACGTCATAGAGATAAAGATGGGAGTAGCAGAATGCATGTTATATTTACTCAAAATCTTTTCAATGTATGAAATTTGATTGAGTACTAACACACGCTTACTCCTATCCCTAACAATGTTAATGCCTAGGATCCTCTTGGCATCACCTAGGTCTTTCATTGCAAAATTCTCGCAGAGACGTTTTTACACACATTTAATGGCGTCACCCGAAGGACTAACAATCAACATATCATCCACAGAGCAATAAAAATACAGGCACATAGGAAGTATTTTTAAAGTATAGGCAATGGTCGCACTCGGACTTGTGGAATTTCAAAGATGACATGCACTAGTCAAATTTGATATTCCACTGCCTAGGGGACTGCTTCAGGCCGTACAAGGTCTTCCTAAGCAAACACGCATGATCACTCTTCATGGGATCCCCAAAGCCCTAAGGCTGCGACATATAGATTTTCTTATCTAAATCACCATGCAAGAAAGCTGTGACATACCCACTCAACTTAACACCCTCAGAACACCTAGTAAAAACCAACCCATGATTAACAGTAGATTTCAAGTACCTAAGCAACCATTTAAGAGCATTCCAATGGGGTAAATCGAGGTTAGACATATACCTACTCAAGGAACTAACAACATAGGCAATGTCAGGTCTAGTACTCACCTTGAGATATATCACAGACCCAATAGCATTGGAATAAGGCACATATTTCATTTTAGAAATTTCAGGAGCAGTCTTGGGAGACTGATCCTTATTTAACACAAAGTGAGATGCCATAGGGATAAAGACGGGAGTAGCCGAATGCATGTTATATTTACTCAAAATCTTTTCAATGTATGAAATCTGATTGAGTACTAACACACACTTACTCCTATCCCTAACAATGTTAATGCCTAGGATCCTCTTGGCATCACCTAGGTCTTTCATTGCAAAATTCTCGCAGAGACGTTTTTGCACACATTTAATGGCGTCACTCGAAGGACTAACAATCAACATGTCATCCACAGAGCAATAAAAATACAGGCACAGAGGAAGTATTTTTAAAGTATAGGCAATGGTCGCACTCGGACTTGTGGAATTTCAAAGATGACATGCACTAGTCAAATTTGATATTCCACTGCCTAGGGGACTGCTTCAGGCCGTACAAGGTCTTCCTGAGCAAACACACGTGATCACTCTTCATGGGATCCACAAAGCCCTAAGGCTGCGACATATATATTTTCTTATCTAAATCACCATGCAAGAAAGCAGTGGTGACGTCCATTTGCTTCATTTCCCAATCATTATGAGTAACAAGAGCAAACATCATTCTAATCGTAGTAAATTTAACAACAGGAGCAAAGATTTCAGCATAATCAACACCTTTCTTTTGAGTAAATCCCTTAGCTACATGTCTAGCCTTATATTTAATGTCGTTAGGCTCTTCCTTCACCTTAAATAGCCATTTACACTCAACAACGGAACTATTGGGTGGTCTAGGAACTAACGTTCGAGTCTTATTCAGTCTAAGTGACTCCATCTCACTTTCCATGGCACAAAGTCATTTAGCGGACTCATTAGACTTGAGGGCCTCTCTATGTGTTCTTGGTTCGTTAAGCTCAAGGGTCTCAAACACAGTGAAAGCAAACATAGAAGTATCACACACATTGAAAGCAAAATCAGGCATACTATCTGCAGTTCTCCTAATTACTCTCCTACTTCTATCTCTAGCAAGTTGATAATCATGCAAATCATTTTCACTAGAACCTGCATTCTCATCATGCGATTCATTGTCATTTGAAGGCACATGAGAATGCTCCACCTCACTAGAAGTGGTGGTAGTATCATGCTCAGAAGAATCAGAATTATGCAATTCAGAAGAATCAGAATCATGTAAGTCAACATTATCATGATTAGCAAACAAAGGGCTAACAGCATGTGGTATGGACTCCACCTCAACGGGAGTACTACTATGGCTAGACTCAGAATCAGGAACTGACTTAACTAGACAAGGAAACTCGGATTCGTTGAAAACCACGTTTCTACTTACCATAACTTTGAAACTTACTTGGTTTCTATCCCAAACCCTGTACCCCTTCACACCCTCAGGATAACCTAAGAAGACTCCTTTCTTATACCTAGGATCCAACTTGTCACCTTGTTGGTGCACATACGCGGCTCACCCAAACACTCTAAGTTTAGACAAGTCAAGGGGTTTGTTTGAAAAAACAGATTCAGGGCACTTCCCACCCAAGGAAATAGAGGGAGACCGGTTAATCAAGTAGACAACAGTATTAACTACTTCGCCCCAAAACTTTTCAGACAAACCGGGTTTTGCCTTCTAATCCCGCAATCAACATAGAGGTGGTCCATATCCTTGTTGCAAAACTCTAGACCATTATCTGTCCTCAGGGTTTTGACCTTCTTACCAGTTTGATTTTCTACAATGTCATTCCACTCCCTAAATTTCACAAAGACATCGGATTTATGCTCAAGGAGACGGACCCACACCTTCCTAGAAAAATCATCGATAATGGACAAAAAATATCTCTTACCTCATGGGTAGAGACACTAGCAGGTCCTCATACATCAGCATGAACATACTCTAACACAGAGGTACACTTAGTGGGATTAGGATAAGGGGAGGAGGGAAATGTAACCTTATGTTGCTTGCCTAACACACAAGATTCACAGAAAGGGATGGAGGACACAAAATCCTTACCAAAACAACCAGATTTATTCAAAATCTCTAAACCCTTATTACTCATGTGTCCTAATCTATTATGCCACGAAGAAGTTTTATCAAAACTAACAACATGAGCAGAATCACAGAAAGGCTGAGCATGGAACACATACAAGTTATTCACCTTTTTTTGCCTTAAACAAAACAAGGGAATTTTTCAAAACTTTCATGCATCCATTTCCCCATTTATCCTCAAGCCCACTACCCTCAAAAGCAGCGACAGAAAACAAGTTATGACGCAAATCAGGAACATGTCTCACATTTTTCATAGTAAACACAGTCTCATTATCAAACTTCAAGCATACATCACCCATCCCATGAATTTTGCATTTCTTATTATCAGTAAGAGACACAAAACCATCATTGCAAGAATCATAAGAAGAAAATTGAGATCTAAAAGGTGTCATATGATAAGTACAACCAGAGTCAATCAACCACTCATTTTCAGTCATGCTACTCAACACAGAATTGACAAAATCACAAACCATAAAAACTTTTTCATGTAAGTTATTATCATCTACCACATTAGCATGTTCAAACTTCTTGGGGCTGTGACAATCCTTAATAAAGTGGCCAGAATTACCGCAATTATAGCACACTCTCTTTTTAGACTTACCCCTCTTCTTACCCGGGTCACTATTGTTTTCGTTCTTATTGTTGCTACCCTTCTTATGGTTTCTAGATCTACTCTTAGACCTACTCCTCACAAGAAACGCTTCACCAGAGTCGCTAGATTGACCGTTACTACCCTTCGAGTGTCTAAGGTCTAACTACTTGCTTCTTAATCCATTAACGACTATATCTAACGAGATATCGTCTTTACCATACTTTATGGCAGATTTGACGTCATTGTACGAGTCAGGGATGACATTAAGTAACATTATGGGTATGTAGACATCTATGTGTTTATCACCAGCTTGCTTAATGTTCTTATAATTACTTCAAATAGGACTAAAACTATGCCAAAAACTCAAAATAGGACTTACTATGTTTTTGTTTTCAAAATAGGATCATATTAGTCCTAGGGAAAATCGCACATTTGACCCCCCAATTATCCACCATATTGAAATCCCAAATCTGTGTTTCAGGTTTTCCAAATGTCACCCCTGAGTTATCAGAATAATTATAAATGTCACCCCCGCCGTTATAAATATTACAAACTCCGTCAGATTTTAATGTTTTTCAGGGTTAAAATTGTCATTTCCCCATTGTCATTTGGAACAACCAAGAACCACTGTGAACGGCCATAAGATGCTGGATCTGGTCCCTCTCGAGAGTATCCTCCCCAAGCCGCTTTCGATTGCGGACCTCTCTCCGACGCCGATGCACGGCTCGCAGGCCGCAGCTGCGCGTCGCCTACCAGGGCGTTCCAAGCGCACATAGCGAAGCAGTCGCCGGTAAGTCTTATCCGAAGTGTGAAGCGATACCTTGTGACTAGTTTGATTGGTGTTTCAGGCGGTGGAGCTATGGATTGCTGACCGCGCAGTTCTCCCGGTTGAAAACTCTCTCGGCGGTTCAATCCACCGTAACTACGTATTACTCCTCCGTCACCGCCTCCACATCGTCGGTGAGGTTCAGCCTCTCGTACACCATTGCTTACTGGCCCATCCTGGCGTCCGTAAGGAGTACCTCACACGCGTAATTGGGAAATGACAATTTAAACCTTGAAAAAAATTAAAAACAGACGGAGTTTGTAATATTTATAACGGCAGGGGTGACATTTATAATTATTCTGACAACTCGGGGGTGACATTTGGAAAACCTGAAACACGGGTTTGGGATTTCAATATGGTGGATAATTGGGGGGTCAAATGTGCGATTTTCCCTTAGTCCTATTGGAAACATACATATTTTTCATTCCATTCTTACCCTTCCTTTAAATATGAGTTAATAAAATGTTTAATTCATAATAAATTAAAAAAAAATAATATAAAATTCGTAGAAAAATATTTAAAAAACTTATAAAATATTTATAAAATAATTTTTTTTTTAAAAAATTAATAAAAAATAGTAAAACTCCATAAAAAAAATTAAAAAAATATGGATGCCTTTCCCACCGCCTGTACTATCTCCCTACACCACTATCTCCGGTCGGTGGAAAAAATGCCATTTTTCCAAAAAACTGCCATTTTTTTCTTAAAATGCCAAAACATGGCATATTTCTCTTTGAAAATGTCAACATTTTCATTGTTTTCTGCCATAAATATGGCATTCGTAATGAACTTGGATTTTTTTCCCATGGTGGCTGGAGGTGGTGGTGCAGAGGTGGCAGAGGCGCGGTGATTTTTTTTTTGTGAGTTTTATATTTTGTTTTTAAATTTTTTTTATTTAAAAAAAAAAGTAAAACAAATTATTATTATCGAAATAGTTTTATTAATTTTTTAGTATTTTTTACGAATTTTTATTATTTTTCATTATTTTATTATGAATTAAAATATTTCAATAGCTATAATGGTATATTTGTCCAAGACACACATAATTAGTCCTATGAAAACATAGTTTATTTTTTGGTCCTATTTGTGCAAAGTGAGTGACTTTTAGTCCTATTTTGATAATTAACTCTTAATATTCTGAATAAGCTTGTTAAACACATCTAGGTTCTCATCGATGTCCTTAGTCAGGTCAAGCCTAAATCTAAAGAACTTCTCAAGCAAAAACAATTTACCAGGCAAAGAAGTATCGGTATACAACTTGTCTAACTTGCCCCGTAATTCCTTTGCAGAGTCTATAATACCCACCTTCCTGAGCACTGAATCATAAAGGTTTAGGTATATAGAGGAACAAGCAGTTTCATTCATTTCAACGCGCTTTGCAATATCCTCAGAGTCTATATAGAGACCAGTCACAGCTCTATAGACTTTCTGTTGGATCAACACACATTTGATTTTCTGTTTCCATATATCAAAGTCTGTCTTTCCGTTAAATGGAAACATACCATATTGATTGACAACCATCTTAACAGGAAAGCAAGCACAACACGCAAGAAAGTAAATAAAATTTATCAGGCTATGAACAGTACGAAGCAACAAACGTGAACATGCCGAGAAAACCAATGAACACAAAGCTCGGGTACAATCTCCTTGTTCTTTCGTACAAGCACAGATAAAACTTTTATTTACTCAACAAACAGATAAGTGATTAATTATAACCTATAGGGCTATCAATTGTACGAAGCAACTAGCACGAACAAGCCGATAAGACCAATGAGCACAAAACTCAAGTACAATCTCCTTGTTCTTTCGTACAAGCACAAATAGGCTAGAATTAAATCAACAAGCAATGAAACGGGATTAAAAACTAAACCAGACAGAAATATTCACAAATTCAGACAACAAGTATCCAAACAAAATATTATTCACCGGAAAGTTTGTCCACGAATCAACAGACAAAAAATCAAAAAATTCAATACGTGATTAAATTTAAACCGGAAGAAATATTCACAATTTTGGACAACGAGTATCCAAACAAAATATTTTTCACCGAAAAATTAATTCACGATTCAACAAACAAGTAATAACAATTAAAATGAATGAACTATGAATGATAATCACACAAAAGATTAAGAACACGTACCTGGGGCCGGGCACACCCGGTGTCCTAGACCACGTAGGTCAGCGGCGGGGATGCAGAGGAAAAATGAATCCGGAGGCACTCCGGTACACCAAGTAGAGTTAAAGCCAATTTACCTGAGCGGGGCTCGAGATTGGGTTACCCGACTTACCGTAGGCAGCGTGGGCTGCTGTAGAGCACGTACTGGATGGCTGCAGCAAACTGGACTAGCGGCAGCACTCCTTGAACGGTGGAAACAGCTGAACCGAGGCAGCAGAAGGTCTGGACAGCATTTGGAGCTCCGGTTCTGAGCGCTGGAAGCTTCTGAACCGGTGACAGGCGACTTCAGGCGGCAGCGAGCGGCGGCGACGCGGCGGCGAACGGCGGCATATGACTCCCGGCTCTGATACCACTGTAAGAATCTCTTCCTGCTCAGGTCTCACCGATTTTTATCCATAGATGATATCAATCACCACTAGGTCAAAAGAGGAAGAAGTGGACAACGACCAGCACACCTTTTCCGGCCAAATCACCCCACAGAGGAGCGACAGTCTGATTTAAGAGAAGAAGGTTTTTTTCCGGCAAGCCTCAATTACAAACGGGGAGAAGAATAAATAGGCGAAACACCAAAGATAAAGATGGTAACTTACCTTACCAGGAGATACGTTAGAAGCGCACAAGGAAGTAGACGGGAGAATCGCGTAAGAGGGGTGAATTGGCCGAAAAAAGGTGTGCTGGCTGTTGCCCACTACTCCCTCTTTTGACCTAGTGGTGATTGATATCCTCTGTGGATAAAAATCGGTGAGACCTGAGCGGGAAGAGATTCTTGCAACAATTTTGCTTTTATTTAGTCCTATTTAAGGAAATCTCCCTTATTATTTGATAGAACTCATAATTGGGCTAGAGTTTCTGAAATGGGCTATAATAATGCCTATGGATTGAATCATATTAAAAGAAAAATTGAATCCATTTGATTAAGGATGTTTTCTATGGGACTGTTTTCAGCCCCATATCAGATCGAACTAGAACAAAACAGACCAGACCAGACTTCCATAGCTGTAAAATACACATAGACCAGACATTTACCAGACCAGATCAGCAAGTTGCAGTCCAAAAGAAAACATCCTAACTAGTCCACATGAGATGTGGTTGAGGGCCTAATTTAACCCCCATATGACTACTCTCTTTGAGTCTTGGATATTTCGATATGGCCTTATATGTTGGGATTGGAAAATTCTTCTATTCAATATCAAGAACAGAATTACAATAGGAGGAGCAAACTCTCACACTCAACTATTACAAAAAACCAATCCTCACCAATACACTTCTACTCTAAGTGTATTTCACTCTTCACACACTTTTCTCACTTTCTAAAACTGATGATATGAACAACAATATAACACTCTATTTATAGGCTAGTTTGGAGACAAGAGGAAGTTTCATCCAAGCTTCCATAGTTATCTCCATATCTTCTTCCATGTTTATTTGTTGGAGAGCTCCTTCCAAGAAGGTGTGAGATGCCTCTTGGCAACTTCCAAGAAAGAAGGTGGAAGATCTCTACAAATCTCCCCCTCCGCCTTTTTCTTTATTTCTCTCGTTCCTGCGAGAGAACTATGCTTCGTATAACTTTCTTCACTTCGGGATCCCACAACCGGTATCCGAATTCTTCATCTCCATAGCCGATGAAAATGCATGGGTTTGATTTGAGATCAAGCTTCTGTCTCAACTCCTGGGACACATGTGCAAATGCCTTGCATCCGAACACTTTCAAGTGAGAGTAAGAAACATCTCTTCCTGACCATTTCTTCTCTGGCACTTCAAAGTTTAAAGGAACAGAAGGTGACTTATTTATAAGATAACAAGCTGTTAGAACAACTTCACCCCAGAATGGCTTCGGTAGTTTAGCCATACTCAACATGCAACGAACTTTCTCCACAATGGTTCTGTTCATTCTTTCGGCTACACCATTGTGTTGTGGAGTTCGTGGAACCGTCTTCTCATGTCTGATTCCATATGCGGCGCAATATGATGAGAATTCCCTGGAAGTGTACTCTCCTCCATTGTCTGAACGTAGACACTTCAGCTTCTTCCCTGTTTCTCTTTCTACCATCGCATGAAATATTTTGAAACGATCAAACACTTGATCCTTACTCTTTAGACAGTAAGCCCATACCTTTCGTGATGCATCATCAATGAATGTCACGAAATATTTGCTTCCTCCAAGTGACTCCTCTTCAATGGGTCCACATACATCAGAGTGGACAAGACTGAGTAACTCTGAATTTTTCTTCCTGGTAGAACTGAAGGAAACTCTGTGTTTCCCAAATAAACAGTGCTCGCATGGATCTAGGGCAACACCTTTGCCTATGGAAATGGCTTCCTTCTTTGCAAGAGTTGTCAATCCTTCACGCTCAAGTGGCCTTGCCTTCGGTGCCATAAGTTTGGTGATATCTCTTCTTCAACAGCATTGAGACTCGGATGACACAACTTTGCATGAGTTTTATAAAGAGTACCACGAATATGGCCTCTTGCAACAACCAAGGAACCTTTAGATAGCTTCCACGTACCTTCTTTGAATCGGTTAAGGTATCCTTGCTGATCCAGAGCTGTACCGGAGATAAAATTCAATCTAAGATCCGGAACGTGTCGAACATCTTTCAACACAAGTGTGCATCTGACATTGGTTGTTATGTGTACATCACCAATGCCAACAATCTTCGAGAAACTGGTGTTTCCCATCTTCACAGCTCCAAAGTCTCCGGACTTATAAGATGTGAATAAGTTCTGGTGTGGAGTGGCGTGAAATGATGCGGCTGTATCAACCACCCACTCAACATCATGAGTACCTACGTGTAAACATTCTTGTTCACCATGTGTAACAAGTAACTCGTCTGATGACAAACTAACCATGGTCGCACCATCTTCTTGGCTAGTATTTTGACTCGTCTGTGGCTGTTCTCGTAGATACTTTCTACAATCTCTTTTTCTATGCCCATAATTACTACAGTAATTGCAATATCCTTCAAATCAAGTATTGTTTTCAAAGGACATACCTCCCTCTTGTGATCTGCCGCGAACTTGAGAGTTTCCTCTATTTTGACCTTGGCCTCTACCTCGACCCCGACTTCTTCCTCCATTTCTGCCTCCCCCTCGTCTGTTAGTTTCTGATATGAGGGCATATGAGGGCACAAGATCCTGAAATTGACTGGTGTGTTCTGAAACAAAAATACCACCTCGCAATTTGTGGTTTACTAATCACCTCATTAGTAACGTCTTATTTCGAGCGGTTTTTGCTTGATACATGCTACCAAGCTTCTCCCATAGTGTGTAAGCACTTTGTTCTTGCGCAACATGGTGGAACACACTATGATCTATCCACTTTCGAATTTGTGCGACAGTTTTTCGATTCATTTTTGTCCATTCTTCATCCGTCTTTTTATCCGGTTTCACGCCATTATTATCGAGAGGATCGGCTAAATCCCTCAAATTTAGCATGATAAAACACTCAATATATCTCGTACCTTATTTTCGAAGCCGAATTTGGACAAACGGAGCTCACCGTTGGATCCGGAATGGCCGAAAATGGTAGGAACCGGTCTGACCTCGTCCAAAACCGGTCTGGAAATGGGTGAACCGGCCTCCACAACTACAAATCAGTTCGGTCCGGTTCAGGCAGCAGTTCAGCCTGCAGCCCAGCAGGCGAATGACGTGGCTCTGCTCCCTCGCTGACGTGACGATGACGTGTAGCCACGTGGCGTCTGACGTGGCTCACAGCGGACGGCTCGAGTGTATGACGTGGCGGCTCACTCGGCACCATGTGTCGCTGACGTGGTCCTACGTGGCGATGACGTGGCAGCTGACGTGGATCGTCTTCTTCCTCTGGATTGCGTGATGACGCAGTGATGATGCAGGCAGTTTTCCGGCAGCGTTTGGGCGGCGCGCACGGACTCTTCCGGTGGCCAAAAATTCCCCAAAAATACCATATTTCTCGTCTCGACGAGACAAGTCTAACGGTATGATCAGATCGTGATTCCGAACAACTTCAAAAATCACGATTTTCTAACCTGTAGAAATTTATCTGAAAATGAGAAAATAATGTATGGAAACTCAACCTCGCTCTGATACCACTTGTTGGGATTGGAAAATTCTTCTATTCAATATCAAGAACACTCTATTTATAGGCTAGTTTGGAGACAAGAGGAAGTTTCATCCAAGCTTCCATAGTTATCCCCATATCTTCTTCCATGTTTATTTGTTGGAGAGTTCCTTCCAAGAAGGTGTGAGATGCCTCTTGGCAACTTCCAAGAAAGAAGGTGGAAGATCTCTACATTATGCACTCTCATGGTTTGCTTTAATGACCTCTCCCTTTTATCAATGTTGGTAGCAATGGTGCTGATGTGCGTGGGTATTTCATTTGGAGCTTGCTGGACTCATTTGAATGGATTGATGGTTATGAGACGAGATTCGGGCTGTATTACGTAGAACCTGACACTCTGCGTCGAGTCCCCAGGCTCTCTGCCACCTGGTACCGGGATTTCCTCACCAAGATAAATCTCCACAACATGGAAAAGGCAAATTCGACTATGTTTTGATCAGAGATGAATCTTTACAGATACTGCAGAAGAAGTGCTGATACATTGTCATCCTTTCCATTTTCCTATACCTGTTGTATGTTTTTGTGTGTGTCTAAATCCTCATTACTTGTTATATGTGTGTATACCATTGAGCAAATGGGAACAGGGAAGCTAACTGGCTGGCAACAAAAGCTAAGCTAGGCAAGTTTCAAGTACAGTGGTTTATATGTTGTAGTGTTGTACAATGTATGTGTGCTTCGCACTTTAATGTGATTGGATAATTTATTGTAGCATATGTAATGCTGGAAAAAAAGAATGACACTTCATCCCTGAGAGTCCCGTAGAACCGACTAGACAGTTATACGGGAGGATGTAAGTTGAGCTTTGACGTCACGCTAATGGAAAGAGAATGTGGTTCCAATGCAAGGTAATGTTTGAATTGGATGTTGTTGTGAATTGAAATAGCGGTACCTGTTTAAAGGCAGGGCTGACCAACATTTTTTAAAATCCTCCCATGTACAACAAAATTTTAAATGTGTGAAACCCCATAATAACTTATGTGTAAAATATTACTTGTATTGCAAAATATTATTTTCACTAAAAGTAAAATAATGTATTATAGTACAATAAAATGATAAATCACGGAATCACCTAGCTAAAATTCCAAATTAATGAGAATGTAAGTTGATTCCTGGAATTCATCCAACAAAATCTTTTGGGAAAGTTATGGTTATCACCTTCTTATAAACTGCTGCAATTACCTAATGTTGAGTGAATAAAGCAGTACCTAGCTATATTTGGGGTCCCCAGAAGACAACTTTTGCTTCTGGAGAAGTGCGAGGGAAGGATACACCTCCTTTGTATGGATGGACTCGGTTCCGGGCCGGGACCGGGTCGGGCCTAGGCCCGGGCGGGCCGGCGGGTCAGAAATGGTGGACCCGGGACCGGCCCGGGTAACCACCGGGTCCGGGCCGGGCCGGGCCCATTATATTTTTTTTTTGTTTTCCTCTTCCTAATTAACCCCCCTCCCACCCCCAACCCCCAAACCACCCCAATTGGCCCAAAATACCCAGCCCAACCCAAAAATTTAAAAAAAATTGAAAAAAAAAACAATAATAATTTTTGGCCCGAACCGGGCCCGGCCCCGGCCGGGTCGGGCCTTGTTTTGGGTGACCCGAGCCCGGACCGGAAAACCCACGGGCCGGGCCTACCCGGACCGGTCACTGACCGGGCCACCGGGTCCGGCCGGGCCAGAACAGTACCGGTCCCGGGCCGGTTCCGGGTCGGGCCACCCGAACCGAGTCCATCCCTACTCCTTTGTAATTTTGAGAGCCACATAGGCATACATGTAAAAATATTCCACGATTAAAACGTTTAAGGGATGATTCATCGATAAAGAGCATCTCCGGTCTTAATCCTCTAAATAATTTCATACTGTTTTAAACTCACCCAGACCCGGATCGTTAAACCAATCGTATCAATCTCTCAATGGACATGGACTACCTTCACCTCTCAAAGTTGACTACAAGAGTACAAGATAAGAATGTAAAAAATACTACTCGTGAAACATAAATATATATATATATATATATATATATATATATATATATATATGGATTTTAATGACAAAACATGTAAGGTAATTGTCGTATATTACAACCTCAACCTTCATCAAACATTCAAACCATTTCCAACTCGCTTAGCTTTAGGAATTTTCGAAGCCATCACTACAAAAGTACAAAAAACAACGGTATTCACACAGAATTGACATAGATTGGTCAAGTTTGACATAGGCATATAAAAAAACGACCCACGGTGTCCGGCCCTGGCCTGAAACATTTGGGGCGGGTCCTCCCCGCCTCATCTTGCAAATGGGTCGCGTCCGCCCGCCCTGACCATACAATAGAGCGGGTCCGGGTATTAGTATTGACTCGTGCCGCACCGACCCGTCCCGCCCCGCCCCGCCCCGCTCAATATATAAGTATACATACTTATTTAAAAAAATTATACTACAAATATACTTCTACATACATATGTGTGTATATAATAAATCATTAATTCTTTGGTCTAATAATATATTATTGAGTAATATTTATATTTGAAAGAGATGAACGGTGAATTTCCAATGTCTTTTTTATATATAGCTTTTTAATTTATATATTCAATTATTAATATTTAAGTCTAGGTACTCTTTTTAACTTTTGAATTTTTAGCGTATTGTGACTTTGATGTAATATATTATTTATTTAATAATTATTTAGAGATAAGCTTTATTTATTATTTAAAAAAAGATAAGCTTTATGAGATTCAAATATAAGCTTTATGCGGTCGGCTGGTGACGGGAGAGTATGAATTTGATTTTTATGAATGGGCATTTCAGGTCTTTTCAATTCTAATATCTCTTTTTTATCTAAATCAATAAGTAGTCTTATTGTTGTCCAAGAAAAACTTGAAAGTATTATTTTAGTCATTGTTCTATATATTTATTGATGGAGTTTAATCCAACTACGAGAGCTAAATCTACAGGAGCAGATGGAAATTTGGCAGCGTGAGGCAGTGTTCTATTGATCAATGTTTTGATCCCCCTTTAGGAGGTTTACAAGTCGTATTTATAGACTAAGGAACTAGTGTTACAAAAGGAAACTGATACAATAAATGCTATTAATTGCGCATTAGTTTGAATACGACTCTTGTAACGTCTTGGTCGTTGTGCAATGATTGTTTCTTTATTCCCACGTTCTTGCCGTTAACTCCTGCCAGCTGCCGTTCTAATGATAGCGTGTCACGTCAGCCCTAGGAATATCCCAGCCTCACTAGAACTCCGCCCAAGCTCGAGGCTTGCTTTCCAGCCTGGCCTGGCTGTGGGTTTCTCTCGTGGGCTTGATCCCTAGTCAGGCCCAGTGGCTATCTAACATTAATCCCGTTTGAGGGCCAACCCCGCTAATGGTCTGCATCCCGTTATGGGCTAGATTGTATAATTGGGCCATGGTCGGTGTCCATGGTACCATCACGAGTCCCCTACTCTCTAAAATCAGCGAGACTAGATTTTAGGAGAGTAAATTGGAGCGTACAATTTCAAATTTGGAATCTTTTGGGAGAATTGTAGCGCCGCTTGCATTAAATGCGCCCGACTTGACATAGGCCTGCAACCCGGTACAGTTCCCGAGCCGACTTACCATCTCCAGCACTCAAGTGTTATCATTGCGGTTCCCAAGCGGTTTTCAAGCCCTAATTTCTTGGCTATTTAAACGCTTATTGTCCCTCATTACGCTCTTTCGCAATCTTTCTTCTGCTTTAGCACTCGTCTTCTTGGTTGGGAGCTTAGGCCGCGAAACCCTTTTCCTCCGTCTTCAAAACTTCATCAGGTTAGTTTCCCTGATGTCTTCTTCGAGTTCCATCCCCCTGCACCATGTATTTCCTGAAGCAGGGGCCATCTCCAACCGGCCCCGTATCCCGGTGGACCAGGATGGGAGGGAGACCCACTTCTTCCTTTCTTGCGACTACGCCCGGTAGGTCCTGGCCGTTGCTTTATCCGACACTGAAATGGGTGAGGCAGTGGCCCTTGCGGGCCCTAGTGTCGTTTGCTCCCGCCCTACCCCCAGGCAGAATATTGTAGAACCCCTTTCTCCTCTTCATTTTGGGGTGCACCTGGCTAGTTTGCAAGTAGGCCTTCGATTTCCTCTCCACAATGCCCATTTGAGTGTTATGGGCTACTACAACGTGATTCCGGGTCAATTTTCCCCAACTACCCACATGTTCATAGCCGGGTTCCTTGCCCGATGCTTGCATTTAGGTATTCGCCCCGCAATCGATCTCTTCCTCCATTTCTTTCATTCAGTTCGGCCTGGTGGTTCTGAGTCCCCAAGGTACCTCTCGATTTCTCAACGGGCAGGTCATCGTTTATTCGAGGCCAAGTCTTATCCCGACTCCTTCAAGGGTTGGAGGTAGATGTGGATATGGGTCACCCCTGCGGATGGGAGGCTGCAATTTGAGAATAAGTGGGGGAGATGATTCGGAAATGGGCCATGCCTTTTCTGTCAGAGGGCAATGCGGAGGCTGCCAAGCTGATCGCCGATGGTGCACCATTTCTGATGGGCCATTACGTAGGTGAGGACCGGGTGGTTGTGCTTACCTTTTCGCCAGGTCGGCTTTGTCTGAGTTGGCGTCTTCTTTGGATTTTTTATTTTCTCGATACCCCCTTTCTGACTTGATTCGTGTTTGTTGTAGCGGGTGAGAAGATGACCTCCCGGTTGGAACGGCTTGCGGCGAAGGCTGGTGTCACCCCTGGTTCCTTAGTCCCTGCCAGGAAGATCCAGACTCGGGGAAGTGCTGGGGCCGCCCCAGAGAAGTCAGGGGGATCCGCCCCCGGGGATAGTGCCGAGCCTTTGAATACGCTGGTCGTTGACCCTCAACCCCCCAGTGATAAGGGGGATGGGAAGAGGCTGGCACTCCGACCTATCTCCGGGCCCCGGAAGAAAGGAAAAGCTGCTGTTAAGTCTTCTGAAGATGTTGTCGATGTGGATTCCGACTCGGATGCTCAGTCTCAGGGGGTGGTGCCTAGGGGGAAACCCTGGGACCCGTCCATTCCGTTCGCCTCTCCATGAAATCCCGCTCTGTCTCTCTGTTCCGACGCACCGTGAACCCGGTGTCGCTGGGTCTGACCATCACTCCTCCCCTTGACAAAGAGGAGATCTGGGTTTTGTCTCCCCGGACAGCCATCCGACGCGCCGTCCACTCTCTTTCTGAGGTGTGCTTCACTGTCTCTATAGCTGCCTTAAATTCTTCTAACTTGCCTTTGCTCATAATTTTGGTCTTGTTGTCTCCAGGCTTTTATCTTGGCTTCCTCAGACTCCCGTCTCCTAGATGAGGGGCACGATGACGCTCAAACCCTGATGGCCGGTCTCAAGGAACAAATTGCTGATCTGGAGAAGAGGCTGGGAGTGGCGGTGCAGAGGGGTGAGACAGTACAGAAAAGGCTGAGCGATGTCGAGGCTGCGCACCGTGTGGTGGAGGAGGAGCTGAGGAGGAAAGCTGAGGAGGCTGGCCCGGCCGCCATCCAGGCCTTCAGGGGGAGCGAGGATTTTGCGGCCGAGGTGGAGCAGATAATCTCGGGTCGGAGGGAGGAAATTGCTTTAGGTTGGCTCCAGACCTCTGAGGGTGAGGCCAAGCTAGATGATGAGGGTGCCCTGTGCTTTCAGTTGGGGCAATATGGGATGCAGAAGTCCCTGTATGATCTTCTTGCAAAGAGAGACCCTTCCTTCTCCGCTCAGGCCTGGGGTTTGCCGGAATTGATGATGAATCCAGAAGCCCCTGCGGAGACCCCGGCTGCCGATACCCTGCCTCTGAAGTTCCTCCTGCCCAATCTGGTAATTGATAACTTCTTTCCATGACACTTTAACAAACACCTTTTCCAGGCCTGCGTGCCTGTAGTGGTTTTCCACCCTTGGGGTGGCGTGTAATTGACATCTTTACATTTTGTCTCACTTTCTGCATATATACTTCGGTGACCGCTTTTTGATCATCTCTGTTGATTGCTTACTTGTTCTGTATACCGATGCTCATTTGGGGTTCCGACCCTGTCTTGGCTGGTTTCTCCCTTTAGACTTGTTGTCGTTTGGTAGTTGGCCTTTGTCTTGAACCTGTACAATCCATACGCTCCAGGGTGGCCCTTGAACCCCCTTACTTAGTTATTTTGATTCACTTGGTCCTTGATGTATTTGGCCTTGGATTTCCGGTCAAGGTCGTCTTTCCTTCGTTAAGGATGACTTTACCAATCCTGGACCCATAGGCTCTCAATAGTTGAGCCAAACTGGGTGGGCCTCACCTTAGGTTACTTAGACCTTAGTGATTAGCCTCTTGATTGGCGAATCTCGTTGGCTTCTCCGGTGCAAAGTTAATTCCATAAATTTCATCTTTAGCCCTTTAAAACCTTAACCTTGCGAGAGGTTGTCTTTTCCTGTTTGAGGAAATCTGATTTTGTGTACGTATAGGGCTGTTTAACCTTGAGGAAGGTTATTTTATTCCCGCTCTTGTCTTTAGGAAGACTAAGTTGAGCTTTTTGAATTAGATGAGTTTGGAATTTATACCTTGTCTTATTTGCGAGTACCAATTAGGCGTAGCCCTCTTTTTTTTGGCTGGTCGAAAGATCTTCGCAATTTATAAAGGACTTAAGTGAATCAAATCATAACTTTCATTAAAATTTGGAGTGAGGAATAGAGGGTTACATGCTTACTGATAGAACTTCATCAAGTGTTCAGAGTTCCACACTCTATCTACCAGTTTTCTTTTAGGAGTGCACAACTTGTAGGTTCCAGGCCCAATTATTCCCTTGATTTTGTATGGGCCTTCCCAGTTTCTGGCAAATTTGCCGCCCTCTAGAGGCTTGCTGGCCGACCTCCTTCTCAAGACCAGGTCTCCAATGTTAAATTGTCTCGGTTTGGCTCTTGCATCGTGGTATTCCTTTACCTGCCTTCTATAATTCTTGGCTTTGATGAAGGCTCTATCCCTCTTTTCTTCAATCAGATGAAGCTCGGCCCTCAACATTTCCTTGTTGTTATCAGGATCATAGTATTCTACTCTTCTGCTTGGGACTAGGGTTTTCGAAGGAGCTCGGGCCTCGAACCCATAGGTTAAGGCGAATGGGGTCTCCCCAGTTGCTTTTCTTGGGATTGTGCGGTAGGCCCAAAGGATATTGTTGAGTTCATTTACCCAAGTTGTTCCCCTGGACTCTATTTTCCTCTTTAGGCCACCAACGATCGTTCTATTCACATTTTCAACTTGCCCGTTGCATTGAGGGTAAGCGACAGATGCCCTGCTGGCCTCGACACCCCACTGCTCACAAAATTCTTTGAAGGTATCAGATTCGAATTGCTTTCCGTTATCAGTAATAATCTGTATGGGAACACCGAACCGGCAGAAGATATTTCTCCAGACGAACTTCTTGCATTGTTCTGCGGTGATCGTGGCCATTGGCTCGGCCTCAACCCACTTGGTAAAGTAATCAATTATTACTATCACGAATTTCCAACCTCCTGAGCCCTACGGAAGGGGACCCACGAGATCTATTCCCCATCTTGAGAAGGGAATTGCAGTGTTGATCGGGATATACAAGGTGGTTGGCCTGCCTGGATTTGTTTGGAATTTCTGGCAGACCTCACATCTTCGCGCGAAGTCCGCACAGTCCCTTATCATGGTTGGTCAGAAGTATTCCTGTAAGATAGTCGTTCTGCTCAAAGTAAACGCATCTTGGTGTGATGAGCAAATTCCTTCATGTAACTCTTTGATTATCTGCCGGGCTTGATCTATCCTCAGACACCTCAAGAGTACCCTATTGTAGCTTTTTTTGTAGAGTCTGCCATCCTGGATAACATAATTAGGGGCTCGCCTCCTGACTACTCTCGCCTTATCCTCTTCTAGGGGGAGCGTTCCGTTCTCGATATACTTCACCAAATCATCTATCTAGCATCTCGGAGCTTGATCGACTGGTAAGACCTCCAGGTCTTTGGTGCCTTCGATGCTTGGCTTGCTCAATTCATGTATTTGAGCTATACATGTGAGATGTTCAGGAGCATCAGTTGTTAGTTTCGACAGAGTATCTGCCTCCGTGTTTTGAGCTCGCGGGATGCAGAGTAGGCCAGATTTTTCAAAATGTTCTATGATCTCCAGGGATGCATCCCGGTATTTTCGCATGCGGGCTTCCTTGGCCTCATATTCCCCCCTAAGTTGCTTGATGACCAAATTAGAGTCGCTTTTGATCCTCAGTTTTTGAGCTCTGAAGTGCCTCACAATTCTGAGACCGGATAAGAGGGCCTCATATTCAGCCTCATTATTGGATAACGTAAATGAGTACCTTAGGGCGTGGTAAGAATTGAAACCTTCAGGGGTGATGAGGACCACCCCTCCTCCGCAACCTTTGGATCCTGATGATGATCCATCAGTCATTAGGGTCCACCAGTCTTCTTCTTCGTGGCGCCTTTCTTCAGCTATGTCTCTCGTGGTACACTCTACCGGGAAGTCCGCCAGTGCTTGCCCTTTTATCGCAGTTCTAGGTTGGAAGCTCGCTTGATATTGGCTAATCAGTAAGGACCACTTCATGACTCGTGCAGTCTTAGCTGTTCGAAACAAGGTTCCCACCCCCAGGTCTGACAGCACCTTGATAGGATGAGCCTGGAAGTAATGAGCGAGTTTCTTTGTTGCGATTTAAACAGCAAGGGCAATCTTCTCCAGGGCTGGGTACCTGAGCTCGACTCCATGGAGGACCTTGCTCACGCAATAAACCGGCCTCTGGGTGACCCCTTCTTCCCGCACCAAGACGGAGCTCACTGCGCTTTGAGTCACGCCCAAGTAAAGGATCAATGTCTCACCAGCTTCAGGTTTGCTGAGTACCAGGTCCGACTGTAGGTATTTCTTCAATTCTTCGAACGCTTCCTGAAATTCTTGGGTCCATTGGAATCCGTTACTCTTCTCCAGAATTTGGAAGAATGGTAAGGATTTATCGGCTGACCTGGATAGAAACCTCCCCAAGGCAGCCAATCTTTCGGTGAGGGTTTGAACTTCTTTGACATTCCTTGGAGGTTCCATATCCAGAATTGCCTTGACAATTTCTGGATTAGGTTCGATGCCTCGGTGTGTAACCATGAACCCTAAGAACTTCCCACCTTGGACAGCAAAAGTACACTTCTTGGGATTAAGTCGAAGATCTACCTTTTTCATGATATTGAACACCTCTCTCAAGTCATCTGTGTGGTCACCCGCCTTTTGGCTTTTCACGATCATGTCATCGACATAGGCTTACCTTCCGAGTACTGCTCGGAATACCATGGCCACCATACGCGTGTAGGTAGCCCCAGAATTCCTCAACCCAAAGGCCATCACCAAGTAACAAAAATCTCCCTCAGGGGTGATGAAAGAGGTCTTCTCTGCATCGTCAAGGTGCATGGAGATCTGATGATATCCCCGGAACGCATCCATGAAGGAGAGTTCGCAGTCGGCGGTCTGATCCACGAGCTGATCTATGCTGGGTAGAGGAAAAGAGTCCATTGGGCAGGCCTTGTTTAGGTCCGTGTAATCTACGCACATCCTCCAGGTGGGTGGCTTAGGAGCCAAAACCACATTGGCGAGCCACTCCGGGTATTGCACCTCCCTTACATGCCCGATGCCCAGCAGCATGTTCACTTCACTTTTCACGAACTCCTTCCTTTCCAGGGATAGGTATCTTCTTTTTTGCTTCACGGGTGTCATCTTTAGATCTACGTTCAGACGATGAACAACAATACATGGGTCAAGCCCGGGCATATCCTCGGGTCCCCAAGCAAAAACCATCTTAAATTCTACCAGAACTCGGACTATCCTTGCTCTCAGGTCAGCCGGGAGTCCCGCCCCAATCTTAACTCGACGTTCTGGCCGAGAAGGGTCGACCCCGACCTCCTCAAGCTCTGAGACCGGCTGAGCTCTTAGCTGCCCGACCTCATATTTAGACAAGTCCTGTTCGATGGCATTGATCCTCATATCAATTCTCCCGTGATCTTTGCAGGCTCTCACATAACAACTCCTGACCATCCTTTGGTCTCCTCTTACTGTCCCAATACCGGCTGGAGTGTAGAACTTCATGCACATGTGAGCCTGGGAAATAATGGCTCCCAGGTCTTCCAATAGAGGACTGCCCAGGATAGCCTTGTGCACACTCGGTATTTGGACAACGATGAAATCCTCTTCAATATCCCGTATGCAGGGCTCCGATCCAAGCTGGATGTTGAGGGTTATCATACCCTCGAGCTCAATCGTGTCTCTCGTGAAACCAGAAAGGGGAGTCCTCACCTGCTTGAGAGCCTCTTTCCGGAGTCCGACCTCCAGGAAAGCATCCATGTAAAGTATGTTGACTGACCTGCCATTGTCCACCAGGACCCGGTGAACAATCGCGTCTGCAACCTCCATCTTGATCACCAATGCATCCCTGTGTGGTGGGCGACATGGGGGAAATCGTCATCCGTGAAAGTTATAGACTCACGCTTCTGTTTCTTATCGGCGGGAAGATGGCTGATTTCACCGACGAACAGCTGGCGGTTCGTCTTCTTCCTTTCCCCCGTTGTGTCTCCTCCCATAGGTCCGTCGTAGATCTGGTTGACGTGTGGTCGTTTCTATCTATCAGAATCTTCCCCTTCATCGCCATCTTCAAATTGGGCCCCGACCTCCCTTTTCTTAGAGGATGAGGTCGACGCGTCCTTCTCCCTGTTCCAGGTATGTTTCTTCGGTGGATGCTGTCCTTGCTGAGATCGCTTCACAAACTGCTCTAGTTGACCCTCCCGTACGAGCCTTTCCACATACTTCTTTAAAATGTAACAATCGTCGGTCTGATGAGAGTCGCTCTTGTGGATTTTGCAGTATTTGTTCTTGGTGTCCTGATTGTGGATGATGTTGCACCCCTCAGGGGTGGCGATCAACCCCTGCTTTGCAGCGTAATCCAGGACAGTACTCACCTGATGCGCGGAAGGAGAGAAATTTGTGTGGCTGGCTAGTGGCCCCTCAGGAACACCTGATTTGCCCTTTCCCCAACCCTTCTTCTTCTTCTTGGTCCCATCCCCCTTGTCAGAATCAAGGGTTTCCTTTTCAAGGGATTTCTTCCTCTCTCCCTTAGACTGGCGTTTCCCAGCCTCTTCTTCCTTCCTTTTCTTCTCAGCTTCTTCCACTCCGGCTTGCGTGTTTGCTCGCTGCAGGGCTTCCTCATGCGAAGTGGGAGGATTTCGAACAAAATCCTTATACAATTCACTCGATCTCAGGGCATTGGTGAGTATAGCGACAACGGACTTGTCATCCAGGTCGTCTATCTTCACAGATTCGTCCCTCCACCGGATCAAGAAATCAGCTAAGCCTTCCTGGGGTCCCTGCTTGATCCCCAAACGGTGAGAAAATTCTTCTTGGAATCCTTAGAGCTAGCGAACCGGGTCACAAAAGAATGGGCCAACTCCCTGAAACTCCGGATCCTTCTATTGGGCAGGGAATCGTACCACTCTCGGGCTGGCCCGTAGAGTGTTACGGAAAACCCCCTGCACTTGATGGCATCCTCATACCCCATCATCACCATATACGCCACATATCTGGAAACATGGTGTTGTGGGTCTGTCTTTCCCCGGTATGCCTCTATATTGCAAGGCTTGTATCCCTGGGGTAGCGGGGCGTCCATGATCTGACGAATGAATGGTTAGGGAATCCTTACTTCATGGGTGGGGTTGATCTTGGCATCCACCTCCCTCCGGAGCTCGTCCAGTCTTCTCCTGAGATCGTCGTTGCCCTGGCCCGCTCGCTGCCGAGGTGGGGATCGTCGATTCCCACGGCCCTGCCAGTTGGCATTGATCTCGTTTCTGAGATCTCCCCACGCACGCTACGGCGGTGGGACGATACAGCCGCGGATGATGCCTCCACACTCGGCTCAGGTCGGGAAGAGATCCTGTCATGCACGGAGACCCTTTGTTCTCCGATTCGGTCTATCACTGAGGTCCTTGGGGTCGGCCTGGAACGATGGGAACGTTGAGATCGGGATGGCGGTGAGCCCCTCCTAGAGTGCTCACGTCTCTCCTCCTCCTGCCGGGGCATAGACGGAGCCCGGCGAGGGGAAGGGGACCTCGCACCCTCATCAGGGATGATGCCCTGAAAGGCAGTGGTCAGAGTCTCCATTGCCCTTTGGAACGTCGCCAAACTCGCTAAGACTCGGGCTGGGTCAACATTAGGGATACGATTCCCTGTGCCTGGCGTCCGAAACTGCGGCGGCCGTGTTTCTGCCCGCTTGGAACTTCCAACCCCTTGGAGATGATTCCTCAAATCCTCCTGTCCCGCCGCGTTGTCGTTGCACCTTCGGAAGTCACTCCGGCGCGACCGAGAACCTTCGTCCTCGATCAACACTTGTTCGAAACGATTACCGCCCAAATTGCTGCCCACACGGTTTGTGGCTATGGGATCCAACCATGGTTCGTCGTAGATCGAGCTCTCAACGAGAGTACCAAATGATGGAGTTTAATCCAACTACGAGAGCTAAATCTACAGGATCAGATGGAAATTTGGCAGCGTGAGACAGTGTTCTATTGATCAATGTTTCGATCCCCCTTTAGGAGGTTTACAAGTCGTATTTATAGGCTAAGGAACTAGTGTTACAAAAGGAAACTGATACAATAAATGTTATTAATTGCGCATTAGTTCGAATAGGACTCTTGTAACGTCTTGGCCGGTGTGCAATGATTGTTCCTTTATTCCCTCATTCATGCCGTTAACTCCTGCCAGCTGCCGTTCTAATGATAGTGTGCCACATCAGCCCTAGGAATATACAGCCGTTAACTCTTTTATTCCCACGTGTGCAATGATTGTTCCTTTATTCCCACGTTCATGTCGTTAACTCCTGCCAGCTGCCGTTCTAATGATCTTGTTTCTGAGATCTCCCCACGCACGCTACGGCGGTGGGACGATACAGCCGCGGATGATGCCTCCACACTCGGCTCAGGTCGGGAAGAGATCCTGTCATGCACGGAGACCCTTTGTTCTCCGATTCGGTCCATCACTGAGGTCCTTGGGGTCGGCCTGGAACGATGGGAACGTTGAGATCGGGATGGCGGTGAGCCCCTCCTAGAGTGCTCACGTCTCTCCTCCTCCTGTCGGGGCATAGACGGAGCCCGGCGAGGGGAAGGGGACCTCGCACCCTCATCAGGGATGATGCCCTGAAAGGCAGTGGTCAGAGTCTCCATTGCCCTTTGGAACGTCGCCAAACTCGCTAAGACTCGGGCTGGGTCAACATTAGGGATACGATTCCCTGTGCCTGGCGTCCGAAACTGCGGCGACCGTGTTGCTGCCCGCTTGGAACTTCGTTCCAACCCCTTGGAGATGATTCCTCAAATCCTCCTGTCCCGCCGCGTTGTCGTTGCGCCTTCGGAAGTCACTCCGGCGCGACCGAGAACCTTCGTCCTCGATCAACACTTGTTCGAAACGATTACCGCCCAAATTGCTGCCCACACGGTTGTGGCTATGGGATCCAACCATGATTCGTCGTAGATCGAGCTCTCAACGAGAGTACCAAATGATGGAGTTTAATCTAACTACGAGAGCTAAATCTACAGGATCAGATGGAAATTTGGCAGCGTGAGACAGTGTTCTATTGATCAATGTTTCGATCCCCTTTAGGAGGTTTACAAGTCGTATTTATAGGCTAAGGAACTAGTGTTACAAAAGGAAACTGATACAATAAATGTTATTAATTGCGCATTAGTTCGAATAGGACTCTTGTAACGTCTTGGCCGGTGTGCAATGATTGTTCCTTTATTCCCACGTTCATGCCGTTAACTCCTGCCAGCTGCCGTTCTAATGATAGTGTGCCACGTCAGCCCTAGGAATATCCCAGCCTCACTAGAACTCCGCCCAGGCTTGAGGCTTGCTTTCCAGCCTGGCCTGGCTGTGGGTTTCTCTCGTGGGCTTGATCCCTAGTCATGCCCAGTGGCTATCTAACATTAATCCCGTGTGAGGGCCAACTCCGCTAATGGTCTGTATCCCGTTATAGGCTGGATTGTATAATTGGGTCATGGTCAGTGTCCATGGTACGATCATTTATATAAGACGAAAATTCTTCAAGAAATATTAGAAGTGAAAATATTGAAATTGCAAAAGTAACTATTATAAGGAGATTTTGGAAGTGATTTTGCTTCAATTTTTTAGAAGTAAAGGTAGAATCAGAAACAATTTTTCCAAGTTGGTCTCCCACAACTTCTGAAAAGTTGCTTCAAGAAATAATTTGTGCGGAGTACTTCGTAGTACTTCCTCCGTCCCTTAAAACTTTGTCATCTTTCTTTTTTGGGATGTCCCAAAAAACTTTGTCACTTTCCTTTTTAATCAATTATTCTGTGGTTTCTGTTATTTCTCTCTCTTATACACAAACTTCAACCACACAGTTTTTACTTTATTATTCTCCGTGCCGGTCAAATTTGGTCAGACTTCACCAGATAAGACCAGACCAGAAAATTTCAATCCAAGTAAAAACATCTAAATGATTTTTATTATACTCTTACTTTACAATTCAATGTCAACCATATAAACTCACTTTTTGTTAATAACCGTTTTACCTGTCATATCACAATGTTAGTGAGACGGATATAGTACTTCATTCGTGCTATTTTATCCATCTTACTTTTCTTTTCATGTTGTTTCAAAGTATCACATTTCATCTTTGGGAATTAAATATGTGATTGACAACATTTCACTTATATTCAAATCTCAAACACAACTTTTATCTTTTCGATCAATTTATTAAAATTTGTGTCAAAACTAAAATGGACGGAGGTATAGTATGTTATACGATAGTACTCCCTCCGGTCCCAAATGAAATTCTCACTTTGACTTCACACAAATTAATGAAATAAATTTGACTTTACTGTAGAGTACACTGTTGTGACACTGTTTTGCACTGTTTTACACTGTTTTGATGTAGATAATTTTCCATATAAGGAAGGGAGAAGAAGTGTGAAGTTTATTTTGGACCTACCCAAAAAGGAAAGTGTGAATTTCATGTGGCACCAGATGGAGTATTAAACAAAGGGCAAAACGTTTAATTTTATACCGTAACCTTTGCCGTTTGCCCTTTTGCCGTTTTTTTAGAAATTCAGATTTTAAGATGAGAGGGGAAGTTACAGTGTTTCACGGGTGGAGAATGGAAATCTATGATGCTGTCACCAGGAGTGAAAAATTATATCTTCACCGACATTGTGTAGCTATTTAGAGATAGAGAGAGAAGAGAGGGATTGAGATCTGAAAATCGAGATCCGTGTAAACCGAATGAAGCTTCTCTTCTCCACCTAATCTCCAATTCGAAATTCTCTACTCACTCAAGAATGGCTTCCAAGTTGTTAATGATCACTGTGTTTATATTTGATCTAATTGCTTTTGGTTTGGCGATTGCAGCCGAGCGTAGAAGAAGCACTGTAATAACCTAAATAAATGTGAATCTTGCTTGAGTTGTGACTTCGGGCTCATCATTTCCTTCCTTGCGTTGATTCTAATACAATACACCACACATAATTTAATTTAAACATCATCAGCTTTAGTGCATAGTTGTAATTATGATTTGTTGGGGAAATGTACAGGCAAAGATTGAGAGCGATGCAGAACAGAAGTTTGATTACTGCGTGTATGCATCTGACATTGCGACTGGGTATGGAGTCGGTGCCTTGTTATTGGTCATGGCTAGCCAAGCTCTTATAATGGTGGCCAGCCGTTGCTTCTGCTGTGGGAAGCCTCTCAGTCGTGGAGGTTCACGCTCCTGCGCTCTTTTCCTCTTCTTCATCTGCTGGTATGTATTCAAATATTTAACTTTCTATTCATCATTCGTTATTTAATTAGTCTTTACTGTTTTACCTCTTGATTCTTAGAGACAGTTTTATGACATTTTCCCCTTAATACACACTAATCTAATAATCTTTCGTTTTCATATGTACTGTAATAACTCAAATGTGTAAAATCAGAGTTACTTTTTGTGGTTGAATACGCTATTGGATTTGATGAATAGATCTGCTTTAACTTTTTTGTATGGTATGATTTTTACTATACCTATAATTTTGATAAGTTAACATATTCAATCGTAAATTCACCAACCTCTGTAAGTTCACCGGATGGGATTCAACCAATTAAAACTGGATTGGTTGAACAAAAAATGGGATTCCATCCTGCAGGGTGTCATTTTTCATAGCGGAGGTACTCCTGCTGGCTGGTTCAGTGAGGAATGCTTATCACACCAAGTACAGATCGGCCTTCCGAGGAACGACGCTGTCCTGTGAGACAGTGCGGAAGGGCATTTTCGCCGCTGGTGCAGCCTTCGTCTTCTTCACCGGAATAACATCTCAGTTTTACTATGCTAACTATTCCCGGGCTAGCAGAAATGGTGCAGAAAGCGGTGCCAATGGGGCGGTTGGCTACAGATGATCTGAGCAGCTCTCTTATTTAGTCCATCCCTTCTGTCCATACCTATAGCCGTGTGGTTGTCGGGCAGAGATCTCACTGGCAAACTTCTTTGAGTTCCATAAATATAATAATTTCACATCGTAATTCTTTTGATCTCATACCATTGAAACTTGTTTCTTGTTTCCTTTCCTTCATTGAGTTTAAGAAATCAACTTATGTGTTTTACATTCTTCCTGACATATTTTACTTTGGTTCTCATCGAGTTTAAGAAATCAATTTTTACTGTAAAAACAAGGCCGTGTTCTCAAACGCACGTAAGATTTTCAACATATTACTCCCTAATACTCCCTAGTTACTACGTAAAAGTTAATATTATGACCACTTCGTGTCTTTCTATAGAAAATCACATTTTTACTTTTTTAAAAAATCACATTTTTACTCATTTCCCTTTTTATTCATGTATGAGTCGTTATTTAAAAACAATACAGGAGTACTATGTTTTTTCTTGAATTAAAGTAATTATTATTATGATATGACAATACTTACGACATGAATTCAATATTAATGATCGATAGTATCAAATATTAATGAATTCAATATTAATGACATTATTTTACTCCTATCTATGGTAAAAATATGATAATTCTTATACTAGTATAAGAAAACCACATTATTTTCTGATAGAACAATATGTACGAGTCTTAATCCCAAAAGCAAATGGCGTCAACATGTTGCTTTTCTCCTATTTTGAGAATTTTCATTTTTTAATCCCTCCCTTTACATTAGAGTCGATTTGGTAATACCTAAATTGACTATATTGGTTCTTTATATTGAAATACATGTAATTCTGGTTCAAGTAACTGGATTGGTTGATTTTGCTGATTTAAAAAAAATGATATTTAAAATAAAAATATATGTAGTATTTTATTAATAAAATAAAGAAATGTATATATGAAAAATAACTAAAATGATCATCTACAATAACTTCAGCTAATACAAACGGAAAAGTAACTACAATCTTACTTTTTCTTATTATACAATTCAGTGCTCCAAATTAAGAGCGTGTTTGGTGTCTCTATTTTTTCGACTTACCAGGCATCTAGGGATGGACTGGGCCGGGCCGAACCGGCCTGGAACTGGACCGGCCCGGGCCTGGAACTGGACCAGCACGGGCCCGGTTGACTGGCTCTGGGCTTTTAGCCCGTTTTGGCGGGTCGGGCGGGCCGGGCTCGGGCCCCATTTTTGTTGAACCGGCCCGGGCGGTTCGGGCTGGGCCCACGCAATTCGGGCCGGGCTCGAGCTTTTTTTCGATTTTTTTTCTTTTTCTAGGGTAGGGCTGGGTGTTTTGGGGAGGTTTGGGGTGGGGGTAAGGGGGGGTCGGGGGATAACAAGAAAGCCAAAAAAAATTAAACATTGAACCAGGCCCGGCCCGGCCTGGACCCGGTATCAACCCGGGCCAGTTCCGAGCCCAAGTACCTGGGAAAAAACCTGCCCGGGCCCGGCCCCGGCCCGGAACCGGACTGGCTCGGGTCCATCCCTAGGCTTATCAGCCAACTTTTAACAAAACACATAACTTTTGATTTCGCGCACTGAATTGTATAATAATAAGAAAATGCAAGGTTAAAGTTAGTTTTCTGACTATATTGGTTGAAATTACAGTAGATGAGCATTTTAGCTATTTTTATATAATTTTTTCTTTATTTTATTAATAAAATATATTTTCAACATATTTTTTTCATAAATCAGCAGAATCATCCAATATAGTCACTTCAGTCAAAACTTCATAAATTTCGGCAGAATCAATAACGCAGACTATTGAAACTTTGAAAGATTTTTTTAAAAGGAAAAATTGTTTATATTAATATCATTATGTTTCAGATTGTTACAACAAACTTAAAGAGACCAACACTAACAACAATTATTTGTAACCAACTAGCACTATCAACCTTACGACTAGATTAGTAAATCTATGATGAATGTAATAAAATTAACTAGATTAGTAATTAAAAAAGATACTCCCTCCGTCCTGAAATAATTGTCCTGCTTTCCTTTTCGGTCCGTCCCGAAATAATCGTCTCCTTTCCTTAGTTGGTAAACAAATCTATACAAAACAGTGTCAAACAGTGCAAAACAGTGCCAAATAGTGTAACTACAGTGCCAAACACTGTCGCTACAGTGTGAAACAGTGTCACTACAGTGTGAAGTCAACTTTGTTTTCTTAATCTGTGTGAAGGTCAAAAGAGGACGATTATTTCGTGACGGAGGGAGTATTTGTTTGGGTGTATCTTTTATCATGTTTTTATTGTAAATAATTAGATTTGACATATTGTGTATCGACACATGCTGAATAAAAAAGAATGTGAGCACTCATCTTGGGGATGTTAGATAATCTTCGTTTTTTATGCAAATTCCATTTGGGATCCACTGCCAAGTTTGTTATCATATATTCAGAGGTCCGCTCTCGGGACATGATAAGAGTAGTGTGACAAACAAACTTCTCGAGTAGTGCTCTCGTCCTTAGGCCTTAACTTCTTTCAAAGCTTCAATATATTCTTTTTCAACCTCAAAACTCATAACAACCACGTCACAAAACTCATTTCTCTAAAACTTGGGTATTGAATGTTGACAACTGTCACAATATCCTGATAACAACATTGCTCTTTTGTCTCGATGAGCATCATTCTTAAATAGAATAATTCACTTGTGGTTGGAGGTACCCATATGAGCCTACCAATAATGTAAACCTTCGTTTGTGGTTTTCAACACCTCTTGCTAGGTACGTACAAAAACCGCAAAACA
Organism: Cuscuta europaea; assembly: GCA_945859875.1. Classification (NCBI taxonomy): domain Eukaryota; kingdom Viridiplantae; phylum Streptophyta; class Magnoliopsida; order Solanales; family Convolvulaceae; genus Cuscuta; species Cuscuta europaea. Next base: position 983,575 of record CAMAPE010000018.1, on the reverse strand, counting down.
AATTTCACACATATCAAATCTTTTTATTTGGGATATGTTTTGTTTGCTTGCTTTTAAGATGTAACATTGATTCCTTAAATATTTTTTTGCTAGCACCGCATCAAGGTTATTGTTCTCACTAAAGAACATTCATTGCTCATTCAAAAAGTGAAATTAGAAAAGTCTTTCATCGATAGTTGGATACTTGTTGGGTGGATGCAAAAAAATGAGTACATGACCATAGAGACTCCCCTGTTTTGGAACTCAACTGTGTACATATCTTAAGGAATTAGTATAGTAGTGTTGAGAATAATTGAATTACAACAATAACCATGTAATGCGAATAACAAATACATGTAATGTATATTCAAATAGAAAACATGCATGCAATGACTTTGAAGATATGTCTTTTACTTAAATGCATGCAAGGGTCTTTTCTGAAGACCCTTGATCCGGCATAGGAAACATGCTTCCAACTCAATGACATGTTTGACCCTTTATTTTGAATGTTGGCGAGTCTCGACCATCGTTAATTAACTTGTCATTTTTTCACCAGACGATGTGAATGCAAACATCATACTGTGCACTCTAATATGTTAGTAATTTTTACTAACAACTTTATTCTTTAATAAAAGGAGTTGAAGAAACATAGCGGGTTCTTCAAGAGTGGAAGTTGAACAGTTCCCCTTCCGCAACACAGATTATACTTAGGAAATGAAGTTTCTTTATGTTTAATTGATCTTTCTTGATACCACATAAATGCCCGGCATGTGTGGCACTCAATAAATGGATCTCCAATATTGAAGTGTCCCAGAATTGAATAAAAGAAATTTATCATAAATAATATGAAGTACACAATGATTAATATGAAACAAATTGTATAGGGCGACTCTTCGTTAGAACTTGTTTCATCATCAGAAGCTAATCATATTTGAAAAGAAAACTTTAATATGCATATGAAATCATTTTAGTGTTAGCAATATCGATGATAAAAAGTTTGTTCTTACATTCGAATGGATCAATATTGTTGGAGCCGTTGAAGTCATCATATATTCCAAAATATTTCTTTTCCATTTTGCATGTAATATTTTTGTATAGAATATTGTATATGCTAATTATTAGGAAGATAATTTATTCTTTCCTTTGTGATCTTTTTCCTTATGCGGCTCTTATGCCTGTACCATGTATATATATTATTGTAAACTCACTTGGGAATACATGATGGAATAAAACATTTTCCATACTCACAACCTACGATCCCTTTAGCAGAAAGCTTCTCTATTCCTTTTGACATGGTAATGTGGTATCAGAGTAGTGACACGATCCTGCCGGCAAACCTCTCAACGTCCTTCTACTTTTTGCCGTACGTACCTAGGGCTCTTTAAGTGTTTAAAGGCCGTACGTCCCCTTGTGGCATAAATGTGCCTGGAAGACTGTTGCTGGACGTATGTCTTGTAAGGCCTTCATGTGATGAGGAGTGGAGGCCGTACGTCCCAGGATTCCTTCATGTGTGGAGGACGTACGTCTTGTAAGGCCTTCATGTGACGAAGGACGTACGTCCCCAGGAGATGTACATCTCCTGGGCCTTGTTCGTTGTCTGGAGTCTTGCTTGCTGCATTTGGGGCCACTTGGGCATGTTGACCCTGATTGTAGTAGTGGAAGTATGTGGGACGGGGGTTCCTGGGCCATATACTCCATCAGATATTTTATACTACATACTATCCTCCGTTCTTTAATTTTTGCAATAGTTTGACTTTCATGTTTGCCAACACACAACTTTGACTGTTATTATATTTAATTATGTATTAGTAAAACATTATAAAAATTTGATATTTTGGAAATTCACATTGATAGGAATTTAATAACATTTTATAAGTAATAATTTGATTATGTATATTAGTAGAAATTTTTGGTCAAAGTAAGACCTGTGAATAGTGCAAAAATCATAATGTTGCAAGAATTAAAGAACGAAGGAAGTATATAGTATTGACAAATAAGCTCTTAATGAATAGGAAAAGTAGAAAGAAAACACTAAATAATAAGAAGAGAAAGAAGGACTTATATTTTGAGACAAAAATATACTTATCAAAATAGAAGTATGTTTAAGACGAAAATATACCTAGGAATATATTTTGAGACGAAAATATACTTAGAAAAAATATAATCCGGATTTTAAAGTTTGTTATACTTAGAAAAAATAGGGAGTATAATATAAACTACACCGTAATAGAAAACAAAATGTGTACAAATGACGTATCTTTCCTATATAATATTTGACCAAATAGAATGTTATATTGTTAGTGAATTAATATTTTTAAAACTATAAAGCTCACATTTTGGTGACAGAAATTTTGTTGAATTAGATTGTTTTTTTTAACAAATAACTTAATTATTATCAATAAAGATGACAAGAAACATTACAATCATAAAGCTCAAGGCTACAATAGGATGAGACATATAGAAACGGACGATTCTAATCGAAAACGCCAAATCGCTAATCCCGCAAAGAAGTAGAATCTACATGCAGATTGACTGCTCCTACTACGATCACAATAATTATCAAAAGAACTCTTAAACATCCCGGTTTCTCCAGCCACCGGTAAAAAGCCAACTGCAGAATTTGTTCCGGTTTCACCTGCCAACGTAAAGAAAGCAATCCAAATGATCTCATCTTCCTGGAACGGCGGTGGTTCAGGAGGGGGGCGATCCGTCTCAATATCGGCGCAGAAGAAAATCATGTATTTGATTGATGAAGAGATCAGTGCAAATCTCTTCTTAGCACACAATAACGCCTGACCGAAAGTGGCGGGGAATGTGGATCTGGCAGACGATATTTTGCTACCGAAAATAATACCTCCAAACAACGTTGGGAAAGAAACAGACGAATAAAACTGAAAACACTGATTAAGAAGATGTTTTTCTATTATTGAAATCAAAGAAGATTGAAAGAAGAGAAGAAAAGAAGAGAAAAAGAGGAGGCGTCGGTTAGGGTTTCCCATGCCATTGCCCCTCCTCTCTCTACAACTTGGAATTTTGTTGAATTAGATTGTTAGAATTAGAAAACACAAATTGAAGACTTGTGGAGTCCTAGTACTATGACAGCTTTGATCTTTTAGAATTATTACTAAGAAAAAATGGAGTTAATACAGAGAGGGAGGAGTGGTTGCTCTACATTTTGTGAATTCAATTCTTTTGAAAAGAAGAAGCCATGTGGCACTACTAATATAGCAAGGCTGCCAAGGGCGTCAAATGTCCGTCACATTTTCATTATCATACTTTTTTTTGTATTATTTCAAAATAAATATCATGTTTCTTTTTTGTAAGAAATACGTGATGTATATCATTTCACTTTATTCTAATCAAAACTCAATCACATCTTTTACTTTTCAACAATTTTATTAATATGTGTGCAAAACTAAAACAATACATTCAATATGAGACAGATGTAGTATTTATATGAACATACTCTTTTCTTATACGGAGTATATAAATAGAGTATATGTGTTGCTTTGAAGATCACCAAGGCTAGAATCAGTCCAATTTAGAATCGAATGTTTACTCTTTTTTAAACTTGCTTGAGTGGCTCTAATTAAGAATTCGGTTTTTTTGAAAGAGTTAAACTTTTGAGTTATGTTTTACAATTTTCCATTTGTCAACAAAAGTTAAGCATTGGACCTAATTAATTGAGTTTAAAAAAAAAAAAACCTACTCACACTATATGTAAAGAAAAATTTTGGGCCTAATTTTCTTCTTTTTTTCAAGCGTAGGGCGGTCACCCTATTGCCCCGGAGGGCCGGCTTTGAATGAGTGTTGTTGGAATATCCAAAAAATGTAATTAAAATATATCCCACATTTTTGAATAACATAAAAAATAAGAATCCATCACATTTGCATTTACTTAAGCAACTTTAACTAAAATTATGTGCTTTGCTTTTGTTTCGATAATGAATGAATCTAACTTGACAATGGATTAAATGAAGATGTGTTAGGATGTTTTTACTTGGACTGTAATTCCTCTCAGACCAGACCAAATCAGACCAAACCAGACCAAATTAGACCAGACCAGTTCAGACCAGGCCAGATCAGACTAGCAAATTACAGTCCAAGTAAAAACATCCTTTATAAAGCTTGTAAATAAAAAGAAAGTTTGTTGTCGTACATAGGCCTGTCAATGTGTCGGGTCCAGATCCAAACCCGACCCGGATCTGTCTTTTTTTAATGAGTATGGGTCTACATTTAATTCCGTTACCCGGACCCGGATCCGGATCCTTTATTTAATGGGTCGGGTATGGTACATGTAGTTCCGATCCGTTTAGGACCCGACCCGTTAATATTTATTTATATATATACATTAGTCTAATATACATACGGAGTATTACATTAGCTGCCGCCCACCTTACGATTTAGTTTAATAAATCCGAAGAAGGATCCCTAGAGACCCTAGAGTCCGCACACCACAGAAGATTCAAGAAAAAGCCTGTCCACTTTCCAAATCCATTAATTTTACTCTTTATTCTAACACTACGTATCTTGCAAATCATAAACCAACTCAAAATTGTTGCATTTGATTGAGTAATTACAGACAAGTAATTACAGTTCATGTGCCATATTGTTACCAGAAAAGTACTCGATAGTAAGAGATTCTGTTTTTTTAAAAGAAATTAGAATTGGATTTTCGTGAGATGGATCGGGTCTACCCGACCCAGTTCCGAGACCCAATGGATATGGGTTCGGAACATTAGTTGTAGACCCGCCAGGTATATGGGTTGGGTCTGGAACCCTATAGAGGTGAACAGGTCAGGGTCTGGGATACTACGTTCCGGCATGTACCCGACCCGTTGACAGGTCTAGTTGTACACACTTTTTATACACGCCGGTGCACATGTCAGTGAGTAGGCTCTATTTGTGTGTTTGTGAGTAGCCTGTTCACCGACCTGGGATAACATATTTTGTCCGTGAATATGTTATTGCCAAACAAAACATAGTCTATTAGTGATATAAAAAAATGTATGGGCGTCCAAAGTAGCATTAACAGAAAGATGGATGCCTACGCTCCTCATTTGTCCTGACACATTGTTTGATAATATTAAATTCATTCATCCACTCCCCTGCACATTCATTCATTCATTCATCTAAATCCAATAGCAGCAGCTAAGCTTTCATTTCACAAACAAAAGTATCTCCCACCCACTCTACCCTCTCATTCTCCCCAAAACCCCACAAACGGTTTATTGTCTCTCTCTCTCTCTAACCCCATCATCGGATCTAAGTTCCCAACGTTTTTTCAAAACTTATTGTCTGATCTTTAGCCTCCTTCCCCACATTGTTGTACGCTGTTCTTGTCCTCACTCCATTCGCTTCGCTCCATATATATTTAATAATAATATATACTATGATGATGATATATTATAATATAATATACGGAGTATTTATTTGCGCGTAATATATATATATATATATATATATATATATATATATATATATATATATATATATATATATATATATATATATATATATATATATATATATATATAGTAAAGCGGGGCTGGAGGGAATCCGACCCGGCTTGGATCGGGCGCGAAAGTGATACTCGGGGCATTGTCATGGAAATGCCTCGTCCGGTGAGATCACAACAACGACTTCAACGATGAGCCAAGCCCTCGACGGAGAAGTCGAAGACGAGTTCTTTCACGACTCCCTTGACCGCCTCCTCTCTTCCGCCAACACTTCTTGTTCCGCCTCCACGTCCCCCTCCGACGACGACGATCCGATTCCCCGTCTGGGCTCCCCCAACACCGCCTGCCCCGACCCGTTTCATCTCCCCGGGTTCCCATTCTCCAACAACACCTACGATGTCTGGATCTCCCGCCCCTCCTCCGTCCATGAACGCCGCCTCCGCCTCCTCCGCCTCCTCGGTCTCAGCTCGTACCCCTCCCTTCTATGCCACCGGACTTCATCCTCAGCCACCCACAACTGCAATGCCGGCTGCGACACTGGGATTTTCGGTAGATCCGCATCGTCGGATCAGTTCAAATGGCCCACTCGAGTCGGTGAAGAAGGTTTTTCTATCACTGATAATAATAATCATACCGATTCTAATTCAGCATGTCATATCAAATGTATTACTGTGTCAGGGACTGTCCGATCGAGGTCGGACGCTTGTTGTAATTCTCTTAGTGATTCTCCTTGTTCTTCCTCATCTGTTGTTCATCAAAATAGTGAAATTATTTCTGTTGATTCAGTCCACTCATCATCAACACCTGTCAACTCGGCCAATGTTGGTGGAAGTATATCTGTGAATAATTCTCAAACCTGTAGTACAAGTGCCAGTAAAGTTGATCGATTGAGGAACTGCAATGATTCGCTGCAAACCAATTTCGTTTCCCCCTACAAGCCCCCCATGGCTAAGTATAAAAGCGGGTCATGGCAGAGTGGGAGCTCTGATGGGGTTGTTCACAGAGCTGATGAGTCTGTTTGTACTATAAAGGATCTTAATAATGGGAAGGAGTTTGTGGTGAATGAGGTGAGAGAGGATGGAATGTGGAACAAGCTTAAGGAAGTAGGTACTGGAAGGCAACTGACCATGGAAGAATTTGAGATGTGTGTTGGGACTTCGCCTATTGTTCAAGAACTGATGAGAAGACAGAATGTGGAAGACAGGAATAAGGACTGCTTGGATACCAATCCAAACGACAGTTGTGGTGGTAGTGGCCCTAAATCAAAGAAGAAGGGAGGGTGGTTCAAGAGCATTAGGAATGTCGCAAACTCCATGACTGGTCATAAGGATCGCAGGAGTGGTGACGAGAGGGACACATCATCGGAAAAGGGTGGAAGGAGGTCAAGCTCTGCAACTGATGATAGTCAAGATGCATCTTTTCATGGGCCTGAGAGAGTCCGGGTCCGACATTATGGGAAGTATTGTAAAGAATTTTCAGCTCTCTACAAAACTCAGGAGATTCAGGCACATAGTGGTTCCATTTGGAGCATTAAGTTCAGTTTGGATGGGAGGTATCTCGCGAGTGCTGGTGAGGATTGTGCCATACATGTCTGGCAGGTTACAGAAAGGAAAGGTGACCTGCTGCTGGATAAACCTGATGATGGGAGTTTGAATATTCTTTTACTTGCTAATGGGTTGTCTGAGTCAAATTCTGCATTCTTGAATTTGGATGGCTACACGGGGAAAAGGAGAAGAGGGAAATCCTCTATGAACCGAAAATCAGTGAGCTTTGACCATGTTTATGTGCCAGAGACTGTATTTGCACTGTCTGAAAGACCGATATGTTCCCTTCATGGACATGCCGATGCCGTGTTAGACCTCTCCTGGTCTAAATCTCAGGTTGGCTGATATACACAGTTTTTTTCTCTAAGTTTCATTTTTCCAGTTACATTTTGGCAGTTTAACATCTAGAGTATTTAATTAATTTCCAACATGCTTGTTACTATTTGTATTAATGAGCTTAGCCCCCCTCCATAAAAGTTATTAGAATCCATTTACTCAGGTGAAAATCACAAAAAATGACAACTAAGTTGCATTAGCCATTAGGAATAAAATTCTAAAACTTGTGAACATAATCGATCAATCTTATATTGAAGTCAAATCTTCGGCGTTGAAGCAAGGATAAACAAGCAGACAATTTAGTTAACAAAACTGGCTGTTGCTCCCAAAAACTTCTATCTAATCGAGCAAAAAGTGTTCAAGTTGAGATGTGGAAACTTCTATCAAGTTGAGTTGAGAACAAAGAAGGTAATTGGTTAAAGAAAAAACACCAAAAGGTCTAGGGTTATAGTTTGGTCGATCCTGTTTAATTTAACTAAAAATAAATCAAAAATTTAATTAGTAACCGCCCTTTTCAGCTATTCTTTGTGTAAAACAACCATTTTCACTCTTCATATGCCTCAGGAGGCATAACCTTCATCTGGGAGACACATCCACGTCTCTGTGAGAGGGAGAAGTGGAAGTTGTTAAGACTGACTATTTTATTTTGAACATTATGACTTTTTTCGTCGAGAATCTGTTTTCTTTGTTTTCTATGTTACAAATATCTGCACAACGGATTAAGTATGACATATTTAGTAGGAACGTTATGTTTATCTGCATAGATTTTCCACTTAGAGAGAGATGATGTTTAATATATTTAAGAGAAAAATTGCACTTTTAGTCCTTGAAATAGTCACCATATTGAAATGTCAGACCCGTGTTCCCTAGTTTGTAAATGTCACCCCTCAATTGTACAAATTGTTGTAAATGTGGTCCTTTGACTCCTTTGAGGGGTGAAATGTACAATGTGGGCGAGGAGTACATTTCACCCCTCAAAGGACCACATTTACAATAATTTGGACAATTGAGGGGTGACATTTACAAACTTAGAAATACGGGTCTGACATTTCAACATGGTGTCTATTTCAGGGACTAAAAGTGCGATTTTCCCTATATTTAATGTAAAAAACAGTACTTTTCCCTATTAAGTATTCTACCGTTTCTCATTGATTATGAATACTGTACATGACTAGTTGTTACATATTTTTGGCATGGTACACAAACCCAAACTAACAATTTAGATTTGCTTCGAAAAGTAATGCTTTCCTTTTTAGAGTTCCAGGACATAATCTTGTAACAAGAGTTTTTTTCCAGTATTTTAAAGACACTTATTGATGATTTACTTCTTATGCAGTGTTTGCTCTCATCTTCAATGGACAAAACAGTACGCCTCTGGGATTTATCCAGCAAGTCTTGTTTAAAGATCTTCTCACACAGTGACTATGGCAAGTGCATGAGCATGATGTTCTAATTTTCTGTGTTTGATCTCTCTTGGTTTTCTTTTCTTAGGGTGGGTGGGATTTAGAGGTTGGACTTTTGTTAATTAAACACAACAAACAAAATAAAGGAGTAATTGACTGAATTGTGAATTTGCCTTGACACAGTAACTTGCATCCAGTTTAACCCTGTTGATGATAGATATTTCATCAGTGGGTCCCTGGATGCTAAAGTTCGTATTTGGAGCATTCCTGACCGGCATGTTGTTGATTGGAATGATCTGCATGAGATGGTTACTGCTGCATGCTACACGCCTGATGGTCAGGTGAGGTGCCTGTAATCATTATTATCTACAGTGGGAAATCTGAAACAGATGACATACCTTGTGAATTTAATCATTTAGGGTGTTTGCTAAATATTAACATCCCTGCTTGTTGTACACACCTTTTTTTGTACCCACCAGTACACATGTATGTGGACATGTTGTGTCTATGAACACGCTATTCGCAGGCAAAAGAATAGCCTGTTCACAGACGTGTGTACTGGTGGGTACAAAAAAAGTGTTTACAAACAGTTTTTTTCAAAAATTTATGGCTGAGGGGGCTAAGTTTGCTGAATTTTCTCAAAGGAAAAGCGTCTGGTAACATTTTTCTGCCAAATAAGTAAAAGAATTTGCTGAATTACTCCTATTTTGCTGCCTAAAATAGGAGTAATACAGAGGAAAAGTGCAAAAATAGGAGTTCATGTTTTAATTTCCCTAAATAAGAGTAATATATTGTGGACAAATGTACCTTAGTGTTTAGGGTTGGTTTAACCAATCTGGTTTAGTGGCGGCGGCTACTGCTACCGGCGGAGGTCCGGCGATTGGAAGCGGCATTCGGGGGGCAGTGATGGCTGTCCGATGGCAGTGGTTAGTAGCATCAAACCTTACAAGGGTGTTTTTGTCCAATCACAAATTATTACTCCTATGTAGGGAATTTTAAACAATAACTCCTATTTTTTGCATTTTAGCTATGTTTTGCTCCTATTGTGGGATTTTTCTGTAAGTAACTCAAAATCCACTTATTCCGCTGCTATAAGTCTGCCAAACGCTTCCTGGGTTTTTCCCCCTTTTATGGAGGGTGCACTGTGTCACTCTTTCTCAAATGAAACACAAGACTACCAAACAGAGCCTCAGTATTTCTAACTTTCTATTATATGAAAACTAAGAATTGCTAAAAAATAAAACCATCATCGTTTTACCTTGACTTTTTCAAGGTCCAAACATAAAGAAACAACTTTCTTTAGTATTTGGTATCCTTCCCTTGATATTATTTGGATCCAAGTGTACCATTTATGCTTTTCTATGGTTCTATCATTTCATATATTTTTTCATTTTATGAAGGGTGCACTGGTTGGTTCATATAAGGGGAGTTGCCATTTGTATGACACATCAGGTATCAGTTAATAACCCATCTACGGTTGCCTTTCACTCTCTTTCCCATTTCCTCAAGTAAATAGACAAAATATCCAGCATGTTGATATATGATTTTCTGTTTGTCGTTCACATTTTCAGAGAATAAGTTGCAACAGAAGGGACAAATTTATCTGCAGAATAAGAAGAAAAAATCTCATCAAAAGAAAATCACAGGTTTTGAGGTACCCATCTCATTGAGTGCACATGCAGTATGAGGGTTTATAGTACATCTTTTTGCTTTGGATTGTCATTGTCTTATAAAAACGTGCGTGCAAACAGTTTGTCCCTGGAAGTACATCAAGAGTGCTTGTGACATCTGCAGATTCTCGAATTCGGGTTATTGAAGGTGTTGATCTGGTTCAAAAGTTTAAAGGTACACTAATCTTGCAGTTTAAGCGTTTGAAGTTTTTTTCCCATGAAATGAAAAAGCGGTTGAAGGACCAAATTTAAATTATGGGCTTATGGCCATTAGTTGGAAACTCAAAACCATCGCCTCAAAATATATTGAGCTCATTTGGTACAAATTAGTTTCGGTGAAGTTGGTAAAGTAGGTGAAATTGTGTCGATATGAATGATTTGCCTAAGGCAGTGTTTGTGTTTGCCTAATCTAGTGAGAAGTGATTTATTTTGGGATTTCTAGAGACAGTGTTTAGTATTAGAAGCAGGTAGTATTTGAAAATAAAAAGTGATTTTGAAAAAGTAGTAAGCTCAAGGATTTGGTAAAAGTACTTGTTGGTGTGTTAGTTTTTTAATTTAGAATGGAAAACATTAACAACACTTGAATGTGTCTCCTAGTCTTGATTATACTTTATTCTAATCTTTTTATTAGTATTTTCTGGAGATTCTAATCGCAAAATAAAAGGGAACCATTGGGTAAAATGGCTCACTAAACTCTCTGCGCCTCTTTGTTATGAAGCAGCAGTCAGTTCATGCAATTTTGGACGCGATTTTCACTATGGGTCATCCGGAACAGTCTCTCTGTGCTTTAGTATAGGTGGGAGCCCACCGTAGGTGGGAGCCTTTGCGGCACTGGGGTAAATGAAAATGAAATGAAAATGAGTACCTCTGCTTAATGCTTTTAGTTTTAAATTGTTTAAAGTTTAGTATAAAACTGCTCAATGCTTTTAGTTTTAGCATGTTTAAAGTCAAGCATAAAACCTTAAAAACAATTCCTCTACCTTTTATGGTCAGCAGAAAAATGCTTTTGAAAGGTATTGCAGAAAACAATAAAAATAATGGTACAAGTTAATTACTTTTTGGTTTGTCCATTTCAACCATAAAAGAAACTTTTGCACTATGTTTTTCTATTACCAGGCGAGTCAACCAGCACAATTAAATAAGTTAGTGTTTTGTAGATAACTTGGCCGTATAAACATAATATGAGTGCCACCAAAAGCATCAGTAGGCCCAGTTTGGTACAATGCACCCCCCTAGGGCCACCCCTGTTTGGCAGCATTAATAGGCTTATTCTGCTTATTATTCGCAGAATAAGTAGAACAAGAAAAATAGTCTTTGACTTGATTATTTGGCTGAAAGCCTGAAACGTGTTTTACCAAACGCGTTTCCTTTCAGAAAATTTAGCATATTCTTCCATTCTGGCCAATTAATCCATTCCAAACAGGCGCTAAATCATGGCAAGCAATCATAATTTGGGTTTCACATTAAGGTAATGCTAATAATTTGTTATGTTTTCTCTAATAAACATCGCAGGGTTTCGCAATTCACGTAGCCAAATATCTGCCTCTCTTTCTAGTGATGGAAGGTATGTTGTATGTGCCAGTGAGGACTCTTATGTATATGTCTGGAAACACGAAGACGATTCCCGGCCCGGTCGGATTAAAGGGGTTACTGTCACGCAGTGTTATGAACAGTTCCATTGTCAAGATGTTTCTGTGGCTATTCCTTGGCCTGGAACACTGAAATCTCAAGACAATACCAAGTCTCCTCCAGAACACAGTGGCTCGTTTGATCAAACGGATGAGGTCTCTACTGCAAATCACCACCCGACATCGCCTGTTGAAGAGGCCATCACATGTGGAAATGAACACTCACGATCGCTGTCACATGGAACAATATCTAGTGCCACGGACAACTACTTCTTCGATAGAATATCCGCAGCGTGGCCCCAGGAAAAAGTCGTTCCAACTGCCACTAATATTGACTTATCCAATGGGTTTAATCAGACCAAGCCTGCCGGGTTGGGTTTGGTCATTGTGACTGCAGGTGCCCGGGGTGAAATCAGAACTTTCCAGAATTTTGGAATCCCAATACGGATTTAGTTTTTTGGGGAAGGAGCTTCTGATTGGATAACATTTGTACAGATCCATGAGATTTGTAATATTAGTCAGGTATTATCCCCATCCCCCTCCCTGTACCAGTTGGATGATTGGACTTGGGAATTAGACAATCACGTCTGCATGACTAGGCGTTAAAGAGTAGCAATAATATATACACTTCGGTATATACTTATACTATAAATATATATATACATACAAAGGGAAGAAAATCCTTGATTCAATGTAAGTGGGTAAATGTAAGGTATACAGTTGTGTAGAAGTGATTGGCTTTCTGTAATGACCAGTTGTAGATTTGATGATCATATCATTTTTTTGAAATTAACAAATTTCTCTGCCGCTTCGGATTGGACGAATCATCTTTTACTTGGGAAGTAGTTGTAGGTACCTCTGTTTTTAAAAGACAGATTCCAACTCTAATATTAGAGAAATCAAACATATGTATGATGTCATATGATCTGATAAACTTTTTTGAGCTCTAGGGGACGGGGGTTGTGCTGAATGTTGGGGTTGGGACTTGGGGGAGCTAAAAAAACTCTAAAAATAACTTCACACACCACTCTCTCAATCTCTCTATGCCCATTATTCTCTCTAAATTTTGTAAGTTCTCACAAAATGAGATAAGTTAGGGGTAGCAGGGTGGCCCGTAGGGGTGCATTGTACCAAACTGGGCCTACTAGTGCTAGTTTTGGTAGCACACATTACGTTTATACAGCCAAGTTTTAGATCAAACAGCGGGGAACAGCGTAAATATTAAGCCTAAGATTAATATTGTACCACCCCTAATTAGGTCTTTCACTATATCTACATCTTTTGTTATGGAAGCAATGCAAACTCATCACGCTATCTATAAGAACATGTCAAATGGCAACATGAAAGATTTTGTATTTGGGAAACATGAAAGGTATTTTCTTACGAAATACGAAGCATTCAACATACATCCACGCCGTTACTGAATTAGTGTTTGTTTGTATGTTAATTATATCACTGTTATGTACTATTTTCATATTAAATAATTATTTATGCTCACCATTGTTATATTTGTACTAGTTCAATGCTTTGAAATTTATAATAGTTTGAAATTTTTGTTACTTGTTGCGTCTTTCAGTTAGCAATTACTCATACAATTGACTTTTAATATTTGTATTAAATTATTGGGAAATTGGAAGAACAAGAAAAGATGACTAAAATCGGGATCAGAACTAGACTGGTCTCAGACTCTCAGGATGTGTTTACTTGGACTGTTTTCGGTCTCAGACCAGCCAATACTTGGATAGTTATAAAATACACAAAGATCAGATATATATCAGACTAGACCAGTTCAGACCAGACCGGATTGAAAAGTTTCAGTCCAAGTAAAAACATCATAATTGCCTGGTTTAGGACCCGATTATAGCAAATGATCATCTACAACTAACATGTTAGCACTTTCTCTAACATGAAACTAGGGTTTATTACCTCTAAAATCCCTTTTGCCTAATCTAGCCAGATATGGTTTCAAATCCCTATTTCGAATTGAGCATTTGATGTTATATTTGAACATTAAGGATTCAAATTATTTATGTGTGTGACTTTATAGGTTTGTATGACATTGAAAATGGGTCATATAATGTTTTCAGACCCACAAGATATAAATGGTCTCTAGCATGACATTATGATTATCCTAGCTATATAAATCTCGATTATATCTAATAATGTGATTTTTTAATGATGTTTGTGTTGGTTAACTTTTTGTGTTATATGATATATTGGTTGAGAATTGAGATAAGGCCGACTATATCATGCCAAATAAGATTACTATTAACAAGTGACACTTCAATTGTGCATGATCATACTAAATATTCATACTCGTCAAAAAGGCCAATAGATATCTTACTCCTTTAATACGGGAGTGAGAAAAATCATCTCGAGCATCAACATACCACTATAAAGTTCATAATATGTGTATTGAAAGCATGTATTTGTTAGGTCGTGACGATTTGACTAATCAATGACGATTTTTCGGGGAGTTGTGTTGAGAATCTGAAAACAAAATCAATAAATTAAGAGTGACTTCCGATGTGTGGAGATGTATACACATCATTGAGAATCTATAGGATTACTCGAGCAATTCAGATTGGACTTTTTCCTTGAAAATTATTAAATTAAGGTCAATTTCCAAAAATGTGACCATTTATAAAAGGATAAAAAGTGACTATAAAGGTTATACGTTTTGAAAATAGGGTGTCACTGCAAAAAAATTATGTCGCTATCATATTTTTATGTCACTTTTTTAAATGTAATTATCGATTTTCATGTCATTTTTGTATGTCACTATCACCGTGAAACGTGTCACTGTGATCGCCGGATAATTTTTCGGTTACTTTTTTTGACATAAGAGGGACCCCCACGACTGCCCATAGATCGTCCAAAACGCCGCCAGCCACCCCGCCGGCACCACCATCCCACCGCACCGGCCGTCCACCTTAGATTGCCCATTACCCTTGCCCCTCCCCATGCCCCATCACCTCAAACCCAAGGCCCTGTCCCTGCACCCTGACCTGTCCCAGCCACCCTAGCCATCAGTCTGCCTATTGACCGTCGCCCAGCGAACCCAACACCGGTCAACAACCCAACACCGCCGGTCAACATCACCATCCACCAGCATTCAACATTAGTCCCCAATCATCACTCCCAAACCCTAGCTCCAACCTCCCCAACTTGCCCTCTCCAGCCTTGCACCCTTACAACCCCATCCCAGCCTCCCTAATTTAATCTCTCGCAATGCCAGAACCCTAGATCCAGAACTGAACGAGAAGAAGAAAGAAGGAGAAGAACAGTGACGATGGCGATTAACCGCCATTGGATCGAAGCAGATCGACGGATGCAGAGATGAAGGGCGGCAGTGGCAATGCAACAATGACCTGAGGCGGCGGCGATGCAGAGACGTCTGGCGGGCGGGCGGCAATGGAGATCTACCGGCAGCGATGGCAAGTTGTATGGATGACGAAGAAGAGGAGGCGCACACAGATCCCAAGCAGATCGCAATTGATTCGATCTGCTTCGATCCATGGCGAAGATGAGCAACTCACATATCCCAGATGGAGAAGATGAGGAACTCACACATTGACGATACGGTAGTGTTTAACATTACGGTCACATTTATGTCAATGCCAGATTTAATCATATTTTTGTCAATACAAACTCCAACAGTAATATTGGGGTCATTTTTTCATTCAGATTTACTTCTATCGGAAATTTGGAATAGATTTTTAGGAGTGGAAATAAACTAACAAAAAATAAAATAAAATGAAATTTCCATTAGGAAAATTATATCCGTATTCTATTTGCCATCGTCCCATCTTGATCCCATATATTGCCATCGTCCCCTAATAAGTAATAACCCATCCGGGCCCACTCAGATATAAGATAAAGGAAAATTGTAAAAGTATATCTGAGGGAATCCATGAGTGCAGCCTAATTCGTGGCTTAAAATCGATGCCACAAAAAAAATTAAAAACAAATCTTATCGTTGTTTTAAACTTTTAATTTCCTTTTGGTATAAAATGGTTTGTGGCCAAGAAGCAACCAAGACTTCATCTTTCTTTCAATTTAATCATAAAGAACATCCCAGAATTGCCCATGGCCCTCCAGGCTGCTACCTTTCTTCCTCAGACTTTGTCCATTCCCAAAGAGGTATGTATTTCAATTCTGCGTTCTATCTTGGAGGCTCAAGAATCCAAAGGCATAGCTCAAATTTCTAGTGTTTCTTGCAGGGTAAAACCATTGGTGCGACCCTGAAGGATTCAAGCCTGTTTGGAGTTTCACTGCTAGACCACACTAAATCTGGCTCCAGCTCCTCCTTACTCAAAACCAAGGTGCGATTCTCACATAAAAGTTATAAAGGTTCAATCTTTGGAATGTTTTTTCGGAGAATCAGTAAAAAATATTGGGGCTCTTGCAGGGACAAAGGAAAGTGTCGAATGGGGTTGTGAAAGCTCAGACAATGGTGGCAGCTCCCGGAGTTACGGGAGCCCAAGTCTCCGGCAAGAAAACGTTAAGAAAAGGTACTGTTGTTATCACCGGCGCGTCTTCAGGCTTGGGACTCGCCACTGCAAAAGCTCTGGCGGAGACCGGGAAATGGCACGTGATCATGGCGTGCAGAGATTTCTTGAAAGCAGAGAGGGCAGCGAAGTCTGTGGGCATGGTGAAGGACAGTTTCAGTATAGTGCATTTGGATCTCGCCTCCCTTGATAGTGTCCGGCAATTCGTAGAAAACTTCCGGCGCTCCGGCCGGCCTCTTGATGTTGTGGTGTGTAATGCGGCTGTTTACTTGCCGACGGCCAAAGAACCGACCTATACGGCCGAAGGGTTTGAGCTGAGTGTGGGGACGAACCATCTGGGACACTTTCTGCTCTCAAGATTGCTCTTTGATCACTTGAAACAGTCTGATTACCCTTCCAAGAGGCTCATCATTGTCGGTTCCATCACAGGTAAATACTCTATAGATTCTTGTCCGCTTGATTTGGCCTCTCTAATTTTGGATTTTATACTTTAATTCAAGCTCCAAATAAGTCACTATTCATGCTAGGTAATTAGAATAAAAGAATTTAAATACAGGCTTCCTATTTGAAAGTTCACTCATTGTTTTCAGTACCGACTTTCCACTTAGGAACCTAATTGCTAAACAAAGATAGCACAATTTGTTTTCCATCTGAAATCAATGTAAACAATGCCTTGTCATGTTAAGTTTCAACTGTTAGATCCTAGAAACACACTTTTGAGGTTTCAGCTACTCCTTATCTTGCATTTTTTAGCTAGGCGTTGTAGATACACATACCAAACAGACCCTATGTATGTTATCAGATTTACAGTCTACTTATAGGGAGATTTGGTGTTTGCACTTCAGATTTATTAAATTATTTGAGACTTTGTATTCATGTTTTGTAATCCTATATACATGTCAAGTCATCCAGGTTAAAGGGATGCAAGCTCAAATAGGTTAAGGCCTATTTCCCATAGTTATTTTTATATAGCCTCTATTTCCCGTAGATAAAAGACAAACAAAAACATGAGAAGTAAATAAGTACTCTGTATTAGCGTAAATATATCCAAATTTTCTGCTAGAGCTAAGCTTTTCTTGTCTGCCCAATCCATTTTACCAGATTCGCCTCCTTAATCTTATAATATCTCGCACAAGCCCCTGCTATGGTCTTGTTTGGTCTGGGAGTTTCAGACGGGAGCAAAGGAAAGGACTGAAAGAGTGGTATTTTTTTTCAAGTTATTCCCACATATTAACAATTGCCTTAGGAAATAAAATTAAGATTGAAAAGAATAAACTATATAAAAATACATGATCTAATTAATTATCTAACAGTCCGCCTAGCAATAGTTATCTAGTAAATGAATTTTGCTCATTCAATTAGCAAGTGTTACTTAAACACCATGCTTTTACACCACCTTCACATGTATTATGTGAACAGCAGAAGTTTGTGTGTTGGGGACTGTTTGGTTTGTATATTTCGTACTCCAAATATGCTATAAAGTTAGTATAGTCTGTTGACTCTGGAATTGTTTGGTTTGTGATCAGGGAATACCAACACATTGGCTGGAAACGTACCTCCTAAGGCAAACCTGGGGGACCTAAGGGGTCTAGCCGGAGGACTGAACGGACTAAACAGCTCGGCGATGATTGATGGGGGAGAATTTGACGGCGCGAAAGCATACAAGGACAGCAAGGTATGCAACATGCTGACGATGCAAGAGTTCCACCGGCGCTACCACGAAGACACCGGAATCACATTCGCCTCCCTCTACCCTGGCTGCATCGCCACCACCGGACTGTTCAGGGAACACATCCCGTTGTTCAGGGCACTTTTCCCGCCCTTCCAGAAGTACATCACCAAGGGATACGTGTCCGAGGAGGAGGCCGGGAAGAGACTGGCTCAAGTGGTCAGCGATCCCAGCTTAACCAAGTCGGGCGTATATTGGAGCTGGAACAAGGACTCTGCTTCTTTTGAGAACCAACTGTCTCCAGAAGCCAGTGATGTTGAAAAGGCTCGCAAACTGTGGGAACTCAGCGAGAAACTCGTTGGCTTAGCTTGAACGCCTCCCTCCCCTCCTTTGCCCTGCCTCGGCTCATTCCCCCATTCCTCTAGTTGTGAGTTCCAAACTGGCAAAACCCCCAAAAAAAGTTTTAGTCATTCTCTTTTGGAATTATAAAAAATCAATAAATGCACTCATGCATCTTTCATTCCCTGTGTTTTTAATCAGCTGGTCTGACTTTACTAGCAACAACCCTAAAACAGGCTGTATTACTAAAACATGAGATATGGTACATGCAGGATTTGATTTCATTATTACTCAATGATGTTTAATGGAATATAAATTCATGTCCAATTGATCCCATTTTAGGCTTTGCTCTTTAAAGACCGGTCGAGCCCAGGTCTACATTCTGAGAAGTTTGAACCCAATTTTAGGTCTCAGTAGGGGTGCAAATGAATCCGAGCCCGAATCTATGTATGCTCGAGCTTGAGCTTGAAATATATTGTATTGGCTCGAGTTCGAGCTCGGCTTGAATGAGCTTAAAATATCAGGGCTCGAGCTCGACTCGCAAATATTTAAATGGCTTGATTCAGCTCGATTGGCTCGATATTGGTTTGTCAACTCAAAAGTCACGAGTTCGATCAGCTCGAAAGTTCGAGTTTGAAGTTTGAACTCGAGCTCAAGTATGAAAGAATCTTTGAATATTTGTGCTTAACATTTGTCAATTGCAATTTACATGCTCGAAAGTCCAAAAAAAAACCAATATCAAAATAAAATGTTTCTTGCTCGCGTTGAGAATTCTCTACCTTCTCACTAGGATTATTTCGCACCTAACGGTCGAAATATTTCTAGGTTGCTCGAACACTTAGCTCTTCACCTTGGACTCGATTAATCTACCGAAAACCAGTTCATCCTTGCTCGGATTTCAATTATCTTCCTCTTCTATCGATTGGAATTGGAAAAATCTTGGATTTCGAAGCAAAAAAGACTGTTTTTCAATTTCTTGGTTCGCAGATCTACTGTTCATCACAATTTCAATCTTTGAGCTTGGATCCAATATCTGACGGTTGGGTGTACAAAAGAGGACCTGTTTGGGGGTCGCCACCTCCTGGCGAACCTCCAGGACCTTTTTCCGACCGCCACAGACGCTGCCGTACCGGAGTTATGAAGATAGGTCTGCGACGGGGTACTGTTCACCGAAGTGCGTTGGCCTCGAATTTACTCCAGAATCTATCGTTCAAATTGAATTCTGAAGCTGGACACTTGTTCATCTAGCTGAGGCGAACCTAAGGATATCTTTTTTGGCTCCAACTACGTTGGTTACAGGTTATTCCCAAATTCTTGGTACGGTAGCTATTTTGTGCGCAGGTCTGAGCTTTTCTAGGTTTTATGCTAAATATGGGAGTAAAACGTACGAAATATGCTAAAATAGGAGTCCTATGAGTTACGTATGTTTCACACGGAAGTTTTAAAAGAAACTGACCATAATACCCTTAATGAAAGCAAGCCGCATGTTTTTACTTTTTACAACGCATAGAAGTTTTTAACAATTAGTAAAATTGAAGAAATTTTAGAACACACGGTGCACTAGAAATTCTATATTTGATTTCTGCTTCCACTTTCTTCCTTCTTTTGAGATTGCTTTTAGTGATTTTTTTTGTTTTTTGTTTGTTCTCTCTTTCAATTTCATTTCATCTTTCGTTCTTTTGACATTTTATTTATATTTTACAATACATATTACAATTGTTTACATTTGATTTCAATCAATATATTTGTAATTTTGAGATTATTTTTTTGGTTTGAATATGAAATTATCAAATCGCTATTTTAAAATAATTTTTTATCACTAAGATAAAAAATATCGTTTTTTTGGTAAACAAAAATAAATATACTAAGATAAAAAAATATTACTCTACAAATTTTTGGTCTTCAAAATTCTAAAGTTGGCAATTTATTTGACTCTTTGATACATATTGTCATAAATTCTTACTAATACTAAAGTCCTATTGCCATATTTAATATGAGCGATAATGCCATTTTAGGAGTATTATTGCCATCTTTAGGAGTATTATTGCCATTTTTAACATGAGTAATACTAAGTAATGGTCATCTTTTGGACATTATTGCTATCCTTGTTATATTGCCATTATACTTAAAATAATGGCAATTTCATATTGCAAAATACAAAATATTTCCATTTTCATACATTTATTGTCATAAACACATGTCATCTTGAAATAACACTATTTATCAAATTGACATTTTTTATTGATAATAGTCAGTAAATAAATTAATGTCAATTTTTAAAATCCATCGAACCAAAATTAATTAAAAAGTAAGATTCAAAATTTCAGACCGATTGTTGGGGCCTTGGAATATCTAATCCCAAATTTCAGATCTAAAATAAGAATTTTCTTTTGAATCTGAAAATTACAAAATAATTTATAGAAATCCAAGAGAAGAAAGGGAAGGAGGAGGAGAAAGAGAAGAAAAAAAGGAGAAGAAAATGAGAAGAAGGAGAAGAAGAAAAGAAGAAGAAAAAGGAGAAATTGATACTTACCTATGTCCATGAATTCTGCCGCCTTCCTTTGTGTCGCCGCCCTCCGCCGCAGACCTTTTCTATCGGAGAATCTGGAAAAATAAAGTTCAAAAGATGAAATGGATGAAGAAGAGAGATTCATGTTGCTGAGGAAATAAAAAGAAAAAACGTGAGGCTACAGGGATATAGTTAAGCGAGAGGAAAAGATAGTGGAGAGAGAAAAGTTGTTATTCAAGATAATATAAAGAAGGGTATAATTGTAAACATAATAAACATGTATCCGCGGAACAACTCACTTAGCTCCTATTTAGGGAATATATCAATTAGGACTCCTATTTTGGAACTTTTCTATTGTTTTAATCTTATTTAGGATAATTTCTTGGTTTTATTCTGTGCTCCTTACTTGTTGGTTCTAAGAAATAATTATACCATTGTGCTCGCCTATACAAGGAGAACATCTGGGAATTTTTTCAGAATTTTCTGAGAAAGTCCTAATTTCTCGGGTACTGTTCATCTCCTTCTTCCCTGGAAGGCTGTTTGCTACAGTAATTCCTGCACCGACAGTACTAGTTACAACTATTTTCTAGCTTCATTACTACTCGGTTCTTGGAATTGTTTGTACCATTGTGTTCAGCATTTAATTGTGTATCACTAACATTTTTTTGATAATTTTTGGTGCATATTTTGTGTGGAAAATGTTGTGGTCTTTATTTTTCTTCTAAGCTATGACAAGGAAGAATAAACAGCTGCAGACCCCACCTCCGAAGGACAGACAGTTTGATGAGAAAGTCAAGACCTTGATTGCCAAGAAAGCAGCTATGGATCAGGCGAAGCTGAAAGAGAAAACTACAATGAAGGAGGTTCTACCTTCTTCGGACCCTACTTTCCCTAACTCCACTGATGCCTTTGCCGCGGCACAAAACAAGCATGTGGCCCATAATGCTAAAGCAGTGGCTTCCATTGCAACTGGGGAACAAAACGAGAAGGCTGGAGCAACCCCCAAGCCTGCGGCAACACAAGGGTCTTTTGCGGAGGCGTTGATAGGGATGGATTCCATCTCCTCAAATGTTGTAGCTTCCCCGTAGATCTCACTTGCACTGAAACCGGTCTCTAAAGATGATGCCCCCATTATTGAGGATGAAAATGATGTTGAGAGCATTGATGAACCCGAGAGGTCTATCTCTATTGGGTCCCAAGACACGGAATCTTTGAAGGGCGTTGATGATTTTGAAGCAGAGCCTAAGCAATATGCTTCTTTATTTCGTGATAATCGAGCTCCTTCTAGTGAGCTCAAGCTTGAGTACTTTCCTCCTTCCAGGGAAAAACTGGATTTCTCCCACCTTAAGGTTCCTACCCTTATTGAAATATGGGGCTTTTGTTTGGTTGGGCATTTCTCCGGTAGGTTTCCGGGCTTGAAAGCTATATTTGCCAAGACTAACAAATGGGGAGTGCAAGTGGATGTGAAACCGCATAGCAAGGGATGTGTTGTGTTCAAATTCAAAAGCGAAGAAGACCAGGTGAAGATGCTCACCGAGGGCCCTTATGTACTTTATGGGAAAACTATGTTCCTTAAAACACTTTCCGATGATTTTTCATTTGAGAGTGAAGAATTTTTAAAAGTGCCCATTTGGGTCAAATTCCCAAATTTGCACTTGAGGCTTTGGCAAGTTGGGAGAAGCCTGGCCCTCCAATATGCATACATTGCGATTGTCAAGCGGCAATTGGAAGGGCACAGAGCAATCTCTACAATGGTAAGTCTAGACACGTTCGTCGTAGACATAACACCATTAAACAACTCCTCACAACGGGTGTTATCACTGTTGATTACGTGAAGTCAAAGGATAACATAGCGGATCCGCTAACCAAGGCATTGGATAGAGAATTGTTGGAGAAGTTGTCACGAGGAATGGGACTAAAGCCCGTGAATTGAAAAGTTCTATAGTGGATACCCAACCTAGTTGGTCCTAGGTTCAAAAGGGACAACTAAATTATAGAGCGAAGGATGGTCATTGTGGGGGTCCCGGACTCCTACCCACTCCTCGTTAAAACAGTGACTCCCGCACGAGGTTAGCAAAAACGTTTGCTTTAATGATTCTAAAATGTTGATCTACTCGATAACATTGGAAGAGTATGCGGGATACTCGTGAAAGAATCACCTATGTGAGAGAGAAGAGGGCCGCTTCAAAGGAGAACTGTAAAGGCTCAGTTCTTTAGAAACTCTTGCAGAACCAGGACGGTGACCCATGGCCAAAACGGGCACACCCATGAGAACGGAACAAAGTTGGAAGGTTCTTGAGTAAAGATAAGTCAATGTTTACACGACGGCAGTATAGTTCAAGGACATCGAGTCTATTAGACAGCCAGTAAATAAACGTGTCTTTACAACGGAAGGTTCAAAGGATAAAACCTACCTCTCCGTATGCAAGGATCATCCAGTGAACACAACGTGTCCTCCTATCTTCGTGTCTTTTTAAGTCTCGAAAATCAATTTTCATTCATGTGGGGGATTGTTGGAAAAATGTGTTAAAAATTGCATTAAACGGTCATTTTGGGGCAATTATTTGAGTGGGGTCCACTTCCGATTTGGGTCGGGTCAAAGTGGTTTCGGATTGTCCTTGTTAAGGGCTACAATTCGATATATGGTACGCTCAAAACGGATAACGGGTGAATGAGAAATTGATTCTCGAAGTTCGCTCGTTGAAATGGAAAAACTGGGAAAATGATGAGTTTCTAGTGTGTTTTATCCCACACCGAAAAACTCAAGGGATTTTCACCCCCTTATAAAGGGAAGCCTCTTTTAAGGAGTTAAGATTCCTAAAGGGAAAGGCTCTCTCTTACGCGCAGGGGGGGGGGGGTGCCGATCAAATCCCGAAACGGAGAAGAAAAACCGCGACTCGTGTGCGCGGGCGACCTGCGGACACGAATTCCCAGAAGTGCTCCGGACAGAAGGCCTCGGACAGAAACCCTCCAAGGGGGTTCTGTTGGCTTCGGACAGAAACCCTCCAAGGGGGGTCTGTTGGCTTCGGAAAGAAACCCTCCAAGGGGGTTCTGTTGGCTTCGGACAGAAACCCTCCAAGGGGGTCCTGTTGGCTTCGGACATAAACCCTCCAAGGGGGTTCTGTTGGGGTCTTCTGTCGCGCACTTCTTCCGTTACAACAATTAATGCCCAACGTTCTTCTCTTTTAATGCTGCGTTAAATGGACAGTTTATGGACGATTCAATGCCCAACGGACTGGTCATTGATGTCCAACGTTCAGGTCCATTCACACCCCATTTAACACACAACAAATCCTCCTATAAATAGCTGGCAGGTGCTTTGCAACAAACACACGGTTTGACAACGCACAACACTTTCCTCACGTTTTCTTGAGCTAAAAACTCTTCCAGCTACTCCCAAAAATCCTTCTGTGTTCATACTTGGTTCTCGTTCGCTGCAACTCTTGTTTGTGTGCTCAAACATTAGTTCGTAGTCATCGTATCCTGGGAGGCAACAAATACGTTTTAAGGAAATCGTGCGTAGCACGAGCTTTGGCTAATTCTGCTTCATCTCCTTACTTGTTTTTCTCTAGTCATTTTATTTAATTAATTTGTTTTAATTAATTTTTCTTTATTTTGCGAAACACACTAAACAGTTATATGGTTTTTTAAAGGAAAGAGAGGCATACGGCAAGGTGATCCAATGTCACCCTTGCTTTTTGTATTGTGTCTTGAATATTTTTCTCGCATGCTTAACTTGAAAACCAAAGGGCCAAACTTCAACTTCCATACCCAATGTGCTTCACTTGGCATTTCCCATTTAGCCTATGCAGACGACCTTATTCTATTCTCAAGGGGTGACACGTTTTCAATCGAAATTTTGGTCAATGCTCTTAAGGAATTTGGGGATGCATCAGGCTTAATGGTGAACCATGACAAATCGAATATTTTTGTGGGAGGGGTTAAGGAAAATGATCTCGGACAGATCATGACCTTTGTGGATTTTGGGCGTGGCCAATTCCCGGTTAAGTACCTCGGAATCCCACTTTCCCCACTTAAGGTTTCTATCGCACAATATGCGCCATTAATAGATTCAATATCTGACTTTCTTATTGCGTGGAATACTAAGACCTTGTCCTATGCCGGAAAACTCGAGCTAATAAGATCTGTTATCCAGGGGGTACAATCTTTTTGGCTCCAAGTATTCCCGGTCCCCCAAACCATCCTTGATAGGATTGTTTCTATTTGTCGAATCTTTTTATGGGGTGGGAAATTTTCTAAAGTGACTTGGGATGACATTTGTCTCCCAAGAGAGGAGGGGGACTTAGCATTCATAATGCTAAGATTTGGAACTTTGCATTTCTTGCGTGTACACTTTGGGATGTCCATAGGAAAAAAGATACCTTGTGGGTTAGATGGGTTAATGGGGTCTACCTCAAGGGTAGGAATGTGTGGGATTTTATCCCACATACTCGTGACTCAATGTTCATGAAGAAATTGAGTCACATCTGGGACCGAATTGTGGGCTATTTTAATAATCTAAATGATACGATCATGGGCCTTAATGCTAGATCCATCAATGGGAAACTTGTCTCGGGCAAGGTTTATGATCTTTTGAGAATTAAGGGGGAGCCTAGGACATGGATGAGATTCATTTGGAAATCATATATCCCTCAAAAGTTCTCGTTTAATGTTTGGCTTGCTTTTCGTAATCGGTCACCTACCCAGGATAACCTCGAATACTTACACATTGTTAATAGATGTGATCTTTGCAAGGGTGGCTTGGAAACAATGTCACACCTATTTTTTATTTGTCCTTTCACTTGTAGGGTGTGGGAGCAAATCAAGAATTGGTTAGGAATGACGCATCAAATGACTACAATTTTTAGCTCGGTCAAATGGATCCTTAAGGAGCACAAGGGCTCAAAGTTGAAGGGTAAAGCTGTCTGGGTTGCCTTTTGCGCTACAATCTATCACATTTGCCATGCTAGGAACGCTAACCGATTTGATGATGGGAACAAAAGAGAAGAAGAAATTGTTGCAAAAATCAAGCATGTGGTATATAAGATACTTTTCAATATATATCCACGTGAGATGATCAATTTCTGATGGCCTGGGCCTCGTCTACAATTTTTGGAAGCCGCGGCATGCTGTTTTTGAATTAACGTGGATGTATCTTGCATCACCCATGTGTTTTTGTTGTTTTTGAACTAAGGGAGTGTATGTTATAACCTCCTTTGGCTATAGCCTTTTTTGGACTTGATGTGATTTGTGTGCATGCAATCTGCAGCATCGATTTGCTTTTTGAGGATTTGGGCAGCTAGTATTGTATACTTATGCCCTTTATAGTTTTGATTAGATCAAATTAAAACCTCTCCTAACCCCTACACTACGTAGGGGTGGGGGGTTTAGGAGATCTAGAACTTTTGATGTATAGTTTCTTTGGGTGTTAATATAAATTTACATTTCATCCAAAAAAAATGTTGTCCAAAATAAATCAAGTGATCAAATCATGAAAATTAAACTGAAACTAGAATTACGGGAACAATAAATAAACAAAATATAATTCCAACTACAATGGAGAGCCTGATGTTTCTATGGAATGTATCAACTCCATGTCTCCACCCCAAAATAGACAAAAATAATCGTGGCATGTTTCTACACAAGTTTATAAAATTATGTAAAAGTATGTGTATCACATAGGAACCCTATAAAACAATAAAACATTATATAAGGTTTTGACTACTCCTCGAATCTTAACAAGTTAGCTATACAAAAGAAGTATTTCAGCATCAAATTAGTTCAACTCGTATTATACTCTATTGGTAAATAATATCTTTTAAGTTTTAACATATGTATAGACTTTCTGTTAAGATGAATTGTGTAAAAACATTGGATGGTGTTAGAAGTATTTATCACACTAGTAAAATATGAACTAATAAACTACTACGTACATTATAAAAATATTGAACTATTCTTCATATAAGGTTGACCTTTTAAGGAAACTTTGTGTCTTCCCATTGTATATTTCTATGAAAATGACAAAATAATGACGAATCAATGAAAAATAAATGAAAATGACAAAATAATGATGAATCAATGAAAAATAAATGAAAATGACAAAATAATAATGAATCAATGAAAAATAAATGAATAATGCCATGGCCGAAATAATGTCTTTAACACCCCAAATCCATACCCAAAATACATAGTACATATTATAAATAGTAATTTAATAAATCATTTTCCCAAAAACCAAGCTGATAGACTATAAATCTAGAGAGAGAAGTGCTATAATTGCTCTGTATTAATGATTTTGTGAACCCCTACAACTACTCCCAGAGGGAGTATTTATAGGAAAAATTAGGGCTGGGCTCCCAAGTCTTGGGCTTGGGAGGCCCATTTACAATAGGGCCACTAATGGGCCGGATACAAAGTGCATAGAAAAGATTAAGTTTAACTCCTGTTCTGGAGGCTGTCTATGACCGACGAGGGCATGGCCGATGAAGACCCGGCCGATGAGGTCACCCGGCTCTTCCTGGCTTCTGGATCACATTCTGAGTAGACTTCTTTCTGGCCGATGGGGGTCATCTGGCCGACGAGGGTCCCACCAGGTGGTCGTGGTCCCTTCTGTCCTTCCGAGTATGTGGGCCCTGGGGTCCAGGCCCATATACTCCATCAGGAGTCCCCCACTCTCTGAGCTGAAATGTAGACGAAGTGAAGGAGAGTAGAGTCCCTGGTGTTGACTTTTTCCTGGCCGTTATTGGCACCCTTTGCTCTGGTTCTTCGTTTTTCGCCGTTACGGGCACTCTACGTCCTGGCCGTTGTGTGGCCTTCGTTGTAGACGAAGAGGGCCCTAGTCATGCGGATGATGTGTGTTTCCGGTTTAAGGATGACAAATGTCTTTGCTTGGTGGAGACGATGAGCATTCTCTTGCGCGAGTGGCCGATGAAGATGGTGCTTCCCTACTCCTGGCCGTTGATGGTTGAACTTCGTACTCATGGCCGAGGAGACCATTGTGGTCATCCCCTATTTGAGGACGATGAGTGTCCTTCTGCCTTCGGGTAGCCGGTGAGGGTGCTGTTTTCTTTATTTGGCCGCTGTGGCTCTCATTCTACGCTTTTGGCTAAGGAGTGATGGTATTCTTAGCTTGGTGTCCATGTTTTGAGGACGATGAGTTCCTGTCTTAATTCCTGGCCGAGAGTGGAGTATGCGGTCCCAAAGCCGTTGAGTGCCCTGTGATCTTTGGTGTTGCATCTTTGGAGGAAATTCTTTGTTTGCTGACTTAGCTGCGGCCGATTGGTGCACCACGAGGTTATGGACGCTGTGGTGCATATATGATCTCATGTTGTAGTTATGGACTTGGTATATTTTTGGATTTTGGGGATTTTGTCCTCTTGATTTCCAAAGGCCGGTGTAGTCCCCCAGTCCCCCACTGCTTCAGGCCGAAGAGTAAGCGAAGGAGTAAAGGATTTCCCTAGGCCGAAGCAGGATTCTTGCATTCCCCTGAATCCAATTCCTTGGCGATTTCCTGACCAAGGTAACCCTGTGGGAGAACCCTTGGACGCAGGTCACTTTCAAGAAATTATCATCAGGGTTTCATACAAGGCCGATGGCTGTGGGGTTGCTCTTTGCCTTGCTGTTGTGGCCGTTGAAAGGGCCATGCCTATGGTGTGACCTACCCTTTCGAAGTCATCTTTGTTGAGTCCGGTGTAGGCGAGCTTTCCTGGTATGGCCGTTGATGTTTGGCCATCATGGACGTTGATTACTGTTACATTGGAGATGGATCGGTATTGGTGAAAATGGGCCTGGCCCACCTTCTGAACCGGTGCCAGCCCACTGGGCCCTGGAGTGGTGGCCGTTTGTGTGGCCAGTGCGGGAGCGCCACATGTAGTGACCGTTGGGGGGGGGGGCTCTATAAATACCCCCTCCCACCGAAGAGAGTCGTTATTGCTTTCTTGAGATAACGAAGTGTTGCCCAATTCTAGAGAGGTAAAGGCTTGTTCGAGTGTTCTTTAGGACTTCAAACATTCAAAGGTCAGTTCATCACACTTTCCTCCGATTTCTTGCATACTTTGCTTTCCTAGGGCCTTGATCTAGTGTTAGTGAAACCCTTAGATCCAAGGTAATTCCCTTAAGGCCTTAGGTAGTTGTTATGATGAAACCCTTGGACGAAGAATACTACCCTTATGACGATGAGCCCTTCGCTAAGTCCCTTGATTACCGGGTAGTAGAGGAGTGTTGCGAGGAGATAGAGGACATGAGCTCCTTCAAGTCAGGGGAGCAGGAGGGTAGCGAAGGTGAAGACGAAGAGGCCGCCTCGTCATCTGACGGTGAGGATGTAGTGGTCTCCCGTGCTGTGGACGGAGCATCTACCTCAGCTGCAATTCCCTGTCCGAAGCCGGTTTCTGCTGTAAATGGGACCGCTCCGATGAGAAGGCGCCGGCCGAAGAAGGGTCCAGGTTATTCCTACCTCGACCTTACCAATATTTATCTGATCAAGCCGGAGAGCAGCGCGGCTGATTACCTGGTGGCCCAGATGTATGTGGGGCCGTATGGGAGGGTTAGGGCGCCCAGGCCGACAGATCATGTGCTGAATCCACCCTCGGGGTACTTTGGAGTATACCTCATGAGTTTTGCCAAGGGGCTTAGGTTTCCCCTCCACCCGTTTATTACGGAGTACCTGGACATGGTGGGTCTCCCTCCGGCCTTGTTGACCCCGAACAACTATTCACTCATCGTCGGCTTTCTCCTCCGCTGCGATGAGCTGGACTTCAGGCCGACGACGACTTTGTTCATGAACTTATATCAGATAGGCCAGGGTAGCCACAAGAATTGTACCGGCTATGCCAACCTTCAACAGCTGCCGAAGAAGAGGAGCTTTACCGACCTTCCTTCGTCCATTCATGGCTGGAAGAGTAGGTTTGTCTTTGTGTCTTTGGACGAGGACGGTACTGAGTTTCCCTCTGTCGGTCATGACAGGAGATTTAGCCTCCATGATGTGCCGAAGAGCAGCATCTTAGATGCCCAGGTGGCGGCATTTCTAAAAGGGGGGACGAGGAGTGTGAAGGAGTACATAACGGAATATAAGATTACCTCCCTCGACTTCATGAGGTACTTTGTGTACGGTGACAAGGAGAGTGACACCGAAATATGGCCGAGGCTGACCACCACTTTTGAGGAGGCCGACGGCCCGGATTTGGGTGTGCCCGCCGATGCTGATGGTAATACCATCCTTGGCGTCTACGTTTGCTTTTCTTTTTGCTAAATGTCCTCTTTTATTATGAAGATTTTGCAATGGATCGCAGATTCATTATGGCCCTTGCCAAAGCGAAGGCGAAGGAGGAGATGGCTGCCAAGGAGGCCGCGAAGCTGGGTGGCGCGCAGCCGAGCTCAGATGCGACGAAGAAGCCGCCCACGCAACCGAAGAAGAAACGGCCAGCGGATGACGGCCAGAGAAAGCTGACCGAGGCTGGTATGCAGCCTAAGAAGACGAAGAGGGCTTCCCCTTCGGCTGATGCTGGGGTTTTGACCATGCCGGCCGATGATGTTAGGGGCTCCAATGTCGTTGCCGTTGTCGATGCGGTTTCAGTCCCCTCGTCGACTGCCATGTCCCAACCGCCCCCTGTCGGCCATGATTCCCGGAAAAAGAGGGTCGGAAAGGAGCTGACCGTTGGGACGTACAAGCTCGAAGTCGAGTACCCTGTGAAGGGTGGCGTTTTTAATGACGCCGTTGACGGCCATGACGTGCTCGCTCAGCTCGCATCCCACCGTCTCATCCACCAATTGATCAATGTGGGGGAGAGGGAACGGGTCCATAGGGCACGCCTTGTTCAGGTCAGTATAATCAACGCACATTCTGAACGTTGGCGGCTTCTGGACAAGGACGCGTTGGCCAACCAGGTTAGGTACTCCACCTCTTTGATTTAGTTGATTGAGAGGAGCATAGTAACCTCCTCTTTGAAGAAGTCACGTCTGTCGGCCGAGAGATAGCGCCGCTTCTGTTTGATCAGCGTGGAGGCGGGGTCGACTGACAACCGGTGAGTGATCACTTTTCGGCTGATGCCAGGCATGTCGTCCGGCCCCCACGCGAAAATGATGGAGTATGACCGCAGGACGTCGAGGATGCCGTCGCGTTTATCCTGTGGGAGTTGTTTCCCGATTTTCAGGACCCGCTCCGGTCGGGAGGCATCCAGGGGGACCTCCTCGACCTCTTCGGCTGGCTCGGCGTGCGGCCTTCCTTCGTCTTTGGAGACGGCGGCGGTGATGGTGTCTATTCTCTGCCCGGTGCTAGCTGCCGGTTTTGTCAGCTTCAGGTAGCATGCCCGAGCTATCTTCTGGTTCCCTCAGACGTAGCTGATACCGCCGTTGGTAAGGAACTTCAGGCATAGATAATTCATGGAGATGATGGCTTCCAAATCCTCTAGTGCTGGCTACCCCCATATCAAGTTGTGGGTGCCGTCGAGGTTGACCACCATGAATTCCATGTCGATCTTGGTGCGATGGGAGCCGTCACCGACCTCCACGGGGAGGATTATCGTGTCCTCAGCATCGATAGAGTCCCCGGTGAAGCCGGACAACGGTGTCTGTATCGGCTTGAGCAACGCTCTATCCAGCTTTAGCTGCCTGAAGGTGTCAAGGTACATGACGTTGACGGAGCTCCCTGTGTCAATGTAGGTGCGGTGGATGATAGAGTCACCTATTTCGCACCGGATGACGAGGGCATCCCTGTGTGATGCGGGCCCCGGAGGCAGATCCTTGTCGGTGAAGGTGATCGCCTCCTCCCGTTGTTTCTTCGGCTGGGGGGAGCGTGGGACACCTCCCCGATGTAAAGGGATTGTGCCCATTTCTTCCTCTGGGTGGACGAGTCCCCCCGGTGTAGCCCCCCACAATGAGGTTGATGTGGTTCTTCTTCGGAGGGGGCTCTTCGAAGTCTTCGTCATCATCGCTGAGTCTACCGATCTCACGCTTCTTCGTGGAGGGTTTGCCCCCATGTTTGCCGGTGTTTACCCACGTATTTTTGCGCGGGCCACCTTTAACAAACTGGGAGAGTTCCCCCTGACGAATCAGCTTTTCGATGGCTCTTGTTGGTCCCAGGTGTACTGGATACAGTCTAGAGGGGGGGTGAATAGACTGTATTGGTTTTTAACTTTTTCAAGCTAAGTACCAGATTTAACAGAATAGCCTGTTCTGTTGGCAAAACAGACTGGCAGCGGATGGGGTTCTGGTAGGGAGTTCTGATGGTTTAGCCTCAGAGAAGCAAAGGCAGTAGGCCTTCTGTTAACTCACAAGACAAGTTCTGCTGAACACAGATACCAAGTCTTTGGAGTTAAGCAGTTCAAATAAAAGCGATATATAAAATGCAGTAAGTAAATGACACCAGGGCTTTTTATAGTGGTTCAAGGAACAACTTGTTCCTCTAGTCCACTGTTCCACTAAGCTTGTAAAAATGACCGTTTACAACGCCTTAGCCCTGTCACTTAAGAAGCTCTCCACGTCTTCTTCAAGTGTAGATGTCTCCTTGGATGCACTTCTGGCTTCCTTAAGACTGGTCCTTTCACTGAGCTTTCCCGGAAGTATCACCACTTCACTGCTCCAGGTACTTGGACGTCCTTCTTGTGAAAGAAGAGTTTCTGTTAAAAACAGGGGTTCCTCCAACTTGCTTCGTTACAAAAGGTTTGTATATGAAGTGCTTAAAGAGTTGAAGAACGATGAGAACTTTGCTTGAGTTGGAAGTAGGAAGCTTTCCAACGTCTGCCTTCTCTTGTAGAAGATAATGAAGATTTAATCTCAAGGAGGCTTTTTGCATTTTTAGCGTTTGAATATTTTGTATGCGCACTGTGGTAGCAAAGTTATCCAGTTGTTCTTCGTAGCGTATCTTTTATACTGAGGTTGTCTTCCCGTTGGAGGAGAAGGAGGACAACTGCATTAAATGAGCGAGCAGTTGACTTGACCAGTAGGACCCGGCAAAGTTGGCGGGTTACTATTTTGGGATAAAGCTATCCTGACATTGCGGCCAATCATCTGCATTTACTCTACAGAGTATGGAAGGCATTAAATGTGCATTTAATGCGCGCACTGTAGCTTTTCCGTTCAAGACTCCTAGCCGTTGAAGGAATCTTTCAGTTGGTTTACCGGCTTGGTGAAATTCTTCTAAGTGTCAGGCCTTCTGGTGTCTTCAACAGAGAGTTGATCCGAAAAGGTCTTGAGCACTTCTGTTGGAGAAAGTTATCAGAGACTCTTGAGGGTTTCTGTTGAATAAATATCCAACAGAGAACCAGGAGGGTTTCTGTCAGAGTAAAGGCTAACAGAGACCCTGAGGTCTTCTGTTCTGGAGCAGAGAACCAAAGGTCTTCTGTTAAAACAAAGCCTTATCAAGGGTCCTCTGTTAGGGGGGGTCTTCTGTTCTGGAGGTCTTCTGCCAGTCGATTATACTAAAGAACTTTTACAAGGAAAATTCTAATACATTAAATCTAAAGAGGGGTACTCTAAAGTCCTAATTAATATAGCATCATCAAAATCTAATTACAAATATTCCTTACAATTTCCCCCTTTTTGATGATTCCAAAACCCTTTAACTATTTCCAGAGAAGTGCCTTCACCATAAAGAATTAAAGTTTAAAACTTTCATTAAAATCTTGGTGGGCAACTTGGCATAGGAAAATAGTAAGAGTACAGTACAATCAGATAGCAGATAATAAATCAAAGAGCAAACAAACACAAACAAAAAGCAGAGACAGAAATTGAGAAAAAGCCTTACAAAGTGAAAGGCAGAGATGTGATTTTATTAGAGACAGTTTACAGAATAGATTCCTTACACATTCTCCCTAGTAGCTGCTTGCAGAGCCTCATCCTCCAGTCTTTGAAGCCTTAACAGTTCTTCATTGATTTCTGCTCTAATCTGAGATAGGTTACCAAAACTTTGATAAGATTCCCAGATAGGAGATAACTTGCAATCCAAGTAGCTAAGAACTCCTTCATGAATTGTCTTGCCAGGGACAATGTTCTTCTGGTACCAATCTTCTACTTCTTCTAGGGATCCCCCATGTCTGACTCGTACAAAACCATCCTTATCTAAGAAGAGGTTTTGTTGCTGTGTGAGAGTCATTTTCATTTTCATCTCTTCAAATTGAACTCTATCAATTTTCTGGGATCCACCCAATCTCCAATCAGTAAAACTGAGAATCTTTTTCTTGGTGCCCTTCTTAACTGGAGATGGGGGTCTGGGTATACCGGCTGCTCTCTTCTTCTGTATAGCAGCTTCAAAGTAGGGTGCAAGGTCAACAGTAGGTTCAACAGAGGGGGATGCTCTTGCATGAGGCTGATCTTGTTGAGAGTCCTCTTCCCCCTTTTTGGCATCATGGAGGTCCTCTAGCATGAGGCTGATCTTCTTGAACTCTGAGGCCTGTGAGGTGGCTATCTGCTCAAGGGCCTCTGGTAGAGTCTGAGTGACAGAAGTGAGACCTTCTATTAGCCCTTGCTGCTTCTGGATAGCAGAGAAGATATCTTTGTTGTTGGCTTCCAGCAATACCATCTTCTGGTATCTGTCTCTGTCAGCAGAGAGGAGATGTTGAGCATGATCTTGATGGACTTTGCACATTTCTTCAATGGATAGCAATTGTGTCTTAGTCTTGTGATCAGATCGTTGCAGAGTCTCAAGGTTCTCAGATATGGTGCTGATGGCCTTTCCTTGATCCAGCAAAGTTTGATGAAAAGTGGAGAGAGTCTGAGATGAACTGCATTCCAGAGTTGAGGTTATCATTCACATGGGAGAGATGCTCGAAGTGCTTGTCATTGATCTGGATCAGCTTATCCATTCCTTCCAGGACTTGACCACCAAACTCTTCTGCAGTTTGAACAAACCTGTTGAAAGGAATTTGTGGCTCTGATTCTTCAAAACCAGGCATCCCCAGTCCCCTTGATTTGTGCATGGGAGGCCTTCTAGAAATGTTATCTTCTGCAGATGAGGCTTGCTGTTGCTGAGCTTCATACTCAAGTTGTGTCAAGGGAGGGGTCTTCTGTCTCTTGGATGAGGCTTCATGAGGTTTGCTGACAATGAATCCACCATGCTTGAGGAGTCGTCATAGGACGAGTAGATTGGTATTGTGTTTCTGACAACACGTGCCTTTCTGTTGAAGGAGGGATTGGAGGCTGTGGAATTTCTGGAGTAGCCTTGAGGTGCTGGAACAGGAGACACAGTAGGAGGATCTTGAGACTGAAGGGTGGCAGTCTGTATATGGTTTGGGTTCTGCTGGGGAGAGGATGATTTGGATTTTTGTTGGGAGGAGGATTTCTGGTGAGGTGAGGCATTCTGTTGTGGAGGTGTGTTCTGATGAGGAGGAGGGGGTGGAGGAGAGGGGGAGCGGTTTCTGATAGGAATGAGTTCTTTGCAGGTTGAGGGTGAATTGGTTTTCTTAGTTGATGAGTGAGGAAGGGTTGAGATTTTCTGTTCTGAGGTTTTCGGTTGAGGGGTCTCTGTAGGAAGGGTTTCTGTTGGGATGGTTTCTGTTGGAATGAGATGAAAGGGGATTTGGGGTTCTGTTAAGATATGAGCAGAGTGGGTTGGGGAGATTACCTCAAGTATAGTTTCTTCGATCAGGGATGCCCTCCATTCTTTGATAAGCTCCATCATAGCATGCCCTTCTATCTTGGGTACAGAGGGTTCTCCTGCTGTAGAGTGAGGTTGCACAGATTCTGTTGCCTTCTTGGCAAATAGCCATTCTTCAAAGGCTTCTATCTCTCCATCTTCAAGGGGCTTGATTGTCTCCTCTGAAGAGGTGGATATGAGAACAGTCTTTCCCTTGTAACTTGCCTTCTTCTTCTCGAGGACAGAATGCAGGAAGTTGAGGGCAAAGCACTTTGAGACATCAGCAGTGCCCACCCACTTCAGTATGGCCTCTTCTTCAGACTCATAGTGGTCAAAGTATTGGATGATCTTATGGAGGGGTCCCATCCTCCATCTTCTCCATTCCAGTATTCGATCAAACTGTCTATCCAGTAAGGATAGATACCCTTCTTTGCCTGTATTGGGGTGTTCTGGTGATGTTGGCACCTGGTTCTGTTCTGGGGTGGCAACAGAAGTGGGGTTCTCTAGTCCCCCCTCAGTGTCTGCTACCTTCTCAGACACTGAGATTAAAGGTTTGACGACCTTCTTCTTAGTTCTGGTGGTTCT
The DNA here is from genome assembly GCA_945859875.1 of Cuscuta europaea. Taxonomy (NCBI): domain Eukaryota; kingdom Viridiplantae; phylum Streptophyta; class Magnoliopsida; order Solanales; family Convolvulaceae; genus Cuscuta; species Cuscuta europaea. The sequence goes on along the minus strand of CAMAPE010000018.1, from coordinate 947,377 downwards.
CTTCCTCTTAAATGCAGCCTTCTTGGGTTGAGGAGGTGCAACTTGTTGTGTTTTCTTTTCCTTTTTCTTCTTCTTCTCCACAGTGAGTCCTTCAGAGAGAGGTTTCTGGACCTTGTCTCCTTGTTGTCTCTTGTTATCAAGCTGAAGCTGTCTCTTAAGTTTTGCCTTGATAGCAATTTCTCTATTTGGAGATGCAGACAGAAAGATTACCTTCGTGTGATCCAGAGGTGTGGTCTTCCTTAAGATGACACCTTGAGTGAGAAGCAGTTCAGAGATGAGCAACCCATGGCCTGACTTCCCAGAATATAGGCCTGTCTTGGGGTTCTTCTTTTTGATGAATTCAATAAGGGACCGTACCATAACTTGTCCCCAATTGACGTTTACTCCATGATGTACTGCATAGAGAGCCTTTGCATTTGCAGTAGTGACATCATCAGTGGAGGTATACTTGCACCATAAACATTTGTGGAAAATGTTAATGAGTAGCTCAAAATCCTTCTTGAGCAGGTGTTTCTTGATGTTCACTTTTTCCACTTCTTCACCTTTTCTGCAGTAGTTCCTTTTGAATTCAGGAACAGTAACGTCAGCTTCTTCTAGATCAAATAGAGAGGCCTTGCCTTCCTCTAGTTGAATGTCAAAAATTTTGTTGATGACGTCAGCATCAACCAGTATATCTTCTCCTTGGACTTTAGAAGTGATGGATTCATCTTTGTAGAAGGCGTTGAGGTAGAATTCAACGGTATCTATGTTCCTGTAGACTTTATATGTGAAGGAGATGACCTTGCTCAGTTGGCATTATGTCAGGCCTTCAATGATGTTTGCCATTCTTTCTTCTTTTTCTGCAAATCTGGGTAGTATCTCCAGTTCGCACTTCATCCCTGTCAACACATTATTGAGCAGGGTGACTTTTTGTTCCTTAGAGAGGTCGGTGAAGTTCAAGAAAGCCATAGCCGAATTTAGTGGTTGGAGAGTTTTTAGAGAGATAAAGATTCGAAAGCTTGAGAGTAGTGAAAGCAATAGCGGTTTAGGTTGAAACGAAGAGAATATATGGGGTACGGTTTAGTGGACGTTTGAGATTATTGGCGGTTCCAAGGTACCAATAAATGAAAACGGGGGCGCAGTAAATATTTTGCGGCTGTTATACCGTTTGAGGGTAAAGGGGTAAAAGACCTTCATTAAATTACTAGGTCACCCGGTTTTTCAAAATATATCAAAGTCCACAACCTTCTGTTAAAGTAAGAGGATGATTTCTGATGCTGAGGTGTTCTGTCAGGGACGGAGGTCCTCTGTTCAGAATAGAGAACAGAAGGGGTCAGCAGCAGGTGTTCTGTTCAGAGTAGGGAACAGAAGGGGTCAGCAGCAGGTATTCTGTTAGCAGGGAGTATGCAACAGAAGGTCTTCCTTTTCAACTTTCTCTTGGAATTTCATCCATCATTCCCAATTCCTCTCTCAGTTTGTTGAATCTAGCCTCAGGCAGAGGCTTTGTCAGAATGTCTGCAAGTTGGTCTTCTGTTGACACATGCTCCATGCATATGTGCTTCTTTTCAACATGATCTCTGATGAAGTGATGTCTGATCTCAATGTTCTTTTTCCTGGAGTGAAGAACTGGATTCTGAGTGATGGCAATGGCACTGGTGTTGTCACATAGCAGTTTGATCTCCTTTGTTTGAATGCCATAATCCTTCAAATGTTGCTTCATCCAGAGTAGCTGAGCACAGCAACTCCCAGCTGCAATGTATTCAGCTTCTGTTGTACTGCTTGAGATTGAATTCTGCTTCTTGCTAAACCAGGAAACAAGCCTTCCTCCTAGCATTTGGCAGTGACCAGAGGTGCTCTTCCTGTCTAATCTGCAAAGTCTGAGTCAGAGTAACCAATTAGTTCAAAGTTACCTCCCTTTGGATACCATAGGCCTGCATTTGGATTTCCTTTGATATATCTGATGATTCTTTTTGCAGCACTAAGATGGCTCTCCTTGGGCTTTGATTGGTATCTGGCATAGATTCCAACAGAGAATGAGATATCTGGTCTGCTTGCAGTCAGATACAGCAGAGATCCTATGATTCCTCTGTAGGTAGTTGCATCAACATTTTTGCCTTCATCATCCGGACCAATTCCTTGTGAGGTGTTCATGGGAATCTTCACTGAGGATTTGCCTTCCATTCCAAACTTCTTGATCAGGCCTCTGGTATACTTCCCTTAATTGATAAAGATTCCTTCTGGAACCTGTTTGACTTGTAGTCCTAGGAAGTAGCTGAGTTCTCCCATCATACTCATTTCAAATTGACTCTGCATTACTTGAGAAAATTTCTTGCATAGTTCTGAATTAGTACTACCAAATATAATATCATCAACATATATTTGTACTAACAGAATATGATTAGCAACAGAGATTTGAAATAGAGTTTTGTCAACCTTTCCCTTAGTAAACCCATGGTTCACTAGGATTAGGGACAATGTGTCATACCATGCTCTGGGAGCTTGCTTAAGACCATAGAGGGCCTTTTTAAGCTTGTAGACACAGGAGGAGTGAGTAAGAATGACAAAACCTGGTGGTTGTTCCACATAAACTTCTTCTTCAAGATCTCCATTCAGAAATGCACTCTTGACATCCATCTGGTAGACCTTGATGTTGTTGTAGGCATCATAGGCTAGAAATATTCTGATGGCTTCCAATCTGGCAACTAGTGCAAAAGTCTCATCAAAATCTATTCCTTCTTCTTGGCAGTAACCCTTAGCTACCAGCATTGCTTTATTCCTTACAATGTTGCCATCTTCATCAGCTTTGTTCTTGAATACCCATTTTGTTCCAATGACATTCTGGTGCTTTGGCCTAGGAACAAGTTCCCATACTTTGTTCCTTTCAAATTGAGTAAGCTCTTCTTGCGTTGCATTGATCCAATCTGAGTCTGCAAGAGCTTCTTCTACAGTCATGGGTTCCATCTGAGATATATAGCAGGCAAGCATTGCTTCTCTCCTTGTTGACGCTGATCTGGTCTGCACACCACTTCTGATATGTCCAATTACTTGGTTAGGGGGATGGTCTCTTAACCATGTCAGATCAGGTTCTGTCAGTTGCTGTCTGGGTCTCTCTGGTTCTTCATCTTCTTAGTCTTCATCTTCATTCAACAGAAGGGGGTTTGGTGCAGGTGTTGGAAATGCAGGGTTATCTGCTACCTCTTCTGTTGGTTCAGGTGTTCTGTCTTCTATGTTGACTTCTTTGAGGGTCTCTGTTACTTCTTTAACAGAGGTGCTATCATCAAACTTCACATGTATAGATTCTTCAACATGTAGAGTCCTTCTGTTGAGTACTCTATAGGCTTTACTGGTTTTTGAATAACCTATAAAGATACCTTCATCAGCTTTGTCTTGAAAGACTTTCAGGTGCTCCCTTCCATTGTGAAGAATGTAGCATTTGCATCCAAATACATGAAAGTAACTAATGTTGGGTTTTTTTCCTTTCCAAAGTTCATAGGTGGTCTTCTGGTGATTCTTGTTGATCATGTTTCTGTTCTGGGTATAGCATGCAGTGTTGATTGCTTCAGCCTAGTATCTCATAGGTAGTCCAGATTCAGCTATCATTGTCCTTGCAGCTTCTTTTAATGTTCTGTTCCTCCTTTCTGCTACGCCATTCTGTTGAGGGGTTCTGGCGGCAGAGAGTTGATGAAATGTTCCATTTTGATCACAGAAGTCCTTTATGACTTGGTTGACAAATTCAGTTCCTCTGTCAGACCTGATTGTCTTAACCTTCAAGTTCTTCTCAGTCTGAAGTTGCTTTAACAGAGATGGCAACTTCTGAAGAGTTTCATTCTTCTTTGACAGAAAGATAATCCATGTATATCTGGAGTAGTCATCAACCATGACTAAGGTGTATTTCTTGCCACCAACACTTGGAGTCTCAACAGGTCCAAATAAATCCATGTGGATCAGATTTAAAGGACTTGTAGAAAGATCTCCAGCAATGGGTTTGAAAGAGTTCTTCTGTTGCTTTCCCTTCTGGCATGCACTGCAGAGGGTCTCTTTCTTGTAAACTATGTCTGGCAGTCCATCAACAATGTGTTCTCTTGCCAGTTTGTTGATTGTTTTGAAGTTCAAATGGCTAAGCTTTTTGTGCCAGTCCCAGCTTAGTTTTGAATCTCCCTTGGCTATCAGGCAAACTTCATCCTTTGCAGTTTTCCAATCAACCACATAGATGTTCTTCTTCCTTGATGCTGTAAGAACCACTTCTTTTGTTGTCTCATGCTTCACATAGCAGAAGTCCTTTGTAAATTCAACAGTGTAGCCTTTGTCACAGAATTGGCTAGCACTCAGCAAGTTGAACTTCAGGCCTTTGACATATGAAACATCATCAATGACTATCTGGTTCTTGATCAGCTACCCAAGCAATGTTGGGTCCTGGGGGGTCATGGAGTCTGGGTAGTTGGTACCATTTTGGTCTCATCATGTGAAACCTTGGTGGATGGTACCCATTGTCCACCTGGTAGTTATAGTAAACTGAAGTGTGATTCACTTTGGGCAGATGCTTGTGAGGGTCATTCTTCATGTTTACGTACTTTTGCATAGCTTTCTTTGTTGGAAAGAAGTCCCATATTCTATCAAGAGCAGAGGAATGGTTAGCTCTGGGCTTCTGAAGTTGACCAGCCAACCTCTTCTGCCTAAAGTTAACTCTCTCTTGATATCTGCCCTTCTGGTGGTCATTTCTGGCACGGTTATCATGAGGTTGTCTGTTAATGAATGGTCTTTTATTTTTGTTATTCTGGAAACCCTTTCTGTTGTTAGGTTTTCTGCCAGGTTCATTATTTTTCAAAAAGGGTTTCTGTTGAACCTTTATCTTCCCTTTTTCTGGTCTGACTTCCTCATGAACAACCTTGGTGCCAGATACACCAGCTTGGCAGATGGGGCTAGAGATCAGTGGCACTATGACCTTATCTGCCTTAGCAACACTGGTGCTAGGCATTACAGAAGGCTCACCTGATTCTGTTGAGCCATAACCAAGACCAAAGCCAGTGCCAATTTGTTGATCAAGTAAAATCTTTTCCATGGAAGACTGGGCCTTCTGGTAAGCTTTGTACTTAATCTCAAGAGGCTCAATTTCTCTTATTCTCTTGAGAAGAGAAACATTTTCAGTTTCCAGCTGATCTCTCTCCGTAATTAGAAGATTGATTTTGATCTCAACCTCCCTTTTTAAGTCAAGAATTTCAGCCTTCAGCTTACTGTTTTCTTCTGTTACAGAGGAATAAGTGGCGTGGATGGCCTTAAACTCTTCCCAAAATTCTGACATTGAATCAAAATCAAAAGCAAAGCCTACCGAAGAAAAACTAGATGCAAAAGTAGAGGTTACCTCATCATCAAAATGAGACATGAGGCATAGGTCTTCTGTCTCAGTATCAAGGCAACAGAAGGCCTCATCAGACTCAGAGTCAGAACTGGATTTTGTCTCAGACAGAGGGTCTTTCTCGAGCTGTTCTGTCACGAGTGCTTTCCTTCTTCTGGAATTGTCTTCATACTTCTTCTTTTCTCCATCATGCCCTTGTTTCTTGGACACTCTTGGATGTGGACACTCTGCCTTGAAATGTCCAAGTTGTCTGCAGTTGTAACAGAGAAGCTCACCACTGCTCTCTGTTTCTTTGACCTTCTGGAAGGGCTTTCTGCTGAATGATGGACTTCTTCCATCTTTGGGATTCTTCATAAACTTCTTGAATCTCCTAGCAAAAGCAGCCATATATTCGTCAGATAAAAGTACTGAGGGGTCAAAATCATTTACCTTTGATGTGCTGGCAGTGAGGGCTGTAGTGGTCCTCTCTTCTGATACATCTTCTTTTTCTTCAATCATTTCAAACTCATGAGCTTTGAGATCTGAAATGAGCTTATCAGTGGGATAAGTCTTCACATCCTTGCTGGCTTGGACAGCAACTACCTTCATCTTCCATGCTGAGGGCAGTCCTCTCAACACTTTGAGGTTGATCTCCTTGGTGGTAAGTTCCTTGTCAAGCTCAGAGATCTCTCCAGTGAGAGTGAGGAGCCTGTCATACATCTTGGAGATGCTTTCACCAGGAAGAAGCTTGAAGTCATCAAACTTCTTGTTAGCTATTGTCAGCTTGTTGTCCTTCTCTTGCTCATCACCAGCTCCAATGAGTTCAAGAGTATCCCAGATTTCCTTGGCAGTCTTGCACTTCTTTATCCTATTGAAGTACCTATCATCGATGGACTTGTAAAGAATGTCTTTAGCAATGTTGTCCAGATTGTATTTCCTTCTTTCTTCAGTAGTCCACTCAGATTTGGCCTTATTGATCATCTGAGGTCTGGTGTTATCAATAGCATGTTCTGGGTTGACCTTCTCGAAGCTTGTGAAAGGCCCAATGTCAAGTACTTCCCACATCTCATCATGCAGAGCACAGAGATGTGCCTTCATTCGGATCCTCCAGTCATCAAACTTGAGATCTGAGAACATAAGATTCTTGGAAAGAGAGTGATCCATTATATCAGATTAAAAATGAGGTAAACAGAAAAAACAAGTGGATCTTTGTTCAGCATATAACCTAAGAGATTATTAGAACAAGGAGGCTCTGATACCACTTGTTGCTCCCGGTTGTACTGGATACAGTCTAGAGGGGGGTGAATAGACTGTATTGGTTTTTAACTCTTTCAAGCTAAGTACCAGATTTAAAAGAATAGCCTATTCTGTTGGCAGAACAGACTGGCAGCGGATGGGGTTCTGGTAGGGAGTTCTGATGGTTTAACCTCAGAGAAGCAAAGGCAGTAGGCCTTCTGTTAACTCACAAGACAAGTTCTGCTGAACACAGATACCAAGTCTTTGGAGTTAAGCAGTTCAAATAAAAGCGATATATAAAATGCAGTAAGTAAATGACACCAGGGCTTTTTATAGTGGTTCAAGGAACAACTTGTTCCTCTAGTCCACTGTTCCACTAAGCTTGTAAAAACGACCGTTTACAACACCTTAGCCCTATCACTTAAGAAGTTCTCCACGTCTTCTTCAAGTGTAGATGTCTCCTTGGATGCGCTTCTGGCTTCCTTAAGACTGGTCCTTTCACTGAGCTTTCCCGGAAGTATCACCACTACACTGCTCCAGGTACTTGGACGTCCTTCTTGTGAAAGAAGAGTTTCTGTTAAAAACAGGGGTTCCTCCAACTTGCTTCGTTACAAAAGGTTTGTATATGAAGTGCTTGAAGAGTTGAAAAACGATGAGAACTTTGCTTGAGTTGGAAGTAGGAAGCTTTCCAACGTCTGCAGAATAGCCTTGCATATTTTGCCTTTTCTTCTTTTTCTTTTGTATCTTCCGGCTAGTAATGCCGAAGAATAAATTGGATATTTTTCTTTAACTGTGTTGATGTTGTTCTTCTGTTTTTTCTTGGGAAAAGTGTCAGATAGGGCCTCCTACTATAAGAAAAATGTCAATTAAGGCCACCAATGGAAAAAACGCCCAATTAAACCCATAAACGAAATAAAATGGGGCAAATGGTCGTTTTACCCGGTAAATGACCGGCTTGCATCTTAAGTGCTTAGTTGGCATCCAACGTGGCTCATTTTATCCATGTAAGTTGAGTACCCCAAAGACTTGATTATTTATCAGTCTGCTAATTATTTCAACTAGGGTTTGTAATCGTACATTAGAAGAGAAGGGAGTCTAACAGAGAAACGGAGAGTATCAAACAAAGGAAGTCTGCACATGGTCTACGCCCCCTACGCTCGCACGCACGCCGTTGTCTTCTTCCTCGTAAAGGTTAGTACAGCCCGCACGGTGTTTTAAAAACGGTGTTTTTCCTTCGCTTTTACATTTTTACAGAGAAAATTTTCACTACAAACAAAAATAACCATTTCATTGACCAACAGGATGTTTGACAAAGTTGAACTTATTATACACCATGGAGGGAATTTCATAAACAGCCCTGATTGTGTGTACAAGGGTGGGGTCGTAGATACTATAGCAATTGATCCAGATTTAATTTCATACCCACATTTGTTGAAGTTTCTGCAAGTTGGGAGCTATGGGAATATCAACGGCCTTTACTTTAAGAAATGTGATGACACAAATTTACACGAGCTTTTCAATGATGAATCCACCTTGAACTTAATTCGTATGACTACATGTTATGGAAAATGTGACATATTTGTTGAGCACGGGCTGGATGAAGTTGAGTTAATCGATGTTCTGCCATTACCCGGACCACCTACTGAAAAAGCACAGAGTGAGAGGGTCATTGAGGCTGAAAACGAAGAGAATGACAGAGAACGGGGTGAGGGTGATGAACATGATGTGTATGTTGAAATGGAAGACGACAATGAAGAAACTTATAAGAAAAGAAGACCCCACAGGGAGACAAAACAATACACTGCCAGTGATTCAGATCATACAAGCCTGGAATATGATTCAGATGACCCGTCTAGCTTACTGTCTGATCATGACTCAGAAGATGGAAGACAGTTCAAGAATGCCAAGAAGCCCAGGTATGCATCTTATAACCCCGACTCAGACCCTCCTAACATTGAGTTGTGTATGCTATTTGAGAATGGAAGACAGTTCAAGAATGCCATGATAAGATATGTTATTCATGAGAAAAGAGATATAAGGTTTGTCAGAAATGATCCCGAAAGAGTGCGTTATAAATGTGCCCCAAATTGCCCCTTTAGGTGTACTGCTAGTTGGGAGAAAAGTCTTAGATGTTATCAAGTCAAGGTTTTGGATACCTCTCACATGTGTAATATGAAGTTTAAGTTGAGGCTTGTTAGCCAGAAATGGATTGAGGAGACTTATGAAGATAAAGTGCTTGAAAATCCTTGTTTAGGCTTTGTTGAATTAAAAGGTCTTATAAAATCAGAACATAAGGTCAATGTTTCTCTTAGTATGGTGGCTAGAGCATTAAGGGGAATACAAGAAAAAACTAAGAATGCTTTTAAGGATCAGTTTAAGAGAATCAGGAATTATGCAGAGGAATGTTTGAAGTCAATTCCTGACAGTACGGTTGTTATTAAAACAGTAAGAGCTGTTCCAGATGGGCCTTCTATTTTCCAGAGGATTTACTTCTGCTTTGGAGCTGTGAAAAAAGGAATTTAGAAGGGTGTAGAAAAATGATTGGGGTAGATGGTTGCTTCTTGAAAGGTCAATTAAAGGGGGAAATCTTGACAGCCGTTGGCAGGGATGCCAACAATCAGATGTACCCAATTGCTTGGGCTGTTGTTGAAATTGAGAATAACTCATCGTGGAGATGGTTCCTGCAACTACTAAAGGATGACTTGAATATTGATAGGACTGACTTGTGGACCATTATAAGTGACCAACAGAAGGTTAGCAACCTATATAACTCTCATCTCATGTGTCATTCTGAACAGAAATTGTATCTTTGTATAACCATTTATAATGATTTGTTGGTATTCATTTGCAGGGTCTTTCAAATGTCATAGACGAGGTACTTACTGGCATTGAGCACAGAAATTGTGCTAGGCATATACATGCCAATTGGAGCAAAAATCATAGAGGCCTTATGCTTAAAAGACTGTTTTGGCAGATAGCAAAGTCACCATCTCATGAAGAACTCCATAGAAATATTCAAGAGTTGGAGAAAGTAGATTCTGAAGCTTGTCTTGAATTGCAGAAATATCCCATGCATTTGTGGTGCAAAGCATTTTTTAGACCCTCAGTCAAGTGTGATTCAGTTGAAAACAATCTCTGTGAAGCTTTCAATAGTACTTTAGTCAAATGCAGAGAAAAACCCCTAATTCCAATGCTGGAAGATATAAGAGTGGGGATGATGAAGCGAATTGCAAGGAAGAAAAAGGTTGTTGAAAGGTGGCCAGGTATGAATGACTAGGGGGGTTAATTAATTACTTTTGTGAACATATACTGTTTTCATAATGGATTATATATGGCAGGTCAGTTTGGGTCTATAATCAAGAAGAAACTGAACAAGAATATCATGGCCAGTTCCGGTTGGCATGTGGATTACAATGGAGATGACGGGTATGAGATAAAGAAGGGAAGACACCAATTCAAAGTCAGACTTGAAGGAAAATCATGCTCATGTAGAAGGTGGGATCTTTCAGGGATTCCTTGCGCACATGCAATTTGTGCCATCCTTGATCATGGAAAGAATCCGGAAGAATTTGTTGATAGTTGCTACTCTAAAAAAATGTATGAGAGGACATATGAACATACTCTACAACCCATAAACGGTGAACGTTTCTGGCCCACATCCCAACATGAAGAAATACATGCTCCTCTACCCAAGAAAATGTCCGCGAGGCCAAAAAAAGAGTGCGTGAAGAGACTGAGGCGCCATCAGGAACAACAATGTCCAGAAAAGGTAGAATTATGACTTGCTCAAAGTGTAAGGAGCAAGGACATAACCGACTCTTTTGTCCAACAAACCATCCACCTGGCAGTACCATCTCCACTGAAAGAGGAAGAGGAAAGGGGAGGGGAAGGGGGAGAGGAGGCAAAAGCAAAAACTGTAATACTACACCTACTGGGAGTCTAAATGAAGTTGGTAGGGGGAGGGGGAGAACTAGGGGAAGAGGAAAAAGGCATGTTCTAGTGCGTGAATCTAGATATGGTATTTACACTAATCCATAAAGTGGAGCCACAGTATTGAATGTAAGCTTTTTAATTAAGTTTAGTCATTAACTGTCCATATCATCTTTATTGAGTTAATTAAGTGGTTTTTACATTAAGTGGTTTCAGTTTATAATAATCTGGAATATGTTTGTGTAGCCTATGCAGCGTGGAGAAGCAGTGGTTTATTGAGTTATATATTTGACACTTTTCTCTTTTTTCTTTGATTTCTCTCGCTCATAATCTTTTCTGTGTTGCCGAACATCATTCGGCTCGTGTATCTTTATATTTCTGACATTGTTTCCAAGCCGTTTTGATCCCTCTGTTCGGTCATAAAGCCAAGGTCAAATTCTTTTGGCTGAAACAATGTCTTCCTCAAAACCGTTCGTCATTCGGTCATCTACCTGGGAATTCTGATTCTACGGATGACAATCCATGTTACCGAACGTCATTCGTTTTGACCATATTTGTTCTGACACCTTTCCCAAGACCGTTTTGATCCCTTTATCGTTCGTGATTCACGGGGTCAAAAATATTTTAGCTGAGGTGAATCCCTCAAAGCCGTTTTGATCGTGACCACAGGGTCAAACTCTCAGCTGAGACGGCGGCTCCCTACAAACTGTTAACTCGTTCGTCATTCGGTCATCCGGAATGATCCCACGTGTTAACAAGCTGAGGTGAGACTATCTCCTATCCAAACACATAATTCCGATGCATTCCGAACCATTCTCTCTGGCTCGTATCATCCATATTAGGGGTCTTTTCCATATTTGTTCTGACACCTTTCCCAAGCCCATTTTAATCCCTTTATCGTTCGTGATCCACGGGGTCAAAAATCTTTTAGGTGAGGTGAATCCCTCCAAGCCGTTTTGATCGTGACCACAGGGTCAAACTCTCAGCTGAGATGGCGGCTCCCTCCAAACTGTTAACCCGTTCGTCATTCGGTCATCCGGAATGATCCCACGTGTTAACAAGCTGAGGTGAGACTGTAACACCCCGGCCTCGCAGGACCCGAGGTAGCTACTCTAGACCAATAGTATTGTCCTCACAAACCACCACGAGCCTTTACCGCGCACTTTGTCCTCACTCATGCGCGCCCTGAGAAACTTCCCAGGGGGTCACCCATCCCAAGACTACTCTCGTGCAAGCACGCTTAACTTTGGAGTTCTTGGGTGATGAGCTCCCTTAAAAGGAGATGCACCTCTGTTGGTATGAGTAGTACTATTAATCCTCTTAAATTAATCTCGGGTATTACAATCACCCCCACTTAGGATCGCAACGTCCTCGTTGCGCCCTTAACACTCTCAATCAAACCCCAGAATCTTGCCCCACTAAGTGCCTGCCCGATATCTAACGGGTCAACACACTGTCGCAGGGTTGCTCTGATACCATTTGTAACACCCCGGCCTCGCAGGACCCGAGGTAGCTACTCTAGACCAATAGTACTGTCCTCACAAACCACCACGAGCCTTTACCGCGCACTTTGTCCTCACTCATGCGCGCCCTGAGAAACTTCCCAGGGGGTCACCCATCCCAAGACTACTCTCGTGCAAGCACGCTTAACTTTGGAGTTCTTGGGTGATGAGCTCCCTTAAAAGGAGATGCACCTCTGTTGGTATGAGTAGTACTATTAATCCTCTTAAATTAATCTCGGGTATTACAGAGACTATCTCCCTTCCAAACCCATAATTCCGATGCATTCCGAACTATTCTCTCTGGCTCGTATCATCCATATTAGGGGTCTGAGGTAACCCTTTTCAAGCTGTAAGCAAGGTCACCGGATCGGGTTATTCCTTATTTATAGCTAAAAGGGCAACTCGCTTCCAAATCAAGTTAATGACTGAGGCGAGATTTTTCAAAACCATAGTTCCGATTCCCCGGACGACAATCCGTACCTTATCCGAACATCGCTCGGTTCGTCCATACTTATAATCTTGACACCATCTCCAAGCCGTTTTGATCCCTTTGCCCGGATGTAATTACAGGGTCGAATTTAGCTAAGTTGATGACTCAGCTCCCTCCAAACTGTTAACTCGTTCCTCATTCGGTCATCCGGAATGATTTTGCGTGTTAAAAAGTTGAGGTGAGATTCACTGACATCAAACTCCAAGCCATTTTGATCCCTTTTAACAATGCGTAATTACAGGGTCAAATTCTATTAGCTGAGATAATGGCTCCCTCCAAACTGCTAACATGTTCCTCATTCGGTTGTCCAGAACGATTCCCATGTTAACCGCTGAGATGAGACTCTCTGAGTGTCAAACTCCAAGTCGTTGGCTGAGAATGACTTTCCTTCCATGTTGTTAACCCTTTCGTCATTCGGTCATCCGGAATGACTGCGTGTTAACCATGGGCTGAGATTTTCTGAGCATCAATTCTTCAAGCCGTTTTGATCCCTTTATCCGTTCATATATATATTTTTTTTTTTCAGAGGTGGCAACAACCGTTTTTATTGATAAAACTTTCTTAAATGTTCTGTATTCCATGTGCCTGCCGGTCGACCTTCGGTACATTGTAGGCCAAACGTTCCTGAAGCATACTTCTTGCATATTTGATACGGGCCTTCCCAATTTTGTGCCATTTTTCCACCTTCGAGCGGTTTGCTTTTTTCTCGCTTCCTTAGCACCAGGTCCCCTACTTCGATTGAACGAATTTTAACTTGCTTGTCAAAGTATCTTCTCGTGGCCCTGTGATACTCTTCCATTCGTGCAGCTACTAGATCCCTTCGATGAGGTCGTGCTCCTTGGCATAATCGAGGATGAAGCTGACCGGATGAGTAAGTGGGATCTTTGGCCTCTCCATCCTCGACCGCCATATGCGGTCCTTGTTCTTTCCGCCAGATCCATGGCGGCCATGTCCTCCATGACCTCGGTCCCCGGCCGAGGGTGCGCCTGCGGTTGGCGCGGCGTTTGTCTTCTTGGAAGGGTGCCCCCCGTCCTTCTTGTGGATGTGGAGCTCGTCGGCGTTAGCGTACAAGTTTCCTCACTGAAGCGCCTTCAGATAGGACCTCGGTGGGTCAGTGATGAGGCTCCTCGCATATGGGGTATTGCGGCGGGCACCCTGAAATTGGACAAGGAGGGTGCGCTCATCGGTCCCCTCGACCTCATCGGTCTCCCTCGTCCATCGGTCGATGAATGACCGAAGTGATTCATCATGCTGCTATTTGACGCAGAGAAGATGGGTGAAATACTTCTTCGCGTGCTTCCTTCCGGCAAAGTGAGTGAGGAAGCGCTGGGCAAGGTCTTGCCATGAGTCTATGCTCCCTTTGGGGAGTGCGTTGAACCACTCGTACGTTGGCCCCTCAAGAGTAGAAAGGAACCAACGGCAGAGGTACTCATCTGACGCGTTCACCATCAGCATATTGTTCTGGTAGCGGCTGAAGTGCTCCTGGGGGTCGGAGCGGCCGTCATAGGGCTTCATGGCGTTTCCCCGGTACTTCTCGGGGATAGGGGCCAAGAGTACCCTGGCGGTGAAGGGGGTCCTCGTCCTGACCTGGATGATGGGGTCCCCTCGTCCTTCGGCCAACTCCCTCTCAAGGATAGTGACCTTGTTCAGAAGGGCGTTGAAGCCGGGATCTCTGGATGAGTTGCAGGCGGGCGTGGCGGTCAGCTGTTTGGCCTCCATCTGGGCGAGCCTCCGCTTGAGTTGGGCGATCACTTCGTCCCTGGGGTCTTTGGCCGCCATGGTGGCTCCTTGTGTTTGCAAGTGTGCGGCATGGGCCATGTTGATCTGGTGTCGGGCATCATCCTCGTGCAGCTTCCCCTTGCCTTTGTCCAGGCGGGGCCGATCCGCTGTGTGGGATACCGACCCCAAACTTTCCCTGGATGAGCCAGGCTCACGTTGACCGATCCGCCCCGCCATCCTCTCTGAAGCAGGTCGACGGCACGTTTCACCTAGCCTGTTAAAGGTTGAGGCTTTTCCACGCGCTGGGATCGGTCCAGCTCGAAGCGGGGAAGCAGGGTGGGAGTGGGACGACGTGGTGTCCTGGGGCACCACCCCCTCATCGTTGCCTAGCCTAACGGGCAATGGCTGGGGTTGAGGAGGCGGCGTCGTGTTCTGCCCCGTCCTTGGCATGAGTGCGCTGAGGACGGTGGGGTTCTAGGCCAAACTGGCGATGATGGCCGAGAGTGCGGCCTGAAACTGAGGGTCAACAGCTAGAGAGGCCGGTTGCGTCGAGGCGTTGTCGCCTTTTTTCGCGCACTTCTTATCCAAGCCGATGCGGGCGTCTGGGGCGCCGCCGTTGAGCTTGTTGCGCAAGTCACCTGCGAGGTCGATGGCTTCCTGGAAGACATCCCCCTCGGCGGCCTTGTCGGCCGTAGCATCCTCCTCGTGCTCTTGGTTCTCCTGTGCCTCAGGGATGGCCTTGCTGAGGAGGTTGCGGTTTGACTTAGTTATTCTCATTGTCAGTTAGTTGTGCTTGGTAACGACGAAGGAGGTTTACTTGATTGTTCTAGCTCTCAATGAAAGCACCAAATGATAGACTATAAGTCTAGAGAGAAGTGAGAGCTAGAGAGAGAAGTGCTATAATTGCTCTGTATTAATGATTTTGTGAATCCCTACAACTACTCCCAGAGGGAGTATTTATAGGAAAAATTAGGACTGGGCTCCCAAGTCTTAGGCTTGGGAGGCCCATTTACAATAGGGCCACTAATGGGCCGGATACAAAGTGCATAGAAAAGATTAAGTGTAAATCCTTTTCTGCAGGCTATCTATGGCCGACGAGGGCATGGCCGATGAAGACCCGGCCGATGAGGTCACCCGGCTCTTCCTGGCGTCTGGATCACATTCTGAGTAGACTTCTTTCTGGCCGATGGGGGTCATCTGGCCGACAAGGGTCCCATCAGGTGGTCGTGTCCCTTCTGTCCTTCCGAGTATGTGGGCCCTGGGGTCCAGGCCCATATACTCCATCACAAGCATTCCAGTCCAGCTGGTTGCGAGCTTACCGTGCCTAGTGAGAGGTCTCGAGTTCTATTCCCGCTAGGCACGCAAGGGTTTGAAACTCAATGGAGTGAGTTTCAGCCCTAATTACTCCAGCCCCCCCCCCCCCAGCCCCCCCTCCTCCAGACCCCCCTGGAGTAAAATAACATTTTCCCAAAATACGTAAAATTCAAAATGTAAAATGTTGCACAGCGGAATGAAAAACAGAGGGTGTCAGCGCCACACTTTGTTTAAACGGGTGCACACGCTAAATCAACATCCAAACTATGGTGAAGCAAAAGGAGGTCCAAAGGGGAGTTTAAAGAAGGAAACAGTGAGGAAAAGTGTGAAGAATTTAGGTAATGATCTTATAACAACTTTTACTCACCCATCATTTATCATATGACTTATATATCATATGAATAATGCCTAGGATTGTTACACATGTTTAGAAGTGTAGAATGAGGGATTGGAAGGTGATCCTAACTCCAAGAACGGACTTAGAAGCCAAGGTGGCTGGTTCGCCGAAAAATAACCTTTTAAGGTTATTTGTATTGATATGGGTTTTGGGATGTTAAAACCTTGTTAGGGACTAGTCTAAGGTGTTCCTAGTGCTATCACAGAGTTGAGACAGTCGCCGGAGTTGTAGCCGGAGTTCAACAAAGTTCGCCGGAGTTTCACCGGAGTTTCGTCGGAGTTCAACTGAGCAGGGTAGAACTTCTTAAAGCTCATTCAAGGTGAGTGGACGACTTAATGTCTTATAACTCTTGGGTTAAGTATGAGATTACCTAAATAAATGTTATATGTATTTATAATGATGTTTGAAAGAGTTTAAGCATATGATTAGCAAAGGTGATTTGGCTTATGTGAACTTAAATGGTATATTATGCATGTAATTGAATAAAAATGCATATAAAAATAAATGAGATGTTTTGAATGACCAAAATGACATTTATTGATTGTTTAAGACTTAATACATATAGAGTATAAGTTTCGAAGAAATCGGAGTCCATTCAGGGGCCAACGGGGCGTTGATCATGGGCAGAAGGTGGACCGGCGCCGACCAGGTTCACATTTTTTGTCACTGTGTGACCGGTTCACATTTTTGCAGTGAATCGGCGCCGTTCTGTCAGTAAACCAGCGCCGGTTTGCCAGTGAACCAGCGCCGGTCTGTCAGTGAATCGGCGCCAATTCGGTCTCGGGTTTCGGGGCCGGTTTTTTATAAAATTCATTTTGGGGCCCGGTTCAATGTAGAACCGGCCCCGACCATCCTATATATGTATATTTTGCATGGAATTGTATGGAACATGATGTTTAAATGCTAAGGCTTGATATATGATGATTAAATGCTAAGACTTGGATTAGTCATTAGTAATGATATGATATAAACCATAACCGAGTAAGGTATATGGTAGATCATAGGTTTGGATGGAGTACCCAGCTGGGTCCAGACGGTGTCCTCAAAACTCATAGGTTAGGGTGGGGTACCCAGGGACCGACGGTATACTCAAAACCCGGTTATTAAGGGTGGAGTACCCAGGGACCGGGCGGTGTCCTCAAAACTCGGATATTAGGGGTGAAGTACCCAGGGCCGGGCGGTGTCCTAAAACTTGTTATTACTGGTCGTTGAGTAAGGATGTTTTTACATGGACTGTAATTTGTTGGTCTGGTCTGGTCTGAATTGGTCTGGTCTGGTTTCTTTGTACTTTTATAGTTATCCAAGTCTGATCTGGTCTGAACTGGTCTGGTCTGATCTGGTCTGGTCTGATCTGGTATGGTCTTGGAGGAATTAGAGTCCAAGTAAAAACATCCTATGACTATCAACACTCTATGCTATAATGAACCCTAGGTTATAGCGGGGAAGCTAAACAATGGGTCGAATATGGGGAAAGTCAAGGACTAAGTCCACCATATTTATTGATTTGATCAAATAACCTAAGAGTTTGATATTTTCCAAGTGTATATACTTGTATGTATTTCAAAGACTTGGGGGGTTATAAACGTATGTATCACCCTATGTTTGGGTCTTATACTTGAAACGTAAGTTATTCCACATTTAGCCTGCTACTAGCCAGAATTCACGTACTGGCCCCTTCAGGGACACATTTTTCAGGTTGAAGCTAGAGCTTGCTACCTGCACCTTTGCGCGGGTGAAGTGTGATCTCAAGAAAGACGTGGTTCATGCTTTCTTTATTGTTTTGAAACTATAAACTATGATCGTGGATATTTTGTAATAAATACTTTGTTTTGGGCTTGAGAGCCCACGTTTTGCCATATGTGGCCCATGATTCATTATTGAACATTTCCGCTATTCATTTAATCTAAAGCGTGATGTTGTTATGTATGTTTACTTACTGAGTATGGTATGAACTATTGTTGAAAGTAAGTCTCGTAGATCCGAAAGCCCAACACGAACTTTGGATATATCAGGAATGGATCAGAATCAAAGTGTATAACAAAATATAAAAGATGAATCCACTAATACCCAAAAGCCCACTTGTATTAATTAACCTGTCTGATTACGAGGAAACTTCCCGATCAGTAGGTCGGAACAGTTCTTTAATACAGGAAACAAGAGTAATGATGTTATTCTAGAGCTCGAGTATTGAAATGCTAACCCTTACAATGATTTTAAACCTTCTATTTATACTAATGGAGAGCATGGGTTGCTCTATGCTGATTTGCCGTTGCTCCATCGACTTGATCACCCATGCTTCCACTTGCTGATGTCATAATCTGACAATAATTGCACCTGGCCACTTGTTGATTGCTCGTTGCTCGAACGGGATGCTGGACCTTGCGGATGACACTGTCAATTAGGCCCAAGTATGTTATATGGTCTGAACCCCGTTCGGTATGGATTCTTTACTAGGCCTACTCATCATAGAGCAATGGACCCGTTGTTTGGGCCGGGTATCCTGGACCTTTTTTATCCGGGTATTGGGCCTCTGGATCAATATCCCAACACAAGTCCCCCACTTCCGATGTCTCGAATGACAGTGAGTGCATTAGGAAGTATGAACACCAATGTTGCAACTGCCGAATGGCGATCGGGGTACAGAAGTGGCCAGTCCCCCATACTGTGATTTGACGGCTGTCGTTTTATTTTCCCCATATTCATCATGATAACCGTCGTTTAGTCTTTTCATTAGACACGCGTTTAGTTTAAATGCTTCTAGTGACGTGTCGCTTCCTGATTGGTCCTCGATACGGCGGTTTAAAGGCTATAAATTAGCCTTTAACTGTTCAAATCCGGGTTTCGATTCTGCAATTTCTTTCGCATCGTTGCTCTCTCTGAAATTTCTTCAAGCTTTCGTTGTTCAGGTAGTTTCCCTTCCTCTACTTTCTCGCCTCATTCCTGGATCGGTCGAGATGAATTCCCAACGGTGTTCCGATTCGGAAATGGCTTCTCAAGGGGAGGACCGTGATGTGGAGATTATCTCCGTCCCTTTTGATGAGGGTTCCAAGGCGGCGACGGCGGAGGTTAGGGCGGAGACGGATGATTCCTCCGGAAGTTCTTCTTCCTCCAGTGAAGATTCCTATGATACCAAGTCCGAGGATGAGCTAATTTCAATGGCGGCCGGACGTCCCAACGATTTCCCTCGTCATACCCTTGACCTAAAACTGATTAGGGAGAGGTGGCAAAAACTGACCTCCCACAATAGGGCCGAAATTCCGGCCCTAATCCCAGACACAGTGAATTTCCGACTGCAAGTTGGGCTTCACCCAATGCGCCATACCCCTGGGATGGTTGTAGTCCATTTCGATTTAATTAGGGTCGGGCTTAGGTTTCCGTTACATTCTTTTTTCGTTTCATTTTTTAATTTCTACGAAATTGTACCGGCCCAAATTATGCCGAACTCCTATCGGGCAATGGCGGGCTTTATTTGCCGTTGTAAAGATGCTGGTGCCCGACCGACCTTAGATCTATTCCACCAATTCTTTAAGGTGGCCCCTCAACAAACACACGGCTATTTGGCCACTAGTGCCCGAACGGGACATATCCTATTCAAGGGCAATCCGACTTCAATCAAGGGGTGGAAAGATCGGTTCGTCTTTGTGTCTGTCCTGGACGGCCTGGTTCCCCGCAAATGGAATGCCTTTCCCCGCAAATCTCCTGATCCAGTCCTTACTGAGGATATTTACAAGGATGTACTTGATGTGGAGAAAGATAAATGCGTAAATATCATGAGTTATCTGACTCCCGATCGGCTAATTGAAGCCGGGATAGGTACTGCATGTTCTCTTGGGTTTACTTGTTTTGAGAAATCAAGTGTCATGGTCCGGGCGGTCCTTCCCGTGCGAGAAACGTTCTCTTCTTTTTTTTTCTAGTTTATCACATGCTAAGGCTGCTCGGTACTAACATTTTCCTTTGTCATTTTTCAGCTCCAAATCCAGACGTACCTATGGACAACAGCAGAGTTCTTGCAGCTGGTGGGGTTGGCAAGCGGAAGAATGCCAGGAAGAACCCCCAACCTACTCCCTCCACTATTACTGCTCAGGACGCTGGATCTTCTCAACCAGTTCCAGAGCCACAGCCACAGCCACTGCAACAGGTCCATCAGGACCAATTTGATGCCATGCTGGTCGACGATCAGTTTGGTTCTGATCAGATGCACCAATTTCCTGAGCACTTCCAAGCTGCTCAAGAGACCGGTCAGGGTGCGGGTGATATGCCCACCGTCCAGCTGTCTGGCCAGGTCGACCGGATCTCACTGGTGGATCCGGTTCATGACGTTGTAGGAAAAGGTGGATGTTCGGCAAGCCAGATTTGGTCTACTTCCGCTTTCTTCAACAATTTCACCGTTCCTAAGCTGTCTGTCGAGCAATCTGAGGAATGCTTGGCCTTAGCCGCCCTGAAGGTATTTTACTCTTTTCCCTATATTTCTCATAGTTTAAATTTCCTTTCACACCATCTCATTTCTCGAACGACATTCTGCAGGTTGGGCTTTACAGTTTGCAGCTGAAAGAGGCTCGACTGGCTAAGGAGCGGGAGCTGATCGTCGCTCAGACTTCTGCGAAGCAGAATGCAGCTGCTGCTTTTGCTTCTCTGGAAGCCGAACGGAAAACCTCTGCGGAGGAGAAAAAACGCCTCGAGTCGGAACTTGGTGAACTCAGGGTTCAGCTCGGGGCCTCTCAATCCAAAGTTCATGCTGCTGAAGCTGCTTTGGTTAAGTTTGAAGAGTGCGCCCCCCATATCCCGGACGGCCCTACCGAGGTGAAGGTTGATCTGTCTGCCGTCCAGGAATCATTCAAAGGGTCTGAGGAGTTCGTTATTTTGAAGAAAGACTATGCGCAACAGGAACTCCCAGTCACCTTTGGTGATTATCTCGAGCGTTTCTCCACGGGTGATGCCCGTCGGAGCGAGGGGGTCAAACTGCTCGACCAGGACCCAAGGGGTAAAAAGATCAATGATTCCCTGGCCCGATCTCTGTACGTCATGGGCTGCAAGCACATTATGCCCCCCTTTGTCGCTAAACTGCAAGAATTGCTAGGGAGGCCGGTCGAGCTGGCTGATCTTCCCCAAGCGCCCATCGTTGAAGCCCAATACGAAAAGTATCAACGGAACTTGCAACGGACTGCTGACCGTGAAGCGGAAAAGGAGCCTGATCCCCCTACTGACTCAGATGAGGAGGAAGGTGATGAAGAAGACAATGGAGTAGAACAGTAGATTTAGAGTTTAATTTTTTTAGCAATTGTAATCCCTTCCCTCCTTCTCCCTTTTGGTAAACCTTAATTGTATTTTCCGGCCGGTAGAGCCGATGAATATATATATGATCTTTTTTTCATAAAGCTCCATATACTATCTTTCTTGTATTTATTGAATGATTGCTTACCATTCGGGATTCGCGCCGGTTTACAGGACAAACATTTTTCTGACCTCGTCTTAAACTCCTAACACCGTATGATTGCCGCTCAGGCAGTAGATAGTTCTGAATTTACCAGGGACTAGCTGTTAGTATATATGTCCTAGCGACAATCACTTTTTAGAGATATATGTACTTGATCACATTCAGTTTTATATATTTGATATATACGGTATTACACATTGACGATTAAGTATTTCAATTGTCAATATCTTATTCATAATTGTGTTCCCTTGGACTTATGTTGTCAATAAGTAAGTGGGAGCTTATATGATATAACATAAGGTCCTAAAATAGCCCCAATCAATGATCATCAAGAATGGGATATTGATGATATGCGATAAGATTGGTATGTGGACTGCATCATACTTTTAGAAAGTATAGTTGATCTCACGACTATGAGTTCTCGTAATTCATGATGGTCACATAGATATTTTAGAGAATATTGGCATACCCACCGAGAAACCATTTGATAAGTTCTATTCATGTGTCTATGGGATTATCGGCGTATAGAGTAGTGTAATAGTCCTCCGACTTGAGGTCAATACGTACTACATGTGCGGAGTGATGTACTTTGACCATGACCAATGTTTGCACTCCAATCGGGGTAGATACGGCATGTGTTGGGTGCATCACGAAGCACATGGAGTAGTAGTTGATCCAAGAAAGAATTCATTCCTCATAATAGATTAAGAGAGAACATTCTACTTCTCATATCTAGATGGATCATAAAGTCATTGGCCAATGCAAAGATATATTCGTTTTGGATATCGAATATGATCATTATGGATCATCTAGAAAGATTGAGAGATAGAGACTAAGTTATTGGAATAGACACAATATCAAGTTCTAGACTTAGTTGAATGTTCGCTGAATGAAAGGACCGTATCACTATGAGCTCTATATTACAAGGAGTTTGTATAGTCCTCGCAAACGTCCTTATATATTAAGTTAGTCTGGAGAATCGTCTAGGGATTCGCTAAGACCTTAATTTGATTAGTGTTTAATATATAAGGCCCTATGGGTCACACAACAAGTGATTATACCTTCCGATTGAATTGTTAGAAGGAATTAAATATTATTAATTGGATTAAATAATATTTAATTCGTAATACTGAAAATGAATTAAATATTAATTAGATTAAACATATTTAATTCATAAAGTTGAAGGAGAGTTATATTTGATAGAATTAATTAAGTCTGATAAATTAGATTTGTTATACTTAATTAAGATGTATTTATAATTAAATAAAGTTAGTATTTTCTTGAGTACAATTTGAAATTAAAATGGATTCAAGAAAATACAAATAAAATAATAATATATGTACATCAAGGGAATGAGGTTGTGAATTCCCCATTCCCATTTACTATATACGTACCATGTATATTATTATTATTATATCTTTATTTAATTAATTATGTGTATTAGTCCTAGTTGGACTAAAACTCATTAATGAGAAAGACTTTCATTGTGATTGGGAAACTAGTTTAGAACTAGTATAAATACATCCTCCCCTTTCATAATTAAATACGGGTTTTAAGATTCAGTATTACCAGTTTATTTCCTTGCGAAGAGATTTCCTAGCCTTTCTCTTAGGGAGATCTAACCGTTCTTTCGGAAAGGAGAAATCACGTGGATACCAAAGGTCAAGGATTATCATCGCTAGGCTGGAATATCTGTAAGTTCTAACTCAGATCTGTTATTATTGTTATATTCGTTGTTTTGTCATAATCAGGGAAGATCTGTTTGGAAAAATTTTAAACTTCCGTTGTTGTACTTTCGAGGTACGTTACATCAATTTCCTAACACTAGCCCCCTTCTTTTTGTGCTGATGTCCGTTCGGGCGTCTGATCATATTTTAGAACTTAGCCATTTTTTCTGGCCTCAGACGTTTCCGTCAGTTTACCGCATTTGGCTTCCTTCATATGTTGATAGCCGTTCGGGCTTCTGATCATTTTTTAGGACTTAGCAGTTTTTCTGGCTTCAGATATTTCCGATAGTCTACCTGCATTTGGCTTCCTTCATATGTTGATAGCCGTTCGGGCTTCTGATCATTTTTTAGGACTTAGCAGTTTTAGTGTGATCTTTGCTAATTCTCTGTGAGCCCGTTCGAGGTACGTGCCTAATAATGAACCATAAATACACCCTGATTAATCATAATCACGTAATGCCACGTGTTATTCATGGATTAGGTTTTTGGGTGGCACTTTCTCTATTTATAGAGAGGTGCTTGATCCTCATTTTTCTTGTTGTTTCAAGTCTTTTTCTCTCGCGTATCTCCAAGCTTTCTCTCTCTAGAATTCTCAAGATTCCTCAAGTGATTTTATGTATTTCCCTTCTAGCTCAGAATCTGAAGATATGTCGTTGATTCGTGTAGGAAAAACTTCTGCTGGGAACAAGGCCGAAGGCTCTTCTTCCCAAGTACCTAATTCTGGTAATCCTCTCGCAGGAAAAGATACCGAACAGCCTCGTGATGACGGATGCCTATCAGGGGACGACGTTCAGATCTATAACAAGAGAATGCCCGAGCGGCCACCCCGCATTGCCCTGCACTTTAACCGCATTCGTAAACAGAAACAACGTCTTCCTGAAGATGTCGAACTGCAACTTCGCCAATTATTGCCTCCACCAAGAGAGTATTATGCTGGATTCATCCGGCATCCAATGAGGCATCGACCGGGACACGTGCTAGTGCATCTTGATGCATTGATTGCTGGGCTTTGCTTCCCTCTTCATCCGTTCGTCGTGGAGTTTCTACGTCGGGTTTCTGTACTACCCGCTCAGTTCGTACCTAGTACCTACCGCATTCTGACAGGCTTCATAATTCAATGCCAGGAACTGAGGATCGCTCCAAGTGTTGACTTATATCTACATCACTACTGCTATCAACCTTATTGGACGACCGGGTACCTGAAGCTGGTAGCCCGATCTGATCGTCAATTGTTTACAGATAATCCTACCCCGCCGGCTAGCTGGGAGGAGCGATTTCTATTCGTTCGGGTAGGTGATTCTCTGCCATTTCCGGATCGGTGGAACGCCTATCCCGTTCGGGATTCTCAGCCCAGAGTAGATGCCGTTCTGCGCTCCGAAGCTGAATCTCTGCGTATGGGAGGAACTCGAAGTCTTCGGGCTTTTATTACCCCTTCTAACATGCTATCTGCCGGGATTGGTAAGTGTAATAGGGTTTTAACCCGATCGTCCTTCCTTCTTTCAATTTAGTTTCTTATCTCTTATTCCTTTTGTTGTAGGTGTGATATCCCCCATACCCGTTCGGCGTTCTATATCTGCCGCTACTCTGACAGCTTCCTCCGGAAAGGGCAAGGAGAAGATGATTGCCGATCATGCATCTGCTGAGCAGACCCGAAAGAAACGCAGGGGGAATGATGGCAACATACTGATCCCGGTTGATCACGTAGTCGATTTGACCGGATCGGAGGCTGAGCCCAAAAGATCTATGCCTACCAAACCAAAAACTCCAGCTCTTTCTGATGTGCCGGTCGATGATCGGATATTTGTTGAGTTGTCAAACATGGGACCTAGAGCAGAAGGAAGATACATGTTCGGGCTGATGCCATCATCCATGTGGTGCAGCACTTCGCTGAAGGTTCCCCCTAATTTCACGAACTTGACTCACTGGTCAGATCTTCTTGAAGCAGGTCATCAAGAAGCACTCAAGGTACGCTTCATTCTGATCCATACCTTTCTACTTTTTATTTGTTTGTCTTATCTGACTTCATTTGCCACTTGTTTTCAGGCCGGTGTATACTATCATAAAGCCTTTCTTGCAGCCGAAAAGGAAATGAAACTCCTGGCCAGTGATCGGGACGATAGCCAGGTCCTTCTTTCTGCCGCTCGGAAATTAGCTGAGGATTTACAAGAACGCGCCAAAGAGGGTGAGAAGGCGAAGGCTGCCCTGGCTGCAATGCAAGAGAAGACCTGATGTCGCGATCGGGAGATTAAGGAACTCTGGGCCAAGGTGCGGGCTGCCGAATCTGCCGAGGTCAAATTTGATAAGGTTAATGGTGACAATCTTCCCGAGCCTTATACTGTCAATACTTCCCAGATTGCCAATCAATCGATAGTTGACTACCAACGGGGTAAGGGGCTGAACGTCGCTCTGGAGAATACAGCCCGGCAATTCCTGGGACCTCATCTTGGCCAATTTTTGCGCGAAAGCGAAGATCCCATCAATGCAAGCATCGATCTCCTGGACAGCGCACCAGAAGGGAAATCTTTTCTAGATGTCCTGACCGAGAAAACTGTGACACAAAGTCAGGATCTACTTTTAGATAGGAACCTTGATCTGATCCTGGAGCATTTCCCTAAGCCATCTGATCCTGATGAAATGGGCTTTGATGATCTGTTCGGGAACACCTATGACCGGATTATGGAGAAAAGAAACAAAACAGTGCCTGATGATGCAGCGCAGGCAAGGAGCTCCCAACATTCTCCTTCTCCGAACGGCAGTCCTCCAGTAGCATACCCTTGCATATTTTGCCTTTTCTTCTTTTTCTTTTGTATCTTCCGGCTAGTAATGCCGAAGAATAAACTGGATATTTTTCTTTAACTGTGTTGATGTTGTTTTTCTGTTTTTTCTTTGATTTCTCTCGCTCATAATCTTTTCTGTGTTGCCGAACATCATTCGGCTCGTGTATCTTTATATTTCTGACATTGTTTCCAAGCCGTTTTGATCCCTCTGTTCGGTCATAAATCCAAGGTCAAATTCTTTTGGCTGAAACAATGTCTTCCTCAAAACCGTTCGTCATTCGGTCATCTACCTGGGAATTCTGATTCTGCGGATGACAATCCATGTTACCGAACGTCATTCGTTTTGACAATATTTGTTCTGGCACCTTTCCCAAGACCGTTTTGATCCCTTTATCGTTCGTGATCCACGGGGTCAAAAATCTTTTAGCTGAGGTGAATCCCTCCAAGCCGTTTTGATCGTGACCACAGGGTCAAACTCTCAGCTGAGACGGCGGCTCCCTCCAAACTGTTAACCCGTCCATCATTCGGTCATCCGGAATGATCCCACGTGTTAACAAGCTGAGGTGAGACTATCTTCTTTCCAAACCCATAATTCCGATGCATTCCGAACCATTCTCTCTGGCTCGTATCATCCATATTAGGGGTCTTTTCCATATTTGTTCTGACACCTTTCCCAAGCCCGTTTTGATCCCTTTATCGTTCGTGATCCACGGGTCAAAAATCTTTTAGCTGAGGTGAATCCCTCCAAGCCGTTTTGATCGTGACCACAGGGTCAAACTCTCAGCTGAGACGGCGGCTCCCTCCAAACTGTTAACACGTTCGTCATTCGGTCATCCGGAATGATCCCACGTGTTAACAAGCTGAGGTGAGACTATCTCCCTTCCAAACCCATAATTCTGATGCATTCCGAACTATTCTCTCTGGCTCGTATCATTCATATTAGGGGTCTGAGGTAACCCTTTTTAAAGCTGTAAGCAAGGTCACTGGATCGGGTTATTCCTTATTTATAGCTAAAAGGGCGACTCGCTTCCAAATCAAGTTAATGACTGAGGCGAGATTTTTCAAAACCAAGTTCCGATTCCCCGGACGACAATCCGTACCTTATCCGAACGTCGCTCGGTTCGTCCATACTTATAATCTTGACACCATCTCCAAGCCATTTTGATCCCTTTGCCCGGACGTAATTACAGGGTCGAATTTAGCTAAGTTGATGACTTAGCTCCCTCCACATTGTTAACACGTTCCTCATTCGGTCATCCGGAATGATTTTGCGTGTTAAAAAGCTGAGGTGAGATTCACTGACATCAAACTTCAAGCCATTTTGATCCCTTTTAACAATGCGTAATTACAGGGTCAAATTCTATTAGCTGAGATAATGGCTCCCTCCAAACTGCTAACATGTTCCTCATTCGGTTGTCCAGAACGATTCCCATGTTAACCGCTGAGATGAGACTCTCTGAGTGTCAAACTCCAAGCCGTTGGCTGAGAATGACTTTCCTTCCATGTTGTTAACCCTTTCGTCATTCGGTCATCCGGAATGACTGCGTGTTAACCATGGGCTGAGATTTTCTGAGCATCAATTCTTCAAGCCGTTTTGATCCCTTTATTCGTTCATGAATCTAGGGTCAAAACTCTCTTAGCTGAGAATGATTTTCCTTCCATGTTGTTAACCCGTTCGTCATTCGGTCATCCGGAATGATCGTGTTAACCATGGGCTAAGATTTTCTGGAAGTTATGTCTCCCTCTCTATATGTGTATATATATATATATATATATATATTTTATTTTTTTATTTTTTTTCAGAGGTGGCAACAGCCGTTTTTATTGATAAAACTTTCTTAAATGTTCCGTATTCCATGTGTCTGTCGGTCAACCTTTGGTACATTGTAGGCCAAACGTTCCTGAAGCATACTTCTTGCATATTTGATACGGGCCTTCCCAATTTTGTGCCATTTTCCCACCTTCGAGCGGTTTGCTTTTTTCTCGCTTCCTTAGCACCAGGTCCCCTACTTCGATTGAACGAATTTTAACTTGCTTGTCAAAGTATCTTCTTGTGGCCCTGTGATACTCTTCCATTCGTGCGGCTGCTAGATCCCTTCTTTCTTCTATGAAGTGTAATTCGGCCCATAGGTTGTCCTCATTCCGCTCTGAGCTATAATGCACCGTTCGGTGTGTGGGAACTAAGACCTCCGTTGGTACTTTGGCCTGGAAACCGTAAGCAAGGGCAAATGGAGTTTCTCTTGTGGCCATTCGGGGTGTAGTCCTGTAAGTTCATAATATATAATTTAACTGATCAGGCCATGATGAGGAGTATTCTTCCAGCTTCTTCTTCATGCCGTCCATGATGGTACGGTTCATATTCTCTACTTGGCCATTCGCCTGGTGGTATGTCACGGATGCTCTGGAATGCTTGATTCCCCATTTGACAAGGTAGTTCTCGAAATTCCGGCTTACGATTTGCCTTCCATTATCAGTTATAATCTGTTCGGGGATTCCGAAACGGCAAATGATATTCTTCCAGACAAACTTTTGACATTTGACATCTGTGATGCTGGCCAGTGGCTCAGCCTCTACCCATTTGGTAAAGTAATCTATCCCAACGATGATATACTTGTTGTTCCCAGGGGCAGTAGGTAGAGGACCTAGCATGTCGATCCCCCATCTCGCGAATGGAAGGGCCACCGTCATTGGAGTGTAGAAAGTGGCTGGCCGTCCGGGGACCGGTGCGTATAGTTGGCATACTTTACATTTTCTAGTATGTGCAAAGCAGTCTTGTTGGATAGTCGGCCAGTAATACCCTTGCAGGATGATTTTTCTGGCCAGTGTCTTGGGCCCTTGGTGGCTTGAGCAGATACCCTCATGAATTTCTTCCATTACGGCTGCCGCTAGATCGGGTGGGAGGCATTTCAAATATGGCCCACCAAACGTCTTTTTGTACAACTGTCCGTCCACCAATTTGAACATGGAAGCCTTCCTCTGGATGCATTTTATCTGATAAGCAGGATTTTTATCTTGTGGGAGGGTTCCGTTCTTTAGGTAGTTGGTCATATCTATGACCCAACTGGGGACGACATAAGATATGACCTTGATCTGGAGCACCATGATTGCCGGGGTTGCCAATGTTTCCTGATGGGCAAACCGTTGGATATGAGCCGGAATCTCCTGTGCCCGATCGTCGAGCGCTGCATTTTCCAATTTGGATAAGATGTCTGCTTCAGTGTTCTCTATTCTGGATATTCGGTCGAGTACCACTTGTTCAAATTTGCTTATATGCTCCTCGATTATCTCTTTGTAAGCCTTCATTCTTTCCTCTTTAGTTTCAGCCGTGCCTTTTACTTGATTTACCACCAATTGACTATCCGATCGGACTTTTAACCGATCGGCGCCCAGGGTTTTCGCATATTTTAAACCCGCAATAAGGGCCTCATACTCGGCCTCATTGTTGGTTACTTTGAAGTCAAAATGAATGGAGTAATATGCTTTGAAACCTTCGGGCGATGTGATCACAGCTCCGACTCCACAATCCTTGGCACTAGCTGCACCATCCACATACATTTCCCACCAGTTATCCAGCACATTGTTCTCTGAATCTATTTCCGAGGGCCGAGCGGTACATTCTGCAATGAAATCTGCCAGGGCCTGCCCTTTGATAGTAGGTCGAGGCTTGAAATCCACCTCATATTGCCCGATCAGAAGACTCCACTTTGTAATGCGCCCACTTGCCATTGGGTTGTTCAAGATGGTGGCGAGCGGCTGAGTAGTATACACAGTTACCGGATGGGTTTGGAAATATGGTGCTAGACGTTTAATAGCAGCTATCAGGGCCAGTACTGTTTTTTCTAGCAAGGTGTACCTGGTTTCCGGGCCGTTCAAAGCCTTGCTTACAAAATAGATTGGCCGCTGGATGCCATCTTCTTCTTTCAATAATACCGTGCTCACGGCCAGGTCAGCTACAGCAAGGTACATATACAGGTGTTCCCCTGGATTGGGTTTTGTCAAGACCAGGGGGGAGATAGATATGCCTTGAAATCTTCAAAAGCTGTTTGACACTCGACGGTCCATTCAAAGGGGTTGGCTTTTTACATGATCTCGAAGAATG
The DNA here is from genome assembly GCA_945859875.1 of Cuscuta europaea. Lineage (NCBI taxonomy): Eukaryota > Viridiplantae > Streptophyta > Magnoliopsida > Solanales > Convolvulaceae > Cuscuta > Cuscuta europaea. Next base: position 917,441 of record CAMAPE010000018.1, on the reverse strand, counting down.
GAATAGCTCGATCGGCTAGATTGGATAGGAATCTGCTCAGAGCTGCTAACCGACCGGTCAATCTCTGCACTTCCTTGAGGTTTCTAGAAGCCTCCATATCCACAATTGCCTTTACTTTTTCAGGATTGGGCTCGATCCCCTTCTCGCTCATCATGTATCCCAAAAACTTGCCCCCTCTCACTGCAAAAGCACATTTTTTGGGATTCAGCCTCATGTTAGCTTTCTGCATTATCCCGAACACCTTTTCTATGTCCAGGATATGATTCTCCTTCTTCCGGATTTTGATCAGGATATCATCAACATAAGCCTCCATTGTGACTCCCAACACTTCTTTGAACAACATCCCGATCATCCTCTGAAAAGTTGCCATTGCGTTCTTTAATCCGAATGGCATGACAATATAGCAAAACACACCATCCGAAGTAACGAACGCTGTTTTCTCTGCATCATCTGGGTGCATGAAGATCTGATGGTATCCCCGAAATGCATCCATGAAGCTCAACAATTCACATCCGGCCGTTTCATCTACTAACAAATCGATCCTCGGCACTGAATAAGGGTCCATGGGACAAGCTTTATTCAGATCCAAGTAATCCACGCACATCCTCCAAGTAGATTGTTTTGGATCTAGGACCACATTGGATAGCCATTCGACATGGATTACTGGACGGATGTGTTTTATTCTCAGCAAGGTGGCCACTTCCTGCTTTGTGAAATCCCGCCGTTCGGTTGCTTGATATCTTTTCTTTTGCTGGACCGGTTTTGCGTCAGGCCGAACGGCAAGCTTGTGACAGATTATCTCTGGGTCAATACCCGGCATATCTTCCGGCCCCCGGGCGAATAATACCTGAAACGTTTTTAGGACAGCTATCACGCCATCCCAAATGTGAGCCTCCAGATCCACCCCGATAGCTACCTTCCGGTTCGGGGGGAAATCCAGGTCAATTTGCTCGAGGAGAGTGGCAGGTTCTGGATGTGCCTCGAACTCCGTTCGGTGGGTCTCCACCTCAATACTGTTAACCCGCATTCCACGGGTGTTCATCTGCTTCAGGGCCTCTCGGTAGCATGTTCGGACTGTCGCCGGATCAGTTCTAGCCACCCCAACCCCGGTGTCCGTGGGGAATTTGATGCACGAGTGGTGGACAGAGGCTATTGCCTCCAGATCTTCCAACCCTGGTCGGCCCAAGATGGCATTATGGGCACATTTTATGTCCACCACCACGAACGTCATTCGGAGTGATGCCTTGTGCGTTTCGTCCCCAATTTCAACTAACAATTGGATGGTCCCCTCAGCCTCAATACAGTTACCAGTGAAGCTCGCCAGTGGGGTTCTTAGGTGGGTCAATTTACTTCTCTGTAGACCCATTTTCTCGAATGATTGTAAATACAATACATTCACACTGCTCCCGGTATCGATCAGTACCCGGCGAATCAAAACATTGTCAATGCACATGCTCACCACCAATTCATCCCTGTGCGGGCTTGGCGAGTTGGGTAAATCAGCCGGCCCGAACGTGATCGGGTCCGTCCTTCCTTTCTTCTGGGGGGGTGGAGATGGATCCTATATAAAGACTTCGCTCGAACCTTTTCCGTTCGGCGTTCGAATCCCCTGTTTCCCCGCCCCCAAATATAACCTTGACCTCCATTCGAGGTTTCTTTCCGGGGCCTCCCGAGCCCTCTGGTTCATCCCTGGGGGAATATATACGTCATTCTGGGGCTGGGCATCACGTTGGGCATCCCGTCGCTAGCTGTTGGGTTTCCTGATCGGTTTTAGAGTGCCTACCGCACTTGGGTCCTTACTCACATACTTGCCCAGATGACCCACCGGATCAAGTCCTCAATAGCCGTTTGTAGTGCCCTACAAGCGTTGGTGGCATGACCTTTCCTGTTATGATATTTACAAAAAGCAGACTCGTCTGCTCCCATATACTGTGAAGAATCAGTCGGAAGGGGAATGTTGTCCTTCTCATTCTGATAAATGGTTGCCACAGACAGGACCAGGGGAGTAAATCGCCCTTGCTTAGGAGGGAGAGCGGCCACTGGGGTAGGACCCAGCCGATCGGCCATCTTGATTGGGGCAGTAGGCGCAGCGACCTTGTCCCTGATCATAATCTCTTCTTCCAGGGCAGCATGCTTGCGAGCTCTGTCTAACACCTCGGCATACGCCGTACCCTGATTCTTCTTCAAATCCTTGTATAGTTCTCCCGTTCGGAGAGCGTTTGTGAATAGGGTGATTGCGGTATCATCCGTCATATTTCCAACTGTCAGAGTTTCGTCCCTCCATCTTTTTAAGAATTGATTGAGGGTTTCCTTGGAGTTCTGCTTCACGCTGGTCAGGTAGCTGAAGTGCCGTTTTGGGTTGGCACTGAAAGCAAATTGGGCCAAGAACAATGTCGATAATTCGGCGAAACTGTTGATCGACCCAGGTTGCAGGGTCCCGAACCATTCTTGGGCGGGTCCTCTGAGCGTACTGAAAAACAACCGGCATATAGCAGCCTCAGGTGCTCCTAGTAGCATGAGTCCTCCTTGATAACTTCTTAAATGCACATGGAGATCTCCCACCCCGTCATAAATTTGACCGGCCGGTGGTTTGGCACCTCCCTGGATATCCGCATACATAATTTCTCTTGTGAAAGGGGAAGTAATCCCGAGCTGAATCGGAGCAGGCTGTACGGGGCGCCCTATTCATCTGATCTCTCATCTCGTTCATCTGCCTCCTCATTTCAGCCATTTCTTCCTCCTGGGCCGTCAAAGGGGGCGGTGGTGGAGTCCTCAAATCTGTATAATCCTGATCCCAATGCCTTTGAGTGGCCCTAGTATCATTCCGTTCGTCATGCTGGAAATGATGACCAATAGGAGTGGGTCCCCTGGCTTGTGACCCGATCGGGGTCCGGTCACTGGGAATATAATGCGCTGTTGGTGGAGCGCCACGACGATTATCCCGATGGGCCCGCGAGCGGGATGACGCCGTGGTCGTTTCTGTGTGTGGAGTTTCCCCTGTAAAATTGGATCCTCCTTCTTCCTCGTTTTCCATGTGTTGCATGACCTGGGCCATATCTCGCATGGCCTGAGGTTTCCTCCTTAGAGCTTCAGGAATTACAAAGTCCCCATCAAAATGAGGATATGATCCTCGGCTGGATTGTCCCTGAGGGGTTTGATTTCCCGGGGTGTGACTCCTTCCGTGATGGCGCGAACCATCGTTTGTGTGATAAGAACTGATTCTGACCATTTTCAAAAATAGTTGTTTTGGAATAATTGAATGTGAAACTTTTTGAACAGTTTCCCACAGACGGCGCCAATGTTGAAAGTAAGTCCCGTAGATCCGAAAGCCCAACATGAACTTTGGATATATCAGGAATGGATCAGAATCAAAGTGTATAACAAAATATAAAAGATGAATCCACTAATACCCAAAAGCCCACTTGTATTAATTAACCTATCTGATTACAAGGAAACTTCCCGATCGGTAGGTCGGAACGGTGCTTTAATACAGGAAACAAGAGTAATGATGCTATTCTAGAGCTTGAGTATTGAAATGCTAACCCTTACAATGATTTTAAACCTTCTATTTATACTAATGGAGAGCATGGGCTGCTCTATGCTGATTTGCCGTTGCTCCACCGACTTGATCACTCATGCTTCCACTTGCTGATGTCATAATCTGACATTAATTGCACCTGGCCACTTGCTGAATGCCCATTGCTCGAACGGGATGCTGGACCTTGCGGATGACGCTGTCAATTTGGCCCAAGTATGTTATATGGTCCGAACCCCGTTCGGTATGGATTCTTTACTGGGCCTGCTCATCATAGAGCAATGGACCCGTTGTTTGGGTCGGGTATCCTGGGCCTTTTTTATCCGGGTATTGGGCCTCTGGATCAATATCCCAACAACTATGTTCATGGACGCTTGTACAATCGAGTGAGTGTAACTTGCGGGTGACGTTGTTTGATTGTACGACAGTTGTACATGCGCCTAGATGCGGTCTGGGGCGTGACAAAATAATATTTATAAATTTTAAATAACTCACATATTCGTATTGAAGTAAAATGTCACTTTCCAAAACCTTTATCCAATTACAATTCACCAAAATCATTTATATATATATTCCAAATTTTCTAGTTCCTTTGAAAAGGTGGGCAAAACTCAAGAATTCTCGAGCCTAACAAATATGTAGGTCACAAGACACATGCGAATTACTATTCACCCCAAATTTTTGGATCTCACTGACCATCAATTTAGAAGTTGAACTTCTACCTTAAGTGTGCACACCTCCTAAGAGGAATTCTAAGATCTCCAAGTTGTAAGAAGCTAAAGTACATAAAGGAATAAATCCTCAAAAGCGGAATAGAGATTACTACAACCAAAGAAAAAGATGTCAACATCCTAAACCAAAGCAGTAGTAGCCCTAAACCACTAGCATCATGGGTTTCTACCTGTGACAATTTAATCCCAGATTTCGAGCTAATAAACTATGGATGGACTCGGAAATAATATGAGAAAACATAAACATATTTCATTGATAATGATCAAATAATACACGAGGTGAGAAGGTCTCCCTTCTCTCTACCCTCTCCTCCCTTGCAACATCCGACGGAAATGGAAGGCTTCTCTCCCCTCCGGCACACCACTCAACAACCCCCACTCTCAAACAGCCTCTCCAAACCTCTACCACAAACTAATCAACCGCATCAGATACTCTTAGCAAAGGATTCTCCACCGACTCAACAAACAAGCGCAGATCCCCAGAAGCTGGCCGAAGAGAGGTGACATCTCGTCCATTACCCTTCCCGAGGCCTCTAACCAAAAACAAAACCTTTATTCCTCCGCAGCTATCCTAAGCCACTCAAACCCACTCACTGCAATCCCCAAAAATTACCCTCGTCCCACAAACCCAATCAAATCATTACCAGCCGAGAAGCTATGCAGAAACGCTATCCCAACCCACCTCTAAACCAATTCCCCTCAAAGACTCGTATATCTTCAAAGGTCTTCCGGCAATCTCTTTTTCTCATGAGGAAATTGTCACTCTCTCAAACAAGTTCTCCTTTGCACTAATTGGATCATTTTTGCATGGAATACCAAAGCTACAGGCAATCCAGAACACGTTTGAGAAAATTCGTTTCAGAGGTAACTTTTCTTTAGGGCATCTAACCCCTACGCATATCCTGATACGTTTTGACAGAGAAGAAGACTTTCTCCGATGTTGGTTGAAAAGGACATGGTCAATTTTCGGGCTTACAATGCGAGTATCCAAATGGACCTCTTCATTCCACCCAGGTTTACCTGTGCACCTTCAAGATAAGTGTGCCTTATTGTGTATTGCAAACCTTATTGGCAAACCTCTGCTCATTGACTCGGCCACGGCCAACCTGGCGAGGCCTTACACAGCCCGGGTGTGCGTCGAATTCGACGTAACAGCTGAACGGACCCAAAAAAAATTGGATTCAAAATGGGCCGGTGGGTTTTACTCATGAGGTAAAATTTGAAGAAATCACACCTTTCTGTCTATCATGCAATTTACTTGGGCATTTTACTTGTGAAAAAGGTAAAATAACTATCAATCCTCCAACTGTCGCTACATCCCTCTCCCCTGGAACCTCCTCAACAATAGCTCCAAAAATCATTAACCCCTCTTTTAATATTGAGCCCTGACTACCCACTCCTCACCCGTTAAATCCAATCCTCCGACACCCCACTCATCCACCCTGACAACTCACACTTTACCCAATAACTATGACACTCCCTCTGATATATCAGTTAACCCCCACCAAACCCAGTCAGATAATTCAAACTCTCCTCCTCCTCGACCGTTATCCAAAACTATCTCCCAACCCGAACATCCAGAACCTACTCCACCCAAAAAGTCTGTGGATCCACAGAAACCCTCACTCCCCCTGGGTCAAACCCTCCGGCCCTCCCTAACCATAACTTCTGAGGCCCCTGTCCCCCTATCCTCATCTCTACTCTCTCCAAACTTCAAACCATGCTCTAACTGTGACACCATCCCCAAGCATAATTACTTTTAGTAAATTATGTAATAAACCTTGAAGGATGATTTATGAATTTGCGTAATTGTAAATTTTTATTGTTTCTTTTACGTGAATAGTAAATTGCATGTGGGGCCCACACCGGGAACGGGTACCGCCCGATAATTTCAGAACCCCATATTATATTCATCTTGGTCTAGATAGTATGTATATGGTGGTGGATAGTGTAGTTGGGCCATAAAAAGGGCATGGAGTTGACCTGTTGGTCAAACGGGTCCCAATTAGCGGTACTAGTAATTTATCGGATGACAGCCCGAAATGAATTTCGGAGACTCCTAAATTAATATTAGGGAATGTACATCTATTCTAAAGGCCCATAATTATTAGGAGCGCATGATAAATTTTATATGGCCCGACAAATTAAAATCTAATTAAGACAGTTCGAGAAATACAACCTTCAGGGCCGATTGTACACACTGGGACATAATGGGATGACCTCCCACATAAGTGGGGGCAACCCCACGTTTTTATGAGCTCTAGTTGACTGAATGAGAGTTGGAAGGACATGATTTGAGGGTGGTGTGCGGACCGTTGATAGGACGGATGTCATGAGACAAATGCACACTCCCTATGGCCTATCTACACCTCAAATAATGGGTTGGAAGGAGGATAGATACTTCCCCTCACTTTGAGCCTTACAAACGACCAAAGAGGATAGAGAAGCTATAGGGAAGTCTTCCACAAAGAGGCCATAGCTTGAGACAAGCAAGAAGGAAAGAAATCCAAGGAGAAAAAAGCTAGACATTGAGGTAAGAACACAAATAGTTATTTTAACTAGTTTTATGGTGTATGATTTGTAAGAAATCATATGATGGATTAAACCTCGAGTTCTACACGTTTAAAAGTGTAGAATATTGTTATAAAGTGGTGTTAATTAACTTAGAAGAGTTGGTGAATCGATAGGAGTCGAAATCGCCGGAAACCGCCACATATAGGAAGCTGTTCGTAGTTGCAGACTACGAACGTCGCCCGGCTTTCGTGAAATCCGCCCGGCTTTTGCCCAGCAGTTCAGATTTTAACATTCGAACGGCCTAGAACGAGGACGGGTCGAAGGGCTTTGCAAAGGCAACTAGTCAAGCACTCTATAAGGTGATGATGACTGACTATATTGCTTATAATTAGTGAGTTAATTTCATGAGATTACCTAAGGTAATTAAATGTGTTTTTATGGATTATTAATGATTAATAATGCCTAAGAATGAGAAGACTAATGTCTATAAAGGAAAGGAGCATGATATACAAATTTAAGAGTAAATTGTGTATGATCATGTGTAATGAGTATGTTGACTTGAAGGTGGAATTGATTATGAAACATATGTTGAAATATACTTTTTACTTCATATTAGATTATATGAGTGATTAAAAGTGATATTTTGAATATTGAGATAAATGATATTTTCAATGGAAAAATGAGTTGGAATTGTCTATATGACTATGAGTTGAGAACTTGGTTTGTTAGAATTAATTTGACTAGTATTAAGATACTAGTTGGACAATAAAATGAAATGTTGTTAAGATTGATCCTAAGGTGGGATTGTGAAATGTTATGCCTTAAGTAGTCTTAAGAGATGCTTTAAGGTAGGAAAGTATGAACTTTAAATTATACTAGGGGTAGGCCTTAAAGGATACCCAAGATAAAGTAAATAATAAATTGATCATAGATATGGGATTGGCCTACGGGTGTGTTTGGTAGGCCTTGAGGATAGCCGGTTGAATTATGGAAATAAGTAAGGACCATGGCCCTTCCCGTCTCTAGAGAGCGGGGTTGGATAGCATGGACTTGCATCGTGATCACGGGTTAGGGTGGAATCCGAATCGGAGACCTAACTAGGCTCCGGTAGCGGTAACACATAAGATAGGACCTCGAAGGGCCTTACCTTCCTACGGGATGATGGGTATGAGTCCAGGGGTAGGATGTTGGAGTCCGAACCGAGAGCCTCATGAGGTCTCGGACAGCGGTAGCAAGTCTCGTAGGAATAATAAGACCCAAGGGTTGGGTTGTGGAAATGATAAATGCAAAGAAATAAATAAGAAGGGCCGTGTGCCGACAAATAAATGAATTTACTTATTATAAGGATAATAAGTGGGAAATATAAATTATTATTTATATTATGATATCACCCTATTTTGAGGATCTTGGAAATTAAAATGTTGATTATACTTAGTATAGTTGTCATTGTACTTGTCAAATGCTTCCAAGTACTCACCTCCCATTCACGGGGGAGGCCACCTCACAGTTTCAGGTAGAACTTGAAGGTTGCTACCGGCGCCCGTTGCTTCGGGGATATTCAGGGGAGAAGACGTGGTTCGTGCTTCCTCCGTTTCTTTTTGAAAACAATTATATAAACGCTCATGGATATTATTTTTGAATAATTATTTGGGGGCTTGTATGCCCATGTTTGCCAAGGTGTGGCATAAACACTTATATTAAATGTTTCTGCTGCTTTAAATAAATGTTTTACATTATGTTTGTTTATGGATGTACTATGTGTGAATGGTATTCACGACGCCTTGTATAGTATGGATGAGTTGGACTGCGGTTGACTATTCGTACGGTACGGCGGGTTGTTGACGTGTCCGGCTAGGGCCGGGGCATGACAATTTAATTGGTATCAGAGCCTTAGTCCGTAAACATCATAATGAATCTTCAAAATTCTTTTTGAAATGAATTTGAAAACCATGAGCATAAAGTTTTGTACTTATAGAACTTTTGGTACTTGAGTTGCAATGTCTCTAATTGTTAAGAAGGTACCCTTAACAATTGGTATGGCGGTGATTTGAGCCAAAGGATGTCTTTAAGTATCTATCCGTCAATTGACATTTGATACGCGTCTAATGACTCATTCTCAATTTCTTTCAAAAATGGAACGTACCGGGAAAGTTACTCGACGGAACCCGAGTGGCCAAGCACCGGGAGGATCCCAACGTGGCAGTCGGGGAGGATCGAGGGTGTCTAGGAGACAAGGCCGTGCAGGCCAGTCGCTGACCGTGAGTGACGGTCATGTGGAAACAATAGACGAGCACTATGAGTCCGAGGAGGATTCAACTTACCAGCTGGGAACCGAGTCGGTTGAGACCCCATATGATGGGGAGTACGACGATGTTAGTGATGAGAGCGAGGATAATGAAGCTCTCGAACGGATTAAGGAATTGCTCCGGCAATACCATCAAGATCGCCAAAGGCGCCAGGCAAGGCGTGCTTTGGGAGGGGCTTCAAGAAGGGGAAGCCATGTTACCCCTAGGGAGAGCATAGAACTCCGGGGATGGAGAGGTGTTGAGGTCCCTATAATAAGGATCTCAAAGTACCTCAAAGAGGCAAGAGATTTGGGGTGTAAACCGTTTGATGGAACGGGGGACATCTCCGTTGCGGCCGAGTGGATCAAAAGATTCAACGAAGCGGCACTTGACATGCAGCTGCCACCCCACATGAAGTTGAGAGTGGCCACGAGGTTACTAGAAGGCATGGCGTCCACATGGTGGGATGGAACAAAAGGGAAGTACGACGAAGTCGTCACTTGGGAGAATTTCCGACAGGAATTCTTCAGCCAATACTACTCCGACTTTGAGGTGAACTTAAAGAGGAGGGAGTACACAAATTTGACCCAAGGAGGCCAATGCACAGTGAAGGAACTTGAGCACAAGTTCAGGAAACTTGTTGAGTTTATCCCGGAGTACATTTGTGACGAGAACCGGATGGTGAACCACTTCTGGGATGCCTTAGACCTTGACATACGCGAGAGGGCAACACAATTGCCTAATATGACGTTTAGTCAAGTGGTTGAACAAGGCTTGAAAGGGGAGAAAGAGTGGGAAGAAAGAAAAAGGAAAAATGCCGAGGAGGCAAAGAAAAGGAAATGGGAGAGCAATGGCCCCCAAGGTTCTAACAAGAAGGGGAACCACGGGGGAGGCGGATCCTTTAGAACCCCCGCACCACCGGTGAGGGGAAATCAAGGCCCAAGTGGGCAAATCTCTATGTCACAAGGCTCGGGAATGAAGAGGTGTAGCAACTGTAAGAAGAACCACCTTGGCAAGTGTCGTGATCCCCCGAGATGTTATCAATGCGGGGAGGTTGGGCATTTGAAGGTGAGTTGCCCACAACTTGGGCGAGCCGTGGGGGCCGGGCCAAGTAGTGGAACGACGGTGAGCAGGAATCGAACGGGAGCACCAAATGCGAGCGGTGGGCACGGTGGAGCGAGTGCAAGCAACGCGCCATCCGTAAATCAAGGGAAGACCCAAGCTCGGGTCTATGCTATGACGGAGGCGGATGCTCGTGCCAACCCGGACTCCGTTGCGGGAACACTAAAGATAAACGGGAGAGATGCAAGAATCCTTATTGAAACCGGGGCGCAACGATCATTTGTGAGTGAGGCGTTTGCCGTGGGATTCAATAAACTGCTTGTAACGATGACTCAAACCCTATTGGTGTCCACACCTCTAGGGGATGATATCGAAAGAAATAGCCACTATCCATCGTGTGAAGTGGAAGTGGAGGGCCAAACCCTGACGTGTGATTTCGTACCGCTGAGTATGATCGAGTTCGACGCGATCCTTGGAATATATTGGCTTGAGAAACATCATGCTAGGGTCGATTGCTACACAAATTAAAGGTTCTTGAACTTGAAAGCGGTGAAGGGCTTACTCTACGCTTCGAAGGAGATAGAGGCAAATCAAATAGTTGTATCATATCCGCCGTGAGAGCGAGGAATATGATGAGAAAGGGATGCCACGCATATCTAGCATACGTAGTGGACAAGACCAAAGAAGAGATAAACATCAATGATGTAAGAGTAGTGTGCAAGTATCCGGATGTCTTTCCAAAGGACTTACCGGAACTTCCACCCGATAGGGAGATCGAGTTCGTGATCGAGGTTGAGCCCGGCACCAAACCAATCTCTATACCACCATACAGGATGGCACCCGCAGAACTTAACGAGTTGAAGACCCAATTGCAAGAGCTTTTGGATAACGGTTTTATAAGGCCGAGCCACTCCCCATGGGGAGCACCGGTCCTTTTTGTGAAAAAGAAAGATGGAACACTTCGAATGTGCATTGACTATCGTCAACTGAACAAGGTCACAATCAAGAATAGGTATCATTTGCCTAGGATTGATGACTTGTTTGACCAGCTCCGAGGAGCGACGGTGTTTTCGAAGATTGACTTGAGGTCGGGGTACCACCAACTGAAGATAAAGGAGGATGACATACCGAAAAGTGCATTCCGCACAAGGTATGGTCATTTCGAGTTCCCAGTTATGTCGTTCGGGCTAATCAACGCCCCGACGGCATTTATGGACTTGATGAACCGAGTATTTCATAAATACTTGAACCGGTTTGTGATTGTGTTCATAGATGACATCTTGATTTACTCAAAGAGTGAAGAAGAGCATGCGGAGCACTTGGTACTTGTTCTTGAGACACTACGGGAGAAGCAACTCTATGCCAAGTTTTCCAAATGTAAATTTTGGCTAAGGGAGATTGGCTTCCTCGGGCATGTAGTTTCGGGATCAGGGATAGCGGTTGATAACAAGAAGATTGAAGCCATTACCGAATGGGAGAGGCCAAAGAACGTCAAGGAAATACGTAGTTTCCTTGGGTTGGCAGGATACTATAGAAAATTCGTGGAGAAATTCTCAGTTTTGGCATCACCATTGACGAAGCTCACTCGAAAGGGGGCTAAGTTTGTATGGGATGATCAATGTGAGAAGGGGTTCCTTGAATTGAAGAAAAGATTGACCGAGGCACCGGTATTTGCATTACCCAAACAGGGTATGGGGTACAATGTCTACAGCGACGCGAGCATCCAAGGGCTTGGATGTGTCTTGATGCAGAATGGGAGGGTGATTGCCTATGCTTCACGACAGTTGAAAAAGCAGAAGGTAAATTATCCTACTCATGACTTAGAGCTGGGAGCAGTGGTATTTGCATTGAAGATTTGGAGACATTATCTCTACGGGGAAACATGTCATATATACACTGACCACAAAAGCCTGAAGTACGTGTTTACTCAGAAAGAGTTAAACATGAGACATAGACGGTGGATGGAGTTGATAAAAGACTACCATCTAGTTATCGAGTACCACCCCAGTAAAGCCAACGTGGTAGCGGATGCCTTGAGCCGAAAGAGTTCGTCTGGGGCATTGTTGACTAGTTTGAGGGCATTGAGAGCCCAATTGGAGGTATCTAGCGATGGTGCCTTGTTAGCTAGATTCGAGGTGAGACCTACATTACTTGATGAAATCAAGAAGGGTCAAGAAACTGACGAAGAGCTTATGAAGGTCCGTGAACGCATGCTAGTGAGACCGGTTGAGGATTTCAGGGAAAGAGACGATGGTCTCATACTATTTCACGACCGAGTGTGTGTACCGTCGGATGATGAGCTCCGAAAGTCTATCTTAGAGGAGGCTCATTCATCGGCGTATGCCATGCATCCGGGAGGCACGAAAATGTACCGTGATTTGAAAGAAAGTTACTGGTGGTCTGGTATGAAGAGGGAAATAGTCGAGTACAACAGTAGATGTCTTACTTGTCATCAAGTTAAGGCAGAACATCAGCATCCAGCTGGGTTATTACAGCCACTTTCCATTCCTGAATTGAAGTGGGAACACGTGACTATGGATTTCGTGGTAGGGCTGCCACGGATGGTTAAGAACTATGATGCTGTATGGGTTGTGGTTGATAGGCTTACGAAGAGTGCACATTTTCTGCCTATCAACACCACCTATGCACTGGAGAGGTTAGCCAAGTTGTATGTGGATGAGATCGTGAGGCTAAATGGGGTTCCGATAACCATTGTATCCGATAGAGATCCGCGATTCACATCACGATTTTGGACGAAGTTCCAAGAGTATGGGGACAAAGTTGAAATTCAGTACAGCTTTCCATCCGCAAACGGATGGGCAATCCGAGCGGGTTATACAGATATTGGAGGATATGCTGAGAGCTTGTGCATTGGAGTTCCAAGGAAGTTGAGACAACCATTTGGCACTTGTGGAGTTTGCCTATAGCAACAGTTATCAGGCGAGTATAGGCATGCCTCCATACGAGGCATTGTATGGGAGGAGATGTCGTACACCTTTGTGTTGGGACGAGGTTGGCATGGCCAAACTCGAGAGCACGGAGTTGGTGGAGATCACCAAGTCAAAAGTAAAGATGATTCGTGAAAGACTTAAGGCGGCACAGGATAGACAGAAGAGCTATGCCGATAAGCGCCGGAGAGCCTTGGAATTTAAGGTGGGAGACAAGGTATTTTTGAAGGTTTCACCTTGGAAAGGAATCATCCGATTTCAGAGCCGAGGGAAACTTAACCCACGCTACATAGGACCATTTGTGATTCTTGAAAGAATTGGGGTCGTAGCATACCGATTGCAGTTGACTCCGGAATTGGAGAAAATACATAATGTATTGCATGTGTCTATGCTTAAGAAGTATATTCCGGATCCATCTCATGTGTTAGAGAAACCACCCGTGGAAATACGGGAAGACTTGAATTATGTCGTGCAACCGGTGAAGATACTTGACAGGCAAGTCAAAAAGTTGAGGAGCAAGAAAGTTCCAATTGTTAAAATCCTTTGGAAAAGTGACCGAGTTGAAGAGGAAACTTGGGAAACGGAAGCCCTAATGAGGGAACAATATGCCTTCTTGTTTGAATAATCGTTGTGAATTTCGGGGGGGGGGGGGGGGGGGGGGGGTTAACTTGTGACACCGTCCCCAAGCATAATTACTTTTAGTAAATTATGTAATAAACCTTGAAGGATGATTTATGAATTTGCGTAATTGTAAATTTTTATTGTTTCTTTTATGTGAATAGTAAATTGCATGTAGGGCCCACACCGAGAACGGGGACCGCCCGATAAATTCAGAACCCCATATTATATTCATCTTGGTCTAGATAATATGTATATGGTGGTGGATAGTGTAGTTGGGCCATAAAAAGGGCATGGAGTTGACCTGTTGGTCAAACGGGGCCCAATTAGCGGTACTAGTAATTTATCGGATGACAGCCCGGAACGAATTTCGGAGACTCCTAAATTAATGTTAGGGAATCTACATCTATTCTAAAGGCCCATAATTATAAGGAACGCAGGATAAATTTTATTTGGCCCGACAAATTAAAATATAATTAAGACAGTCCGAGAAATACAACTTTCGGGGCCGATTGTACACACCGGGACATAATGGGATGACCTCCCACATAAGTGGGGGCCACCCCACGTTTTTATGAGCTCTAGTTGACTGAATGAGAGCTGTAAGGACATGATTTGAGGGTGGTGTGCGGACTGTTGATAGGAGGGATGGCATGAGACAAATGTACACTCCCTATGGCCTATCTACACCTCAAATAATGGGTTGGAAGGAGGATAGATACTTTCCCTCACTTTGAACCTTACAAACGACCAAAGAGGATATAGAAGCTCTAGGGAAGTCTTCCACAAAGAGGCCATAGCTTGAGACAAGCAAGAAGGAAAGAAATCCAAGGAGAAAAAAGCTAGACATTGAGGTAAGAACACAAATAGTTCTTTTAACTAGTTTTATGGTGTATGATTTGTAAGAAATCATATGATGGATTAAACCTCGAGTTCTACACGTTTAAAAGTGTAGAATATTGTTATAAAGTGGTGTTAATTAACTTAGAAGAGTTGGTGAATCGATAGGAGTCGAAATCACCGGAAACCGCCACATATAGGAAGCTGTTTGTAGTTGCAGACTACGAACGTCGCCCGGCTTTCGTGAAAGCCGCTCAGCTTTTGCCCAGCAGTCCAGATTTTCACTTTCGAACGGCCTAGAACGAGGACGGGTCGAAGGGCTTTGCAAAGGCAACTAGTCAAGCACTCTATAAGGTGAGGATGGCTGACTATATTGCTTATAATTAGTGAGTTAATTTCATGAGATTACCTAAGATAATTAAATGTGTTTTTATGGATTATTAATGATTAATAATGCCTAAGAATGAGAAGACTAATGTCTATAAAGGAAAGGAGCATGATATACAAATTTAAGAGTAAATTATCTATGATCATGTGTTATGAGTATGTTGACTTGAAGGTGGAATTGATTATGAAACATATGTTGAAATATACTTTTTACTTCATAATAGAATATATGAGTGATTAAAAGTGATATTTTGAATATTGAGATAAATGATATTTTCAATGGAAAAATCAGTTAGAATTGTCTATATGACTATGAGTTGAGAACTTGGTTTGTTGGAATTAATTTGACTAGTATTAAGATACTAGTTGGACATTAAAATGAAATGTTGTTAAGATTGATCCTAATGTGGGATTGTGAAATGTTATGCCTTAAGTAGTCTTAAGAGATGCTTTAAGGTAGGAAAGTATGAACTTTAAGTTATACTAGGGGTAGGCCTTAAGGGATACCCAAGATAAAGTAAATAATAAATTGATCCTAGATATGGGATTGGCCTACGGGTGTGTTCGGTAGTCCTTGAGGATAGCCGGTTAAATTATGGAAATAAGTAAGGACCATGGCCCTTCCCGTCTCTAGAGAGCGGGGTTGGATAGCATGGACTTGCATCGTGATCACGGGTTAGGGTGGAATCCGAATCGGAGACCTAACTAGGTTCCGGTAGCGGTAACACATAAGATAGGACCCCGAAGGGCCTTACCTTCCTACGAGATGATGTGTATGAGTCCAGGGGGCGGGATGTTGGAGTCCGAACCGAGAGCCTCATGAGGTCTCGGACAGCGGTAGCAAGTCCCGTAGGAATTATAATAAGAATAAATGAATTTACTTATTATAAGGATAATAAGTGGGAAATATAAATTATTATTTATATTATGATATCACCCTATTTTGAGGGTCTTGGAAATTAAAACGTTGATTATACTTAGTATAGTTGTCATTGTACTTGTCAAATGCTTCCAAGTACTGACCTCCCCTTCACGGGGGAGGCTACCTCACAGTTTCAGGTAGAACTTGAAGGTTGCTACCGGCGCCCGTTGCTTCGGGGATATTCAGGGGAGAAGACGTGGTTCGTGCTTCCTCCGTTTCTGGTTGAAAACAATTATATAAACGCTCATGGATATTATTTTTGAATAATTATTTGGGGGCTTGTATGCCCATGTTTGCCAAGGTGTGGCATAAACACTTATATTAAATGTTTCCGCTGCTTTAAATAAATGTTTTACATTATGTTTGTTTATGGATGTACTATGTGTGAATGGTATTCAAGATGCCTTGTATAGTATGGATGAGTTGGACTGCGGTCGACTATTCGTACGGTATGGCGGGTTGTTGACGTGTCCGGCTAGGTCCGGGGCGTGTCACTAATCAACTCCCTCATCAACCTACAACCGACCCGCCATTCCCCCCCCCCCCCCCCCCCCAAGAATCCCACTCTCCAAACTTCGAACCTTGCTCTAATAAACTCCCTAATCAACCTTCATCAGACCCGCCATTCCCCCCTCCCCCTCCAAGAATCCCACCCTTCCATCTCTAACCTTAAGTCTCTCCTACCTAAACCCGTACCGCAACTGGATGACCTCTTGGTCAGAACAGGACCTTTGACCACGGTGGTAACTCAATCAGGCCATTGCTCTGATGGGGATCCGTGTGAGAAAACGGATGACCACTGGCAAGATACTTCCGACACTATTGGAAAAAAAACTTAACCACCCATCCCTTGAGACCAATCTCATCAAGTCCTCTACCAAAAAACAAACTCAGAAAGTTCTCAATCTCCCATCCACTCCCATTTCAACCCGCTCTCAAACACTCAAGGAAGCCAAAGGGCTTCTGAACAAATTCTAATGATTGTTATTATTTGGAATGTATGTGGTCTGCACTCTGCAAGTGACAGACTACAGAGCATCATCGCCGAATGGCGGATCACTTTAGTTTGTATCATTGAGCATATGGTCGTTATTGATAAATCTGAATACTACCGTCAATTGTTTGGGTTTTCTCATGTTTTTACCAAATCAGACAACAGTATATGGATTTTTTGGAAAGACAAGTGCTTCACTATTGAAGATATAAGAGGATCAGACCAGTTACTCCACTTGAATGTTACGGAACTCTTTACGGGTTTCAAATTCCAACTCACTCCTATTTACGCCAAACATACAAGGCTTGAGCGAAAGAACTTATGGAGTCGGCTCAAACAAAGGAAAGACTCCGACAATCGGCCATGGCTCATCGGAGGAGACTTCAATGTCATCACCTCACTAGATGAACATCAATGGAACATCCTCCCTAAAACTACAGGACATATCAGATTTCAGAGAATGCATCGAATACTGTGAATTCAAGGAGATCCTATTTACAGGAAGCAAGTTTACTTGGTCTGGGGTCCGGTCTAGTGGCAGACTGTGGAAAAGACTAGACAGGTTCCTTACGAATGCAAGTTTCTTTAATAATTTTGAATCAATTATTGAGAATCACATAGGCCGAACCTCCTCAGACCACACTCCTCTCATCCTAGCATGCTCTAATCAAAAACAAAATGGGCCGAAATCCTTCAGATTTCAACATATGTGGGCTACTCACCACACATTTCAGGAAACAGTCCTGTCCAGTTGGAATTCTGTCCAGGGTGGAGGGGGCATGAGACAATTTTACGATAAATTGCATGCCACTAAAAAGTCTCTACGCAGTTGGAACAAAATTACATTCGGAAACGTGTTCACAGCAGTCCAAATGGCCGAACATAAAGCCCACGACGCGGATCAAGCCTATGAAACTAATCCTAACCTCCTCAACCGTATGGCCTGGTCTAAAACCCAGGCTGAATTACTCCTAGCCTTAAAGAGGGGAAAAAATTTATGGAAGCAAAGGGCCCGAATTAAATGGTTGTCCAATGGGGACGCTAACACTAGGTTCTTCCACAAGTTTGTAAAGGAAAAGCGCAATGCTCAAGGGATCAATCTGATTGAGGATGAAAACGGAAACAGTATCACCAACCAAGACAAAATAGCGGAGGCGGCAATACACTACTTCCAGAATCTATACGGGAAGCAACTAAACCAGCCCGAGGACCAATCCTACTTTCTCAACCTCCTTAAACCTACCCTCAGCCAGGATGACAACCTAATGCTCTCCCAAATCCCCGAGGAACCAGAAATTAAGGAGGCAGTTTGGGCCCTGAACAAAAATAGCTGCCCAGGGCCAGGTGGGTTTAACGGTTACTTCTACCGGAAGTGTTGGAGCATCATTCACAAGGACCTAACCAGTGCAATACAAGAATTCTTCCTGGGAGTTACGATGCCTACAGCACTACACTGCTCCCTGATTATCCTAATCCCAAAAAAGGACAAACCCAAAAGCTTTAAAAACTACCGTCCCATTTGCCTCTCTAATTTTGTTAGCAAGGTTTGCTCTAAAATAATGGCAAATGGAATGAAGCCCCTGCTGCCCAGATTCATCTCAGAAGAGCAGGTTGGATTTATGAATGATCGGGACATACACCAACATATTCTTATGGCCAAAGAATTGATCCACCATATTGACTCAAAAGTCCGTGGAGGAAATATCACCATAAAGTTTGATTTAGCTCAGGCGTTTGATCGGGTCTCATGGGATTTCTTGGATAAGGCCCTAACTAACTTGGGCTTTAACAGGCATATTTGCAGCCTCATCATTTCAGGGCTATCCTCCACCCGTCTATCCATCCTAATTAACGGGAAACCCTATGGATTTTTTAGTCCACAGAGGGGGGTCAAACAGGGGGACCCCCTTTCCCCATACCTATTCCTAGTGCAGATTGAAACATTTACTAGAGGTTTACAGACCATGATAAGCAAAAACAAAATTCAAAATTTTCAAATTGGTAACTACAGCAGTCCCATCTCCCATCTTTGCTATGCTGATGATATCATGATCTTCTCGAATGGGTCTGCCAAATCCATCCTTAATCTCAAAAAATTCCTCCAAAGGTTTACAGATGGTTGTGGTCAGCTGCTTAACATCAACAAATGCACGATGGTGGTAAGCAAAAAGTCAAGCCTTGCAAAGAAAATCAGTTGGCAAAAACAGACAGAAATGATGGTCACTAACCTTCCAACTTCGTACCTCGGAGTTCAACTGCACACGGGGATGCCCAGGGTGACAAACTGCCTGGGGATCATCGGGTCCTTTGAAAGAAGGCTGCAATCCTGGAAAAAGAAAAATCTAAGTCAAGGAGGCCGGCTTATCTTAATCAAACATACCCTTTGATATGTAACAGAAAAAATAGAAATCAACGGGGTGAACCGTTGCCCAGATAATCAACGATAAAAATACCGTTGCCCAAAGCCAAAAGGCTAAACTCTAACTTTATTCCAAGATAATAAGAATGAACCCTGGCGAGGGGTATAAATAGCCTTCTACAAGAAACCCTAATCAAGCCCATATTAATTAAACCCTAATTAGGCCCAAATTAACTCAACTAACTACTCTACTAATAATACGCCCAAACTAAAACATAACATTAACTTAATAATAATAATAATTAAACTATAACGACAACCCTAACTCGGCCCACGGAAGTGGGCCCAAGCCCGGTCCCTCCCCATGCTCTTCCCGCTCTCTATCAATCCATCCTCCTTCAAAATAACCTTGTCCTCAAGGTTGAAAGCTGACAGATGGGGAGCTGAAATTCCCAGACATAGAATAGACTGGAAAATATCTTTTCTCTCTTTCCTGGCCGGTTATTTCACAGTACTCATGCTGTTGGAGGTCTAACTCTTCCTCCTCCTCGGCTATCATTACCCGCAGCTGCTTAAAGGGACAGTCGTGCCCCGGTGTAAATGGTTTCTTACACCTAAAGCATAATCCTTTCGCCCTCAATTCTGTGAACTCCTTTGGCGGAAGACGAGTGAACTGAGAGCATGTCGTAGGCTGCCCGGACAGCCCTGACTTCGTCCCCGGAGGCTGTCCACTATCCTTCGCAAAGCTGCCCCTTGATCCCTGCAAGCTGCCACCACTGGCAGTCAAAGGAGGACCCGTGTTTGCCATTAAAAAGCTGCTGCCACTTCCTCCACTTTGGACGGACAGATTATGCTCCACATCGCGAGCTAATTCCATGGCTGTTTCCATGTTTTCTGGCCGTAATAAGCGCAACGAACTTCGGATTGCTTCCCCAGGTCCACTCATGTAGTAGCCCAAATAATGATCGTCGGTCAATCCCGGAACTTGGCTAGCCAATTGAACGAACAAGGTATTGTATTCCTCCACCGACCCAATTTGTTTGACGCCGGACAGCCATTCAAACCTGTTTCCCTGATATCGGGAATCAAATCTGGCCACCAAGGCTTGCTTAAATTCCTCCCAAGATATGCCAGGTTTGCGCGCCTTTAACCACGTCACCCAATAGAGGGCAGCCCCTTCCATAGAAACCCTAGCCGCTGCAACTTGTCTGTCTGGTGGGGTCCTGTTGAGCTCGAACTGCTGCTCCACTCTCGCCAACCACCCAATTGGGTCTTCGCCATCGAACGAGGGAAGTAGCGTTGTGGCTGCGGTGCGCAGTCCGCCATCATCGGAGAAGACAGATGCGACGTGGCCGGAGGAATCGCTCTCGACGGTCGCGATGGGAGATTTCTGCGGCGGCACCATGGCCTTCGCGATTGCTGCAAGAGAGGCTGCGATTTCCGCAAGCTGGGCGGCCTGCTCTTCGAGTTTCTGACCTTGTGTGTCAAGTTTCTGTCCCTGCAGATCAAGTTTCTGTCCTTGCGTGTCAAGTTTTTGATTGATTAGGGCCTGTTCAGCCTCCAATTCTGATAAACGTTCGTTGGTTGATCTCGTCATTCCGGCGGGACGGGATCCGGCAGGTCGGACCAATTGATATGTAACAGAAAAAATAGAAATCAACGGGGTGAACCGTTGCCCAGATAATCAACGATAAAAATACCGTTGCCCAAAGCCAAAAGGCTAAACTCTAACTTTATTCCAAGATAATAAGAATGAACCCTGGCGAGGGGTATAAATAGTCTTCTACAAGAAACCCTAATCAAGCCCATATTAATTAAACCCTAATTAGGCCCAAATTAACTCAACTAACTACTCTACTAATAATAGGCCCAAACTAAAACATAACATTAACTTAATAATAATAATAATTAAACTATAACGACAACCCTAACTCGGCCCACGGAAGTGGGCCCAAGCCCGGTCCCGCCCCATGCTCTTCCCGCTCTCTATCACCCTTGCAACAATCCCTATATATCACATGACCACAACAAAAATCCCGAGTAAAGTTATAACAATTCTGGAGCAAATTATGTCAAACTTCTTTTGGGGCTCCAAGGACAACAAAAACAAATACCATTGGAAAAGCTGGGAACACTTGTGAGAACCCAGTGAAGAAGGTGGTTTAGGCCTCAGATCGTTAAGAGATACTCAAGCTGATCTCCAGCTTAAGCTATGGTGGAAATTCAAAGAAAATAAAACCCCCTGGGCAAACTTCATGCACACAAGATACTCAAGAACTGTCCACATGTCACACAAACCCAAAGACTCGCACATTTGGAAGCAAATATGTGCAGTAAACAACCTGGGCACTCAACTCACACACGAAACATAAGGAAAATTCTTTTGGGAACCAGAAAAAAAAGGAAACTTCAGCCTATCATCTGCTTACCAACATGTCAGAACTCACCACAACAAAACCTTCTCTCACAGACAAGTTTGGGAATCAAACCTACCCACTAAGCTCAAAATCTTCCTTTGGAAGTACTTAACTAGATCCCTCCCGTTCCCGGAAAACCTAAGAAGGTTCAACATACAATTGGCCTCAAAATGCCCTTTCTGCCAACAACATCAGGAAACAATGAACCATTGTTTGTTCGCATGCTCACTAATCCGCCCGATTTGGGACCATTTCTCTTACATTTTGCAGGTGGGAACTACTACACATGACGAACTCAGACAGACATTATTCAAATGGTGGCTAGGCGGGAAGACCAACAACGTGAAAGAAGAAATTAGACAGGCCTTACCAGGAATCATCATGTGGGAAACGTGGAAGAGTTACAATGCATACATTTGGGAAAACAAGTCAACTTACAGATTGGAACTGATCAAGGATATCAAATTACACACAAGAGAGTGGGTGCACAGCAGACACAAACACAGAAACTGGACTTTTGACGAAGAATTACACAAAGACGGACTCATCCCACTTTTCACAGGCAGTCAACCACACATCACAGTAAACAGTTCAAATCTGACTCTAACATGTCACCGTGTTGACCAACATAGGCAGTCACAAAACATCGGAACGCAAATGAACCACACACAAAATACAGATCAAAATGCAAATACCAACACAAACGAAGACTCACCTGCTCAAAGAACAATCGCTACCGCAGAGACAGGACCTCAATCGCAGACTGCAGATGAAAGCCCTCATTCGTCTCATAGATACAACACAGATGCCCCTCACAACAACAAAAAATATAAATCGGTCACAGTCCCAAATCAACACGAAGAAATATTCAAGCACATAATTCCATTACCTCAACAACTCTTCATTCTTGACGGCCCAGAAAACCTTTCACAAGCCGCAACGTCAGAAGACCTTCAATTGCCTTTCTCTAGCCATCGCGATGGTTTCGAACCCCCTCTGCACACCAGGCGAACTCCAAGGATAGGCGAACACTACACGACTCAGCTGCAAACCGGATGACTCCTAACGCTCTCTTGTTGAGGAAGGGTAACATCGCATTTTTGAACCCTAGTCCGCTTCTGGATCGGGCGAAGTTCAGGGTTCCATCGACACTTATTCCTTTGGTGTTATTATGTTGGACCTAAGGTGGATCCCTCTTTCTTGGACTCTTTCGGAAATCTGAGGCCCACT
The DNA here is from genome assembly GCA_945859875.1 of Cuscuta europaea. Lineage (NCBI taxonomy): Eukaryota > Viridiplantae > Streptophyta > Magnoliopsida > Solanales > Convolvulaceae > Cuscuta > Cuscuta europaea. Next base: position 894,599 of record CAMAPE010000018.1, on the reverse strand, counting down.
CCTATAGTCACACCCTTTTATTTACAATAGGTTTGGCTCCTATTTCACGGAGCTAGGTTTTATGTCCTCTCCGCACAATGTAATCTGCATTATACTGAATAAACTTTTATTTGATAAAAAAAATCAAAGAACTTTTACACGATGAAATCTCTGCTCTCAAAGAAGAAAAGATTTCAGATGAATGTGCGCACCGCGGCCGTGATTGTTATGTGAAGATACCTAAAGGGGTTACATTTTATACCTAGGTATCTGCGCATATAGCCTTGCCTGCATCATTGACCCAAACATTGATGGGGACCTGATTCTATTCTAAGTTATTAATTAATGTGTTAAAATACTATTAAAGGAAACACATATAAATACAAAAATATTCATAATAAAAATTGATCACAACAGAAAATATTCTCTAACATAACACTCACAATTATAAAATGATTATAGTTCAGTCATTACCGTTTGATATCACAACCCTTACAAAAATATATATGTTGTATATAGATACCTAAAAATAATATGCATATATAGCATGTTCAATCCCTAAATCATAATTTCACATTGAATTCAATCCAATTCACAATTCCAAAAAAGTATTTAGTGCAATGCTCAATAATAATTCAATAAGGATAACTCCAAACCAAAAATAAGTTCACTATTAATTATCAATAAGGGACCTCAAAGTTAAAGTATGTCGAAATAAGGTTCGAATGATTGAAATATACTCCGTATAATTTAATACCTAATATTTCATGTTTTTTTTTAGTTTAAATATTATTTCATCTCATTAATAATAGAACTTTTGTGAAGAAAAAATCATCAAAATTAGCAATGGAAGTGATAAGAAAAATTAAATAAACCAAAATGTGTGATATTTTATATCTTAGATTGATAGTTTTTAATCATTTGGGCCCTATATCGAACCGCTTTATCATTTAGGTCCCTTATTAATAGTGAATCTATCTCTCAGTTCCTAGTTGATATAATTCATATATTTAAACATATAGTTCATACACCAAATAAGAGTCAGTTTGATGACCTTGTTTTACGGCTTATCAGTCTTATCAACCAATTTTCACCAAACACGTGACTTTTAATTCCGCCCACTGAATTGTGTAATAATTAAGATAAGGAATTTTATCAATTCAGGACCCGAAAGATAGATTAATTATCAATTCGAGACCTGAAAGATAAAATGCATCGATATAAGACCCGAATGATGAAAAACTATCAATTTAGGACCTGAATGATTTAAAACTATTAATCTAGGACCTAAGTTGTCATAATTTTTTTTATTAAAAATTTTTAAATACATTTCGTTTTATTAAACTAATAAACTTTTGTGAAGAAAAGTTTATCAAAAATTAGTAATGGAATTAATAAAAAATTAAATAAATCAAAACCTATGAAACGTTAGGTCTTAAATTGATAGTTTTCCATCATTCGGGTTCTATACTGATACGTTTCATCTTTCGAGTCCTGAATTGATAATTAATTTATCTTTCGGGTCTTGAATTGATAAAATTCCTTAAAATAAGTAAGGTTATATTTACTTTTCTGACTGAATGAGCCGAAATTAATTTCATATATACTCCCTCTGTCCCCCAATTAAGTTCTCATTTTCCTTTTTGGGCAATCCCACAATTAAATTCCCACTTCCTTACTTTCCTTATTTGGCAAATTATCTACATCAAAACAGTGTCAAACTGTGTCAAAACAGTGTCAAACTGTGTCAAAACAGTAAAATTTACCCCCAGTAAATTTATTTTCTTAATATGTGTGAAATTCATCTAGGAACTTAATTGGGGGACGGAGGAAGTATATTTTTTATTTTATTAATAATATTTATTTTAATACGGAGTATAACTTTTTTTCATAAATTAGCAAACACATGCAGCCAACCACTTCAGTCATAATTTCATTAAAATTTCAAGAGAATCAACTGATTTCAGTGTTACCAAACGGGATCTAACTTTCCCAATTTTCCAATCATAATAACAATTCCATAAAAGTCATGCTTTCAAGCCATAGTAAGTTAAAAAATTAATCTATCCAAAATTCATATTCCAATACCATTATTTAATCTCAATAATAGCTGAAGTATCCATAAAATTTCATAAGTAATACAAAATCATATCACACCCCCTAAATAAATCATATTTAAGGCAAAATGTACATTTTGGTGTATATAGCTTAGAAACTTTCTTCAAAGGCTAGACGCGAATGAACATAAAGATGATCCTAAAATTACTATGATAATCACTAAAATATAAAAATCACATTTTTATCCATTTCATTTATTTGAATTGTACATTTGTCACTGTTTTTTTTGTTACTAGTATTATAGTATGATCTAGGGTCTATAATTAAAAAAGTAATTGGCATAAATGAGACTAAATTGTATAAATTCCACAATAGAACTTTAAGTTTATTATTCCCTAAATAGGATTAAATATTACACTTTTACCCCTGATTCAATTAAGCCTACAAGTCTCTCCCACTGCAATTCATCGCACCACTCCCGCCGACTCTATAATTCATCGCATAACATCTCTTCCTCACATGGACTGCTGCTCCGCCATCGACTGTGGCCTCGCATCACAGTTCTGCCGTCTACGGTAGCCCTGCACTCATCGGCGACCAGGTAGGTATTCTTCTTCTTCCTCTTCCTCTTCCTCTTCCTTTTCCTCTTCCTTTTCCTCTTCCTCTTCATCTTCCTCTTCCTCTTCATCTTCCTCTTCCTCTTCTTCTAATCCTCTTCAAATTTCTGGTCCTCTATTCTCTTTTTCTTTAGATTTCAATTATTTATTTAATTATTTAATAATTTTGATTAATTTGGAACCTAAGAAATCATAAATTACAAGCAATTAGAAAAATGTCACTTTTATTACATTGCATTTATCAAGATGACAGTATGTCATGAAATGACATTGTTACTAAAAAACTAACACTTTAAATATGTCATTTTTGTTTCGAAAATGTCATGCTAATGACATTATTACTCTTTGAAGATGTCGTTTTCTTCTTTGAACTGTCACCTTGACAAATGTAATGTCATAAAAGTGACATTATTATAAATCAATGTTGGATTAAACATCAATTATGACATTTTTCTAAAGTTTTTTAATTTCAAAATAAAAATGTCATATTCATAGAGTACCAGAAAATTGAGGAGGAGGAGGAGTACATACCTATCTTGGCTGAAAAAATTGCAATAGAGGTCGTCTACAGCGGAGCTGCGAGTCTACGATCCATGGCCGAGGTGCAACCATGGTAGAGGAAAGAATAAGATGAATTGCAAGACATGATAGAGGAAAGAATGACGGAAGATGAATTGGGACCACGGTAGAGGAAGATGAATTGCAACGAAAGATTGCTGACGGTAGAGGATATGAGTTGCAAATCTAGATTAGGTTAATTAGGGATAAAAAGTGTAATCTTTACTCCTGTGTTTACCATCTTGTTTAGTCTTATTTAGCTAATTCTCCTTAAAATCTTGTTTGTTGAATTGCTGTTGGGGGGCAACCCTCTTTTTTCGGCGCTTCGTTCATTTCTACTTCACTCTTTCCGACATCAGACCTCTCTGTTAAACCCTTCAAGGTTCAGCCATGAACAACGTTCACGTCTTTCACTTGTCTTTATCATAGCAAAAAATCCTTTTTGTAAGTGACAAAAGCCGTCCATTCAGCATTACGGATTCCTGAGAGCGTGGACGCTGCAGTTGCAGGCTCTTTCCGAAACCAGAAAGCATATCCTAGAGCCAAAGGAGAACAAAGGAAGCTTTTGGATCGAGTATGATCATCTCTCACTGAATTATCTCGCTTCATTTTCACCAATCAATACTTGATGCTTCAATTTTTTGCTTTCACTTTCTTTCACTGAAAAAATTGGTAATCTCTGAGTTCTGGTGGCCGCACACTGATAAATCTCGAAAATCGACGGTTAAAACCGTTTCAGAGTTCAGATGATTTATCTTTTCACGCCTTGTTTGGGTTTCTCCATACAGAATGAGACTTAAAGAACTTGATTGTATATAAACTATTTTCCATGAAATTATGTTGCATGGAAATACTATGGTACATTGGGATATCTGTAGAAAAATTATGAAAAAACAGACTTCTCTTAATATATGAAACTGAAATAGGCATTTATTTGGGGGTAGATCTCTAGAGTTGCAGTTTGTGAATTCTGAAAAGGGTACATATTAGTTTGTGTTTTTGTGATTTTTTAAAGCCTACTTGAGTCACTTTAACTCTTTAAGAGTGTAATATTAGATTACATTGACAAATGTTAGATATCTTTGAAGTGAGGATGGATGCAACTTGAGAATCTGAACTATTTAGGCAATTTGTGTTAGTAAGAACTAGGAAGTTGGGTTGTTGTTAGAATTCATTTAGCATTTACTCATGGTTCTTATTTTTGTGAAGGGTGAAAATGGAAGGGCTTCCTTCAAGCTCTTCTTTTGGCCATGAAGATAGGCTGGATAGCGATCTTGAGCAGCTGTATCATGCATTTGGTTCTATTGTTTCAATAGAAGATATAGCTGCAGCCTATTGTGAAGCAGGTCGTAATCTTTCTATAGCTGGTGACATCCTCTGCAACCTGCAGGATACCAATTCTACTGCCTTAGGATTTGAGTCACAGAACAATTTTGACCATTTGGAAACGTCATCTGCTTCACAGGAAAATTGGTCACATGAAGACCAAATCAGTATATTCAAGCCAAAAAAGTGTGCAGCGTCAATGGGAATTGTTCCCAATGTTGTTCGAAGAGAATATGAGGGGTCCCAGCTACAAAACAGTGAAAGCTGTAAGAAGACCAAGCCATTAAAGCTGAATTCAGAAGATTTTCCCATTTCTGAGATATGGAAAGACGATTCTTGTGTGCAGAATACAGCAAAAACTGAGACCCTTAACACCGATGTCGAGGAATTTCTTTTTAAAATGCTTGGAGACGGATTCTCTCTCAATATGAGTACAATACAAAATGTTGTTGGTAAGCTGCTACCTGTAAGAGTAGGCAGTGAATTCTTGTTCGATTAATACATAATTACTCTTTCAACTTGTTCACTGAGTTTCAAATACATGAGTTTTATCTGCAAATGACATAATTCGTTTTGCAAGCTTAGTTAAAATTCAAAGAGAAGTAGATTTTTTTATATCAAATTATATTTCTGATTTAAACTTGTTAGAACAATAATCCCTTTCTAATTCACAATATGCTTTTTTTTATCATAAAGAAAGTGGCTTATATTAAATAATCAATACTTGGGCAAGTAACAAAACGACAAAAAGTCCCCTCCCAACTGCCAGCCCTCGAACCAGACTCAGAGACAATCACCTTAAAAAAAGCAATACAAACCACCAAGATATGCTTTTGTTTATTACCAACTGGAAATTGTTATATATCTTGATCCACCAAAATATAAACCACGCATTAATTCCCCTATCTAAGAAGCACAAGATAGTCTGTCGAGCCTTTGAAAGTCTTTTTAGTCTATTTGGTCTTTTCCTAACAATCTCTCTTTGTTTCAGTTGCAGTTGAGGAATTATTTTCCTTCTCATTGTCTTGCTCTTCTATTTCATAGGCATAACCTGGTTCTTGTTGAGTTATTTATCCTATCTCGGTCCTTTTTCTAATGAAGGAATTTGTTGATATTTTTTGCAGGCCAATGTGGATATGATGTGAATAAGGTAAGCATAGATATGTAGCAGTTACTTAGGCAGTTTCTTTCAAAAAATAATAAAGAAACAAATGAGTTACAGTGCTCTACTGATGACTCTATGGTCCATTTAGTGAATCTGCAGCTCAGCTGTGTTGTTGACTACTTGACTTGTATTTATCAACTGATCTTTTAATGAAGCATTGATTAGGTCTTCTGGGTGCATGACTGTTTTTTGCTTTTGGTGGTGCTCAGAGTATGGATACACTTATGGAACTGTCAGCCGCAACTTTGGGGAAGTGTGATGACATTGTCAGCATGAGTTCTGAAAAAGTATGTGTGAATTCTTGAATCATATTTTACTTGTGGATGTCTTTTTGCTCGTTCTAACTTTTGAAGAAGAACTTTAGTCTTATTAAATTTATTTTGGTGAGTGAGCTGTCCTCTCTACGAAGGATGTTTTTACTTGGACTAATTTTAGTCCCAAACCAGATTCGACCAGACTTAAACAGACTAGACATCTCCACTTGTAAAATACAAAGAGACCAGACTTAAACAGACCAGACCAGACATTTACCAGACTGGTTCAGACTAAATCAGACCGGACCAGGTCAGACTTAAACCGATCAGGCCACCAGGTCAGACCATACCAGATAATTCCGTTCCAATTAAAAAATCCTAAAGCTTATAAACTTTCACATAGGCATCCTTTCTACTCTGCACTTTATTTTGAAGGTCGTTCCCTTTCCTGACACAGTGAAAAAGAGATCATTTAAATGTGCATTTTCTGTCTGAGACTAGCTCAAATTGAGTCTGATAGATTTCATATTAGTATTTTGCTGTGCATGCTAGCTCAGTAACTCATGCAATCTGATTGTTACTACTGTCCCTGGTCTGATTGAGCAGCTTCCAGATGTCAAAGCAAAATCGGTCCAAGATTCTGCAGGAAGGTATGATGATTCTTATCGTTGTAGTGTTGAGCAGAAGAATCATTATACTCCCCCATAAAAAAAGTGTTTTGTTTGAGTAAGGTACAACTTTTACGTTTAGTCAAGTCAATTAACGTATAAAATTTTACAAGCTATAATTGACCACTTGTGCCTCTAAAACCTACTTCCAAGATTGTTTGGAGTAATTCATGCTTGCCGTTTGGATTTACAAGAGTTTACTGAAAACTAAAGTTGGCTTCTGAAACCGGATTCTTTTTTACGTAATAAAAAGTTCTGAAACAGGGCTCGTATTTTAGATGAGGGTGTAACAGATTTCTTGCATATTGAACTATTTAGAGATGTGTAAAAGCTTTGATTTAAATAATACGTAAGTTTATTTTTGTCAAAAAAGAAGTGATGTGTGAAGGTCAAACATTTGAATTCGTTGTTTTGCAGCTCCAACAGAAATAGTACATCTGGAAATGGCCGTCAGTCATCAAAGAAGGGGAAAAATAATTATGAACTTCAAAAAGAAATTTTAGGATCTCTTTTTGTTCTCCCTGGAAGATACGATGCTGAAATAATTCAGCCTCCAAAAGTTGTTAGGAGAAAGAAAAATGTTGTGGATAGGCCACTACAACTACCGCGAATAGAGCATCGCACCGTCTTAAAACGGCCTTCTGAAATGAGTAAGCGATCCATTCACTATATGGATGAGATTAATATTTTGGGAAATTGATTACTTGATGACAATATGAGCCAGAAACTGGTTACTTAATAAATACTACGTATTAGCTAAAAACAGTATAGTTGAGATGGCCTACCACCTACACAATCTCATCTAAAACTTGTGATTTTGGTTTTCACAGTGAATTATTTGTACTCCATCACAGAAAAGTCTAAAAGAGTCCTTGAAAACTTACTTTCGTCCTATGAAAGAGTCCTATTTGAGCGATTGAGTTGCTCCTTTGGTGACCATATCACCAGAAGGTTTCAAGCTTGAACCACCGCCATTAGAACCTCTTTGCAAAAATGTCTGGGGAAGGGTGCGTACATTTACGGGTGCCTGGTGCACCGTAATGGCCCTTAATGTTTTTAAAGAAGTGTACCTAACAAGTTAAATTTAATCATATAAATTTAAAATTACAGCTAGGATTGATGGTTTCCAATAGTCGTAACTTACTAAAACTAAAATGTTTTGCCTTGGTAAAATGTTTTTTGGGATGGACATATTATTTTCTTTGATCTACTTCTTGGTTGTGTATTATGGTCTATCGTGTAAATCTTTTTGGTGTATTTTTTTATTAGATGATGAAGAGGACGATGAAACATATGAAGTTTTGAGAAAAGCAGTAAAGGAATATTGGACCATAATGAAAGAGTACTACAAGGCTGTAAGTTGCACTTCTTTATGACAACCAGAGACTCGATGTCAGTTGTTTGATTTAGATTTGAATGATTTATTCACTAACAGTGTATGATTTAAATTTGATGATTCACTACCGGTAGGCTTTTGAGGCATATGTTAAAAAAGAGCACACCAAAGCGTACAATCTTCTAGATGAGGTATTGTTCTGGTTCCTCCAAGATTTCTTAACTAATGTCATGTTTTTAATTCCCCAATTTAAACATGATTACAAGATTATCCCGCTTTCTACTGAGATAAGTTTGTAGTTTCCTATTCCTTTTTTCTTTGTAGACCTGGGGTTGTGGGCATAATAAGGTTATATATATGTCCTTCCTTGGGTGTCGACTGTTGTGATAGGGGAATTTTTTCCGCAAGAAGGCTTTAGAAGCAGATGAAAAGTCTGCATGCAAGCTTATTCAACCCAGGTACAACTAGACAAATGCCTTCTTCTTTTCCTTCATTTAGAATGTTTTTAGATCCCTGAAAGTGATAGGGTAAGGGTAAAAAAAGCAAAGAGTTCTTCCTATTTTTTGTTTTACATTGGAAAGCACAAAATAAAACAAGTTATGTTTTTATTTTTAACATTTTTACCCATAAATTGAGGTCTCTCAGTCTTTATAATATTGACATGGAAAATATTAATGTATTGAGTAGTTATCCTATCTTTCATCTTTGCTTCAATTGTCCTCTATGGTTTTCTTTGTGTTTTCTTTTCCAATTATGATCTGGATTCTAAATGGTTACATAGTGTTTCAACTTGCTTCATCCGGTCAAAGGTACTGACAGCTTTGTTTATTTGTTGCAGATACAACAAGGAAGAAATGATCTTAGATGTCCGTCATTTTGAGCCAAAAGAAGCAGTTCACTTTCTTAAACTTCAGCTGCATAGTTATTGTGGTATCCCATGTAGGCGCTCCTCATTCTTTGAATGTTATAATTATAATAATTTTATTTGTGGGGTTTGCTTGGACTTTTATGAAATTCTGTAGCTCTAAATTTCAAATGGAACAACAGCTTTGCAGCATATAAAAGTGATTGTTGGGGTCAATGAAGATGATCCCAAGGGACTTCGGAAGCGTTTGGTATGACTTCATTTCATTTCCATCACTGTTGATTGCGAAAGATGTTTGGGGGAGATGATGATAAATAAAAAAGTCTTTCCAAATTAAACTATAGCATAATGTTGAGGCGGTTCTGATACACAGATTGTGAAGATTTTGGAGAAAGAATCGATAGCCTGGAGTGAGCAAGAGAATGGGAGGACTTTGGTGATAAAGGTGGATGAAATTAACCCAAAGAACCTCAGTTTCTTCAAAAAGTCTACTAGCAGTGTCTGATACATGACACAACCTATTTCTCTTGCAAACTGGTATTTATGTACAATTTTTGCCTTTCTGGCTGTCCTAATGAAAGACTTGAACCCGAAAGATGGGTGAAAATACTGTGAATTTGGATGTCAACAAGAGACCATTTGTACAGCTGATGTTTGAATGCCACAGGCGTAGTTAGGCCTCAAAATTCACAAATATATGACTTGAATTGACAAGGTTCCAAGGCTTGGGCATCTGTACAGTGTCAGTTTTGGTGGCTATTTGTCTATTTTTGCTGATGCATGCGTAGTTGCAACGTGGTGTAGACTTGATCTTCCAAAATGCAAATTTGGGGAAATTGAAAAAAAAAACAAATCATTCATGTAAAATTTATGTAAAATAATACAGTTAATATATCTACCTAAAGATAAAAGGATATCAATTGAACTTGTGGACTGGGGTTAGCGTTGTTCCTAGGGATGGACCAAACCGGTCCGGAACCGGCCCGGCCCGCCACTGTGCGGGCCCGGCCCGGTTGTTGAATGGGAGGTTCGGGCTTTGACCTGGCCTGGGGGAGGGGAGCGGTTCGGCCACGGTTCAATAAATAGGCGGCCTGGCCCGGCTGGTTTGGGCCCGGTCCGGGCCAACGGCTACATTTAAAAAAAAAATAGCCATCCAAACAGGCCTTAGAGCCGTTGTAATTGAACCCAAACGGCTATATAGCCGTTGGGAGCCTTCCAGGGGGTCCCGGGGTGGGTGGGGTGGGGGTACAAAAAATCTATAAATACTCTATTTTTCTATATAATTTACTACACATCTTCTCCAAATATTCGTACTCTCTAATCTCTATTCTCTACTAATCTTCTCCATCTTCATCTTCTCAAATTTATAACTACATATATTATATTTATTATCTACTTATATTAATATCTAATTATTATATTATTGTTACTTATATTTGTTTACTTAAATTTACATATTACATATTTGATATTACATATATAATTATCTCTAATTTATTTACTTATATTTACATTTTAGATATACTTAATATATACTTATATATATTAAAGTATTATATATAAGTGTATTACTAATCTTATAGTAATATACTTATATTATATATACTATAAACATAATATTATATATTACTAGTTCATCTACTTATTATCTACTTATAAATATATATATTAAGTATATCTACTTATACACTTACTAGTTAATTGTTTCACTTATCATTTTAGTATTAGTTCATTGCTATAAAAGTAGTTAATTGTTACATTTAGTTTGAATTTTAGTAATTGGTAAAACAAATAGTTCGAATTTTAGTTAATTGGTAAACTAGTTAATTCGAAATTAATTGTTTAATTGTTAAATTAGTTAATTGTTACATTTATTAATCTCTTATAATAGTAGTTAATTGTTACATTTATTAATCTCCTATAAAAACTAGTTAATTGTTAAACTTGTTAAATAAAGTTGTTAGATTGTAAAACAAATAGTTCGAATTTTAGTTAATTGGTAAACTAGTTAATTCGAAAATAATAGTTTAATTGTTAAATTACATAATTGTTACATTTATTAATCTCCTATAAAAACTAGTTAATTGTTAAACTTGTTAAATAAAGTTGTTAGATTGTAAAACAAATAGTTCGAATTTTAGTTAATTGGTAAACTAGTTAATTCAAAAATAATTATTTAATTGTTAAATTAGTTAATTGTTACATTTATTAATCTCCTATAAAAACTAGTTAATTGTTAAACTTGTTAAATAAAGTTGTTAGATTGTAAAACAAATAGTTCGAATTTTAGTTAATTGGTAAACTAGTTAATTCGAAATTAATTGTTTAATTGTTATTCGAATTTAATATTTGTTATATTTTTAATATGGAGCGTGCTAGAGCTTCTGTAGATATGGGTAACCTCCGCCACAACCGAACAAAGGAGATTGCGAGGAATCATCCAAGGTCACGCAAATGTAAGGGAGGGCCGAGGTCTTCATCTCAAACTCGAGATGATTTTGATGCGGATTACAACCAAAGATATGGGGATGTGATGTCCGATGAGCAACTAGAACAACTATTGCAACAAAATCAAGGAGGTTTTTTCATCAACAAGACATCCCACAAACCATTGACAAAGAAGAGCTCGAGGATGATGATGCGGAGGAGAAGGATCCGCGAACGGTCGAGGATGAGGTTCATGGCACACCGGACGATGAGGAAGAGGAAGCAGAAGTGGCTACTTCTTCCCAAGCGGGTGGGAAATCTGAATCTGTCTTTAAGGCAAATTTTACAAAAGTTAAAGACCTCGAAACCGAGATAACTTGGGAATTTCTGGAGGGTACGGGAGCGCCACAAGGCATCTTAAGGCCAAGCATCCGGCGGAATATGCGAAATCGGACAAAGGCAAGGGAAGTCACACACAAATTTCAAGGTTTGCAACTGGCCAACCCTTTGGTAATTTCTCCTATGATGATCAAAGACATTTGACTGGTATGTCTCATTTAATTGTTGAAGAAAATTTGCCTTTTATTTTTTCTGAAAGTCTTGCTTTAAAAGAATATGCTCAAGGTTCTTTAAATCCCCAATTTCGAAACTATAGTCGCAAAACAATTAAAAAAGAAGTTATAAGGCAATATGATTTGGAAAAACAAAAATTACAAACGTTTTTTGCAAACTTTGATGGACGTGTTAGTATATGTAGTGATATATGGGAGGATACTCATCATCATTTATACTATTTGGGTTTGATTGCACATTATATTGATGATGATTGGTGTGTGCATAAACGTGTTCTTGCTTTTCGTGAATTTAATGATAGACACACCGGTGATAATATTTATATTCTCATTAAGCGTATTTTATGTGAGTATAATTTGATTAATAAGGTGTTTGCAATTGGTTTTGATAATGCTACTAATAATACTGCTGTTATTCCTAGATTGCGTGAATTGTGTGGTTCATCTTCTTTGATGGGTAGGTTTTTTCATCAGCGTTGTGCATGTCATATTTTAAATTTATGTTTGAAGGACAGGCTAGCGGCATTGGGAGATGCTATGGACGTGGTAAGGGGGGGGGGGGGGGGGGTTAAACTTATTTGGGCTAGTAATCAACTTAAGATGCAATGGAGAAATTATTTGAAAGAAAGACGTGTCAAATATTGTGTTTTTCCTAAATATTTGTCTATTCGTTGGAATAGTACTTATAACTTAATTAAGGTGCTCATTAGATTTAAAAACCATTTTCCTGCTTTTTTAAAAGAATATGCTAACTATATTATAATCCCGGCCGACATCGACACTTGTGAAAAAGTTTTGAATGTTTTAATATATTTTAATAATGCAACTCAAACTTTTAGTCATGTTTATAAATCTACCGCAAACCAATTTTTTGTTGAACCTGTTAATCTCGCCGGCGCTTTTTGTGAATTTGCTTATGCCGCTTACGTTAGTTAGTTTTGTGACTTCATGAAACAAAAGTTTTTAAAATATTATTCCTATATTCCGCATATATATAGTATTGCATTTATTCTTGATTCTCGTTTTAGACTTGCTTCTTTGGAACAATGTTTAGATTACTATTATGCTTCTTGTTTTGGTCCATTGCCTATGTACGACGATAAGGCTATAGACCCAAAACAACAATTTCAAGAGGTTAGTAATTTATTATATCAATTATTTAATGAGTTTCATGCACAATATGGTAACGCACCCCCTCCCCTGCCACGAACATCTTCTTCATCTAAAGGAAAATCAATTTTGAAATCTGCATTTGGCAATCTTATGAAAAAAAGTAAATCAACTCCGGTTAATGAACAAAGCTCGATCAACAAGCTTTCTTTGTATCTAACATTTCCTGTTGGGTATGAAGAAGGGGATGACTTTGACGTTCTTCAGTGGTGGAAGGAAAAAGAGAGAACGTTCCCGATCTTATCAAAAATGGCTAAGCAAGTGCTAGCAATGTCGGTATCAACAGTTGCTGTGGAACAAGAGTTTAGTGCGGCCGGCAACGTCCTAACGGATTATAGAACGAGATTGAGCGCAAACTCTCTTAAGACGCTTGTTTGCTTCCACAATTGGTTGAAGGCCAAACGTAGAACTCAAGAAATTAGCATTGAACCCACCCTCCACTTTATGGAAGAAACAACCGAAGATGGCGGAAATTCCGATTGATTCTTATTTATTAAAAAGTGTATTTCATGTTTTAATTTTTGCTCAATTTCCAATTGTACTACATATTTCAAATAAATATATTTTAAATTTTATATGTCCAACTAATCTTAATTTAATATTTAAAAAATAAATAAATAGCCAGGGCCCGGCCCGAACCAGCCCACTACCCGGCCGGGTAGGTCCAACCCGGACCAGACCCGGTATCACCCCGGGCCGGTTCCGGGCCCATGTTTGTACAAAAAAAGCCCGCCCGGCCCGGAACCGGAACCGGACCGCAGGTCAATAAGTAGCCAACCCAAATAAATTGGGTAGGCCCAAAAAATATAGCAATTCCTCCTCTATTTATGGTCATGTGTGTTAGGGGCTTAGGGCTGCACATCGGGTTGAGTCGGGTTTGCTATATTTTTTGGGCCTACCCAATTTATTTGGGTTGGCTACTTATTGACTTGCGGTATGCAATATAAGTTGGTAAACCATACATGAACATGTAGAGTAGGGTTGGGTATTGAAAAAAAAATACTTCGGGTCGGATCTTTATTACGGGAAATTAATGCATGCAATATGAATTTCAATTAACTTGTTTCCGAAATATACACACACACAAATATAATCACCTAGTCAAAATGATAAATGTTTATAATGCCACAATATCATAAAGTCTTAGATAGAAGTATAGAACACAACGGTCTGAACTCTCAAATAAAAATTATCCAACAAAACATACGTTGTAGTGTAATAATAGTAAATTGAACTATCGGTCAGGTCGGCTACTATCGGGTTTGAGATCTTAATTCCGCAACCCTACCCATTAGGTGCAGGTTCATACATATTTAACCCATGAATATCTTTTAAAATCAAATACCCGATTAAAAATGGCCATGTACGATTTGACCAAGCGGGTTATGCGGGTTCGAGTTATTCTTGTGCAGCCCTAATGTGTGCCTATTGTAACAAGATGAAGAACACTGGAAGTGTTTCACTTTCAAGTTTCAAGGCATGATTTACAAAATTTAAAAAAGAAAAGAAAAAAATATTTTAAAATTTGACAGTATCATTAATAATTTAATAATCATTAAAATTTAATAATACATTTATTATAATTGATTAATAATATGAAGACTAAAATTTAAAAGTGTTGAATCATCTTTATGATGTTACCAAACACCATGGAGGCAATGGATTCACTTCAGAAATACTGTCATACGAACTTATTTAGATGTGTGTGCACCATTTATTTTATCAATAAGATCTATTGTAAATATTTTTTCCCTTCATATTCATCAATTTATTAAAGGGGCGACTGGGTAAGGCTGCGTACATCCGATCCCCCTTACCCCACTGTAGGTGGGAGTAGGTAGAGGTGGACCGGTTCCGGTTCGGGCCCGTCCGGGCCGCGATTCATGAAGGGGAGGCCCGAAACTGGCCTGGGTAATCCCCGGGTCCGGGCCGGGCCTCGATTCTATTTTTTTTTTTGGCTTTTCCTAGTTAACTCTCCCCCTCACCCCCAAACCAACCCTAACCACCTCAAATGGCCCAAAATACCCAGCCCAACCCAAAAACTTAAAAAAAAATCAAAAAAATAAATAAATAAATTGGTCCGACCCGGGCCCGAATCGGCCGAGCCGATTCACCTTTTAAAGGGCCCGAGCCCGAACCGCCATCCCACCGGGCCGGGTGGCCCGAACCGAGCAACCAACCGGTTCACCGGGCCGGGCTGGGCCCGCACAGTAGCGGGCCGGTCCAGTTCCGGGCCGGTTGGCCCAACCCGAGTCCACTCCTAGGAGTAGGGATAGACCCAGGCCGGTCTGGTTCCGGTTCCAGGCCAGGCCCGGGAGGGCTTTTTTCCAAATTGTTGAGCCCGAAACCGGCCCGGGTTAATATCAGGTCCGAGCCTAACCGAGCCGGGCCGGGCCTGGGTCAATGTAATTTTTTTTTTGCTTTCTAATTAACCCCCGACCCCTCCCCCCCATTCACCCCCCCCCCCAACCCCCCCCCCCCCCCCCAAAACACCCAGCCCTAACCAAGAAAAACAAAAAAAAATTGAAAAAACCAAAAAAAAAATAAAAAAAGCCCGGGCCCAACCCGAACCGCCCAGGCCGGTTCAACAAAAACAGGGCCCGAGCCCGGCCCACCCAACCCTCCCCAGCCGGGTAAAAGCCCGGGTCCGGTTAGCACCAACCGGGCCGGTCCGGGCCTGCATAGTGGCAAGCCGGGCCGGGCCGAACCGGTTGGGTCCATCCCTCCTAGGTGGAAGCCTCTGTGGCACTGGGGTAATGATAATGATGATATTCATCATTTATTAATATCAATCCCAACTACCTGAGCAAGTTCTATAGATTCCACCAAATTCATCCTTAGTAAATAGACTATTGATTTCATTCCTCAGTTTGGAATTTCAATGATGACATGACATAGAAGGGAGATCTTGATTTGAAACTATATACAGTTGAAGTACAAGCATGAGTCGAAGACTCAAAGGCAGAGAAAAATGGTAGACCACAATGGATCTGGTACTGAGGATTCATCATATCAGCCCACCAAACCCTCTGTCCGACGGCTCCCTACCTAAATAGATCTAGATGCTGACGGACCAAAACATAGTAGCTTCAAAGAAGCATCACTTTCACCTAAACTGGTACAAGCCCTGGTGGGTGTGACATTTTAACTGACTTTACCAATGGGGATGGGATTTCAGGACAGTCATTGTGTTAGTCTCTGCAATTCATTCTGGTGGTCAAAAGTCTCCATCAAAAGAGGCGGGGCATATTGGGGATTTCCTTGGTGCTCTTCTGAGTCTTGGCAAAAGGAAAGGATAATAGTGTCAATTGACAACTCCACCACTGAAAAGAAGAGGGTTGCAACAACGTATCCAATGCCCCAACACACCTGTATCCTCCATCACATTAAAGAAAATATTACATTCGCGAAAAAGAAAATATCTCCCTGGATGAAGATAAGACAAAAAAGGCGACATACCAGAACGGGGAAAAGCGGGGAGGAGATCTTGTCACTTGTGGACTTGTACTTGTGAGAATCCAACATGAGGAAGGCAAAGAGAGCACTTGTGAGACTCACCAGTAGCTTCCCTAGGAAGAGAATCACATCGCTAATCACATTCACCTTTCCTATTCTAAGAATGTTACTGATAATCAGTTCCGTTGCCATCTCTGATGCTTTGAAGAAATTCTTTCCTGTTATAGCTATCTGTAAAACCATACAACGAATCAACAAAAACCAATAGTCACCCCCCTATTGACCCTTTAATAGCAATGTGCAAAATGCCCAAATATTGACCGGGACTTTCAACAAAAACCCTCATTGACATCGAATTCAAATGTCCCGTTTACCCAACTAAAGAAGCTCATTAATTGACCCTAATGGATATGCCGATTTTTCTTTTACTGTGCAGAGTCTTTTTTTGGGGTATTATTGCCTAATTCTCAAGGACGAAAGAATTTCGCGAGTCAGAACTCTTTTTGCTTGCAATATTTTAGTATCAGAAATAGAAGACTATTTTTTGGGTTAGAGGCATTAGTACTCCCAGTAACTGAGATCCAAATGATAACACTGACCATAATATAAGCATTACGGTTCACAGATTTGATGGTCCAGCTAACACATCTCAAGCATCCCTGCGAGGTTTGAAATGTCATCCTTCCTAAACAGCTTTCTGGTGCAGAATTACAAGTTTTAAGCTTGCGACGAAGGCCTCCAAGTACAACGCGTATAGGCTCAATAAATGATATGACCAGAGAACCAATAGCAACAGACCCAAGGTTGTAATGCATAAGTCGCTTCATTGATGAGAAAACCGGGAGAAATGGAATCTCCACCTTCTGCAATGCAAACAAAATGAGATTTCATGAATGTTGTATCCATGTAACATTGTAACCTGGTTTCTATTGTATTTGGCCCAAAATCGGAAAATCCTATAACTAGGGCATGTGTCTCAAATTTATTTATGAACTTACCAAAACATGACTCGGGTCTTGGGTTTACAATAAAATGTCAAACCCAGACTTTTTAATAAATTACCGTATTAATTCGATGACTCTTCCATCATTTTCAATGGAGCCAAAGACTCACTATTTTTTGGCTTGAGATTATGATTATGATGTAATAAAGCAAAATGACTCACTAAACTGTCTGCGCTTCTTTGTTATGAAGTAACAGTCAGTCTATGCAATTTTCGACGCGATTTTCACTATGGTCATTCGGAAACAGTCTCTCTGTGCTTTAGTACAGGGGTAAGACTGCGTACATCCGACCCCCCCCCCTTACCCCACCGTAGGTGGGAGCCTTTGCGGCACTGGGGTAATGATAATGATGATGATTAATTCAATGACTCATCATATTGAAATTTTTATTACTTAGGGTTCATCTAGAAAATTACACACTTTGATCGACATATATGTGCATATTGTATCTATTTGGAGACTACTTTTTACTCCACTGTTTTATAGACGTATAAACACAGATATTTTCATTTGGAATACTATAAATTAATTTGAAAATTTCAGATTAGAAATGTGAACCTGGCAAAACTACCCATTCCCACCTAAACCTGAAATGCATTTATGCATCAGAAGTTCTTAGGGTCAGCTTACCAAAATTTTACTGGTTGTAACCTGAAACTATGAACCTGAAAATTGATAACCCAAAAGTTTATGTGTTCTAAATCAGGGATCAGGACATCCCAAACCTGACCCATGTCAAACCTTACAAGGAAAAAACCATAGAAGAGGTAAAGCTTTGAGATCTCACCGAAGATACACCTAAGGCCGAATAATATGAAGCAACGGTGCCCGCAATGATGGTCGAAGAGCACGCCACAAAAAACTGAGTGGCCCAATAGCATCCAAACAGGTGGAAAAGAATTGCAGCAGTTATGTGTGGTGTGGGTTGGATGGTGTATCCACAGCAACGGTCACACATCACCCTTTTTGCTTTAAGATCATAAGCACAACAGTTGGTCGTGCAGTCGTTCTGGACAACCCGTCCAGAACTAAAAAGATAGAGAGCAGCTGAAAACCAGAACATGTAAAAGATTGCCAGGATGGAATATGGAATTATCGGAAACATGATTAGGGCATGTAATTCTCCAATCACTTTAGCAGCAACCTGTTGAACATGTTATTTATTGTAAACTTAATTGTCACAACTGAAAGATAGCATTTGCAAAATGAGAGGGTGTTTTAAACTTTTAACTTAAAACTTAAAACTGAAATATTTGCTCAATCTTTATACTTCTCTCATCATCACACTAATTCGTAAAATGCCACCGAAAGCGGCATGAAACTTTGAATTGCCAACTAATTGTCAAAACTCAAAAACTATACACTGAATCTTATAATGCCAACTGATGTCATATTTCATTACATGTTTGATATTGTAAAGCCAATATGCATATCATTGAACATGAATGAGATCCTTGTAAGTGTGTGCACATGCAAAATGGTCCTATGGGCTATGTTTGGAACTCAAAAGATAGTAGGGGAAGGGGGAGGATTTTTTAAATAATTGGCTTTACCTTGGAATGTATGAAGTAAGATCCAATTTGATTGAAACTTTTTTGGATGTTCATATATATTTAGATTCTGTAGTCGTTATATGATAGAAATATTCAACTAAAACGGGTTTCAACAAATATGGAAAGTTCATATATTGAGTATGAAGTATTTTTTTCCTCACATTCTTTCCTTCTGAATTTCCTCTATATTTTTCTCTCTATATTTTTATTCATAGCACTTTATGAGTTCCAAACGTACCTGAGGCATATAGAAAGAAAATATATTGAACTTGCCTTGAGAACAGATGTTGCCATTAGGATGCGTCTCACTATTGCTATAGACGATAACAAAGCAATAATCATTACAGCTGTCATAATAACAGCAGCAACATGGAGATGGATTACTTCCTACACGGTAAATCTTGTGAATAAGTAACAGGTAACAAAGAAAAGTGAAACTAACATCAGCAAACCCGTCAAGATAAATAATAATAAAATTGTACCCTTGCTGATACATGAAAATACGGGTCGGGATCACCAATGACCGGCGAAATCGCGTCATTTCCAATCCATCCGGCTAGAAACAACAGAGAAGGAAAATAAGCACAACTCTTGTATTCTATTAGAGAATAGAGACTTAGAGTGGTTATTCAAGCAAACACACACCAGATATTAATAAAGACATCCCCTTACCCTTTAAATAGTAGAACATCGTTACTGATATAATGATGATATTAAATAAGATGACAGTTATCCACGGCATGGTAGAAACAAAGTGCCGAATCATCAAAAGCCACATAATAGATAAGAACACTGGTAAAATCCCTCCACAAACTATTAGGACAAGCCAAGATTTTCCAATATCAGCAACATATCTCTGCAAATACATCAAACAATGAAAAGGTGTTCCCATTGTATTACAGTATATAATAATACATGAAACAAAACGAAGTGTGTTCTGGTAAATGTGATTAATGACCAATCTTTATCACACCCATAACATTGATATGAAATTTCTATTCACTGTCTAATACAGTACAGAGCATTCAGATTCTTGCATTGGAATCAAATACAAAATAAAGAAAATTAAAGTACTCCTTATGAAGTTAAGCGGCAAAGACATCAATCAATCCGATTCAAAATCACTTTTTGTTTTTCTAGAGCATTTAAATGTTTTCTTCCAACTTCTCTTAGCTTTTGTGAATGACCTCATTATTTTGTTATATAGTGTCAAGCATGGGAGAAGAGTAAATTCTTTGTATTCAATGCTCTTAGGTAGTATAAAGATTTTTAAAAAGAGTTCTATACAAAGACTTATGTCATCGCATAATGCCCATTGTTCCTATTAAATGATTTTCTTTATCAGTGTGAAACAACCTTTAAGCATAGATATTTTGAAACAGAGGGCATACTGCTTTACGTTATGTAGCTAAGAGTGAACTGAATTAAAAAAAAAAAGTATCATAAATATTTCTAAAGTTAGCTACATGGCAGGCTGGAAGAAATCCTGCTTAAGCAATCATGAATAAGAAATAGAAAGTCCGGGGTAGGTAAAGGGAGTGTCAACCTTAAACACTGATGATCGGGAGTTAATGAACCTATGAATTGCTTTATCAATTACAATATCCTCAAAAATCTCAATCCCTCCCATCTCCTTCCAATGCCTCAAAGACACATTTGATGCGCGGGCAATAAATTGGCAGCTCCAGTAAACTGGAAATATAAAGTAAAACACATTGTCATATACTCATATTGGCATATTGCACACTGAGTTCTTGTTGAACAATACATTCCCTCCAAAGTATAATAACAGTTCAATCTGGCTTGGAAAATACTAGGTAAATAAAATATGGACGAAAATATAAGGAAATCTTGGAAAGCAAGAAACTGTGCAGGAATTAACATTGGTTCAAACTAAATATTTTCTTTTATATTATTTCAAAATCGTATTTATTACTTTTTCAATTATGTAAAGACTAAAAATCTGAACATATGTAAAATATTGAAAACATATTAACTCCTATTACCGTGTTTCTTCCTTATCCTGCACTTAGAGGAACTCGAACACACTCTAAAAGTAGATAGAAAATCGTAAGGGAAGATTGAATGAATAACTCACCATTGACACTGGGAAATATGACAGGGTAACAAGGACCCTGAAGCTGAAGGGATGTGTTCCTTAAATCAGGGGTGAGGTCAGCAAAATAATCATAGTTTCTGTCAATCCAATCATCAACGGAGAGACGAATGTCGCCCTCAGGATAGTCGCAGACCCAATTTAGTGAATCTTCAGAAGGGATAGGGCAGTCCAACAAGCAAATGCTTTTGGCATTTGCAAGCCTGATGTCACTGTCCTTAGAACCACTATGATACACCTCATTGGGGTTTAACCAATACCTAAGGTCCAGCTCATGAAGGTTAGGGTCTGCGTGTCTGTCACCACAAATGTTGCCCTTATAGTCCAAGCCATAACTTAACCTGCAAAACCAACCAAATATAGCATGCCCAACACTTATTGAGGTATTCATTCGTTCATATTCATGTTCAAATATATAGTTTACACCCTATGACTATGTTAGTATGTCATGGTGCACCCCACTTTTGGACACTGGAAGCAAAGTCAAATAAAAAAAAATATGGGGTGAAAATGTCAATTTTGAAGTCAAAATGGGTTGAAAAGACCAACGCTTCCCATCAGAATAAGCACAATTAGTAGCTTAAACTTACTTATTTAGCACAAAATTCATTTAAAACCTATCTGGTCATATCAGAATTATAACCCTTAGCAAAAAAGGCTCCAGCTAAGTAAAAAAGTATGTATTCTGGTCATCCTTCTTATTGTGCAGATGAGAAGAACAAGGTTACTAAACAGAACCAGCCTTAGAAAGAAAAGTAAACCCCAAGTTACATGCACAAAAACCAAAAATTACAAAACTTGCTGAGAAGCAAGACTAATCCCAATATCGAATAGGGGATCAAGGTGAAGAAAAAAAAAGGAAAAATCAGGTCGAATTGCATCTAGTTGTATGGGGAATATAACATAAAGCAAGAAGTAGGCTCTTGGATTATACCTTAAAGGGTTTCCTTGGTTGAACCCAAAGCTGGAATTGACGAGCATAGCCACCCAGAAGGCGATGAAGATGGCCAGAAAAACCACATCTCTGCATTTCCTGTTGTGTTTTATAATTCCACCACCACTGCTAACCTCTCCATTCCCATCACTTGAGGGGTACTTCCCAATACCCATCTGTCCTCTCATTATTATATCTTGAACACAGGTGTGAAAAAGGAGACGCAGGAAATGATTCGTAGATGTATGAGGAGGAAGAACACTTGAAAAAAAGGGGGAAATGTGTGTGAAAGGAGAGGAAGCCTTACAAAGGGGGGTTGTTTATGGGGATACTCAATGTTTCTTGATAAAAATAAAGAAATAACAGTAAGTAATGGCTTTTATTCTGTTGAGGCAAATATAAGATGGAAAAAGCAAAACAACCCCTCCCTCTCTACCATCAGCGTGAAGTGTGAGGGGGCCGGCCGGCCGGCAGGCTTTGTTCAAGGTAATGGAATATTGGATGACGTGGCATATTCGTACCGGTCTTAGTGGGGTCAAATTGCTTTGACGGAAAAAGTAAGAAATACATAAAAATAATAATTGGGAGAAATTAAAAAGTGAAAGTGCAGTGAAGTGGTGAACTAACTCAAAAAAATGTAAGAGTACAAAACAGACCACTTCCCGGTTGAGTCCAAACCATTTTCTTTGAGGAAAAAAAAGGATGACCACCCCATCCCTGAGGGTCCCCAACCCCGACCGGATGGTACGTTGGGAGAATGTAAATTGGACTATAATCTCAATCTGAGATATAGAAAGTGAGGCTCTTTCCTCGATACTTGCAGAGGCCCTATGCATTTTTAGCATAGTGACTACCTTCACCGTTTTCACGACCCCTTACCCCAGAAACCCAACTTTGGTTTGGCTCTACGGGTTAGTATACACGCTTAGCCCTACCACTTGAAAGGTTTTTGGGGGGAGCATAGTACCACTGGTGCTAGTGGGAATCGAACACGAGACCTCTCCTATGCAGGGGTAACCTCACAACCAGTTAGGCTGGATGTTCTGGTTACTAAGGTATGGGTAAACTTTTTATAGTGACTAGCTTCACCGCTTTCACGGCCCCTTCCCCAGAAACCCAAGTTTGGCTTGGCCCTACGGGTTAGTATACACCGCTTGGCCCTACCACTTGAAGGGTTTTTTGCGGGAGCATAGTACCACTGGTGCTAGTGGGACTCGAACACGAGACCTCTCCTATGCAGGGGTAACCTCACAACCAACTAGGCTGGATGTTCTGGTTAACTAAGGTATGGGTAAACTTTTTATGCAGGGGTAACCTCACCACCATTTTCTTTGAGGATGTGTAATGTGGGTTGCAGCAAAAAGACAAGAAACACGTTATTCTTGTTCCTTTTATTTGAAATATCTCTCTAGACTGTAGTTATCGGGACATTAAACATTAATTAATGCCAAACAGATTAAGTTTCCACAATGTAAAAATAAATAAGAAAAATCTCTATCAAATCACATGAGATTTAAACATATCTGATTAGACTTGATAATTGTGTTTTTAAAATATGTCAGGGAACATACATACATACATACATACATACATACATACATACATACATACATACATACATACATACATACATACATACATACATACATACATACATATATATATATATATATATATATATATATATATATATATATATATATATAGAATTGGGATCATATACAAACCCATCTTAATTTACAAAATGCAAACTAATCACAGCCCTCCATCTAAGCCAATATTTTGGCCGGCTGTACGCCCTACACCGAATCCACGTGAGGGTTTTTTTGGGCAATGCAACTTTGTCTAAACATGGAAATAGAATCATGTTCCAGCTTTCTTTCCTTAACACTCTGTTTCCATATTTGCGATCAACACCACGTAGTCCTCACCACGTAGTCGAGTAACTGCTGCGCCTTCATCTCATCCCTGCGCTTCATCTGCTTCTCTCCATTCTTGTGTCGTTGAAAGGCTAGCTTAATCAGGATGTCCTCAAACGCCGTGGAATCTGAATCAGGTGGGGTTCATGATCTGAATTTGAATACAAAAAAACTTCTATGAGAATGGCGTAGGAATTGTGTTTGATTCCAAAATATCTCAACTGCCATTTAACGCCCAAGAGTTGCAGATTATGTTGTTTTTTTCATTTAAGATGAAAATTGATTGAATAATTAACAATGCTACTGTCACATTATACTTCTGTGAAATTCATGGTTGTTTATGTTCTGCGGTTTGCATGCACAAGGATTCACTGTAGTACTTTTACATCCCTTCCTTTCAAACATAGCTTGATTTTTTTTTCATTTTTTCCTCCTAGTCAAAGTTCGTAGTTAACATGCAGAAATATTTTATTCATGGTGCACTTCCAATGCAAATACGTGTATTGTTATCCATTTTTTCTTATATCCAATTTTTATTTTTTTTGGTGTTATTTCTTTTATATAGGTGTGAAATGTAATATAGAAATTTCTCCTGATTCTACAAAGTATTGGACTCCTGAATGTCAACCTAATAAGAAACCATTTGTTGGCATGCTCTTTCCTGATCTAGAAGCTGGCATTGAATTTTACAAAGTGTATGCAGCTGAAGTGGGTTTCACGGTTCGTAAGCATACATTAACGAAGGCCAAGGATGGTCATCCTAAGTTTAATTATTTGTTATGTAGTAGAGCAGGTTATAAGAATAATGGACGTACTACTGTAGTTAATACCGTTGTCCCTGCTGTCGTTGATAGTGGTGTTTCTACATCAAAAGGTAGTAAGCAAGATAGAAAACGGGTGTCAAATAGGATTGGATGCAAAGCACTTTTAACTCTAAAATTTGCTCGTAATGATGGTTTTTCTGTCTTTGCGTTTGAGGAGCGTCACAATCATTCCATGTGTTCTGAACAGTCAAAACAATTCCTAAAAGTTAATAGGAATTTAGATCTCGGTCATCAAAAGTTTGTTTTAAATTGTTTTAGAGCAAATATTGGTACAAAGAAATCATATAGGTTGTATAAGGAGACTGTAGGGGGTTATTCTAACATTGGCGCGACTGTTGTGGATTTTAAGAACTTTAAGCGCGACCTTATGACCTACATATCTGGAGTCGATGCCCAAATGGTCATTGATAAGCTATTCAGGAAACAAGAGGTGTGCTCCGCTTTTTTCTTTGATTATGATGTTGATGATAGTGAGCAGCTCACAAGATTGTTTTGGGCGGATCCCATTTGCCGCAAGAACTATGCACTCTTTGGTGATGTTGTTTCATTTGATGCTACGTATGGAACAAATAGGTTTGTTTTTTTCTATTCCAGACGAATTATTTGAATTTTATTCAGAAATTTGAATTATGTGCACCTTGACCATATGTGGTTTGCATCTATCATAACTGAATTATGCACCTACCATTTGGCTGCTCAATTGGTAAATTCTATTTATTATATTGGCAGGTACAATATGGTCTTCGGTCCTTTCACAGGCGTTGATAATCACCGAAAGTGCATTACCTTTGGCGCCGGTTTGTTACTTAAGGAGGATGTGGATTCCTACACTTGGCTTTTCACACGTTTCATGCATGCAATGGGACGTGAACCGACCTGCATTATTACAGACCAAGACCCAGCTATGCGCATTGCAATTGAGAAGGTTTTTTCAACTTCCAAACATCGGTATTGTATGTGGCATATTATGTCAAAAGTTACACAGAAGGTAGGTCCGGTCTTAAGTAATAATCAAGCTTTTATGTCGTCATTGAATTCAATTGTGTGGAGTCATTATCTTGACACAACCTAATTTGAAGCTAAGTGGACAACTCTCATGAAAGAATATGACTTGACAGCACATGATTGGTTTTGTCACATGTTTGAGTTGCGCAGATGGTGGATTCCTTCTTATTTTAGAGATACTTTTATGGCTGGTTTGCTTCGTACCACGTCGCGCTCTGAGAGTGAGAATTCCTTCTTTCGGGAATTTACTAACCCACACTTTAGCTTAGTTGAATTTTTAATGCAGTTTGAGAGTGCAATGGATGCACAGAGGCATAATAATGACAAATTGAATTCTGATTCGGAGTCTTACATTCCAGATCTCAAGACACCTTTAACAATGGAAAAGGCAGCCGCTGATGTCTTCACGCTCTCTGTTTTTTATGACCTGCAAACGGAAATATGTTCAGCTTGTTTTGCATGTCGCGTGTTACATCTTGATGGCCGTGATGGTGTTTTTGACTACGAAATTCGTGATGATCGGAATTTGGTGTTTAAAGTTCATTTTGAAATTTCAGATATGAAGGCGGAATGTAGTTGTAAATTCTTCCAGCGGATTGGATTGGTTTGTCGTCACATCTTTCTTGTCTTAAAAGATTTGAAAGTTGAACAGATTCCAGAACATTTAGTTAATACCCGTTGGTGTAAGAAGGGTTTAATCAAACCGTTGTCCAAAATCTCTGATTCCGTATTTCAGCAAAATGTCACGTTACAGGAGAATAAGATGTGTGTGAACTCTCTATGGTCTGATATATATGCATGCATGGCTCTTGTTGAAAATAACCCAGGTTACTTGCAACAGTTTTCAGGCATTATTAAAGATCAGAAAGAGATTCTTCTTTCCCTTCAGAGCGGGGTTGCACAGTCATCAACGAAGCAGTCAGTATTTGAGTCCTTTTATGGTTCCACTGCGCCTTCTGTCATCACAGTTCATCCTCCACAACAGGCCAGGAATAAAGGTTCAGGACGTAGGATCAAGTCTTCCAAAGAGCTTTCTATCCAAGAATCTAAACGTCCCAAGAGACTTTGTCGTTCGTGCAATGAGATGAGCCATCATGATAGCCGGAATTGTCCGTTGAATAAATAGCTACTGGATTATCTTTGTTTTTTACCCCGTTGGATCTAGACTTTTGACAAATTATATCTGCGAATATTGTTTTGTGTTTTATAAATTACATCATTTGTAAACATCATTTGTATGCATATTCGAATACACTTATGTGCACCCTACATTTCTACACTATCCAAGACTACTCATATACGTTCAATTTGTTTCCCCATACTTTGGTCCTTTTTCTTTATTTTTTGATCAGTAAATACGCGACCAGAATGGAATAGACTATGTAATTACAACTTAATTCACAAAGGTAATTTTTCCTAAGTGCACCATATATCCACAAATGTAATTATAACTTAAGTTGTACTCCAAATTACTTGTAATTACAACATACATTTACACAAATGTAATTAAAAAAAATTCACAGGATCATATTCTAAAGTGCACACTTCAATCCCAAATGTTGCAATAGCCCAATAATGTGCACCAGAAAATATATTCAACTGCACCCTGGATTTACACATGCTGCATTATTAATTACTTTGAATTATATACATTCACAATCGATTATCTCATGCAAAATTAATTACTATTTGAAAATATTGGATGTTATGCAATTTAATTAAATTAACTACAAGCATAAATCAAATTAAAGAAAACTCATGTAAACCTTGAACATATATTAGAAAGAAATTGTATTCAACGTCTTGAATCACACACAAACAACAATTACAAACCTTTTTTAATTTAAAAATCCAAATACGTCATTGTAAACTGTAATGTGAAAACAGAGTCAAACAGATATGAACTTCAAATTTCACTAAATTCACTAATTGGCCGTTGCTCCCTTCTTTCGGTCTGCCAGCATTTGTTTCTCTTCTTTAGCTTTCTTTGCAAAATTCCTTGCCTTCACTAAGTTTGACTGCATGTACTCATTATTTTCATTCACGAGTATTGCAGAAATGTACTTCACGCGTAACATCCCTACCAGTTTTGTGTCTGTTTCCTTCAGCCCAATATTCCATCCTTGCAAGCCTTGACCTTGATATGTTTCCATATGCCGCATTGTGAAAATGCCGTAGTCGTACAAGTTCTTCGTCTGCCTCCACTCCATTCCTAGCCTCTTTGGTGTTGCCTTCCTTACTCTCTCAGATTTGCTCATCATATTTCTTGAATCCATGTACTTCACAAACATATTCATCTGCACAAAAGTAATTTAATTTATCACGTACCCAAAAAATTACGACAGTGCACCTTACCCTAAGTACTAGTTACATAATATTATTGCGTACCACTATTTGAGGCATTTCCCCGTATTTATCAATATTGCGCGCTCTAGCAGATGAGCTATCAATGATATCCACACGCTTCAGCTTAGTATTCAGACAAAGTACATAGCAGTGATGCACTTGCATTATCGGGAAGAAAAACTGCACCAAAATAACCATTTTTTACAATTTGCAAATTAATAGCAATGCATTATAATTCAATAAAACATGCATACCAAATCAACTTTTGAAAGTGCAGTGTGGACTTTTATTGCTTCCAACCCAAATTCAATGGCTTCCACAAAAAGGGGGTAAGCACTGTCAGCACTCAATCCCAGGTCTGCCTGTGTCTCAAGCTACAACACAATTCCAAAGTACTTAAACTCAGCTGTAATATTCATACATTGTGTACTAAATACAATTTAAAATAAATAAACAAAACAATTAGTTATTTTTTAATGTGTACTTACACAGGGCAAGACTTTAGCAAATACTCTACTGGTAGACTCACTGCTTCGGTCTTTCTCTTTACAATTTAACGTGAATGCCCAAGCATTGATTACACTTTCCTCAATGTGGCAACCATCCTTGATGCTCATCAGTTGTCCGCGGGTAAGCTTCAATTGGTTAACGCCTTTGAAAATAACCTCATTCCTATACAGTTTGCATTCAATTAGTTATGTGCATGCACTAATATTTTCCCACATGTTTAAAGTAAAAATCAAATTTGGATTTCACAGTGCACTTACGCATCTCCATCAACGTCAAGAAGTATCCAACCGCCCATTGCGCGTTCAACTACGGCTAATGCATCACTTGGATCGATAACTCTTCTTAAGTAGGGTGATTTCATTGTAGCTCCAGCAGTTTGTTTTCTTTTTAGCTGCCCCAATTCTTCTGTCTCTACAATCTCCTGTTGGCATTCATGTAAAAAAATATTAACAGTAATAGTACTCTTCACTTTTCAAGCAAACAAAATCTGCATACACCTTCCAGTTCATCTGCACTCTGTCAAAACATCACTCCTTTTTACAGTTTTTTTTTATTACCTTTCTGATTTCCGGCAAGGGATTGACATGTGAACTTGATTGACCCCCACCCGCTACCATTTCGTCATTTAAAACAAACTGCACACTGCCATCAGCTTTGTCCTTCCCCTTTTCTTGTATACTGTTCTTCTCAAACCCCAGAAGAGCACCATCTCTTACTTCATTCGGTGCAATGTCTTGTGTGAGACCTATACTAAATGTTGGCAGATCTTCCCTCCTTTGAGGAACGTTTGTTCTCTTTATACTATCCACCTCAGCGTGTGCTAAGATTTCAAGGTTGACCGAGTTCGGCCAAAATACCTCCATCTCCCTGTCCATCTGTGTAGGTGTGGCAAAATCCTGAGAATGTTTCTGTAAAACAGCCATCAACATATTCGTCGCTTCACCTAACTCTTTGAACTCTTCACTTCCACGAAGTACATCAGGAGCTTCATCTAACATCTTCATGATCTCAGTCGTTTTCTTAACAAATGTCATGGCCTTATTAGCAAAGCGTTTCCGAACGTCCTGTAATTTGCAAAAAAAAAGATAAATTTTTTCGCTAACTTAGAAGCAACAATCTGGAAAAGGAGGAGTCAAGCACACAACAGTACACATAATTGCACATCAAAATAACTAATCTGCACATTAATTCCTTCATAAGCATGCTACAATACAAATAAGTGCACCCCACATGTAGTCTTCTATTTGCACATAAACACATTATTTTCCTATACCTCTTCTGCACCCGGTGCTATCGAGGGCTCTCCCACATCCTCTGTTTTTTCTTCAGCATGGACACTTTTCCCGGTCTCTCGGGTGATTGTCATCTTCTCGTCTAGATACCCTAAACCAAATCCTCCAGCCTCTATTTCTTCTGATTCTCTCTCCCTCAATAACGGTGTGTTCCATCCTATTAGAGCTGGAACCTTCCTTGGAACGCTTCTTCTATATACCACCATCCTATCCACATATAACACCTACAAAATATATGAATAAAAGAATTACTTCAACTTTATTAACGCTATTCATATGAATATTAACTTCATCAGAAGCACATCAAATTTTGCATACTCATTATTGATTTGCATATTTACCTTAAGTATTTTGCACATTGTTTTCCCTCACAAAAAAATATCACTTAATATGGCCTTAAAATGCTAGTTCACTTGACTGTAAATGCACTTTCAGAAATTACAATTCCTAACTAAATCACTAATTCATCAGTGTTATGAACAAATCTTAAATTCATGCACCACACCTTTTATAAAACTGGACCCAACCTAAATACCACACACTCTTTATATTCAAGTACTTTAATATGCATACTAACTTCATCACAATCACATCAAATCTTGCACACTCAACATTCATTTGCACCTTTACCTTATATATTATGCACCTTGTTTTCCATCACACCCAATTCATTTTATGTGTCCTTAAAATGCACTTTCACGTAACTACGAATGCACTTTAATACACTCGCATTAACAAACAAATCAACTTATTCATCATTCTTAAAGAACAAATCTTAAATACATGCACCACACCTTTTATAAAACAGGATCCTACCTAAATATCACACAAGCTGCATATTGAACAACATTTATATCAAAATAGGATGCACTTACCATCAAGAAAATGAGCGGACCGGTGAATGCTTTTTCCTTTCCTTGAGCCCATTCCCTTTTCTTCTCAATTAGAGCCGTTATCACGTATTCGCACCAATTTAAATCTTTAATTTTTTTGTGTCCTTCAAATTGTTTATGAAGGAACAGTTGATGTATCCGTTTCTTGTATTCTCTATCAACGTAGATATAACAAGAATTATGAAGTTCCTTACAAACCAATCTCCTCCTTCCTCACATCTTAGCATTTCACGTGCCACCTCTATTGGAGTTACCTTATCTTTTCCGCCAAAAGAAGCCCTCCACTCATCCACCATTTCACTTTTCTCCCCTTTCCCCTTCTTTAACACTGCTGTTTGACCACGTGGAAATCCCAAAACCATCTCCACATCTTCTTCAGTGATGTGAACTTTCCTTCCTTTACCTATCTTCAGTGAACAACTAATTGGGTCGAAGTTGTCCACAATCCAATAACCATGTTTAGAAGGCAACTCTTGGATTCCTAGTTCTAATAACGATCCAAAGCCCACTTCATGCACTTGTTCTCGCTGTTTGTTAGTCAACTTTGCCAAAGCATTCATCACCACATTCGGTGATGATCTTGTGTATAGGCTATGGTACTGCACCTTCAGCTCATTCAAAACAGCCTTCCTCTCCTTCTTTTTTGTCTGCCCTCACATGCTCTATCGTTTTTCACCACTTCTTTTGGTAAATTAACGAAGTCTTCATCACTGACAGCTTCTTCCCTTTCATTCAAGTCTTCCTCACTGCCCTCTTCGGTATCAGGCACCACCACATCCTTATGTTTTTCATTACAGACTTCCCTTTCCTTATTTAGCCTTCCACTCCTCCTTCTTTCACTACTTTCTTGCACACCGCTTCTGCTTCCACGAGCACCCTTAGATCCTGCACATTCAAATTAACAGTTCATCGAAAATGGCACTACATGAATGAGCACATCATTTTAGTATTAATTGCATCGTTTTAATTCTAATTCACTTCGTAGTATATGTATTTCAAATGCATGTAATTTAATAAAAGTTCACGTCTAGGAATGACATTTGACCAACACGTAGAGGGGACAGTAGGTTGTAATCAAACCTTCAACTGGGCCACTCCTTGTTTTCTCCGTTGCAAAACCTTTTGCCTTTTCCTTTTTCAACATTCTCTCAACCTCTTTTTGCAACAATTCAATACCCAAAGTGTCTTCTACAAATGAACCTGCATTTGAGGATAATTCTTTCTCATTAATACATCGTAAACTATTCAATAC